>JAOXXN010000001.1:81473823-81486232 GCA_026770055.1 Myrmophylax atrothorax
AAGTGATGGGATGATAAAGGAGCTGGAATTGCTGTTTAACCGCCACACTACTTGAATAAAATCACAGCATCACAGGGATGTCCAAGAGCTGCCTTGAGCATTTGTTAGTGTGGATGTGAACATCAAATAGGCTCACAGGAATTTGCAGCACAAGCTTCCCATTAAAAATCACAAGTCATTTTGAACCTCCTGTTATGTGAGCACTGGCCCAGCCTCAACTGTGCCTAGTTCTATCCGTTGAGGTAAAACAGGTGTAGAGGGCAAAGTAGGAGTCACTTGGAGGAATGAATGGATATGCTCCAGGTTACTGGGGAGCCCCAAATCAGACACAAGGCTCCAGGAGTCACTCATAAATCCCAAACAGAGAAAAAGAATGATAGTGCTCAACCTGCTGTCTGTATTTCCTTTGATGCAGTCCAGAATGTGGTTCTGCACCCTTTTTCCCTGCAAGGGCATGTTGTTGGCTCTTGTTCAACTTGTCCATCAGGACTCCCTGATGGTTGTACAATGTACAAGCACCATCCACTCCACACCCAATCTGCTTTGTTTTGTAGGCGTATGCTGGCTCGGGTTCAGGACTTCATCCTGCTCATTACCATATTAGATAACCCTCCAAATGCAACACTGTTTGATACTGTGGCTACCTCTGGGGCCACCAACATAAGGATATGGACCTCTTAAGTGGGTCCAGAGGAGGGCCATAAATATGGTCAGGGGGCTGGAGCACCTCCCCTATGAAAACAGGCTGCGAGAGTTGGGCTTGTTCAGCCCAGAGAAGAGAAGGACCGGGGGACACTTTCTAGCCCCTTCCAGTACCTGAAGGGGCTACAAGAGAGCTGGAGAGTGACTGTTTACAAGGGCACATAGGGATAGGACAAGGGGGAATGGCTTTAAACTGAATGAGGATAGGTTTAGATTAGATGTTAGATTAGATGTTTATGTGAAGATGGTTAGACACTGGCACAAGTTACCCAGAGAAGTGGTGGATGCCCCAACCCTGGAAGTGTTCAGGGCCAGTGTGGATTGGGCCTTAAGCAACCTGGTCTAGTGGAAGATGTCCCTGTCCATGGCAGATGGATTGGAGCTGGATGATCTTCAATGTTCCTTCCAACCCAACCCATTCTGTGACTGTATGATTCTATGATATATGTGACTATCCACTGTAACAATAATGGCAAGGTGGAAAGTGTGCTCCAAGAGCCAGGCTAACCAGGCTGCTTGAGGATACACACTGGAGAGAACTCAAGTGACTGGAAGGACAGGGAACATTCACCACACTGTTCCAGCTGCAGGTCCCTCCTGTCATTCCCAATGGTCAGAACTGATCAGAAGAAAGTGCTTCTAAATGTCACTGGGGCACTGTAAGTGGACTTTATGGATAAACAGCTGTTTACTGCAGAGGGACTAATCCTGAAACACTATGAGGGGCAACATCAGGTTCCTATTGCTTGTCTCTTACAAGGACCACTCTACTGACTGGATGAAAGCCAGAAAAGGAGCCAGAGGGTAAATTATTTCTGTTCCTCTCTCAATAGTTACTGAACATTCATATTGTATAATGTCTGTCCCTAATATTTCTAAAAATAAATAACTAGCAGTAAGGCTTATAAGGCAAAATTAAAAACCTTACATAAAGTATCCTGACTCTTTCATGTGGATGCCTTAGCAGGGGAATAGACTCCAGACAAGAATGTCTGTATTTCCTTTCCAGTCACTTGGGTGAACAGGGATGAAAAAGAAGCCACCAACCCCAGACACACTCCATGTTACACCTCCTACACTGAGTGCAGCCAGGATCACTGTCTCCAGCACCTGCCTACGAGGACCAAATTGCAGTAGTTCCAGCTGTCCAATGACCCACCAACCAACTCCATGCAGAAAGATGACTTCTCTGTGCAGCATGGAACCAGGAAAAGCACACTCTTGTTTCCCCTCCCTTCAGCTCTTCCGCCCAGTAGATGAAGGGCAAGAAAGGCAACTTCTGCTCCTTGATAATTTTCAAGTTTATCTAGACTAGGCAAAAACTATGGTTGGAATGATTCTAAACAGTCCTAACCAGAATCAACCATTTCTAAACTGGTTTTTTTGAGTTTTGCTTCCATTTTTACCCAGCATTTAAACTAATCATGACACCCTGCAATCTCCACGCCATATTTACCCACTTGGACACTATGCACACACTTTTTCCCAAATTAAACCTCAGAATGCCATGAAGACATTCATTTGTATCTTTAGATATGTTCCAAATATCCTGCATTTAGGAGTGTTCAATTACAAAGTGACCACTAACCTTCAGCTACAGCTATCAAAATAGAGGTCATAAAACTATTCAAACATGGAGCCCAAAATCCTACCAGACTGTGCACTGATCTAATTAAGCACACACTTCATCCACTGGCAGGTGAAGGAGCCTTCTCCCAAAACTAGAATGGACTCTCAGGGTCTATTTAAAATAATAAACAATATGAACTAAGGAGCAATGTGTCTACTGATGCCACCAGGTGAGGTATCTATCAGGTGCATGCAACCCTATTGTGTAATCTCTGATGCAAGCTGGACACAGGGAACGGATGTTGATCTATGACAAACACCAACAGATCATCCCTAAATTTTATCATGCTAATAGACAAGGCCAGAACCTTGCCAGTGGTTACACTAATAATTTAACAGTGTGTACAACAAGGTTTCAACATTTAGGCCTCTGGCAAGGTTAATTTTATTTTTTCTAATGTTAACGTAGCCTTGGAGCTCCTTGACATGGCATTTCAAATGTAGCATCTGCCTTTAAAATTGCATTTTGGACAAAACAATCTTATATAACAGTGCAGGCTTAGTGAGGACGGGCAGCAAAGTTTTGCAGAAAAGTACTTGGGGGTCCTGGTGGACAACAACATGAGTCAGCAACCAGTCACTGCAGCAAAAAAGGTCAGCAGTCTCCTGGGAAGATTGAAAAGGGTGATCCTTTCCCTCTATTCAGCACTCATGAGATCATATCTGGAGTATTAACACTGGCTTTGTACAAGAAATAATAAACTGGAGCAAGTCTAGTGAAAGGATGGAGCTCTTGGCCTGTAAGGGAATTGGGTTCATACTGGTTGGAGAAGAGAAGGTTCAGAGGGGTGTTGTTGCCTTTAAAAGAATTCCTACTAGGAGGATGCAGAGAAGCCAGAGGCTAGCACTTCTTAGAGGCTGAGGCTGACAGCAAAAGGGTTAGGGGTTAAAAGTCATGACCTGCAACACAGGGAATCCCAGTTAGACATCAGGAAAACATTTCAGCCATGATGGTGGTCAATTTTCAGTGCAGGCTGCACAGAGAAGTTACCCAGCAATGGTGCATGACACTTTCTAGTCACTTCTACTGGTAAGCACAACGCTGCACTAAGGAGCAGTAATAGAGGAAGAAAGTCACATGGATGAAGGATCAGTGCTTCACTACACTTTAATTTCTGCAAAGGTAACATGAAGAGACCCAACTTGGTGAAACACAATTATGCAGTGAGCTGTTCAGATTCAGGTGTCTGAGGTACCTCCCAAATTCCTGAAACGCCCAGGACTGCTACATGAGTCTTTTCCCTTTCTGTGAAGTCCACAATTGCAAGGTTTTCACAAGCTCTTCTGAAAATGGTGACAAATAACAGGCAAACCCATCAACTTTTATGAAAGAGTTCACTCAATATATATTACATTATCTACATAAGGTATATGAAAATACTATGGGAAAGGGGTGAATTTTAAGGGGTCATCAGCTCCTCCAGCTTTCAGACAAGCTCAGCCACCCGTAGACCATCTCTGACACACTAGATCTTTCTTAAAAACTGACAGTGCCTGGAAGCGCACAGACGCCCAAGGCAACCTGTTCCAGTGCTAAAACATCTTTATAGTTAGAAAGCTACTACTAATATCTAACCTAAATCTCTCTTGCTACAAATTAAGCGGATTACTTCTCATCCCTCCCTCCATGAGCATGGAGAACCACTGATCACCAGCCTCCTTAAACCTTCAATATGGTTGCAAACTCCAGTCCTGTTGACTTTTGTTTCTCTTTTCTAGACAAGATGATTCCTCCAGCTTTTTCTCATAGGTTACATTTCTCCCTGTTGAGGTCTTTTCAAGTTATTCTGCATTTTCTAAAAATGTGACATCCAAAACAATACTCCAACACTGTTTTTATAAATGTGAGGTAAAATGAATTAGTTAACATCATGTTTCATTTAGAAAAAGGCTGTCCATGCATTCAGGAGAGACATAAGTACTTTCTAAACCAACATTGCATTGTCGACACATTTTCCATCCATGATTTGGCACCACCACCAGATCTTTTTGCACAGCACTGTGCACTTAATCCTTTCCCCCATGCTGTACTGGATTTTTGTTTCTTAATACATAGTCTTTACATTACTCTTTATTAAATTCCATTTTTGTGGTTTTAAACCATCTGTATATTGTTTTAACCAGATTCATTACAGTTTTAAGCCTTTCTTCCAAAATGCTTCAAGTTCCTGACAGATTGTTTTTCTAACAGATATATAGATTTTTTTTCTTATATTCCTTGCTCTCTGCACTGTATTTCATGCTGTTCTCTTATTGTGACCATAATAATTGCGATATTTATCATCAGAAATATTTCGTGCAAATTTTTGTATCAGTCTTTGACTCTTGCATCTTCAGGAAGTTCTCATGCAGTCACAAGTTCCTCATTACATATTCTTTTTTATCCCCATTTTCAAATTTAATTGGTGAGCTGATTCTGTGTCTTCTTTCTCTTAGGATTAGTAATTATAAGGTTTGGGGATAGCTTCCCCCAGATTCCTTCTGATTTTAATTCCTGCTGTATTAATAATTCTGTCCATTTCCATCAAAACAAATGCATTAAAATTTGTTTCAGCAGATTTCCAAACCCATAATTGAGTAGTGTGTATCCAGCCAGACTGCTTTTTTTCAGAGGACTTTCATTCTCTGACTCTCATCATTACCAGTCCTGCTCACTGAGTGCTCCTCATGTTGTTAATCACACTCCACATACCTCCTGACCTGATTCAAAAATTTCTAGAGTTTATGCATCCATTATTACTCTCTTCATCCAGATGTTCTCAAAAATTCTGTCATCACTTCCTGGAGATGCAAATAAGCATGGACATACCCCCTTTTATTTTATAACTATGATGTAAATCACAGATTTTATAGACTTCATCTCACATTTGTATTTATATAAGTAAACACACATACACAGAAAGGTAATTCTACATCACTCAGAAGAAAGAGCTACCAAAATCACAAGCAGACGATGAAGCAGTTCTTAAAAATCATTTCCAGCAAACTATGCCCTCTTCCTAGCCTCCATCTCCTTCTCCTTCTCCAGCCTGTCTAGCCATGATCCTTGGTGAGAGAAAAATTATTATTCTGGCTGAAAAACTATCTATCACACAGCCCAGTAACAGTTCCCCAGAGAAGACTCCGCACACCATGTGAGGGTGGACCAAGAAGCACTTTACTAATGGAGGAACTGACTTATAAAGGGTTGGTTCAGGTACGTGCTTGGAATGGGGTGGAAACTGAAAGGGATTGGGTGAACAGTGTGTCGATAACCATTAACATCCAATAAAATACAGAGTCCTGGAAAGAGAAAGGAGGTCTGAGGGCAGGGCTTCAGAACTTGGATGTGATAGGGTGAAGGGTGGGGCAGTGGTTAACTGACAACTTGAATAGCCAATGGGGAAACACTCATCAAGTGACAGGAGAACTGATCAACAGGGGCTCAGGGATTGGGGCAGGAGGGGCAGAAGAGACAGGCGCATTTCCAGCGGACTGCTGGCAGTGCAGGGCAGGGCTGGTGCCCCCAGGAAGGGCTGCCATGGCTTGAACCAGTCAGTGGGTCCCAGGTGCTGCAGCAGGGGCACACGGAGTGGCGGCTGCATTGGCAGCACACAGCAGGGGACATGCCCAGGTGGGGCCAGCCTGACCCAGGGGATTTGCCCTGCCGCCTCCATGGCACAGTGGCTCATTAGGAGAAAGCCACAGGGGGAACACATGGAGAAGGAATGAATGTGGGGGGTTGTAGAAACTGCGTGGGCCAGTGTGCAAAACTTGTCTGAACTCAAAACCGTACAGAGGGAACACATTAATTTTAAACTCCAACAGCAAGTATGTGGCTCATAGAATTTGGGGTGCCCTTCAGTGCTGTCTTTCTTGGGGGTCCATTTCACAGCATACTCCCACAGCCCAGCAATACTCTTATTATATAGTCTGTATGTGGTTTGTGCTTTAAAGTGGAACACACTTTTCACAGCAGCATTCATATACAGATATGGATTACAGTTTCAATAAACTTTATACTATTTTATATTTTAACTGTACAGTCACACAAAATGAGTATGAGTTTTCTTCACTGCAATGGTGCTAATCACTGGTAACACAGGAGAAGGGAAGGCTGGCTCATGTTTAGTGTACGTTACTACTGCTCAGGGAAGTTCAATGAGCTCTACTGGGCTTTCTTGTGAAGTAAGTTACTTCTGCACGTGAACAAAGGTATTACAGCCTCTGCAGAACAGCAAGAGCAATCAGCTTGTACAGAGCTTTTATCCAAGGAATATCAAATTGGTTACCTTATGTTAATTAACTCTCAAGGTGTACCTGTGTTGTACATTGCTGATGTTATTCACAAATAGAATAAAATGTGCTAATTTACAACAAGCTGACTGCAGTAATTAACATAACCCTTATGCAAAAATCATTAATACATTCATTCAAAACCTCTCAGCTTTCAAAAAAATCAAGATAGTCACACATATCTGGATTTCGTTTTAGTTAGGAGACAACATTATTTAAAATGTTTGCTGAAGACACAACCCTGCCCCTCCATCCCAAGGTGTGAGTAAGCCCATAGCCAGAGCTATTACTTCTTGCGTTTGAAGAGTATTCTCCCAACCTGCAGAGCAGGTGCATGTCATCCTTCCAGGCAAAGGAGGCTGTACACACAAGCTCTTCTGGAGCTGCAGCCAACACATATGTGCTCATGACCCTGTGGGCACTGGCTTTTCCATGCTCCTATTCTGCTGAGGCACTGGGAACATCCCAGCATTAGATGCCTAGGGGGACTTGGGGTGTGTCCTGTCTCCCCGTGATACCCAGAGTCCAGTTACTCCAACAGGGTAATGGCAAAACGTGCGGCCACTTGAAACTCAAGTGGTCCAGTGGTGCCCACATGGACATGCTGAAACAGAAGCCCTAAACAATGCTATTTTTGTTTGAAACATAAATTATGAGTTCCCAAGGAACCTTGTCTTTACAACCAAAGATATGTAATAACCGCTGACAGTCTCACATGATGTATAGCTTTATTTTGACATCTAAAGGACTATTTTCAATTATTTCTTCCAGGACAATTATGCTTATTCTAGCCCCCTAATGCATTGTGTCAGTCATCTCTGGACATAAAACACTTTAATAGTGTCCAGTAAGCTTTTTCCTTCCAACAAAATATCTTTGGACCTATAATTACTTTTCATAAAACTTCAGTACCATAATTTAGCAGTTCCTTTCATGATGTTAGGACTACGTTTGCACAAAATATTTTTTTTAAAAAAAAGCTGTATATATTCTTTATCTCTAAAGCTTTAATTTATTTCTTATCTACACAAAGTATCCAAAACTTGTTCAGAACAGTGTGTCACAAGGTAAGAATTAAGCTAGTGTAACACCTGGACAAGGCCATTTCACAACTGGTAGCAATACAGGACTAGCTCAGGTTTGAAATTAGTTAACTTCACCACAGAAGTTTCCTTTGAGTAGGTTAATAATCTCACCATTTATTATCCCACCTTCCTCCAAATGCCAAAATACTTCACAGCGTTTTAGAAGAGGAAAACCTACTGGCTAGGGCTGTGCCAGAATTGTCAGTTCTGCTCCAGATTCCTTTTATAAAGCCCAGCAAATGACCAGGTGCCTCCGGGACCGGAATAACAACATGGGGTTAGTAAAGACAGCTGCAGCAGACTGTTAACAGGCTCAGATACCTCAGGAGGATTTCTATATAGCAGTCAAAGCAGCAAAATTCAAGGTAAAGCCATACAGATAGAGAAGTAGATTTTTTTTTTTTAAGAAACAGATTTCCCTCAACCACATCCATTCCCTCAAAATTCTCTCATTCTTCCATGGTTATAAGGACTGAGACTATGTGTGTCCAAGTACCTTATCCAGGAAGACTTACGGTGACAGAGAGGGTGAGGGACAGTAGCTAAAAGTCCTTACCCCATCTTCCGGATCTATCACAAGTGATGATGAAATGCATGAACCTCAGAGCCTTCTCAGCCTCTCTTGCCAAAAGAGGCTCAAGTCCAGCATGAGTTGTCATTCACCAGCATAGCTCCATACCTGTGATGAGGTCTGTGGTCATGGAGCAATCATCACTGTTTCCAACACTTGCCCTTATTTACATCATTCCTCTATTTTATCTTGCTTTTCTCAGTCTTTTGACTTACAATATATACACCATTACTTTAAATATAATTTGCCATTAATTCTGATGCCTTTACACATGCACAGTCTCACTCACACTCTGCAGATATGATTTAAAAATATATACACCTCAGAATGTACTTGTTGCAGAAAGGTTCTCACCTTAACATGTAAGACAAGAGCCTATTCTCACACAAATGCCATCATTCATAGCTTTCAGGTACAGGAACTGGAGATCCAGGATATGGAAACCATTCATTTTAAGAAGAAGCAAAGCCATGCAGGTACAGTGGAATGAGTTTGCAATATATTGCTCCATCCATCACCTCAAAGGAACAATTTTCATTCAGCCATGACTCACATTGCTGAATAGGGGTTAAATCAGAGACATGAGCCCCAGTTTTATACCAACAGATGAAATTTCATAGTAAGACAAGTCACACTGGAATTATTGGTTGCACAGGCACAATGGATGTACAAAAGGCACATTCAAAAATTATGGTTAGGGAGTTGGAACAAGCCTGACTTAGTTGATCATGATTCTGTTCATTTATTGACCCCAGATCATACTTTTGGGTGCTTGGAAAACAATAACTCTGCTGGTACACAGGAAAGCAAGGGTATAATTATGATATGAATTTTGTGCAATCACTTTAGAACATTTCAAAGGCAAGTAACTTATAAGAAAACACTTCTTATTGTTTAACAAGTGTTACTAAGTAGTTCAGTCCCCCCTGTTCGCCAATTCACAATTAGTCTCCTGCACATTGGTAATAGGATTTGAGATCATTAACCTGTAAATCATTGGTTCAAATCTTGAAGAGTTCATTAGTGACTAGAAGACATTAGTATCTAATGACTGGTTTCATTCCAGTGGACAAATAGTCACTGCCACAGCTGGCATTAGTAAATTATTGCAGTACAGACCCAGAAAAGGAACCAAGTCCAGATTTTGCTTCTGCCAATCTGATATCCCTGCCAGTTCTTCTATTAAGTTTTGAAATTATTTTTTTTTCTGTGTTTTCAAGAGGAGCTCTTGGAACATTGTTGGGAAATGACAGAACAAGTCAAAAAAAACCCAAACAAAAACCAAAGCATCTTTTATTGTTTGAATCCTGCTTTCTAGATGTTTCTGTCTTACAACTCAATCACTGTGGTCTGAAAAGAAACCCCAAAAACCCAAGTGCATTTTCCACCACTGGGACATTTTATAATGTCTGCCTCACTCCCCTGTCTGTATTTCTCTGCTTCATCAACATTTGGAAATCACAGTGGTTCCTGCCAATACACAGAACCACTCTACAGTGTACTTACAGCAAGCCTCATCCATCCTGCAGCAAACCTGTGATGATGGGACCCAAGGGCTGCAAGGACTCTTCTATGAATAGAGGTCAGACTCTTGCAATCCAGACGAGTCCAGCACAAGCATTGCCAGACACACATTTCCAACAGCATCTAGCTAACTTGAATTGGAAGTCAGGGCAGATTATTGACAAAAAAAAACCACATCAGTTTTGCTCAGTTTCTTCTAATTTAAGCATTCACTACTGGGAACACAGAGCTGTTTTAGAAGAACCTTTGGTCAGACATTTTCTGAAGCAAGACCAGAAACACAAAGACCACAAAGATCACAAAAGGTGATCACAAAGATCACAAAAGGTGTAATATGTCCCAGGAGCAAAGCAGAAGAAATTAAGTAAGAAGAAACAATGCCCAAAGCACTGTTAAGGCTGGGTTCTTTTCTAGATGAAAACAGCCAGTAGATCCCAGGTGCCAGACCTTCCTAGGCTACCATTTGACCACACATGTAGTAGCCTTGTACAGCCACTGTCATGTATTTACAATAAATTATTATATAAGTCATAAGCCACATACTGACCTTTGCAGTCCATTAATTTTATTTTTTTCTCCTGTTCAATTAGTGCAAGACCTGGAGTCATTGTGGGTAACCCCAGGAGAATTGTAACTAAGAATTAATATAAAGCCAGCTTGCGGTATGCAAAGCTCTGAACTAGTTTTGTCACAACATGTTTATGGTAATTAAATCATTATGAAGATTTTATCGCTGAGTAAAATACTTTTGAATGTACAGTCACTGACCTGCAAACTGTTCACATGGTGAGTGTATTAGGACATTTGCCTAAAGAGCTCTCTCACAAATGAGAAATAAGTCAGGTCAGTTTTGAATAGCATTTAACAGACCAATCACCACCTACAAATTTTGCAAACTGCAAATCCTCACACCTCCTGCTGCAAACAAGGCTTAGATATTCAGCATATAAAATCCAATAAATAAATAATTTTTAGGATGCATGTGTTTTAAGCTACTACATGTCAAAAGCAGTAAATCAGGTCTTCATTTCTTCTACATTTATGACATAGGTCTGGGTTAGAAAACATTGAAAATACAACTCCAGCAAAGACTAGTTGTAGAAGTAACCAGATGAACTGAAGCAGCATTTGCGTTTGATCCCCTTAGCTGACAGCCCATCAACCACATCAACCCTGTGCTGGTAGGAACCACATCATGCAACAATGCAACGAAACAGAGCAAATATTTTAGTATAGGCTTTATCCTGAAAATACTCAGAACACTCGATCATGAAGATGCATAATCAAGTCTCAATTATCTTCTGTGCAAAAGTTAAAAACATCCAATAGGATAAAAAGGAAATAAATTGGTTATTTATTATTTATCATAAGTCTGCTCTGGCTCACCTGACAAAACAGCAGCAAGAGAAAAGAGAGCCAGTATAGAGTCAGAGATGTGTTCCATCTCCTCCTCACCAGATATCACCCCAAAGTGTGAATGACTTTGTGCTGCTTGGTGACTTGTCATCTGTCCTTGCAACCCTCCTGCCTGTGTGGAGGGCAAGAACAGGTTCTGCAAGGCTGTGTGCCCAAGGCAAAATGTGCCATGAACCAGCCAAAGCTCCTTTACAGGCCAGCCAAAGCTCCTTTCTGTTTCTTCTTTTCATGCCCCTACCTGGCTTTTCTCCCTGACATCCTGGGCTCTGCATGTACCAGGCTCAGGCTTTGTGGGGCAATATTGCTCTGAAGCAGACAGAATTAGGCCCTGAAGGACAAAAAGGCATAAACAGTTGCTGTCCATGTTTTACCTCACCTGCATAAAAATAGATCGCTCCCATTTCCAAAGCAAGCAGTTAATCTTCATAAGCATAACCTATATTTTCTGAAGAAGGAGAGGAAGAAAGAATGCACTCTGCAAGTTTGTTATCTCTGACATATTTTTCCTAAGCTGACTGATTGCATTAATAAGGCATAAGAAGACACGTATATTAAAAATCCTGCATTTAAATCTTACTTTGTTTGATCTACCACAAACTGAAAAATCCAAAAATTTCAAAGTTATAGATGATACTTTATTCCAGAATAGGAATCTAAGACACATGGACTGAGGACGGCAGAACTGTCTCTAGATGAAATTCTTATGTTGCATTAAATCAGGCAATTAACATTACAATCTGGAGGCATGAAGGCCGATACTCCTTGTTTTTTTCTGACTTTGTTTCCTTAGGGCTTGACAGTGACACTCAGACACAGCTCTCAATAAAAGGTAACATTTAGCTATGCCACATTAGGAAGGAGTCTTGGGAGGAATTCACAAGTTCCTTTTTTGTCTTGCTCAGAGGAGAAAGCATTTCACTGCATGACTGAAAAACACTCTTCCTTATTCCTTTCTTCTCCACTTCCACTTCTCCACCCAGTTGTGTCTAACATTAGACAGTTAAGCACTTCAGAGGAATGTTCGTTCCCCCACTGTAACAAGGAGGAACCTCTGGGAGAGATCACAAGATACACTTTGGTCTTCATTTTGAGGGGGAGAACCAAAATGTTTACTCACAAGAGGATGAGGAGGTTTCCTCCTCAATAATCACGCCACTCTTTATCAAATTTAAGAAAAGGAACTTTAATCAGAAAATGGATACAAGAA
>JAOXXN010000001.1:81486332-81508865 GCA_026770055.1 Myrmophylax atrothorax
GACTCTTTTCCTATTTGGATTGCACATTTCTCCAGTCTCATTTCAACACTTAGGAGGCAATCTAGATGCAACCTTTGGCTTAGAAATTCCATATACAGACTGTCATGGAATGGCTTTTTATTTTGAAGCTGTTTGTCTGCTCTTTCTCTAAATGTCTACCACTGGCTATTTTCAGAAGATGTTTGCCAAATGGACTTGTTGTCTGGCCAAGTGCAGCTGTTCTGATACTGTGTTCTCAAAATTACTTAAGGATGCACGGCAGGCTTGATCCATGTGATGAATTATAACATCTCTTGGAAGGAGCATCTTGAGTATCTTCAGAAAGTCAGTCGAGCCATGACTTGGACCGCTTATGAGTCCTAAACATCAGGATTACATTTTGGGAGTGGAACTTGCAAGATGGAAATGTGAAAGCCCTTCCACAGAGTCCAAACTGCTGTATAGAGAGGTTTCAAACCCAAGCTAGGGAAGACACTCAGCTTCCATTAAAATAATCCTTGGCTTCAGAGGGCATTAAGCCACCTGAGTATGTCTAAGAATTTACTCCCAAGTGACCTGTCTAAAGTCATAAAGCAAAGCAAAGGCAAAGCAAGGGCCTCTGAAGTCACTGTTTTATGCCCTAAGTAGCACTCACCCTTGTGTTCAGTAACAAGACCATCTCTACTCTTAGAAGTTCAGTTCCAACATCATGAAGGACTTGATAAGAAAGTTGTTTGGTGGCAACAAACAACTCTAAAATTAAAGACCACTGTCATTAAAGAAAAAAGCAAAAAACCAGAGCATAAGAGTAATGTAAATTTATTTGCAAGGCCAGTAGTCTTAGTAAAAAATCATGGGCCATTACAGTTCTTCCATCTGCAGTTTTTTGAACCTGTTAACTTCTACTATTATCACACAGAAGAGAGAAGCAATTGCTGCTCTTGCTACTTGTCATAATTTTTTTGCCTCTGCCTTTTCTGTTAAAAAATAAAGAACTATAGAAGAAAAGCTCTGTCTCATAAGTACGATTGGCCTGGTTGCAGTTTGCAGACACTTGTTCGTTTTTCTGCCTTACTCTGCTTAAGAGTTCTCTGTTTGGTGTTGTCTTCTTGTGAATGTGCTTACACATCAACAAAATCACTTCTCAGTCTACTTTTTGGGAAGCTAAACAGGTTGATCTTGTTAAGACCCATACTACAAGGCACTTTCTACAGCCCTTGAATAATTTTTGTAGCTCTTTTCTAGTCCAGAGATTACTTTTCTGAGGACTAACTTTCAGCTCCTTACTTCAAATTTTCATCCTATCCGTATGTCTTAGTTTTGAGGGGGAGAACCAAAATGTTTACCCACAAATGGGGGAGGGGATTCCTCTATAATAATCACATCACTCTTTGTTAAATAAGAAAGGGAACTTTAATCAGGAAAAATGGATATCAGAAGGATAACTGTTCTTAACTTCTATATATATATATGTGTGTAGCTATAGATATAACTGTAAACAGACTAGAGCAAACTGCCTCCCCAACACAATTAAAACCCAAACAAAACAACCCCTAAACCAGCAGCTTTCCTCCTGAAGAAAAGTTATAGGCAATGTCTGTGTCACAGTCTGGCTGGCTGCAGGGTGAGCTCCCAGATGAGTTCTCTCTCTCCTCTGTGTCTCCTGTCCCAAACGAAGAAGGAAAACTGGAAGTGGAGAACCGCTGCATGCCCTGGAAAGCAGCTGTAACTTCCTCCTGGGTGGCTGCCCCAGCCGGGGCGGGCAGGCTGTGATGCTGCAAGTGGCGGTGAGACTGGAGCAGAGACCGGGACCCCAAATGCAGAAACCAGGAGAACAGCCGTGGCAAGGAGAAAGGAACCAGCTCACTAAGATGCAGCAGCAGCAATGAGGAGCAGGAGAAAAAAAAAAAACAAACTGACTTCCCTCCTCAGCAGCACACACACACCTCTCCTGCTTTCAGCCGAGCTAAAAGTGGAAAAAAGTCCCCAAAACCAAAAGAGACAACCTGCCCCCCACCAAAGCGACCAAGAAGAAGACGGTAGCAGTTAACTACTTCCTTTGTAAACTAATGGCATGGGTAGTTAGTGGCAGGGGAGAGAATTTACATAATAGTTCGAAACTACAACAACTTCATAGATATCTAATATCAGAAAAAAATTATTCCAAAACTTTGTTTCTGCTATGAAAATAGAAGAGATTAATACATTTCTATATGCACATCCTAGAGCAAAAGTACTGTAGCCTGTACCTGTGCCACTGTCTTAAACTAGGAAAACAGCAGGTCTAGCAAATAAAGACATAAAACTGCTTTTAAAAAGCTACATGTCCACACTTCCACTGAGTAAAGGCATGCCTGATTGCACGGAAAATAAAAATTGCATGTCGTCAGTAGTGGTTTGGATGCAAAAGATATTATCAAAGCGAAATAGCTAGATTATACAGAACAGTCAGCTCTTGCCCCTCTGACTTGACTTCACAGATCACCTGTGTAAGTTTATGAGCCCTGTACAGTGGGACCGTATTACCTGTAATTCCCATGCTTTCTCTGGCCATAAACCATACAAGACATTACCAGAGAGGGAAAATTTGTGCATAATGCATATTAAACTCAAACAAGGCATTTTCCCACACACCCACTCAATTCTGTGATCTTTAGATTTAATGTCCTATATTAACTTACATTAGATTCTTTGGTTAAAGCAAGAGATTAACCTTTACATTTGGTATTTATAAAGGAGAACAAAGGAAGGTTCCCTCCCCTAAATTTTTATTCAAGCACACATAGTCAGACAGATGAAACTGCTTCCCCTGAAGATAGCAAGGGCAGTCACAGGTAATAGTTTGCAGAATGAAGAGAGAAGAGATGCTATGTGACATCAAAAATGAGTGTGCATACATCAGAATTGCTGGTGTTGAAAGGACAGGTACTTAAAGGCCAAGGGAACAGAATTCTTTTGCATGTGCCATGGAGCTTTGCCCAGGACCACAATATGAACAACACAACTCATGCATGCCAAGAAAAAAATGATTCAAGATCCCTTATTTCAAAGAGGGTAAATGGCCCACTTGAACTCTTAGCAAACTTTGCTGGGGGAAGAGAGGAATGGGGTTTTCCAAGTGAGCTATGAAATTATAAAACTTATGACTGGGAGGCCACAGTTCTTGAGTCACGAGTCCAAAACAGATCTGGTGCTTTGACATTATATGTCCCAATCTTACAGAAAGTGCTCACAGCCACTAATAATACAGGGGGTTTCCATGCCAGCTCTGACTAGGTAATGAAGCCTCTCTAGTGAAGTGTTCACAGACAATAAAAGTAATAGCTGAATTTCACTTATTTCCCCTATGCATCAGCAGACTTCTACACTTTTACATCTCTGGAATGTGTCCATTATTAGATCCTTTTATGTACCCATCACCATGGTATTCAAGAGCTGTTCATCTTGAACCAACACACGCTATCCAAAACTCCCAATATCTCGCTCTAATTTTGCAGTTTCAGTCCATTATTAATTGTGCCATATGCTTCAAAATTAGGCAGTGAAGCTTTCTTGGCTTTGCTCCCACTCCTCCCCATACTTGGATAAGATGTTTAATTATTTTAAATACAATTCAAATGTTTTTCTCAAGGTAGTGGGAGGCCTTCTGTCCTTAAGACAGTAAAATTCATCATAATAGGTCTTTCTCCTCTCCTTTAGTTATTAGACTATGAATAGCTTTGTGATCATTTAAGGTTCATTTACACATCTCCCAACAAGAATACACAGCCAACAACACTGCAGGGACTTTTCTTGATCCAGGTAATAAGGTGTGTTACCTGCACTGTGGATTTGGTACATTTTAAGATCTGAGTTACATTATTCAAAATCTGTCTTTGTCAAAGTCAATAGAACTGCACAGGATGTATGGCAGAGATCTACCCACAGGGATGGGAACATCCACAGACCAGAAGCAGGTACAGAAGATTGCCCAAAGTGTTTATAAGTCTCAGTTTATTACTGATCAGCCCCATCCACCCAGCTGACAACTCCTGCCTCTGCTTGTATTCTCCAGACTGTGCTTCTTCCACTCATCCTGAAACAGCTGTTTACTCTGCGGACTGTCGCAACCCTTTACCCCTGCAGATATAGGCAGCGGCTTTTTGAATTTTCTGAGGAGTCTGGCTTTGACCAGTCTTTCCCAAGGGGTCATTTCAAAACGCACCCCTGCTTCTGCTTGGTGATACTTTCTCCTAGGTTAAGTAATTTTGTGCAAACTTTCATCTGCTTTACCCTTTAGCACTGTTCTCTTCCACAATGTGGTAAATGCACCCTTGGCAAGGCACCAAAGCAAAGTGAAACCCCTAATCCACAGAAAAGGTGATTCAGGGCAACAGCAGGGAAAGCTTCCTCCTAATGCCTGTACTTTAATTCTGCCCTGGAGAGTTTCCTGCCATTGTTGCACTCTTGTTAACAACAGCGGACAGCATCTGACCATTTTCCTAGCACAGATGGACCCTAAGTATCTGTCGCCAAAAGTTATTGCTGAAACCATTCATTGGTATGTCTTCAGTTTGTAATTCATGCTCAAACTCTTGCATTCTAGCAACTTTTGCTCCATATCACTTACATCAGCTAGTACCAACATCTGGCCCAAAGTTTAAAGCTCAGGTCCAGCTGAATCAGTGCAGACTACAGCAATTTCTGTTCTGCACACTGGAGTCCTGAACACTGTACTGAAATGAAAGAGCTCATCAATTTAATTCCAACACATAACATCATGCATTTGGACATTTTACCAAATTTCCCGTGTACTACCAGCAGTGCTGCAATCTGCCAGATAGGCTCTGCAGAAAGAAAATGGTCAGGGATAGACTGGAAAGGGCCCTCCCAAGTCAGCTGGATGCATGGAGAGCAGGTGGACTTGCAAGTCCCTGTCAGTGGCAGGCAGCATTAGCTTTCTCCAAAACGTTAGTAAACATGCTTAACTGCTGCCAGTACAGGAAAGAAACAGCCATCCATCCAATACTTTCTCACTTAAGATATTATTTTAAATTATTATGGAGTGGTTTCTGCTCTGACAAAACAAGTCAGACACCCAGTCTTCTTCTGCTGGCATTAGCTGTACCAAAAACTCAGAACTAAGGAAGATGGTTCCTAGTTGGACTCAAGGTTGCCATTAGTCCTTTGGTGACTGATGAGTGTTAAAAATCCTTATGGTTTATTTCACTTTGCTTACACAAGGATAAGAGGAAGGAAAGTTTGTTACATTTCTTAAAAAACAGGTTTATCTAGATTTGTTTTATGCATGCTTATCAAAAATACTGCCATTTAGCTGTGGTGCTATCCTAGGTTAAAACTGCCATGAAATCAAAACCAAGGACACTGTATTTACAAACAGGGTATCAAAGATTTTTTTTTTTCATAGGAAATACTGCTGGAAGTGAGGTTTAGCACAATGCTTTAACTGGATTTCTATGCAACTCTCAACAGAAGTCTCAGAGTATCTTTTTTTTTCTCCTTGCATATTATGCATGCCATTCATCTATAAGATTCCCAAATAATCTAAAAGTCTAAATACAGGACTAAATACAATTCTGAGTAAGAAGCAGTAATTAAAAACAAACAAAAACCATGCTTAGACTAAACACTGAATCCCAGAAATCAGGATGCTCAGCTTAAGTTCCCTTGACAATCACTTCACTCATAATGTGTGCATGGAAAAGGCAGAGATGGAGTTAAAGTTGTCATGACAACTTTGCTTCTAAATTATCCATCCTTTGTAAATTGACTACTTTGGGCTACATGGTGCTCAGCTAAGCTTTTGACAGAGAATGAGTTCCATATAAGCAGTTTGGCAGATAAATAACTTTGTTTTAATTTTAACAAGAACGCATTTATGCATATATATTGCCAGAGAGAACAAAGACTAAACATAAGATGAATCCAAGCATCAGCTAAACCAGAGTGTTTTGTGTCTTCAATCAATACAGTAATGCTAGCAAGATTTTTTATTTTACTTTTAGTATCGCTCAACCTTTTATAGAAAAGGTGATACTTAAACTGGCAAAGATGGCATATTCCTCATTTGCTGTCTACATTCGCCAACATAACAATTTTTGTTAGGAGCATACTCAGAAACAGTCTCCTCCTGGAGGAAACAAATTCTCAAATAGTACAGGGAGACTTCATTGCAATGGGAACTGTGTATCAAATCTCCTTGCACAGTATTAAATATTATTTCCTCAAATGTGTTTAACCTCTGAACTTCATAGCAGAAAGACAGCCTTTCACAGATCACTCTGCTTGCCTCTTAGAGCAGAGCTTTCACTACAGATACAATCTCTGCAAAGTTACAGAAAGCAAAATAGGACACAAAAAAAGGCTGGTTTTTGTCCTGTGTTCTTGAAAGTCCTCACTGAAGAATAAAGAGTGCTCATTTGATCTTGTAAAATATTTCTGTTGCAAATTATGATTTCAAGTAATAAAGTGATCTTTAAAAAAGGTATTTCCTCTAAAATAATTACAAAATCACAACTCTTAAGTCAGACAAGGCTTAAATCCAGTATCTGTGCAGAGTGGAAAGCTCAAATTGCTTTCTAATTTGACTTTTCCTATCTGCTCCCGAAAATGTCACCAAGACCTGATGATAAAAGAAACTCAGAGAAGAACTGAAAACCTACTATTTTTTTCCTTCCTCTCACCTCAACAAGGAAAGCCTTCCATAAAATAGGGAGCTCTGCTTTATGCTCAACATGTTTATCAAATACAAGTCATAGTCCATGACAGTGATTCCTGGGCACAGCAGTAATGCACCTAACAGGGAAATAACAACCACAATAGCATGATACTTGCAAACATCAGTAAACACTACCTCCAGTTCATATCTTCTCATTTCATATAGGGTTCATTCTTTTTATGAAGATCCACAGCTTAAGATCTCCACCTGCTCTGCATTAGACCTACAGAAGCCCATGTTTACACAGCTCCTTTTTCCTACTAAGCATATGCAGAGCTCCATGGAATCAGAGTAAAGAAGATTTCCCAAGCTCTGCTAAAAGGCTAAATTGCATCCCCCAGGGGGTCCCTGTAACTTGGTTAATATGTGTAGCTGTTAAATGCTGTTGAAATGATGGTGCTAAAAAACTGAACAAGCACCACAAAGGCTGGCTAAAACAACCGAACCATGAAAATAAAATGAAGATGAATAAAAGAAGGGTAAAAACAAAACCAAATAAAAGAGAAAAAAAAGATAAGAAGGACAAAGGCAGAGCTGATAGTCATCTGAAATCAGCATTCTCTTGCCCCCTTGCTTCCTCTTCCTCCCCTTCCCATTTCCTAACTCCTCTACTCCACTTACACAGTTCTTTGGTCTCTACTGACAGTTTAGCATTACAAATCCTCATGCTGGATTTCATGAAGTCAAGCAGGCTCAGTGAAGATCACTGAGCTCAGCTTGCTGATGGTATAATCTTATCCAAATCCATGGAGTTACATGAGGGATGAGCTGGAACCAGTGAAGTTTCCTCAGTCTTCTGACAACCAGCTTTGGAGCTCTGTAACTCGAGATTGATGATACACATTGAAGGTTTTTCTGAATACAGCAGAAGAGAAAGAAAAAATATGAGCTCCTTGGACGGTTTTCATCAAAATAGTTGCACTATATCTGCCATATATCAGAACAGTTCCCATGTTTCCTACAAAAGATTCATAACAGCTCTAAAACACCACCATACTTCACCATGTTGGAAAACAAATTTCTTCATAGATGAAGAAATATATTTTTGGAGGTAAAATGGCAAGGAACACAATGTGCTTTAGAGCAACTCAACAAAAGAAATTATATGATTCTTGAAAAGCTTTTTTGCAATCCCTGTTTTTTTAATCTGAAAAGTCTCTACAGTGGCTTATTCATGAAGGAACAATGCTCTCCCTTAATCTTAGTGAAAACTTT
This sequence comes from Myrmophylax atrothorax, assembly GCA_026770055.1. Taxonomy (NCBI): domain Eukaryota; kingdom Metazoa; phylum Chordata; class Aves; order Passeriformes; family Thamnophilidae; genus Myrmophylax; species Myrmophylax atrothorax. Next base: position 81,494,245 of record JAOXXN010000001.1, read on the forward strand.
TTCCTGGGAGATAAAAAATAGTTTGTACGAACCTGCTGTACTGCTTGTGAGTAGCAATAACTCACCTCAAGGCGGTAATTTTTCGTTATTATTTGAACTGCAGGAATGCTGGGAGCCCCTTGCTGGCACTGGATGTCACTGTGTTGACACTGAGCGTATACAGGATAAGAGACATGGATTGATATGACCAGTCGGTTGCACTGAGTTTTAAATGGAAGAGGCAAGGAAAAGAGTCAGAAAATAAGATTGCAAAAGATGTCAAAAGGTCATCTGATCCATATGTGGGTGCATGGCAGACCCACTTATGGCCAACCAGCTACTGCTCTCAGTTGTTTCATCTGTTTTACAGATGAAAAATTAAGGGACTGTGTTGTGCCCTTGAAGCCTATTGCCTGGCTGCAGTAGAATTGGAAGTTTAAGCCAAAGTTCAGAAGTCCTGGTTGAAAGAGCCCATGAAACTATTTTTTGTTAACTGAATTTGCGAGAGTCTAAGGAAAACAATCATAAACCTGTTATCTGTATCTGCTACTATGAAACAGTGAGCTCAAATAAAAAAAAAAATCTAGCTACCTTTTACAACTTTTTGTTTGCTCTTCTGCACTCAGGCTTACCTTAGAAAAGGCACAAAATCCACAAATAGCTGGATATCCACATCTCCACATCATTTATCACACTGTATTACATATTTGCTCTTCCTTCACCATCAGGAAAACACACTATTCTATGTCATATATAATATATGAAAGCCACACTACACAAAAATTCACATAAGATAAAATACTGAGATCAAAAGCACTCTAACAAAGAATTTTTACATATTGCAATGCACCTTCTCCCATGTATTGTCTATTCCATGAAGCAGTATACACACATAATATCAGACAAGCTCATCCTTTTAGTCAGTTATTGTAGGTACTGAGTTTTCTGTTTCAATGCAGAAGAAAAAAATAGTTCCAAGTTACAGACAGTTCCTTTTATATCAACATGTTATCATCACTTCTCTGGGCTGAAGTGTAATCACCCTCTTTTGTAGGTTACTGTTTCTACCTTCTATTTCAAATAAGTTTCATACACAGATGCAACCAAGGCAAGATTAATATGACTTTCCTCTTTAATATAAATATTTTGATTTGTTGCTGAATGGGCTGTTCTCAATATTGCTATCTAACAGCAAGGGACAATGCTGTTTATCATATTCCCCTGAAAGCAGCCATCCAGGTCTAGATATTACAGTACTTTGAATTCAGAAACCATGAAATATAAGTGTGTTCCTACCATAGGAATTAAATGAGTATTTTACATTTGAAGTACCTTTTACATTTATTTCTCATCTAAGACATCTAGATAAAAATCCCCACTAAAACAGACAGCTAATGCTGAAGATTTCCTCTGAATAAGAAACATAAAAGTCCAAAATTAATGAAATGCACATCATATGAAATAAAAATATAATTACACTTAGTCACAAAATTAATGGAATATTTCACTCCTTGGGAAACACTGGGGCTTTTTAAGCCAGGGCAGCTTAGGACAACTCCCTGAAAAAGTCTAAATCTTGCTAGGAAGAAGAAAAAATAGAAAATTCTTTAAAATATTTCAAAGTATTACTTGAAATTATTATTTTAAAAGAGTTTTACGCAACATAAAATCTAGTGTAGACATTACATGTGAAACAAAAATGCTAAAGTGATAGCTTTACTCACATTAAATTTCAGATTTGACCACTTCTCTTTCTGATTTGGAAATGAAAGGATATTCCATAGCTTTTGAATCTCCTCTCAGATAAGGAATATGGCTCCAGTTTTCAGAGAATACTTTTTAACAGCTAAATGGTTCCTTCTACTGGCCATACTCTTCTCTAGGCACACACTCCTACAGTTAGCAAAGCTGTCTATTAAAACACTCACTATACTTAAACACAGAAGTTAACGAATAATGTTCTTTGCTGCTGAGAGCACACTGGGAGCATGAAAAGCATTAAATCTCTTTCCCATGCCACACAACTGAGTTAACCTTTAGTTTTTGACACAGACTGGTATCACCCTAATGACTTAACAGGACCAAGCCTTCCTACATCAGCTGAGGTGTTGATGCTGTGCACACACCTACTCTAGCTTGAACCAACCAACTACGCTGCAATGACTGTCTAAGATGTACCTTTCTCTGCCTTCTCCTTAAAGAGAGGAGATCCACAGGGCTTGTAAATATTTGAACCAAACTCTGTTAGGGAATCCCTAGACTACTGAAATTAGTAAAGCGGAGGAGGAAATCCAGATTCACTGCACAACAGAATAAAAATAAAATAGGGATGAGACCTCCTTCTTACTGCTCAGCCAAGTCCTTTCCGCAGCAGATGTTCTTAAGCTCTAGCAGAGGTTCGCAAATGTCAAAGAGGCGTCACCTTTGCAAAAGCACAGGACAAATAAAAACCTTTATCTACAGTTTAGGCTCATCCTAACTCTAGATCAACGGAAACATTCCAAATAACAGGGAACAAACAGCTTTAAAAGGATAAATGAAGGAGCCATTTAAAGGAACAAAGGATCAAAAAACATCCTTTCGGTGAAGAACTTTTTTCTAATATCCAACTTAAACCTCCCCTGACACAACTTCAGACCATTCCCTTGGGTCCTGTCACTGGTGACCACAGAGAATAGATCAGGGTCTACCCCTCCTCTTCCCCTCATAAGGAAGTTTTAGGCTGCAATGAGGTCTCCTCTCAGTCTCCTCTTCTCCTGGACAGTGCTCTCAGCTGCTCCTCGTACAGCTTCCCCTAAAGACTCCTCACCATCTTCATCACCCTCCTTTGGACTCTCCCAAATAGCAGATCAAGACCCAAAGAAAAAGAGTTGCATTGGGTGCCTAAAGGAATAACGGAAGGGCTAGAACAGGACAAATGAATTTCTTGTGGCTGATCCAAGAGCAAAATTTATTGGCCTAGTGCTGTGCCATTATTGCTACCATTCTCCAGTTCCACTGCCTTTCTCTGGACACGCTCTAGCACCTCAATGTCTGCCCTTGGAGACCTCACCAAAACCGAGTACAGCTTTCTCCTTGGGTTGTGCTTGGACCAGAGCAATGTATGTGCCCAGCCCAGAAAGTGAAAGCTATTCTGCACCCCCACATAGCTCACCTTCTTTGTTGTCCTGTGCACTTCTGTATTGGGCACTGCTGGGATGAACTGAGCTTATCCCCTTGGCTCCCGCCTTGCAGGTATTTCGCCAATCCACCCATCTCTCCTGGTGCCAGCACACCCACTGGGATACCAGACACCATCACCCTCTCCCCTAGTTTTGGGGGTGCCAATCCATCCCCATTGTCAGGGGACACAGAGGTAAGGGGCTCAGAAGGGCCTGGAACATCACCATGGAAATCACAGCTGGCAGCTAATGGAAGTCCACAGTGTCTGCAGGATGGGGAGACTCTAAGGGTGCTCCAGAGCAGAGGAGAGAGGAGCAGGAGGAGGAGGACCACCACATCCATCCCTCCAGCCCATTACCAGCACTATCTTGTATCACAGCTAGCAGGGCCAGCAGGATTAGTGGTGGCAGGTGCACAGGCCCCAGTCACATCTGCACAGAGGCACCCTCTTTGCCACCCCTGTCTGTGCAGACACCAGGATTGTGTGCAGGAGGCTGGCACCCAAGCAGAGCCCCACTCCAGGAGGTGCCTGGGGCCAGGAACAGCACCTGCTTCTGTCCAGAGATGGCGCCGGGAGCCTGATGTGCACACTGCACGGCTGCCCCCACCCTGCCTGCGGGAGAGACCCCTCAGTCCTTTTTAATTTCTTTCTCAGAACAGATTTTGGCTCAAAGGGAATTGGTACAACTTGACTGGTTTAACAATTCTGAAGGTTTCAGCAGGGTAGTCTGGAATGCCAGTCCCTTGAAGGCTCTCAGCCTCCAGGAATTTCCTTGCATGATGTCCTGACTCAAGAGGAAAGCCCCCAACCCAAGGGTAGTGCCCTCAACTCAGTGGGAGAGTCCCCAAATCAAGGGGATAGCCTCGATCCAAGGGCAGAGCCCCCTACTGCCAACACACCACTCCAAGGAGGACCAACTCCACTGGCTCCCCAGATAGGCTCCACTTACTCCCTGGTTTAAACCTAATCTGAAGTCAAACACTGTCACATGAGCCCTCACTGACCATGGGGCCTTGTCTTCTGCTTCACCACAGCAAAAGTGCTGTGATCACTATGAAATGTCTATCTTATCTTTGCTTGAGACACAAGTATCTTGGCTGACTTGTTGCTGATGTTTTCAAGGTTCAGAATTAGTACTTGAAAAGCTGATGGCCCTTGGAAAAGTTGGTGCATAGGTGATCAGTACAGACCTAAAAGTAACACTTTAGCTGTGGCAAAGGTCATTTTAAAACAGGGCAATTTGGCAGCACTTATTTAAAAAAGCCAGTCTTGGCAGCTGTTTAATTTTCCCAAGAAATTTGACCACACACACCTCATCATCCCAATCCAATCAGTTTAGTAAGGTTTTCATATTTTAAACATGAACTGTTCAGAGAAGACTCGCTAGTCACAGGGAAAACTGCTTTTCCCAGACAGGAAGGATGCACTGCCCAAATTGCTTCCTGTTGTGTAACCGCATGAGTAAGAACTGTACTTCGCAAAAGTTCATTACTATTTGATTTAAATATTGTTTTGTCTTGCACCACTCATTATCTATGCATTTTTATGTTGAAGTATTGGAAGAAAGGTGTGGTCACAAAGTGAACTTATAAAATTTCTACTGTGACCATTGACTGAAAATATTTCTGCTGTCCTCACCAAAGCTCTGCTTGACATCTCCCATTCTACCAAAGCAAATTACATCTGTCAGTGAACAGCATATGGTCTCCTGGCCCAATTTTAAATTCCCCTTTGTTTTCTTTTTAAGTGTGCTCTCTTACTATTATGTCTGTATACAAATCTTCCAGTTGATTTAAAAATGCATGTAACTCTGGGAAATCCATTTCAGCATTAATGAGAAATGGCACCATCCATTTGTAGGATGTTCAGTGTTGACATGGATACCTTCATGAGTGCAAAGAAAAATGAGGAAGAAAGGGACAATATCTTATAATGGCTTGTCTTCTCTACATCAATTATTCTGAGTTATAAAACACAAGTAGTTCTCTTTTGTAGTGTATCAAGTGAGAAAATAATTCTGCAAAATCACCATCAACTAACACAGACCTGGTTTGATTAAGAAGAGAATTATAGTTTGATCAAAGATGCTTTAGCTACTGGACATTACCAGCTCAAGTGTCAGCAGCATTTGCCCTCAAAGCTGTATCCAGCAAGCCATCTGGATCAAACTCACATCCCATTTAACATGAGCTAGGAAGATTTATCAGGTCAATAAAGCTTTTGAAGTAGCAGCCATCTCAGAGCATGAAGCTTTTTATGAAACCAGCATTAGCATTGGAAGATACCAGCACATGCTAGACCCATTCCTCATGTGTCATGTGAAGGGAGCTCTCCCTGGGGTGAAAGACACGTCAGACAGCACAAATAAGGGTATGGCAAGTAACAAGGATCAATGAACAAAAATATATCTGCACCTGATAAGGTTTATTCACTCTTCAAAATGGGGTCTGCCAGAACAGATCAGTCAGAAGACAAGCCAGATGGCAGATGTCATTGCTCAGAAATAAAAGCCTTTACAGAACAACCTTGGTTCCACCTTCACTGATATCATGCATTACCAAACAGTAAAAATTTCATGTAGGTCAGACAAGAGCACATCACTGTATTTTTGTCATGTTAGAAAAAAATTATATGGTATTTACATCAGCTTCTTGTCACTTGGAAAAGATAGTCAATACTCAGTCCACTGTAAGAGGAGACTGACATGAGGCTGTTTCTGCTCTGCAATAGAGTCCACTGGCACAAAGTTATCCTTTCAAAAGGGAAAAGCATTCTATTTGAATTGGGGGGGGAAGATTGCATCAGTTCTATGCTTGCCTCATGTGTCTGTGGTGGTTTTATCTGATTTACTCTTTTAATATGAAGCTGTGCACCATAGCTTCAGTGTCAAGTGTGTTCAGCATTTTATAAAACTTCATCACTTGAAACTCTGGCTGTGAGGTAGTGCAGTTAGGATGCATATAGAATTTATTTAATCTAACTTTAAATGTCAGTCAAGGAGGCGTTTACATCTAAGCTAGCCATCAGAGCCTACTGTGATAGAGAAGAGAAAAAAGAAGAAACATATAGAGCATGACTTGCTGGGTTAAGTTTAGAAACCATGTTCACAAATGATGACTCTAACACTAGAAGCCACCATTCTTTATATTCACCTAAAAGAGAACCAGCTGAAATGTAGTCAACTCTGTGATATGCATCTAGTCAACTGAATTCTGCAAATGTAAATCCAAGTGAAATCACCAGTCCATTTAGTGTGTCTCTGACTGTTTACTGCCAGGTGGCTGCTACTTTTCCATGGTTGTTGAATTTGGCCATATTTTATCCTTTAAATGAAAGTCAACCCTTCTTCCCAGAAGCTTATAATTCACCTTAAAGGATTACCAGAAATACTTTATCACCTGCTCTGGTGTTAAAACATTTCTTAAAACAATCTGCTAGACAGGAAGAAATGTGATGGGGGAGATGATTCAAGGAACCATCAGAAGACTAAGTGGACTGTGAAGTGCTCTATTATATGGAAATTGTCAACGTAATAGAGTATGTATTCTGTTCCGATTGGTGGCAGGGAGTAATTTAAACAATTAGAAAGATTCCAGTTTGTCGGTACAGTAATCCTACAATTGCATTTCAAAAATATCATGCTGGAACATTGGGAATTATAATTACTAAAGAAGATGCCTAATTTTTTTGAATGGATCCTTGATTTTTGCTATTGAATACCTGGAAGCAGAAATCAGCTTTTTTAGTGCACTAGTGCTCAGGACATTGGATGTTTCAAATGTTTTCCAAATATCCAGGCATTTAGAATTACTCAGATGGCTTTCTGAAACACTAAGCCATCACTATAGGAAACACTTCAAGAATCTTTGTCCTCTTACTTGCTTGCATTTTTACGTGAGGCAGACAGACAGTGGATCTGCCTTTAAAGATGGATGGAGACAGGTGGAAGCTCTCTCTGTCCATGTGCTGAGCTGGACACACGCAAGCTAAATGCTACTCAGCAGTTGTATAGCTGTATTAGCACAGCAGTGTCAACACAGCTACATGACTTCTGGAGCAGAACAGATGAGGCACAGCACTGTGCAAACACAGCCAAACAACTTCTGGATGGTGTTTGGTGTAGCCCAGTAAATATGCTTGCTTTTTTGCCATTCCTAGCAAAAGGCCACATGTTTTTTATTGACCTTACAGCAGTGGGTGTCAGGGTTTGTTTGGGCTTGTCCTGGCCTAAGCTGATAATGAGCTTTTTTTATTTAACTGGGGTAGGAGATGTCCAGCAGTCAGGTTTTCTTTGACTAAGCTCTAGTTTATAGTGATAACAAGTAGATTTCCTATGTAGATTAAATTACTTGTGATCCTAGAATAAAATACAGTTTGCAAGAATGCAAACACAAGGTGTACTGGAGGTCCTAGACTGCAAACACAAATCCCAGTGGTCATTGGATTTAACTTCATTTTAGATATTTACAGTGTAGACATCTACATTTGATCTAGTTGTTCTGAGCTCCCAGTACAGTCACTTGGGTGAAATGGGTACTTTAAGGCCATGAATTGTCCACTCTGTTTTTAGATGTAAGCTTGAGGCTGATAGGAATTTCACCCTCAAATAGTTAATTTCCCTCTGTTGACTATAAAAGGATTCAAGGCAACTAATTTGGAGAGGGACAGTTACCAGGACTTTTACCTGCGAGAATACGATTCCCATCTTCTGTGTTCATGCCAGTCTGTTCATCCTTACCTTCTTTATTTGGAGATTATTTCAATGACCAATTACTCGTTGGACTGAAATCCCTTAGAAAGCATGGCCTCAGGATTTAATTGTAAAACAACACTGTTAGAAGTAAGGATCACTCATTTGAAAGGAATTTGCATTGTACCAATAATAACAACAACAGAACTAATAAACGAAGGCCAAAATTCCAAAGGTATTGCTGGAAGAAATAGCTGGGAACTACAGAAAAATCAACACTTTCCCAGGAAGCAATTCAGCATCTTCCTGAATTAGAGTCTTATTAGGAAAATAATATTTAAAGTAGGGGATAAGAATGCTTAACTATAAAGAAAGGCAAAGTCATAGCTACATGAGCAGAGGAAGAGCTCTGGCAGCAAGCCACACAGGAAACAAGGAGGATTTGATACATCTCATCCATATTTTACACTAACCATTGCATTATTAGGGCATCATAAAGGTCAGGACTACCCTGAGCTTGTGGCTTCCCAGCAGAGAGCTCTTTCCTGATCCCCCAGCAGTGTGGCTTCCTACAGCCTGGGAGAGGAACCAGCACATGTTACCGTACTGGTCTCTGGAGGAGACAACACTGCTCTGTGCACTTTTACAGCCCCATAAACGAAAACAATACTAACAATTTACTAACTTCTGATAAAGACCAGTTTCTTGGGAATTGCAGATACCTCTATTTCTATGGGAAATAAATCTCTCTGGAAGCTTTGCTCCATTGCTTTCTGAGCACATGAAAGTGTTGCTGAAATTCCTAATTGCAAATTAGACTTTTGACAGGGGAAGGCAGAGCAGACGGGTTGAAATAGCCTTAAAGTGTTTTTCTCTTCCTGATGGCAGAAGAGTTCATAATCCAGACAAATTAACTGATTGGAACAAACAGCATTAAGGCAGCTCTGTGCAATGTTGTGGCTGGCAGCTGGTGGCCAGACACTAGAACATACTTAACCAATTAGTGCTGTCCCCCACACCAGCCAAAATGCACATTTAGAACATCTGAGATATGATCTGGGACATTTTGTGATCCACAAACAGCAGCTTTACCAGGTGGGCCAGAAAAGTGAGATTCTCAGTGGATGAGTTAGCTGGGGCTGTAATAAACCTATATCTGCTGAAAGTCAGTCTTTGCATATCTTATTGGCTGAACCACTCCAGGTTTAGCTGAGCTGTCTTTTTGTGGCTTTAAAACACTTCAAGGAGATTTTGGAGGTGTTTTGTGATTACTGAAGCCTTTCCATACTTAAAAGCTGAGGGGCTTTCAGAATGTTCTTTTTCTGACACTCTAACAGTTACACTTACAGAATCATTATTTTTTGTACTCATACAGTACCTTCCCTCAGCTTTCATACCAAGTTCCAAAAATTAACAAGCTAAAGGTTAATTTTCAATCTCAGCTTCAGTGATTCAGCAGTCTGAAGAAAAGAGTCATTTGTCTGTGTTCTCTGCCTACAGCTTTAGATACTTAAGTCACTCATATCTGAAAAAGTAACCCGCAGAGACTTGAGAGAGATCTGGGAAGAGTGCACAGATCTCATGGTACTTAGTCATGTATCTTTCCCAAAAGACTGTGTTTCATCTTAAGCCTCAATGATGTGAGTGAAACATTTTGTTCTGATATAGCTGGCTTGTGCAGTGTGCACAGTGGAGAATCTAGGGGTCTAAGAGCAGCATTTTCTCTCCCTGATTGCCCATGGCTTGGGAACATGATCTGCCTTGGATTTCTACCCGTTCTCAAGAAAAAAACATAAAGTGGCAATGACATTGTTCAAATTGGTCTGTCTATTCACTGAGCACATTAGTTTAATTTCAGTTCGGAGATTAATGAACCTCATTTTTGATGCACAGACTCATGATTCATTCTGAATGTTTTTGCTGCCTGGATATCCTTGTACTTACCCAGCCAATGTGGCCCTAGCATCCAAATACTTCAGAATTATTAATCAATTATGCTCTTGAAAAGCCATAAGGAAACTCAAATGCATGCCCTTTTCAGAAAGAAATGAAACTAGAATACTGAAATCCTAATTTCACTGATTTCAATGCCTTATACCTGGAACATTTCGCATTTCCTATTAAATCAAAAGCATTCTACTTGATTTTAGTTGTGTATGTTACAGTAAGGTGACTCATGTCCTAGAAATGCCTTTCTCTTGTTTCCATTGACTTGAAGGGGAGCCTGGACTTCTCAGTTCAGAAAAAAAAATTATCTCTGCAGGGTAGGTACTTGGATTTAGGTTAAAAAAATACCAGTCAAGGAGTGGAAGAAAGGCTGCAGCACTGTGCTACACATACATATGCACTTGCAGACAGGAGAGAATCAAAAGTGTAAGACATCACAGGTTTCAGCAGAACTCCCAAAAAAACCTCTCCAGAGTATTCTGGACAATTTACATATTGTACTACCTGAAATTAAGGGGGAAAAAGGCTCTGGTAACTTCAGACATCACTGAAATGAACTCCCTTAGGAATTTGGCTTGGCTTTTCAGGAGTGTGAAATCTGTTTTCACTTTCTAAAGAAAATATTATGACAAAAATAGTAGAGGCAGAAGAAAGTGAAGTTTGTGAGTTATGACCTATCCATTTGAATCAGGTGACTGTACTCAATAGGTTTGCTAAAAATATATTCATTAAATCTATTTAGCATTTTTGTTATTTTGAGTGTTAATCTACAAAGCAAAATATTTGAAGACTGTTTCTTTTGAGCTTTTGACTGTTTCTTTTAAAGGAGTAGAAAAAAATATGCAATAAATTGCTTCCCAATAACAAAATAGCTTTACAGATGCTTACAAGATACTGTCTCTGACTAAATTCAAGAGCATCCAATATAATCATAGAATCATTTAGGTTGGAAAAGACCTCTAAGATCAAGTCCAACTGTTAACCCAGCACTGCCATTTTCTCTAGGCTTTGTTTTATCACCAACACACCTATAGAAGCTTTTCTTGCTGCTCTTGATGTCCCTGGACAGATTTAAATCTGTCAGGGCTTTAGTTTTCCTAACCTGATCCCCTGGGTGCTTGGACAACCTCACAGGCTACCTGTCCTTGCTGCCACTCTCTTTGGACTTCCTTTTTGAGTTCGTCCATGAGCTTCTTGTTCATCCATGCAGTCCTCATGATATTTTTGCATGACTTCCTCTTTGCTGGGAATCATCGCTCCTAAGCTTGGAGGAGATGAGCCTTGAGCATTAACAAGCTTTCTTCGGCCCTTTTTCCCTCTAGGGCTTCATCCCATGTTACTCTACCAGGCAGAAGCTTGAAGAGGCCAAAGTGTGCTCTCCTGAAGTTCAGGGTACTGAGCTTGCTGTGTACCCTCCTTGCTGCCCTAAGGCCCTTGAACTCCACCATTTCATGGTCATTGCATACAGGGTTGCCCTGAAGCTTCACATTCCTCGCCAGTCCCTCACTGTTGGTAAGAACAAGGCCTAGCATAGCACCTCTCCTTGTTGGCCTACTGTCACTTGGAGAACAAAGTTATCATCAATGCATTCCAGGAACCTCCTGGATTGTCTGTGCCCAGCTGCGTTTCCTCTCCACCAGATATCAGGGTGGTTGGAGTTCCCCATGAAGTCCAGGACTTGTGAACATAAGGCTATTCCTACCTGTCTATAGAGGGTCTCATCTTCTCGATCTTCCTGGTCAGGTGGCCTTCAGCAAACTCTCATTATAATGTCACCTGTCCTTTCTCTCCCTTTAATCCTGACCCATAAACTCTCAGTTGGCTCCTCATCCATCCCCAAACAGAGATCCATGCAATCCAGCTGGTTATAGACAGAGAAGATGATATACTCTTGTTGTCTCCCCTGTCTGTCCTTCCTAAAGAGCCTTCCATTCCAACACTTCAGTCACAGGAGCCAACCCACCACTACTCAGTGATGCCGATGAGATTACAGCCCTGCAGGTGTGCACATCTCTAACTCCTTTGGTTTAATCTCCATGCTATCTGTGTTTGGAAAGAGGCATTTCAGTCTCTGTGTCCCTGTCCTGCTCCCATGCTCACCACCTCAAAGCTAGCTGGAGTGGCTGGAATTCCTTTGAGCTGCTCTTCAGGTGCTTTCCTGCTGACCTGTGATCCCTCTCCAGTCTTTAGACATCTCTTTCTGGCACTGACAACAAACTAGTAGGAGTGGGATGGGCTGAGGTTCCCCTTTGCTATCAATATTAGGTTAAAGTCCTCTTCACCAGCTTGGCAAGTCTGTGACCAAAGATGTTCATCCCCTTCTCTGACAGATGGACACCATCAGCCTGCAGCAGATCAGGTTTCTGAAAGCAACGCCCATGGTAGTAGTAGCCAAAGGCCTGCCTGTAGCACCAGTCCTGTAAACACTTGCTGATTCACCAGATTCGACTGGCCCTTTCAAATCCCTTTGACCAGGAGAATTGATGAAAAAACTACCTGTGTTTCAGAGTCCCTTACCAGTGCTCCTAGGGCTCTGTAACTCTTCTTGATATTCCTCAGACTACCACTGGCTGCATCACTGGTGCCCACGTGGAACAACAGCAGTTTCCCGCATGAAACATAATCAGTGTCCCGCATGAGGCTTGATAGTCGCTCAGTGGTACAAGGCCCCAGTAAGCAGCACAGCTCTCTAAAGAGCACATCAGGTCTCAGATGGGTGCCTTCATACCTCTTGTACCTTCTTGTAGTGAGAGGCCCAAAACTGAACACAGGTGTCAAGGTACAGCCTCACCAGTGCAGAGTACAGAGGGCTGATGACTGCCCTGGTCCTGCTGCCACACTATTGCTGATATAGCCTAGGATGCTGTTGGCCTTCTTGGCCTGGGCACATTGCTGGCTCATGTTCAGCCACCCCCAGGTTCTTTTTCACCAGACAGCTTTCCAGCTACTCTGTCCCAAGCTGTAGTTCCACATGGGATCATTGTGACACAAGTGCTGGCCCCAGCATTTGGCCTTGTTGAACCTCATAGAACTGGCCTTGGCTCATCCATCCAATCTGTCCAGATGCCTCTGCGAAGCCTTCCTGCCCTCCAGCAGATAAGCACTCCTTCCCAACTTGGTGTCATCTGCAAAGTGACTGAGGGTGCACTCGATCCCGTCATCCAGATTGTTGGTAAAGATATTAAACAGGATGGTTGGAATACTGTGCCTAATAATGGGTTCATTCTATTTCATTTAGCCTCCATTTCACAGACTAGCCATTTGACTGGGTTGAGTCAGATTGAGGTGGGCATTATCTTGCAAACATAATGAAAACATTTTCTATTATTACTGAAACTTCTAAGGTCCAAATAATAACTTTAAGTGACTGAGGAGGGACTTTAGCCCATCATGACTCAGTGCTCCAATCATCTAGCTAAGGACCTTCACATTCTGTCCACCTCTAAATCAGGAGGAAGAAGATGCTTCTTGCTTTTTCCCAGCCATCTGCCTTCACACTGTATTCATTACTGTGCTGCTTAAAACCATACATAAAACTTACTGTTATTCCCTGCACATTGTGTAGCCTTATCAATAACATCTTTATTTCCTTTCCACCTCCCCTCAAGTTTGGCTAATACTGACATCTCATCAGGATTTGAGTATATGAACACCATCAGGGCACTGCTTTGCAGAACTGATGATACAGCCTTCCTGTAGGTGTGGTGGTCTTTTATCTGGACTGGGCTTAGAGCATGGCAGCGTTCAGCTTTAGGCAGTACAAAGCCTGTGAATGTCTCAGGAGCTGGTTTCACATAGTGAGTTACCTGCTGTTCTTTTTAGTTCTTTCATATGCAGAGGTCAATACTTTTGTAGAGATTATCCTTTTAAATCAATGTCAGCTGACTTATACTGAGATCAGCTTACACAAAGTCTGTGGGAGGAATGTGTGTAACCAGGGAATTCAATGCTGAAAGTTGGCCATTAGTGTACATCCAGGCTCTGTTAAAGCATTTTGCAGCTTCTTTAGTGCCTTCATACGGCATGACAGTGGATTTACAACATGCTGTGACAGCCCCTTCAGCAGGACAGTGTCATTAATCTTCAGACTACGGAGATCAGCACTGATGTCGTGTTTGGATCCCCTAATCCAGGATCCTGTGCACAGCAGGACTCTCATAGTGTTAGCTTGTTCCAGAGTCTTGGAACTTGATCTCAGCCTCAACTCCCTAACCCATATTTAATCCTAATACTTTTCACAGCTCCTCTGCAGGCGTTGTGATGTGGTGACTGAAGACATAGTCAAGCATTTAAGTACGCGATTAAGCTAAAGTGCTTGAAGGGAATTGTTGACTTCGGGAGGGCTGCTTGTATACTTGGTGTTAAAAATGCACTCAAGTGCTTCACAGACCAGTTAATTATCATTAAATACCTGCAACAAACAGAAACACAGAGATGGCACAACCACAGATGTACTGCAGAATACATCTCCTGGAGCAGTAATAGTAAATCTTGTTTTTAGGTGCACCTTTAAAGCACATACTTCAACATTGAGCCAAAAGGGTATTTGACTATTATAGAAGATCATGACAGACCCAACATGCAAAACAGGAATACAGTTAAACTGCTTCCAAGATGTGCCTGTTTTCTACAGAACAATTATAAAATAAATGAACTAATTGAAATTAAACAGATGCCAATAGGTAATTACAGAATATAAAAGACTTTGTAAGGGAAGAGACCAGTCATTGCTGGCCCCTCCCCTAATGTGGAAATCAGATTTTGTAACAATAAAATAAAATAAAATAAAATAAAATAAAATAAAATAAAATAAAATAAAATAAAATAAAATAAAATAAAATA
>JAOXXN010000001.1:81515280-81535923 GCA_026770055.1 Myrmophylax atrothorax
TGATTATTTTACTGGGTACCAACATCTGTGTCTGTCTTGTCTACAGTTTGCTTTTGGGTACTTTTGAGACATATTACATATTGTTAATACTGTTCTTTTGTATATATATCCCCAATTACGCTGAAAGATTCCCAGATTTTAATGCTGAAAAATAAGCCCTCTAAAATCAGTATTGCTGTACAACAGGCTACATCTTGAATGAGAGGTAAGCACATACAAAAGAGTATAAGGGGAGGCAGATGTGCAAATTTCAGAGTAATTAAAAAGATAAATAATTTCAGAGATGAATATTTAAAGTGAAAATCCATCTTCTATTTTAATTATTGTAACAATGAAATAACTCTCCATGTGATCTACTTTTTTCATATAGTCCAAATGGGTAGATCTAAAATAAAGGTTACATTTTAAAATATATATCTGTTTCAAAGAAGACCCAGGCAAACCTGCTTTCTCTTTTTCTCTTGCGCATCTCTTCACATCTCTTTTTCCTGTCTTGGTCTTTCAGGGTCTGAGTCCATGTGGTTGAAGTCAGTTGATGGCTTCACCAAGCAGGTTGAGACTTAAAACCTATAAACTGTCCTGGTATCCGTATCTCTCCTTTTTGACAAGGTTCTGAATACAAGCAATACCTTCAGATGAAGGGTGCTCTACTCAAACAGTAAATCTTGGAGAAGAACTATTAGGCCTGAGATGAAACAATACTTAATTCTAACTTTGCTATTAGGCAAATTAATTTAACAGATTTCTAACTTTTACAGATAGAATACATAAATTGCATCTCCTTAAAATAGGGTTATCTCACCTGCAGTCCCTTGATTCAATAAGAAATAAATGGCACAATAAGAAATTATTTGTAGGGATGTCAGTTTATTTGCATATACTTTGCTATTCTCTTTGTAGCATATGCAGGTTAGGTTAACCAGTCAGGTGCTATCTTCATTGCAGTTTAAATACTTACTTCATATATATAATGCAAGAAGACACACAAAAGAAGGCTTTTAATAGCTGTTTATCAAGCCAGGCCAAAAATGAAGGCTAATAAAGCTGAAAGGCTTTGCAGGTATAGAGACTCTAGTATATTGTCATGGTAAGAAGTTAGGGCAGACGCACTAACAGGCAGATAAACATTTGATACTTCCTTCCAAGCAACCCTTGTTTCTGCCATCCCAGATCAAATATATTAGTATACCTAAGCACAGTTTTATGGGTGGAACTCATCACTCTGGGAAATTTTAACAGCACAGCTATTCCGGTCACACATCATGACTCATCACATTCCTCCTGGCAAAAGATTGTACTCCAGCTAGAGAACTGCTGCCAAGGGCTTTTACGTGGTTTGTGACAAAGAAAAGAAACCACCCAAAAGCTAAAAATAAATTGCCAAGGATCATCAAAATGAAAGTGGAAAAACTCTGAAAGTAGGATAAAATACCACTCCCCTCAATGCACAAAAATTCTGACCTACATTACACATTTCTCATGGATGCTAGCACAGCTATGCCTTGAATTACTCTTGCTCAAAACTCAGCACATCAATATGGTCCAGTTACGGCCAATGATATCTAAACCTAGACATCAAACAGAACCTTTCCAGGATTGTGTAGAAATACCTTAATCTTATGCCAGCACCAGATAAACATCAAATCTTATTTACTCCTCAGCCTCCTACTTAACACAGAAGGATGCAATCCATACTCTATTTGACTTTGGAAGACCAAGATACTTCTGATATCTTATGGTAATGGAGGTAGAATACACTGAGTTTTACTGAAGTGGAACTGGATCAAAATACAGGTGATCTCAAAATAGTGATAACGAACCTTAACTACATTCAGCCTTGGACCATCCTACTATTAGACTGTACACACTTCAGGCACTGAAGATAAAAGATTTTAACCTCGCACACAAGTGGCAAAGTAAACAACACATTTTATCAGTTACTAGGACTTTCAAATATCAGGGACGACAAGAACTCCCAGAGGCACTACTGACAACATAAGCAAGTCATCTAGCAATCCTGATCCAGCCTACAAGACACACAAAGAAAACTTTTGTATATGGAACATTATTTCAGAATCTCATGTGACAGAAAGCTCTCAGTGTTTCGAAAAAGAGATTAAATGTTAACTCCGTTGGTCTCTTTTGTCTGAAACTCACTCTTTCTGTGAAAGTCAATACTACACAGAGAGCCAGAATCAGGATTAAGGATCACACAAACCCCATTTAATTCCTTAAAAAGGCTTCTGTGCAGAAGTTAATTCTAGTCTCTGAGAAAAATTGTACTATTAACAGAAGAGGGTGAGGGAAGGAAGCTGTTTAGAATTACTACTATTATTTTAATAGTAATATTAGAATTACTATTAGAATACTCTAAATTACTAGCGTATTTAGAATTACACTATGCTCTAGAAAACTTTTTAATATTTTTGAAATATTTTTCTTTTAAATGGAGATGTATGTTCCTTAAAATAGGCATTGAAATAGACTCTTAAAGCACTTTCTGCTAAGAAATTATAACTATTAAGGTCAACTTTCTGTTGCTACTGACTACAGAACAATAGCAAAAACAATGACAAGAATCATACCAAAGTCAGCCAGCAGCAACCAGGGCTTCTGGCCAGGCTTATCATTTGCAGGGATTCTCCATAAAATTAAGGAAATGATCTTCCATTGCTGAGGAATCATCATCATGGCTATGCTTCGCAAATGAAGATTTGGGAAGGCTCTCCTCACATGGGTGTGCCCCTCCAGCCTACGCAGGGGATTTTTTAGGTGAGGCTCAGTGTGCGCAGAACTGGCCCCACCGTTTCAGTCCGAAGGTTCATCTGCCACGGCCGAGCGAGCTTGGACAGTGACAGGGAAGTCCTTGGGACTGTCACAGCACCCGGTATTCCCAGGGGGTCTCCCATCCTAGTACTAAGCGGACCTGACCCTGCTGGAGCTTCCAAGATCTGACGGGATCGGGTGTCAGGGTGGCATTTAATTCCCTTAGCTGAGGAATAGGAGGCAGAGAAATGCAAGATAACAAGTCCCCTGTAATATTCTCTTCATATACCATGTAGGTGGTTGAGATCAACAAAGACATAAAGAAAGAATAAGAGAAAGAACAAAATTAAAAGAAGATAACACTGTATTCGATTTGTACACTTTAGGCATAGTCTTACTTGGGGGCCGCCCTATGAGTTCTAGCAGCTCTTTCTGGAAATGAAACTTATTGTGTGGTGAATTTACATCTCTGCTTAATGCAAGACATAAATGATCTGAGCAGTGTGTTTGGTGTAGGGCTGGGAGTCCCTGGTGATGTAAGCTGGTGACCAGTAAAAAGTTCCTTCTAAGGAACTGCGATGCTGAAAACTTATTGCAAAAGCAATAAAGCTCATTGTCATAGGTTCTGTTGGCTAAACGTCTTATTGTCAAACTCAGAGGTGATTTGTCATTTCTGCTCTAACAAGCTATTGAGCTATTGCAATCCATCAGAGAGCAAGAGCCACTTTGGTGGCTGTGCCAGTTCTAGATAGTCTTAACCTCCTCGTAAGTTTAAAAAGGAGAAAGAGCTTTTTGTGTTGTTTTGTTTGTTGTGGGTTTTTTTCTTTTTTTTCCAGCTGGGGTAAATCCAGCACTACTATTTGGGCATGAGCCAGCCTAATGTTCAGTATGCCTGGGAGTCATAGAGTGTTTGCAAATGCTGCACTGCTGCAGGAAACAGTCCCTGGGAACTGTGGGCTCTGAGCTTCCCATTGCTTACCTTGGGGAAAGGAGAATACCCCAAGCAGGAAGAGTCTGTTTTATGGAAGGAATGTTCATATAATCCTGTACATCACTGAACCCCAGAAGAGCTCAAGAGAAACTGCAGAGTGAACATAGCAACAACCAGACAACTAACAGACCAGTTGGAAAGCAGCATAGCAAATACTCAGCAGCTAAAGCAGACAGCAACAGGAAGGGCTAGCAGGGGCTGCCACTTAAAATAAAATTTCCAACATATTCATTTCTCTGTTATCTAAAATCACCGGGGACTGAGATACCCCAGTAAAATAGAAATCTCAGTACTGAGGAGATGCTATCCCCACCACATGGCACAGTGATTGCACAAGCTCCATAAAAAGGCGTTGGCACATATGAAAATAAACTGTGTTAATTTTTTATGTGACAAATGAGTTTGCTTAACGTGTAGGGAACATACTAAGAAATTAGACAGGAGCTTTGAGGAAAATTGGTCTGTTTGGAAAACCCACGTCTCTTGACTGGAAGTCTGCTACTGAAATCTAAGGACATGACACACACAGACTCCCCTGGGACTGGCACTCATCTGAAAAATCATCAAAAATAATCAGGATATAAAATCTTTCAGCATTGTGCATTACAAAAACACTTCTTTGTTGCCCTTCAGAAGCTAGTATTCATAACTGAAACTCTTCACGTCATTTAAGCAAAAAAATATATTTACTAGATATTTTCTTCAGTTACATACAATATTTTCACTGCAGGTACCTTATTTCCGTCTCCTGTACTACAGGAGTAAAACTACTAGGTTTCCTTCACTCCTTTGTCACAAGGTGGCGACGTCGGAAGCGAGAAGAGCGATGAAGACCGGGGCAGAGCAGCACACTGAAATGTAACTTCCACCACACTTTGGAGGAAATATTAAATCATGGGGAAAGTCTGATCCATTTATTTATTTGAAATTTCACGTACTGATTTAAATTTAGAGCAATTAAAGGAAATGTCAGCCCAGGACTATAAATCCCTTAATGCAATATAATCCTCAAGTTATAACCATTATAATCCTTGCAATACAAACATTTTGGTGGGAATTCAACCCACCGTGTATGTAAACACCTGACCATGCTTCTTTGCCATGTCAAAGTCATAGCAGTGATATGCAAATAAAATGAGAAAAAATTGTCTTTCATTTCCAGGGTTTACTTTCCTTGTAGTTTTGTTGCCAGCTATTTTTAAAGAAATACATGGAAACGATTACACAATCTTGCTAAGAGTACAAAAAATGTCAGCAGAATTGAGTCCCAAGGTAGCCGGAGTTTTCTGCTACAGACCGAGCAAAGCAGAGAAAATTTAACACGTTAATGTTATTAAAATGTATTTGTAAACATATTATCTTAGAACAGAATCGAACACAACCCAGCACCTGATTCAACTGGCATCTCAAGCAGAAAAACAGCAGAAGCTCATTATTCACAAAATCACAGAGTCATTAAGTTTGCAGAAGACCTTTAAGGTCATCAAGCCCAACCATCAGCCCAGCACCACCACCATGTTCACCACTAAACCACGGTCTCAAGTGCCATATCCACACGGATTTTTTTGAACACTTCCAGAGATGGTGACCCAATCACTTCCCTGGGTAGCCTGTTCCAACGCTCGACAACCCTTTCGGTGAAGAAGTATTTCCTAAGATCAATCTAAACCTCCCCTGGCACAACTTCAGGCCATTCCCTTTCGTCTTGTCACTTGCTGCCTGAGACCTGCCGGGTGAGGCGCCCGGAGGACACCCAGGCGGGGCTCGAACCCGCACCTTTCGCTCTCCAGTCGCTGCGCGCCAATGCTAACGCGCGGCGCGGCCGACCGCACTTCCGTAAACATCGCGGCAAGCTGAGTGACAGGGGAAACGACCAATCGTGACGCACGGAGCGCCCGCAGGGGGGCGGGACCATCCGCTCAGCGACTGAGCCGCGCCGGGAGGCGGGAAATGGTCACAAGGCGACGGTAACGGCCGCGCGCGAACTGCAAGAGACGGGTAGAACGGGCCACACCGGGCGGGTGTGCGGGATCGGGCGGGTGTGCGGGATGGGGCAAGTGTGCGGGATCGGGCGGGTGTGCGGGATGGGGCAAGTGTGCGGGGCCGGGCAGGTGTGCGGGGCCGGATCGGGCGGGTGTGCGGGATCGGGCAGGTGTGCGGTATCGGGCAGATGTGCGGGGCCGGACCGGGCCGTGCAAGTGTGCGGAGCGAGGCCGGACAGGTGTGCTGGATCGGGCCGGGCGGCTGTGCGGGGCCGGGCCGGGCCGGGCCGGTCTGTGCGGCGGGCAGGGCGGGAGAGGCAGCTGCGGGCGCAGCCGCTCCACGGTGGGGCCTGAAGGGGCTGGTCTCTCACCAGCCGCTCCGTCAGAGCAGTTGCGGAGCGAAGCTGGAGGGTCCCGGTGCTGGGAGGGGACGGTTGGATCAGTAGCTGGGCTTCAAGCTTGATGTCCTCAGTTCACTTGCGCTGGGGGCGGCCGCCTCGGCTCTTTTACATGTTTGGAGCAAGGTATGTCCTCTTCAGAAGTGACTCTGTGGACTTAGGCACTTATGACTATGTTAAGTCCTAAGTGTATGTAACAAAATATATACGCCCATGTACTTTTTCTTTTTTTCACCTTTTTTTTTTTTTTTTGAATGGCATAGTGTAGTAGGTGCTTTGTCTCACCGGTTTGTATTTTGACGTGTTGCCACAGCGTTCCAATGGAAATAAAAGCAGCTGTCAGAAGATACGAAACAAGGAGTAAGGCAGCAGGAACGGAGCTGCCGTCACCCAAATCCCGGGTCGATTGGAGGCGCACTAAAAGGGAACTCATACTACTTGATAGCAGTGACGAATCCTCAGCTACCGAGGAGGAGGAGGAGGAGGAGGAACCTACCACATCAGAAAGTGAAATAGATGGAAAAGATGAAACTTCTGTGAAGAGCAGTCTTTTAGATCAGGAAGAGAGAGGCCACAACGCAGAAGTAACAGATGATGGAGAGGATGAGTGCATTGTGCTTGGGAAGCGTAAGAGGTCGAACACCTCTGTCTTGTATGACAGTGATGAAAGTGAGGACAGTGACATACTTGTTAGAAAAGTTTTTGCTAAACGCCACTGTATAATGGATGAGGATGACAGTTCCGAAGAACAACAGCCTGATAAAACGTGCCCTACAGAGACTGTTTCTACTAGTAGGAAACAGAAGGTGTTTGCAAAATTGAAAGAACTTGCACGACAAAGCGCAGCTCGGAAATCCTGCAGCAGTGCAAGTTATGAGGTCTGGGTTTTATCTTTGAAATTTAATTGGAGAAAATATTTAATGTGAGGAAATGTGAAGACTAATAGATATAAATCAGTAGGATTTTTTGGTTTTGAATGCATGACAAATCAGTAGTTCTATCACATTTTAATAGTCATGCTAACTAGATTACAATATGGCTGCTGAATAGCAAATTATTTTTATCAGGAAGCAGAATACCTTCTGAAGTAACTTGGAGATATCATGTTACCTTAATTCCTGTGATTAGACTGAAGAGAAGTACATGGAGATGGCTAATTTAAAGCTAAAAGTAATCACCATACAATACGGAATGATGTATTTTTGAAAATGTGTACTATCTTGGTAATTGAACAAATAGTGTTATGAGATGGTCAAAAATTTTAGGTAGTATACATAGTATTTTTTCAGTGCAAATACTGAAAATTCTTGTGTTTAAAGTACTTTTTAAAATTTAATTAGGATTCTAATAGTGAAGCAGAAATAGAAGAGGAACCGCTCTATCACTTGCCCTTCACACCAGCAGAAGGTAGTGAAACTGACAGTGGCAGCATGAAAGATTTTGTAGTAGAGGAAGATGATGATGACAATGACGACAATGACAACAATGACCACAGCAGAGAGCATGTAAAGAGTGAAAATCAACCACAACAAAAGCACCTTTATACATCAAATAGCGAGTTGCTGGCACACTACGTTCCACAGTGTAAGATCAAAATTAGTAGTAATTCTATATGTATAACTTGCTTGTCGTACTGTTAGAAAAATGGGCTAAATACAAATGCTAACAAATAGGATATGATAGTTTAAAAGCAGATTCCTAAAAGGCTTCAATTTGTGACGGAAGCAGTCTGATTTCCACACTAAACTTGCAGTCTTTTGGTATCTTAAGTAAAGAGAGGATATAATTTGGGGGGAAGGAAGGGAAACTTTATTGTACAGATTTTTTTAAGTTGGTCTGATTTAGGAAGAAGTAGGCTGCCTATGATGCAGTCATTCCTGTGGAGCCCTGAAAGCATCCCCCATCCTATGGTCTTGTGATACATGCTAAGAGCAGCTGTTTTAATTCTGTCCAAATTCTGTTCTTGCCATGAGTTTGGGGTCTTGGGATTTTTGCTTTTTTAATGTATTTTTATTCTGTGGTGGTGAGACTTGGGAGCAGAGGTCTAGAGGGGTTTCTGACCATTGGCCAAACTCAGGCAAACTGCACAGAGCAAAAAAGCTCTTCAAATTGTTCTTTTATGAAAACTGCTTTCTGGATGGAGCAGAGGGATTTGAAACAGAACTTTTTATGGGTTATTTTCTTCCCTGTTTTGTTGTTCAGAAGTAGGTATGTACTAACCAGACAGTTAATGCTGTTGTAGGTGATCACAAGCGCTTGTAATATTTCTTCCCCAGTGAAGACCTCAGCAGAATTGTGTGTATTTGAAAAAAAATTGGAAAAATAAACAAACCCCCAACAAAACAACAAAACATAAACAAACAAGAAAGAAACCCATAACATAAGTCTGGTCTTCTCTGATTGGCGTTATTTTCTCTATTCATAGAACAAATTATTCACTTCTTTTAGTGTTTGTAGCTCTCTGTGGGCTCTTCTTGTGGAAAGCATGTGTGACTTTAGAGTGCTAAAATTCTGTAGGATCATTGGGATGGAAAGCACAATTTAAAGGCAAAATCTTAAGGGTGTGGATGTTCTATCTTGCAATTATTTCTAAATGCATATTTAAATAACTTTAAAATTATAAATTCACAGTAATGGAAAAAATAATTATTCTTACAGGACTTCTAATATTGCTTAAGGTTTTTCCTTTTTTTTCCCCTTTTTTTGGTAAATTCTGATTATATTGCTTTCCTTCCAGTGTCTCGCTGTGATCATTTTGTGCACTTCAAAAGAATAGTAAAGGCTTTCCTCATAAATGCAATTGATGACACTTTTCTCAGCTCATTATATGGTAAGTAAATTACATTAAAAAAATATAACAGTTCATTCAAAGTTACACAAAGCCATTTATTCCAGGGAAGGGTGTTTCTCCTGATTAGAGTATACAACTGAGCCCTAAAATCTGTTTGTGGTGTTCCTGCTCTGTAACTTTGACAGGGGAGGGAAAGGGGTCTATCTGAAAAGGATAGAGTAATCTTGGAAAAATGTGTAGACTTAACTCTTTTAAGCCTAGAAGCCTGAAAATGCTTTCTTGAGATATAGGGAAGTGTGTTACTGATGAGTAGTTACCTTGCCAACATGAAAGCATAATTAGTTTCAAAGCAGGTATCACAATGGAAACACTGCAAGGTCAGATGATTTGTCAAAATCTTTTGTGCTCCATAGCTTTTTTTTTTGAGGAGTTTGGTAATGAATAATTTTAACTATGGAGATGTCTCTGTATCTGATTTTTTTTCCTTTCCTTTTTTTTTACATTTGTGCTTTCAGATAAATAAATTTCAGCTGCAGTCAGTACTTCTTGTCTTGTTCTTGCTAAGGAAGTGCTTTTTGGCATTTGGTGTAGTGGGGCTGAATGACAATCTCACATGTAGTTTCATAAACACTAAAGATGGGATGAAGGAGAGATGAAGGTGTCAGACTGTGAAAGGAGTTAGTGAAGTGCCAGAGAGGAAGTTTTGGTGTAATCAGGAACTAAGAGAGGGAGCAGAGAAACTGGAGTATACCACTGACCTCAGAGTAAAGGCTGTATATTCTTGGAATTAAAAATGTCTTTCATCTACCACTGCTAGTTCTTTGAGGTGGTTGGTTTGTTTTGTTTCACCAAGTGTAAACAAGCTTATGGAAAGTAATAAGTGAACTTT
This sequence comes from Myrmophylax atrothorax, assembly GCA_026770055.1. Classification (NCBI taxonomy): domain Eukaryota; kingdom Metazoa; phylum Chordata; class Aves; order Passeriformes; family Thamnophilidae; genus Myrmophylax; species Myrmophylax atrothorax. The sequence goes on from JAOXXN010000001.1 coordinate 81,525,098, forward strand.
GCTGGATTAGTGTTGTAATAGCTTCCTTCTATTTCAAATGTTATCTGCTCTACAAAATGCCAAGGTGCTGGAAGTAGGTGAACTCTGCAGGTGAGCTGGAGGTCATACATGAACACTGCATAGTATGAACATTGCAAAAACGTATTTTCATAACAGAGAATGTATTTTTCCGAGTTAATGGAAGTGAATCTCTTAATTAGTTTGAATCAAGAGCAGCTACTATAGTATTAGAGTTCAGACTTGCTTTTGATTGTGAGGGATTCTTTTATGGTCTAGCACAGCCTCTTCAAGCTTATACTGGAAATGTGTATGTAAAGTGAGTAAGGAAAAAGAGTTAATTGTAATTACACTATAATGACGATAAGCGGTTTTATATAGAAAGTTAGATAGCTGGTGATCCTTCTCAGTTCTGTTTTTTGTTGGGTTTTTTTATAACACTATTGCTAGAAGACATGGGAAGGTAGCTGAATTAAGTTGTGTGTCTGTACATGCTGCACCTGTGGAAGTTCTATTTAATTCCTGGAATTCAGGGTGTATTTGGGAAACAGTAGTGGAACAGTGGTAGTTTTACTCATCCTCATGCTTGTTTATTTATTTTGCTTGAGTAAGTATTTGGAAGTACTTACATTGCCTAACTCAAGGCATCTGACTGTGCTGCTGCAGTGTAAAGGTCAGTTTCTCTGTGTTCTCTGTAAGTGGCAAAGAGAGTTGTCAAAATTTCTGCTGTGAAGTAGCTCAGAGCAGTTTGTTTTCATGGATTGCAACCACCCCCCTTAATGGATTATGATCATCTGAAATAGATTTGACAAAAAGAAACATTTGTTCTTGCCTTCCTCCTTTTCCATTCTTTTAAATGGGATTGAGTCAATGGATCCCAATTCGGAATGACAGCTTTTCACTTTAACCTTGATTGTAGAGTTTATTCATGTACCACTTTTAAAATAATTAAATATGTCCCTTTATTGAACATGCATGGACCACTTCTGTGGGTAGCAGTAGCAAATACATTGAGTGGTCATTGATTAAAATCATTCATAGTTCTTGGTATGCAGAGGCATAACATTCTTCAAAATTTTATCAAAAGAAACTTGTACAACATGGGGTGGTCATCAAATCAGTAATGATTCTCACTGACCAGATGGAACAAGACAAAAGAAGTATGCACAAGATATGTTGCTGTCCCTTCATTATTTGGACGACCGCTTCATTCAGCCTCGGCTTGAGAACTTAATCTGTAGAAGTCGCTGGAAAGATCGATACAAGGTATGTAGATTCTACTTGAAATAGTGAAGTGGGCTCCAACATATCACTGCTGACTTTCTTTTTTAAACACTGTAATTCTCTGTAAAGGGACAAGAGTCACTATTGCAGTGAGCCACCATGAGAACAAGAAAGAAGAAAATCAAGGATGCCTGGGAATTGTCAAAATGACCTTGTATTGTTGTATCTAAAGTCTTTGATTTACTGTCCAGGGACAGAGCTGAGTGCTCAGCTATGTGTAGGGGTGTGAATGAATAGTGTGTATGCCAGCCAGCGTGTGTGTGTGGTGTCTGTGTGACTGCAGCTGTGTTATGCCTTGATTGCTTAACCACTCCCAGTTGAACGTGATTAGTATAAAAACCCTGGATCCTTTACAATAAAATCATTTCTGTCCATCAATCAGAGGTCCGTCATTCCATCATATACTTTTTAATAGAAACTCATTATTCTTTAACTTACATCATTTGGTTTTTTCTTATAAATGTCAGAAATATTTTGTGTTTAGAACCAGATAAACATTCGGTAGCAGAAGAGAATCAGCTCCCTGAATGCTTCTCCTGCTAACTTCAGCAGATGACTTTTTGAGGACTTTTTTTGATACTTGCTAAGTGTTATAACAAAATTTTTTCTCCTCCCACAAAAACATAAACTAGTATGTTTATGAACCTTCTACTAGTACTACAGAAAATGAACTCGGTATACAGTAACAAAGTCATTGTATACATATTCCTAGAACGGTATTAGTGTGATACATATGGTGATCTAATAATCACGGGAATAATGGTGTCTGGCCAGTGCAGAGAGACAGTATATTTATTTGAAGGAAAACAACTGATGTAGTTGCATCCCTACCCCCTCAAAAACAAAAAAGGTGTGAGAAAACTTAAAGTGCCAGGATGCAGAAGCCATTGTCTAGGTCTGAAGCCAAAAGAAAGAATTAATGAACTAAAGTGAACCAAGTGAAGTGTTGAAAGATGGTGGAGAAAATCTTTGTTCACAACTGAACGATGAAAGATTCAGATTTGAATCTCTTTTGTTTTCCTTGGACTAATTTTCTGTGAGTACAGAGTACTCAGCAGCCTATTGGAGGCATCATTCGGTTTACAGAGATTCTTTAATGTTATTTGAAATCTTTTTCAGGAGCGTGTGGATTGTTACCCAGATGTTCGCATAATCTTGAAAAATGCAAAAAATATGTCTTGTCAGGCCTGTGAATTGAAGCGGTGCTGTAAGTTCAATGTGTTGCTCTCTGGAAAGCTTTATAACAGTCAGACTTTGAAAGTGGATGACTTCATGTTGGGTGACAAACAGGTAACTTCAAACAAGCACTCTATTTTTAAGCTCTGTGTATTGTTACAGAAAATCACATATCAACATATCTAATGTCAATAATGCTAGAGGCAAGTGTTAGGCTTTTATATTTCCATGTCTAAACCCTATTAATTTTTAAATGTGAGGACCATTTTGCAGTTGGAAGTATAGTCTTGAATTTAGCTAGGAATTATGAAGTTCTATAAAATTTGAAAATACGAATGGAGCCATTCCCCTCTGCCTGCCCCCCGCTTCCCTTTTTCTTATATGTTGGAGAAGAGGTTTCTTTATCAAGAAAATAAATCAGATCTGTGACCTTTATTTTTGCCTGCATCACAATGATCCATGTGCTATTTCCTCCCCAGTTTTACCACTTAATACTAGTCCTGGATGCAGCAGATTTAAGCACTAGTAAGTGTACCCAGCCATGAGCTGGGCTTCATAATAAAAAGGAGAAAGACCTCTAAGACATATGATGGGGTTATTGATAACTCTTCCCCTTAAGTCAAAATTGACATTTGCCTCTACTATTTTCTCTGCTTCAAATCTCTACATTCTGAGTCTCATCCAGGCAAGAAGGAAACTCTAGGTACATGGCATCCTATTCAGCATGCTTGTCTTTTGTGGTGCTTGGGGAAGCAATCTGAAACTCTGTGCCAAGGAGGAGGCTGACTGCACATGTGAAGATTTACAAACTAACCAAAGCACTAATACGAGTACTCAGTCAGTTATTTCTAAAGTAGCTTTTTGTTTTATCAGATAACAATTAATAGAAGATTGAAATTCCTAAAGCAGATGCATATCTTAAAGGAAGAGAAACCAGTGATAAAGAAATTACATGCCTGATGCTCTGCACTTGCCTGGTATTCCTGTTTTTTACCAAGTACCAGATAAATACTTTTTTATTAACCTTTAATAGATCCTATGTCTGTATGCCCAGAGTCTGAGGCTTTAAATCAAGAATGGCATTTTCCTCAGATTTACTTACATTCTAAATATCAGAATGCCTTTTCATTGAAGGTAGATCCCTTGAAAGCTCTTTATGTATGTCTATAATGCCCTTAAGATTTTCCCAGCAGGAATCTTGCATTGATTAGCTTTCAGAAACATTGGAAAAGTAACTTTCTGTATGATGGACAATCATCTCCCTTCAATGATTGTGTTTTGTATTTTGTGGCAAGTAAGGTTTGTTCTGCATTGGGTGGCTAGATTTGCTAATTCTGTGCCTGCTATTCCTCCAGCATCTGGAGTGACCACGTGCATTCCAGCTGTTCTTGTTTGCTCTAGGTCTGAAAATTGGGTGAAATCTTGCTGTGGTCATCCTAATAGTCCCAAGTGCGACCTAGTCACAATTTACTGCTTTCTTCATTCTTCAGATTTTTTTCCACATCTGCTATTTCCCGCATACTTATTCCAAGACAAAGTGTCTTGGCATCTCAGTTGCGTTGTCTCTTGAAGTTGCTGAGCTCCTTTTGAGAAGACTTAATCCTGCATAATCAGTATATTTTATTAGAACCTTTTCCCTATTACTGCATTATCAGAACTACTTTTCCAAACTAGGGAATGCTTCTGTTTAGGTAGTCTTGCATCTTTTTCTCACTTAGTTGTCTCTACTAGAACATTTAAATAATTAAAATTATAAATATAATAATAATACTTTATAATTATTTTTTTAATGAAAGACATCTTTCATGCTGTTACATGATGTTGAATTAGGCAATCATTTAGGTGACTTGAGGAGTCACCTAAAGTAATAATAGCCTAGTATAATTTTATTTCACAGCTGAGCCTGTTGAATACCTTGACTTTTAAAAACTGAGGTGTTTCTAGTATTTAGAGATCTTCTCTTTAAATTTACAGGAACCTGTTATGATTGTAATGACCTTCTTAGGTAATGTAATTCGTGACCTCTTATGAAAACCTCAAAGCACATGATTTGTCAAGAATAAAATATTGCTATAGTTGTTTACCAAGCTGATATCCAAGTTCTGCCTTTCTTCCCTTTCAGGAGGTGCAGGTGGTATTTTCCTTTTCTTTGTGAGTGTAAAAGAATTTTTGAATACAGATCAAGTTCCTCACAGTAGTTGCTGAACAGAAAAAAGTTTCAGAACATGGTTTTTTCCAGTATATTTGGTAATGAGGTATAATGGGATTTCTTATGTAAAAATAAAGTGAAGGTGTTGTCAGCCTGGGAGTACACCTTACTGAAGTACAAGCCAGTATGGTTTGGGTCTTTACCAGTTTTCTAACTTAGAGATTTCAGGGGTGTCAGTGTGATTATCATTGAGTCATCATATTGGGTCGACATGTAATGCAGGAGCTGGAAAATCTGTGCCAGTTTTTCTTAGATTACAGGTCCTTCTGAGCAGCAGTTGCTGATACTCTGTTTTGAAAAGTATGTATGTGCATGATAGTTAAGAGAGCTAGGCTTTTCCAACAGGGCTTTTCCCCTTGTTTATTGCAGGAAGACACTTAGATTCTCTGCAATCATCGTAGCACTGATGCTGCAGTCTGCTGTAGAGTCATTCTTCCTTACATACAGGTCTCTTAAGTGCAGACCACTAATTCAAAAAATTTCAGTTTTTCATGGGAAGTGTGTGACTTACCTAACCAAAAATAGTAAGTGAACTAGCACAGGAATTTACTCAAGTTTCAGCTTAACTGTGGAAATAACAGTAGCAATTTCCTCACCCCTGACCAAATATTGTCCTACATAAAGCATTGGCTATTTTTCACTTTGGAAAAAACATGAAATATCCTTAATATTGAACTAACTTGCTAGTTTATTTTTGTCCTCTTCAGCTTAACAGTAGAAAATGAGAGCTTTTTTTACCCTGTGTACACCAGCATCTGGAGGCATGTCTGCTATGTGCATGCTCTGTATAGCTCAGGGGCTGTAAAACGGACTCAGGAGAGAAGTCATTGAGCACTTTCCAGTAATTTTTGATAATGTCTTTGTAATGCAACATTTGTGTTCTTATGGTGACCTGCAACTTAGACTGCTGAAAGAACTGTTGTCAAGTTGTCTTTAAAGTTCTCCTCACTATGTGTTGATTGACTTGTCCTGCCAATTGAGAAAAAACCAAAAGCACAGGGGAAAAAAAAGGCTCACAGAACTACATAAAACTGGCATTTCACAAAGCTCATTCACTGATAGAGTTCAGCAATGGCAGATCAGACTGAATGGAAACATGTAGTTGGACTATTTTTTATAAATTTGTTAGAAAATGCCTGAGAAAAGTGGATGCAGAGAGAACAAAAACAGACCTCCAACCCCCTTCTACATAAAACTTTCCTTTTCTCTCATCTCTGAAGTATTCTGCTTTGCCAGTAGAAAGAGAGGAGAAACAGCTGCTCTAGTTTTGCTTAGGCTTGCAATGATTGTTCGCTGTGTAGATGCCAATTCTCATTTTTTCATAGTCAGGGGAATCAAACCAGTTTAGAGGTATAGGTGTCCCCCTCACTTCCTTGCTCCTGTGTCACCTGGATTATAAACTGTTTTCTCTCTGTCTTGATGTTCTACTCCTGTTTATAATCACGCTTAGAGGACATGGATTCAGTCACTACATGTTGTGCTGTTGTCAGGCCATGCTCCTGCATTCCATACAAAGTGATTTAACACGACTTTGGCTGATAGGGCCAACTTGAGTAGATAAGTAAAGCATTAGAACAGAGGGACTGAGAACTGTGAGAGGAATATATTAGAATGAGTACAGTACTGAGATTCTTTCCAAAGCTGCGTTCTGAAATAACATTGTATTTTTAGACTATCATTCTTGCTTTAAAAACACAATGCATACTTATATTTATACAATATTTAGCTATTAGCCTTTGGCATTTCTCCAGCATGGAACTACTTTACACCTCACACATAAATAAGCTATGAAACCCATTGCCACAAGATATTTTGGGACGGAAGTTATTAGTGGGTCCCAAAACGGATTTAGACAGGTTCTTGGGAAAGGTTCTCTCATCCTATGGAATGTGATTTTGGGGATGATACAGACTATCTTAACTCTTGACTGCCAGAAACTGGGTGGTAATCTTATGATCGTTCTGGTGTTTGTCCTGGTTCTTACACCAATTTCCTAAATATCTCCTCCTAGCTATTGTTACAGGGGAAAGAGCTGTGCCATCACTTTGATGTGTGGGGAGGTGTCTCCTATTTTACATCTCACATAATGTTCCAAGTGCCACACCTCATTGCCTGGGATACTTGAAAAGTTATGAAATGCTGCAGCTCAGTTCTTGATTGTTTCAGTATTTGAAATGATTCTTTTACACATTCGAATAAATTGAGGTTCAGCATTGGTTGATAGGTCTTGCACTTCAGAAGCACCTGCAGCAGCAAACACAAGCCTTAGCTTTTCGTTTTTGGGGATAGTGGGAAATGGAGCTGCATACAGGTATAACATGTACATCATCAGTAGAGAATTACAATATAGTAAGAGGCATTTTTTATCTCAGGATGTTTAAAATTTCAGTTAATAACCATTTATTGTAAGTCAGATTGAAAGTTGTTTTAAGTGAGCGTGTCTCCTGACTTCAGTGATACAGTGTCTGCTGATATCAATTGAGCTGCTGGTTTTATGTAAAAATATATTTAAGAAATTAAATGCATTAATATATTTTTAAAAATATATAAATGCATAAAAATTTTGTTTGTATAATCTTTATAAATGTGCTTTTCTTCTACTTTCATTGTCAGTAGATACTGCTGGTGCTAGGTTGCACAAGTAGGTCAGATGTTTTGTGGAACTGCTCACAGATGCAAACATTTTGTCGTGCATTCAGGAAAGTTCCCTGAAAATGCATGTTGTAAGCGTCAATTAAAACTTAACTGTCTTGTAATTTGAGAGTATTCAGGTTATTACCATCGGCAGCAATAAGCTATCGCTGTTGTGAAGAAGAAATGATTTTTCAATTTATAACACGGTCAGTTCTTTTTTATATGTGTGTGTAATCTGTAAGAGCTGTACAATTGCAGGTTGCATTACTGACCTTTAGCCATTTAGGTGCTTGTTTGTTGCAAAGTTGTGACAAGACATCAGTCCAAAACAATGCTGCCCTTGAAGGCTAAGTTGATGAGGGTTTGTTTTTGGGGTTTTTTTTCAGGAAAACTGAATGAACTTCTCATGTATGTATCAGGAGCTGAATTTCTTTACATGTGTATTAATAACATTGCTTTTGAGTGTAGAAAATGTGACCTCCAAAAACCAGCCAGACATGGATTTCTTACCTGATAGGCTTTTTCTCTTTGGATTGGAACAGTAATCAGTGCACCTGTGGGTCATTTACAGGGGATAGAATCCTCTTCTGACTTGCCATTGTATCTACTGGAACTAGTGTTCTTGTAGAAGTGGGACAAAACTTACTCTTGTGAAACACAGGATGTCCTTAAATACAGGTGAAAACTGACTATTTCTCCCTCCCTACATCTCCAATTTAATATAGTCTTAGTGAAGATTTAGGATGGCCAAAGATTCTTGTAGTCAATGTATTACTTGGTATTTTCATATTACTGTTGATAGATGATAACAAATCTACTCTAATCCACTCTGATTATGTAGTGACAAGCATATTTACCACTTGTTTATCTACAAATACTGCTGTAAAGAAAACTCTGGAATAAGAAAGTTCTGTCTTTTCTACATGAAAGTCTTAGAAATAAAACTGATAATAACTGGGAGATGCAGAGGCTTGGATTTCTGCAGCATTATGGCCTAGCCGTACTTTCCAGACAGCTGCAGATTAACGTTTGCATTGTATAAAACCTCGGTTTTCAGATTTTGTTTTTATGAAATTCAACCTCTCTATGTGTCTGTTAAATAAATGTTTTGAGGAATATGTCTTATTTGTATACTTAGGTATTTCTTGAAGAAATATTGAGTATTATTCAGTCTACAAAACGTTAAAAACTGGTATTTCATGTCCCTAGGAAGTACTTACATATTAAGCAAAACTAAACAAATAATTTCTCTTCCTCTGCTTTCACAATATGATGGTTGTCTAAAGTGTTAGTGATTTCGTAACAAAGTTCTACCAGGAGATAGGAAAGATACCACCAATTATAAACATGGTTGTGTTTGCAAGAAGACCGTACTGATAAGCTGCCATTGCATAAACTTACTGGCTGCCTATTACTCAAAAATTGTTGTGCTGTGGCTGTGAAAACTACATGGGTTTGTGCTGCTTTTATGCATGTAATGTCATTCTGTTTATTTCATTATTCAGAAAAATTTCCTGGACTGACTGACTTAAGTCTTACTAGGCTAACTTACCAGGTCTATATATTGTCAAAATAATCAGTTCTATCAGGGAGAATGATTTGTTTGTTCTGGCCTAGGTTTTGAAGGTTGGCCTGGTGTGTGCAAATCGTACAAGAGTTTATCACAACTTGAAGCACTTCAAGTACAAGTTGTATGTGGATTGCAGCTCTGTTGCTGAATTGGATGATGTTGTGGATGAACCAGTCAAAGACACTGTAGAACGGCTTTTCAGCCACTTGGAGGAGAGTGGGTGGATTCAGAAGGTATGACTGAATTTTTTCCTCTATCCTTTTCTAAGCAGATAAAAGTAAGTTGAGATAAAATGCATGATTTAATAGATCAGTTCTGAATTACTGGCCTTCGGCAATACAACTCAGCTTAACCATTTATCCATTTCTGCTGAGTCAGTCTTTCAAACAGGGGTCTGCTGCTGTGCTCACATAGAGTTTGTATCAACTTCTGACATTAAGCTTTTTGACAGCTGCAGGATCTCTGGGCTGTGGAGGGCAGGCTCCTCTTTCATTTGAAAGCCGCAGCACAGCAAACTTGAGCTGTAACTTAGAAAGATTGGAAACACGTACATAAGGCACAGAATATTTTAGAACTCTGTTTACACTGAATTATTTTGAATTATTCAGAAACACTGTATGAACTATTTTAAGACAACTTGAAGTACAATTGCATTTAGCAAGCTTTCAGGTATCATTGTTCCTAAATTGTTATTGACATGTTTGGGAATGTGTTGAATAAGAAAAAGCAGTCTTTATGTAACACAGTTATTAAACATAGATAAAACAATACAGGTTTTGTTTCATTCACAGAGATACAATGATCTTGAAGAATACATGGATGATGCAGACAGTTTCCAAGAAGAGAAAATTGATTAAGTGAGCATATAGCTCTTTGAAAGACATCTTATAAAAATTTGAATGGTCTGCTTTATCTGCATACACTTTATCTCTGCTTGGACTTCAAGGCTCTATTTAGGCTGTGTTACACCTAAATTCATATGCCTTTAAACTACTGTTTAATAATGTGCTGTATCTCTTTTTTTTTAACTGTGTCAATAATAAGCCAAAGTTTTACCAAATCAGTTCTTCCAGTCTTACTGCATAAATCACTTTAAGTTTCCTTCTGTTCTTAGCAATAACAGCTCAATACCTATTTACTTGTGAAATAAAACTTCCACCTATGTGTATTGAGCTGCATTGTAGAAGAGGTAGGAGATGCTGACATCTTTTGAAGTGAATGTATTTGGAAAGGTAAGGCAACATTATAGGAGAACTTAGAACTTGCATCTTACCTTCCTTATTGCTCACTTTATGCAAGTAAATGCAGCCAGTTAGAATGATAGTCACAATAGACAGAACCCAAATGCAAGGATCTATTTCTCCTCTGAGGAATCAGTATAGACAGTTGCAAGGCAACAGAGGAAATACTCTGCAGCCCTGACTCCATTTGCAGCACAGTAGTCATTCCTCTTGAGAGAGTAGGTGATGAGTCACATTATAGGCGTCATACAGACCAAGTCTGACTTAGCCATCTAAATGAATATGTGGGCCCACTTTGCTGTCTCTGATAAGCAGCTGGGGCAATTTACTGAGATTTTAAACATCAAATTATGTTGTGCAAACATAATGGCAGCAACTTGCAGTAACTGCAAGCCTAAGAGAATGGATTAGTATGCTCATGCAAGAGAAGCAAGAATTCTTCCAGTGTAACTGAACAGAAAGTAGGAGTTAGTCAGAAGCAGGATGCATGGCTTACCAGAATTACATGAAACCCAAATCAGTCGGGTTTTGAGGAGTTAGGAAGGGTTAAATATGGTACTGTCCATCCTGGAAAAACTGGACATGTGCCGGCAATGTGCACTTTCAGCCCTGAAAGCCAACCATGTCCTGGGCTGCATCTGTCACGTGAAAGGGAGGGAGACAGAAATACAGAGATTTCTAGTCTTAACTGTATTAATTAAGTTATTAGCTGTAA
>JAOXXN010000001.1:81560498-81586487 GCA_026770055.1 Myrmophylax atrothorax
TTTGGTGCTGGGGGAGTAGTTTGCTCTGGTCTGTTTACAGTTATATCTATATCTACATATATATGTATATATATATATAGTAGTTAAGAACAGTTATCCTTCTTGTATCCATTTTCTGATTAAAGTTCCTTTTTCTTAAACTTAATAAAGAGTGACATGATTATTGTGGAGGAATCCTCTCCTCTGCTTTTTGGTAAACATTTTTTTTTTTTGCCCTCAAACTAAGACAGCACCAATTAATGTGAGTGCTTTGAAGGGAAGTCCAGAGCCATTGCTGCTCATGGAAGCAAGGAGCTACCAGTTAGGAATTGGTTTCTTCTGAAATGGACTGTAAGGCTACAAGATTGCAGGAGCAATGGACTTGAAAGCAAAACAAAGCCACCTAGAACAAGAGAGATTTAAGTCCTGCACGAACAACTGTGTCAGTCAGAGTCTCTTGTAGCCCTCTCTTATCTAATCTAATCTCATCTAGCACATCAGTATCTTTGCTGCATTTATTACCTTCTTATCAAGGAATGGCAGGAAGGAGACTGGGGCCTTGGTAAAAACATGAGGCAATGAGGCATGAGACATTCTGTGGAGCAGAGATTGAAAGAGGCTGTACAAGCTCTTTCACTAGGCACTGAGCATTGCAAACAGCAGACCCTCTTGTACTTTTCCTATCCCACTGACTTTGCAGTGTTGAGGACCTGGTTGTAGAGGTTTGGTGTGGGTGACTGAGACACTATAGCCCATAAATGGATTGTTCAAAGGTTTCCTATGACTTGGAGGGTTTCTCCCGCAAAATTCAAACACAAGGTCATAGATCTCAATAATATGCTCAGAAACATTATTAACGAGATAATTTTTCTGAACCAGTCCTGCAGTTTCTGCACCCTCAGATTGCATTTGGTTTCCTTGATGGGAACAAGCTACAGCTATTGTCAGTGTTTATTTTCAGCCAGTTTTACTTGTGGCACTCCTCAGTATCTCATGGTCCAGTTAATCAACCGTCCTTCTCACTGCCTCCCACTTTCATTTATTTATCTGCACTTCCAGAAATTCCTCCTACAGAGCAGTTACTGCAGCAGAACTGCCTAGTTATGCCCCAGCAGAAACTCAGAATCACAGAATGAATAAGGTGGAAAGGAACCACAGTGGGTCATATGGTCCAACCTCCCTGCTTAAGCAGAGTCATCCTAAAACAAGTTGAACAGGATTTTGTCCAGATGGTTCTGGAATATCTCTGGTGATGGAGATTCCATCACCTCTCTGGGCAACCTCTTCCAGTGAGGAACTCAAGTGATAAAAAAGAAGCACCCTTCACACAAGTGATTCCCAAACTAAGCAGGGCAGGGGACCACCCAGAGATGCTTATGCTCAGGCTCTTTCAAGCAGGGGACTGTGCTCCTGGGACACAGCATCAGAAATAGAGAGTGGCCCTACATGAACCAACATGGAAAGCTTCCAGTCTCTTAGCCAGGTTAGGAGTGTGCTGGTGCCGAGCCTTTCTGCACTAGCCAGGATGGGCTGCTTAGGAGGAGACACAGTCAGAGCCTTCTACACTCAAGCAGAAGAAAGTCATGAAAACCCTCCTGAAAAAAGAGAGTACAAAATTAAGCTGGAGTGTTTGGTTCCTGTTGGAACAGTTTCAGCTTGCACTGGTGATGGTACCCACTGTTGTGTCTAAAGGGTGTTGGGCAGCAGTAAACAGCTGATGTGGTGGGGGGTGCAGACAGGCAAACCAGAGCAACTGGCACCTGGAGCTGTTGAGGCTAATGGCAAGGGACATCTTTGATATGAACTGGGCAGGGCTGAACCATAATGTAGGATGATGGTGTGAAGGACTTCACATTTGTTTTCGCAGTGTGGGCTAATTGATTCCTTTGCTTGCACAGGAACTCTAGGCAGATGGTTGAGAGCTCTCACCCCATCTGTCTGTGAAGGGAATGAGTACCTGGTGTTGCAGAGTGAAAAGATATGATTTACTGACAAGGAATGGGTTTGCATGCAGAAAGGCACTTGAACAGCTGTGTACAAAGCAGAAAGTGAACATGCAGATTCTTGGCTAGGGCAGGACCCTACAATTTTATACCCAATCTCATTACTTTCTTTTGATTAACACCAGTGAAAGATGGAAGAGACGCTGTACTGATAGTAACGAGGCTGAAATTTCACCTCTGGTTAATAAGCCATTTGATCTTTGCTTTTGTGGTCTCTCTGGAATCCAATCTGACCTCCTCCAGCTGAGGATGCCCCTTGGTGCTCACATCCTGATGGACTTCTGCAGCCATCACCAATGGCACATGGGAAATTGATAGCAGGAATGTCACATTCATCCAAAAGCTCCCCAGCCTGTTGAAGGGAATCTTATCACAGCTGGAGCAGACTAATGAATAGCTCTAGATTACTTTTCTGGGTCTGTAGGTCTTGTAGGTTTTGAGACTGCTGTGGCAGTGCATCACAGAGTCCCAGGATGAAGTTGTGTTGTTTCTCAGTAGGAGCCACTGGGGTTGTACTAGTGACTCTGTTCACAGAGAAGACACTGGTCATGTTGCCATTGAATAAAAAAGGACTAGGCCAACCCTAAAGTAAAATTTTATATTCTTAGTATAAGGAAAAACCAAATTTATATAATTTTTATAGAACTCAGTTCAGATTGAGTGGCTTTGTTCAGGTCATCAGTACATAATCATAGGGTAACCTCTTTTTTGTGTCCTTGTTCATGTTAACACACAGAGACTGGCATGCTAACCACTGTTTTCACCACCACCAAATTCTAGAGGTCAGGGACCTCTAGAATTAAATTTATGAGCTATCATAGTGTGGGCTGAAGAACCAGCTCTTTTAGGGTAGTAGCGGAAAGACTCATTTCCGCTGTGGATGAGCCACAGAAACGGATGCATAACACACACTGACCAGTGGGTTATATTTTGGCACCTGTACTGGGCAGATGTAACCCAGTGGCCAGGGTGAAGCAATCTTAAAATGGCATTCAACATACCATTGGTAAGACCTCATCACATGGTGGGCATCCTGTAAAGTACTTCTCTTGCCAGTGAGAGTGAAACTCAGTTTAGTTAGGGTATCCAGCTTTGTATTAGTTGCATCAAATCCTGCCTGAGCCATGTGTATGTCTATCATATAGAAAGTTCACCCTCTTTCTTGAGCTATCCACACCACAATGTCTGTAATGTAAGTTTGAACAAATTAGTCTGGCTGAGGGCATAGTTCAGAGCAATTCCGCACTAACCCATGTAACTGAAGTGCTGTTAGCACACCAGAACCCTTCCTATGGTTCTTGTTTGCACCATTCACCTAAGGATGCATAAATTCTCCCCCAGGTTGTACTGGACCAAGGCAAACTGAAGAGCCTTTGGATGAGGGACCGTGGCCCCACAGTGTCTCACTCACACGTGTGTCAGTGAAGAAAAACAAATGGTGGCAGGATTTTGCCGTGAGACTGACATCCTCAGGTCACTGGTCTAGTAGCAGAGGTTCACACCTTCACACAGGCTTACTCCAAGGCCAGGCACACTGAAAGCACAGGGCTACCTCAGCCTACATTTAAGCTTGAATACTTGAAGTATTATTTCCTTTTTGAACTTTTTCCAGAGAAATAATTTTTTCAAATGTTATAAAAATAGCTAAATAATTTTGTAAAGCCTGAAGGACATTCTTTTGCATCAGGATTTGAATTGGAAATGGCTGTTTTGGGGACAATTTCCCTTAAAAATTACTTTGCCACAAGGAGCTAGTTGGCCTATGGCATTTCCAGCCTATGAAGCTTTTTTTTTACATTAACGAGGGTCTTAAAACTAAACAAGCAAAATCTTAGTCCAAAGAAATTATAATATTGCTTATACCAGAAAGACTGTATCCATTCTTGAATTTACACTGCTGAGGTTTAGTGGCAGACAACTGCCCATACTCTTATCCATGCTATCACATATACACTCAAAGTATCCAAAAACAGGGTAGCTTTTCTTGCACAAAGGAGGTTCTTGACATGTCTGCAGGAAAGTATAAAGCCTGTGGACATACCTGTCAATCTTATACAAACTACAGTTCCTCTAAAAGTTCTCCAGTGCATATGAAGGTTCATTTACAACCAGTTTAAACCTTGTGGTCATTGATTTGTTTTTCTTGCTTAGCTCTCCCAGACCTTTCAGAAGAAGTCCTCAGACCCTCATGGATCTGCAGAGCAGGGCTTGAAAACCACTATCTCTTAGTTTAAATAAGATATTTTGGGGCCTTTTGGGCTTAATTTTTTATTGCCTTGCAGCTTGTGAGGTCTTATATACCTATGCAAAGTGTGAGTAAAATGCTGCCAGGTGAGGATGGTGGTGGTCAGTCCTAGTGTTGGCTCTTATTTGGACAGGTGTGAAGGATGCCAGTGCAAAGCAGTGACAGATCAGGACCCAGCACTGTAACTGCTCACTGCTCATGAGGATCATAAGCTACTCACAGCAGAGCTAGGCAACAACCCTATTTGCTGAACCATCAGTCTGCTGCTATTCCCTTAAAGCCAGACACTGGCTCAGCACAAATGCACATTGATAACCATGGCAAGGATCAGGCTATGAGACACCTTGGAGTGACAGGTGGTTCTCTTGGGCTAAGGGACTCTACTCAAGCTTGGCCTCCTGCTTTGTTGTGGTGTTTGCACACCCTGTTCAGTCTCAGTGTGCTTACGCTTTTTGGTGTTTCATGTCTTGTACATGCAGCAACAGTCTGTTCCTGTTTAAGCAAAGTACACTGAGAAGTGTTGAGTGTTTCAGTGCATTTTCTTTCCTTTGATCTCACGTAAAGCTCCATGCAGAGGGTAACATGATCTCCATCACTATCTCCTTTCATGCCTGATAATTAGCACAGGTCCATGGGCTGGGTGCAATGCAATCCTTCCCTGTGCTGGGAGCAGAGAAGAAGAGGTTGGAGTGATTGTTTGCTGTGTTGATGACTGTGGTGTTGCCATGGAAAAGCTGGAGACTTCAGGGGAGTTTGTGTTTTGTTGGGCAGGGAGCCAGCCTGCTCTGACTTATTACAACTGTGTGAGTGAGTGAGCCATGCAGAACTTTATTCCTCTGTAGCAATTCCAAGGCAGGGAGAAAAAAGCAAAGGACAGGACTGCTTTAACAAGGAGGAGTGCAGTGCACTTTGCTAAGGCTGATTGCATTAAATACAGGAGATGCAAAAAAACCCAACCTTTGCTATTTTCCACTTTTTTGTTGTTTTTTTTTTTTTTTTTGGCAGAATGTGTCCACACTCTTCTAAGGACTGAATTCAGAGCAGTGCAAATAATAAAATCTCAAGTAATCCTCCTGGAAGCGAACAGGGCAATTTAATTGGCTGTATCTGTACAGAAAGGGGTATTTAGAGTTCTGCTGAGTCTTAGTCCCTTAAAGTCTTTGATCTGTTCCAGAAACAAAAGTGGAAGCAGACTATACTGTTTTCATTATCTATCCTGAATGAAGTGCAAAAAGTAAATACATAGTGTAAACAGTGAAAAAAATGAATCAAGGCCCAGGTCCAGCAAAAAGTTATCTTCATACTGAACTTCCCGTATATTGAGTAGTGCCGCTATTCCCTGGAGGTGGAACTAATAGTGATGCATGCTTTAGACAAATCACTTTCTATGGGCAGATCTCAAAGCAATTTATGAAAGCAGCCAGTTCCATTAGTCCCACATTACAGAAGGAATAACTGTGGCCACACAGCTCATCCGGGAGACTAGACCCTCCCTGAATACTTGGTTAGCCACTGTCTTCTCACGACGCTCCCTCTGAGAGTACAGAAACTAGGTATAGGCTGTCATGGTTATTCTGAAGCATCAAAACACCACTGCATAGTATAATTGGTTGTAACTGTGTCTTTCCCTACAACCCTGGCTGCCATGTCATGTTCTCATAATGTATTTAATTGAAATAGAGGCATATGCCTCTTCCAGAAATGCATTTGAGCAGGTGGGAAGTGACAGGAGTTTTGTGGTTCGGTTTTTTTTTTTTGGACTTTTTTTGCTTTCAGGGCTTCTGGATGTTTCAAAAACACATTTTCTGTAGGAAAGAACTGTTGTGGGGGTAATTTTGGTTTTCTGTTTTGAAGAATTACGTAGTTTTCTATCTGACTGTTCGGTGTTATAGCAGATGAATCTAGGAGTCCTGTTTCAACATATACTTCTTAGGAAAGGTATTCTAAATGTTCAGCATAAATTGTCATCTAGCAAAGCTCTGATTTCTGTAAGAACAGGTGAAAGCAAAATTACTGTCTCTAGGATTTGGCCAGGGAACATACAGGAAAATCTTGGCTCTGCCTCAGTCAGTGACAAACTTCTGGTTCTTGCAGTCCTCCTGTGATCATACTCAGGAGGTGGATCCTGGAAAACCTCTGACAATGTGAGACTCCCACAAACTGTAGCCAACAGCTCATCACCTGTTTACTTCCAAAGGTAAAACACTGCATGGGTATCATCACCGTTTCTGATGTTAGGCTGGCGTGTGGTATTCCATGGTTGAGCTGGGAGCTCCTGCTCAGAAGCTGGGGACAGATGTTGGCAACATGGGAGGTAACAGAAACTCCTTTTGATTTTACTGTGATCTAGGTAAGATCTAAAGATTAGGTATCACCACAGGATCCAGCTATGGTTTGTCAGTGAAGCCATGAACTCTTTGCTGTATCTCATTGCATTTAACAGGATTTGTCTGAGGAGATGATTTTCCAGTTACTTGGTGGCTGTGATGTCTCAAGAAGTTGCAACATGGAGTGGACTAACTTTGTGTTCCAAATACAGCAGGAAAAAAACAAGTAGTGTAAATAATTTGGCTTCATGGACCTGTGACAGCTTATACCAGCAGAGGACTTAGAGAAAGGAAGAGCTGTTGCTTTAAAGCTAATTCTCTACTCAAAAGAGTTGCTTTTATCCTGCCTTTTTTTCCTCCTTCATTGTTACTTGGTTTTGTGATGTTACTCTGTTTTTTTGACGTTACTGGTTCAGTACAGAAATTTGTGTCCTCTCCACAGAGTTGTGGTCACTACGTGTTCAGGGACACTGCAGACTAGTGAGATCTGCAACATCTTTAATCTTTCCTTGCAGCACGCTGTGCTTGGGATCCAGTGTGTGAGAAAGACCAAAAGTGAGGGATGTGAGAAATGTAGTCACACAGGAAACTGAAACTGTGCTGTCATTCATTCCTGTAGTACAAAAAACCCTTTTTGTAACCTCAGTTTCCTGATTCTCGTGTGGCTGGGGCCAGATTTGCCACTGGTGCAAACTGGTGCGGCACTACTGACATCAGCTGAGAACACACCAGTTTACTCCAGGAGATAATTTGTTCCAAGTCTTTTCAGCAAGAAGAACAAGAGGACAACAGATGTATATTAATCCAAAACCAGCAACATCTTATGAAATGAAGAGATTGTTTTTTGTAGTTTATGAGAATAAAGGCTGGGCTTGTGTAATGACACTTGGACCCAGTTCTACCCCTGTTTTTCCAAAGGAAAAGCTACAGTAAATACAAATACACAGTAAAAGTATCAACAAAATTGTTTATCGTTTAGGGAGTCATCCTTAAACTGAACCATGTCTACAAAATGCATGGTATTTTGTATGCTGCTCCATCTGGGGAACTACTGAAGTTTCCTTCTGTAAGGATCTTAATGTTTCTCAGCTTTTCCTCCGCCAGCCAGAGAGGAGCTGGCTGGTATAAACTGCAGCAGCAGTTTTCTAGGGTCATGCATGCTATGGTGTCAGAGAAATTTGGGAAGTCGGCTTCCAGAGCTCGTGTTTTATTTTTCTTCCCCAAGGGAAAAATGGTTTTAGTAGTTGCTGAGTTAGACTCAGCTAAGGATATGTCCTACAGCAGGTCTAGCTATGTTAGCTTATACCATTTTCAGGCCCCTAGATATGTGTGTCGATGGTGTTTGCATTCTTCTACAAGTATCAGGGAAGGAAAACTGGCAGAATTGGGGTGAGGTGGGGAGAAAAGGGAAGTAAACCTCTGTGCACTCTTTCCTCTGGCCCCAGGGAATTCACTCTGCATTGGGCTTGTCTGAGCTTCGAGGCAGTGAGCAGAGAGGAAGTTGGAGTGTAGCTGTAAACTCACTTTAAACCTAACTGCATCCTTGTCCTGGAGTCTTATTTTATTGGGCAGTGGGGTACAAAACTTCCCTTCACACAGTGAAGCAGTCTCATTTGGCTTAGTGGTGTCTTCTCACTGAAGTCCTCACTTTTATCAACTAGCAGCATTCCAGGTTAGCCAAATGAGAAGAAAAGGCTGTGGTTAGGCTGAGACTAATCAAAGGGACTAATGAAGGGTGGTGGCAATAGTGCAAACAACCTGTGGAAATGAGGGATGAAAAAATACCCAAGTTTCCCGGCCTCCTACTAATAGAGCTTTGCTGCTCCAAATGGCTACTGCAAACTTCTGCAAGGGCTATGAATTCCTTCAGTGTTTCTTTACCCCCATCTCAGCCAGGTAGAAGCTCTGTGGGGGTAGAATAGTTCATGCTACACATCAACACAGCTGCAGGAGGGCACCTTCCTGCTCCTGGCCAGCACATCGAGCTGATCAAGGCAGATTTTCTGCCTCCCTGATATTACCTAAATCTCTCTAACGGGTAGGAGACAGAAAGACAAGCTCATGAAGTGGATATTGTGAAGTTTCTGGGTGCCTGATAACTTCTTTGTGCTGTTTGGAAGTGCTGTTTCTTAGAGGTTGACCCACATGTTAAACCAAAGCTCTTTGGATCCTGTCACATTCTTCACTCAGGGTATTGCAGAGACTCTGCTGAATTTAGGGAGAACTACACCAGTCCTGCATGCCTTTATGCCACCTTAAAATAGGCCATCAGCCCAAAAGCATAATCTTAAATTTAATCTAGAAAGGATTTTGGGAGGTACTGAAAACTCAGCTCAATTAGAATAGCTCACAGCCACACTCATTTACCCCAAATAGATGACTTTTTGTTAAGGGCTGAGTGTAGCAGCTGACTGGGGAGGGAGGGACAAGAGATGCTGTGTCGGACTGCAGCCACATGCCACATAGTGCAGGTGGACATGGCACACACAGCTACATGTGAGTGGGAGGGGAGAGGGGAAGGAGAAAAAAAATCAGACCACTACAGCACCCTGGGCTTCCTTGGCAAAATCCTAGAGGACTTGAAAGGAGTGATAGACTAGGTGGAAGCAGAATTAAAAATAATTGCATTATCCTGCTTTGGTTATAACGTGTCCCTTGTTCATAACTCCATCCGTGACTCAAGTGCCCTGCAGTAGTCTGGACATGTGACAGCTAATAAATTCATTTATTGCAAGGGCTGTTTGTTTCAAATTCAGAACTGAAAGTTCATCTGCAGGTGCAGCAGGGCTGTGCAGGGAAGCAAACACAGATTTACAGCTGTTGTGGCTTACTCCAGTCTGCTACAGCAAATCATTTTGTTCAGGAAAGAGGCTTTGCTGTTGGCCAACCAAGACTTGGTCAGGAATTTGAAATGCTGCTTTGGTAGTTTAAAAGAATAGATTGCCAGACATTTTAGGGTGGACTTTTTTTTAACATTTAGTAAATCTGTCATAAATCAAAGACTGATTAAAACTGAACAGAATGTGCCTTGCTCCTCACCATCATTTGCTATCTTCTTCCTTTGCCATTGTGAGGGTGAATCGAGATCAGAGTTTTAAAGTGTTCAGCTCCAAAGGGCAGTTATTACTTCCTCCTGTGATCCTGTTTAATTTTCTGAAAATGAGTCAGTCATTTTCTGCCAGAGTTTGTTGCAGGCTGAGCCTTTTCTCTGAGCTCCGCTCTGCAAGACAAAAAAACATATTGCTTCACAGGCAAAGCAAGTCTGCACAATAGAAGACTTCCTTACAACTAGGCTCTGCCAAGTCTGCTCTCAGCCCTGCAAGGAGTCGTGTTACTCCACAGCAAGGTCATACAGGCCTAAAATAATCACTGATGTTTATCTTTCCCAGAGGATATTAAGCACCTCCAAACACCAACACAAGAACATTTATTAAAAAAAAGAAAAAGGATTAAAAATAGTTTGCACCTCAGCTATCCGTGGAAGAGCATTATGGCTTTGCCTTTCATTAATATTTTATGATCTCACATGTGAAGTGTTGAATTACACCAGCAGTGAGGTAGGAACAGTTCTTTTTTTCCATTGATGTTATATCTCCCTATTAGTAAACATATAGTATAGAAGCAGGCTGTGTGCTTTCCTCATCATTTTAATAATGTACCTTGGCTGTGTGCTGGTTTTACACCACTTTTGCCAGAGACAGAACCAGGAGATGGCTTAGCTAGGGCCATGCTGTGGCTACGTTACAGCCTAGATACTTGCCTGAAGGTGCACTAGCTGAACGCTTCGTGCATCTAGATCTGTGCAACACCTTGAGAAGGAACAAGTGCTGTCAGCCTGTTTCCACAGACAGAGGAGGAGGCTTGGGAGGAGCTGTCTCTGCTCTCTGCCGAGTGCCGGTGGCTGTTGCACCACAGCTCCATCACCTCGCTGCTGCTTTGTGTGCTCCCAAGTGGCCTGGAGCAGCTGCAGATGAGCAGAAAGGCTGCAGGACAAGCTGGTGATGAAGAAGGGAAGGGTGAGCTGGCCATGCCCTGAGTCAGGCTTCAGGGAAAGAAGCAGGGACTTCTGGATACACAGGATGTATCACTGATCCTCCCAAATCACAGCAGTTTTATAGCAATCAAGGGTGTCCTGCACTGCTGTTAATAATTTGCAGTTCAAAAAGCAAATATTCAAGTGCTTTGCAGGCCATATTTCCCTGCCTTTCACACCTGCATCTCTGAACGCCCATCTACTTCAGCCTTCCCTTCAACACTGTGTATTTGGCACATCCTCTCATGCCTACATCCCCAAATTCACGATCCTCCTCTGGCTAGTTGGGAGGCAAAAGAAATTTCCTTGCTACAGTGGTGTTCGTGGGAAGATGTGCACTCAGGGGGTTGCAAAAAGCTTCAGGCAACTTCTTTGTGTTTTGACAGACTTTGCTGGAGGATTTTGCTCTGACTTGAGCCAGACGTGGTACTGGCAGATGCTGTGCAAGCTTCCCACGCAGCGCTGGCAGTGCCTCTCTGATCTGACCCACGACCACCACCCCTCCCTGTCCCCACCATTCCCTCTCCCCTCCCAGCCCAGACCAGCGTTTATCTTGAGCAGAGAGAGCTCTCTGTGCCAGATTGCGTGGTGGTTTTCTGATGTGAACAGATGGGACTAGGGGGGCAGGCTACATCTGTTCGCTGAATTCTTCCACCTTCACAATTGTTTGCAAATGGGTGAGAGCTCTGGGAGGATGGGAAACTATGGGTTTGGGCTCAAAATGTTCTTTTCCTCTAACATGCTCAACAGTGAACCTGTGCTGCATAATTAAAATTTGATGCTGGCAAGGAAAACACCTGCTGGTGCAATCAGCTTGCCTCTTTCCCTGCAGAAGCACAGTTACTTTGCAGGACTAGTGTTACTGCTTTCTTCAGTCCAGTTTGGAAATGCCCAAGTGAAGAAATGTCCCTCAGGACAGCATTCCACAGCTTCACAGCATCCAGGTGTCTTTCTGAGATTCAGCATTGATTTAATTCCTGCTTAAATTTCTCATTATGTTTATGTAACTGGTTTTCAAAAGGCCTCAGCTCTCATTTCTTTGTAAGTACTAGTCATAGACAGATGTAAACAGACAAAGAAGGCTGAACCCCTTTTGAAAAATGGGCCATAAATTCTTTGCAATTTAGATTTTGACATCCTTTAACCATGTGCAGGTTGTTATTGTCCATGTTTGCTTCTCCCACTTATTTCTTGCCAGATTCTCCATACAGTGCATCAGTTTTTCTCAAAAATCATGCCATCTTACCTCCTGTGTACAGTCTCTTCTCTTCATCCTGTACTTGCCAGGGCATTAACAGTCCCCATCTCTCTCATGCTGTCTTCTCGCCAACATGGCATCACCTCCTGGGCCACCCGAAGCCGTAAGGACTGGAGCTGCACGCGCTTAGCTGTAGCAAACCCACTGCACACCAGCTCCAGACCAGGCACCCCTGTTGGCTTGCTGTTAGCTACGTATGCCCTCTCAGACACCCTACATCAGAGGGATTCAACTACTTGAAACCATGTTGTGTGTCCGTGCTCAGTCCCCTTATGCCAGTCTCCTCCCAGCGCAGCAATGCCAGGACTTGGAAGCCAGTTGTTGGTGTGTTGGGCTTACACGCCTGTGGACTCATGCCCTCTGGCTGGTCACACTGTGCTATAGGACTGATTTCTCAGGAGGACAGAGGTACCCACTTCCTGCAAAAAAGGAGTGTAAACTGAGAGATTGGGTACCTCTAATACTGTGGTTGTGCATGTTTATGGCACTGATCTGCTCTTGCTCTGTGCTTTCATCTTCTCAGAATCTGAATTTGAACTCTACCTTGCTGAACATGTGTAAGCCAAGGAAGTATTTCCCACAGACAAGAGGTTCCCATTTTTGTGCCTGAATTAAACATCAACTTCTTACACCTTTTTTACACTACAGGTTTCTTTCTATTTGCAATATTCGGCTGTTTTCATTGTTTCTTGATGTTTCTCCAATTCTGTTAGCAGTTGGCAGTTTCATTCCTGAACTGTTTATTTCTTCTTTTAGATTATTTGTAAGTACTAAAAAAAATCCACTTTAATACACTGATTCATGGATTGCCTCGCAGGGCACAACTCATTACATTTACATGAGCATTAGCCTTTGGTTATGAACCTTCAGCCAGTTTTCAAACCACATCACAGTGGCCCTATTCTGGCATACTGAATTATTTCTCCTTTAAGATTTTATCCATTGGTAACAGTGTGTGTTTTAAAATGAAATGAAACACTCATTTTAGATCTGTGCTGCCTATTATTTGGGTTTCCTTTTCCCACTAGATGTTGAGCAAATTATTATGTCTTGACACCGTTTTCATTATTTTACTGTGAAGAGTGGCTAGATATAAAAGATTACAATTACTACAATCACTCCAGGATCAAAAAGCAGTAGTATGCTTGCTTTCCTTTGGTCTTTCACTTCCTTCCTATTTTAAATTGACTTAAAAATGAACAAAAAATAATTTAGTCAGTCCATTACCACATTCCCTGAATGTGTTATGAAGCTGCTGAGCCAGGCAGTCAGCACTGTGGTCAAACCCAGTGTTAGGGAATTCTAAACAACTGCCTTTCATTCAAAGGCTTAACATTTGTGGCTTAACGTTCTCCATGGGTATTGTGTCAGCCCCCTCTCTCAGGAAAACAGGAGTATCCATATTTTGATATTTCTGGGGATACAGATTCCAGTTTTGGCCCCATCAGAATAATTAATTACTCTTCATATCTGAGTTAACCATTATGTTTGTTCCTAGATCTGAAGGGGACTGAAGTGCAGAGGAAGGCAAGGTTATATTCTTGAGTGAAATGTGTTCTCTAAGTGCCAAGTGTATCCTCAAAAACGCTCTTCCTAGTGAGTATCAACAACCTTTCACTGAGCTCAGTGCCGTTACGTGTGACCATATTGGGCAGCGTCACTTTTAGGAACTGTAGTGAGCAATGTCTCCCAAATATGACAAAGGTTGTTTAATTCTCTTATAAGCTTTCACAAAATACCCAGGACACCAACAAGCAGAGGCTATGATCGAAAATGTTTTTGCCTTTTCATTAGGAAAAAGCTATGGGCCCATAACTGATATAGCTGTGGCCAAATTCTCACAGGCTTTAGTCAAGTCTTGCTGAAAACTGACTGGTGAAAATGGTTTTCATGTTATCCAAAGAGTCCTAGAAGAGACATATGATGCTATAAATGACACTTTGGGTATTGTGTCAATTTTTTGAGCACAGAAGCAGTCTGTATCTGAGCTGGATGCAAAATGTACTTTGTTGGTGGTTACAGGCTTAGTTTTCCCTGTGGTTAGGGAGTTACTATGGAATTTGAATGGTGATTTGGGAAATGGTCATCCCTCCTTGTTTCTTAACCAGGCAGGTGCCAGTCCTATCATAAAACATTGCCGGAGCTTTGACTTAAATAGAGAGATCTTATTGTATGTGCATCTGCTGAGTCCTCCAATGCCCTCCTCCAAAACGTATCTTAGATGTCTGTAGCAGAGCTGATCTTCCTGGATCCTGTTGTGGTTTGTGGAGGGAAATAAGAACACTGTATTTGATCTGTGAACATCCAAAATAGGTCAGCAAATTTATGCCTTAAAACTGCTTACTCTTTTTTCATTGACTAAAATCAAAACCAGTTAGAGTAAATTGCTCCTTCTTAGAGTTCTATAAATAGGAGAAATATGCCCTGCTCCTTAATGTTTGCCAGAGGAGAAGCAAGATAAATATGACCATTTAAGATAGAGGTGAAAGCTTTAGGAGTAATTCTAGGATATGAGTCAAACAGGCCCTGGAGGCAGCCCTTGAGGGCTCCTGTACAGGGCATACTATCAAAGCTTCTGAGATCATCCCTGCCTAATCTTGCCCCTTGGCTCAGCACATGCCATCCTTCATGGCCAGACAAGCTCTGTGCCAGCTGAAGAGTCAGAGATGGTCAGGGGCATGGCACAGAGCTCTTTGCCCTACACTGATGACCACATGGAGTTATGGGTCTGAACTGCTGTTGGCCCTTGGGAGAGGGGGTCACTGCAGGGACTGATTTGCCTGGTGCAAGGATGCGTATCCACCTTTTATTTTGGCCACATGGCATGTCTTGTACTTGGGATTTATCACAGTGTCTTGATCTCAGGACATGAATGTCCTCACATCCCAGTAACAACCCTAAAAGGGCATTGAAGATTTCCAAAAAAGAGGTCTCCAGTGCAGCTCTTGCTGTAGATGACGATGCAGGTCAGCAATGATGGTTTAGTAAAAAGAATTTGATCCCTATCCAATTTAATGGACAGAGCAGAAATTGAAGAAAAGGTGCTTTTTTTTAATGCTAAAAGCAGAGTTTGTTTAGAGCCTTTTGAATATCTCAGTGTTTTTTCTTTCCTTGCCAAGCTTTAATGGCAGGAGAAAAGTATCATACTAGCAGTGTTTCCAGCTTGATGATTGTATCATGAGACAGTGTTTTCTATTTTGCTTTAAGCTCGAACTCCTAGAAACAATGGATTATGTGAAGATCTTTCAGCTCTGACTTGAAAAGCAAAATAACTTTCTAGTGCTTTTGGTGTCAGAAAAATGATTGAAACATGACCCCAATTATATACTAAGCAATCCAAAACCATATTTGGAATTAATTGCATTTTTATGTACATGTTTTGAAGCCAGTTGTGTGATTTTTCTTTTTGAGGGAGACATCTGACTCATGATTTTTGAATGCTTGGGGAGTGGTGCTATTACATTGGGGATGCCACTGAAGTTTCCAAATTTGTTGAATGATTTCTGACACAAAAGGCTTTAGCTCCTTTAAGAGATGTTTTTAATTGGTAAGATGTATAGGACAGATCCTGCTTTAAAAATACATGGATCATGTTTTTATTTTGGTTTTATTGAGCAGCAGAAGCATTGAACAGATCTCACACAAATCCCTAAAGATGAATTGTAATGCTTTTTGGTATGCACAGAAAGTACCTGAGTTGACCACAACATAGACTTGACCAAAAGGTCCAATACCATGTATACTATTAAATTCTTTTAGGAATACTGAGCTCCTGGGCGTTTTGTGCTTCCTAAGAAGCCCCTTCTGCACCTTTCAGAGCTAGAGCACTTCATAAAGACTGCCTAAATGCTCCTTTTGGGCAGCATAATTCACTGTCATGGTCAGGCAGCAGAATAGGATGCACTGGCTCGCATATACATAGCTTAGTTTTAACTGAGGCTGTGAGCCAAGCGTTTCCCATTGGACCCCTGCCTCCAAAAATCTGTGGGCAGGCCAAAGGAGACTCTGTGAGCATACAGTTCATGTGGGACCTGGACAGGATCGAGCATGTTGCGGTGAGTCAGGTGTCAGAAAACTATATCAACCTTTGAGGGCAACAGTAACTATTCTTTGTTAGGGAGTAATTTTTCAGGTTCTGGGTTTAAACAAAGGCAGCAATAGCAATAGAGGACATGGCTAATGAACCTGCTCCCTCTGGGAAGCTTGGAACACAGTCAGCACCTGGTAGATGATGCCATTCACTGTGATGCCAGTGTTTGTCCAGAACACATGGTAGGTCTGGCAGCGCTGCCATGCATGCAAGCACTCCTAAAACATCTTCTGTCTTTTATTTATTGAGAGCATATTTTCACTTCAGCAAACTCCCAGCAGAATTACCTGTAAGATGGGCCTAAAGAGCATTTTTCTTGCTGAGGGCTCCACAGGCCTTTCACATTTTTGGGGAGAACCATACATTTGCAAAAACACATCCTGGGTCCTTGCCAGTAATAATGTGAAAAATCACACATGGGCTATAGCTGTTCCAAAGGCCTGGTATTCTTTCCCCCAATGTAATCAAAAGACACTGCCTGAGTCCAGGGGCCAAACTGTGTCCCTGATTACTTAATTTGTTGGGGTTATGTATATGGTCATGTAATTAAATGAGATTGGCAAGACTGGTGCTTGTTATAACATTCATTGCACTGTTGGAATGATTCTATCTAGAGGGAGTTTGAACTATGTTTTCCAGTCTTATTCTTAAATAACATTTTTTGTTATTCATTTTTATCTTTGTTGTTTTGGATAAAAATTATCAGAAGTTAATAAGAGGTACAAGTTAGAAGCAAGACTGCTTAATCCACAAGTGTAAGATTTGGGATGTTTAAATTTTGCTGTGTTGCTAACAGCCGAGGTGTTAGTTGCTTAGCACATGACAAAAGCAGGTCTGCTGGGACCTATAGGAATTGAGTGCCTGAGAACAGTATGAGATGGATGAGGGTCCAAGCATGGTGTGAGGCACCTTTTCCTCTTCCACACGGAGATCAGAAGAGAGGTGTGAGAGGGGCCAAGGCAAGAAAGGCATCCTCTACCCTCCTTGGTGTAGGAGGCTCACGGGTCTAGAGACCACCTGGGTGTCTCCCATTCATGGGGTGGACTTGGGTCCTGATGTCACCTTCCAGGACCAGATTTACACTGACACAGTTAGTGTGGGGAAAATATTTCCTTAAAACGCAGCTTGAGTGGATTCACTGGTGTCTACTAAGGAATAAATCATCTAAAGCACCTTTGTCTTAGTAGAGTCATGAATATGCTTCTGTTTTCTCTGTCTATTGTCAATAGCTGTAGAGTTACCCAAAATGTTTTAAAATTATTTTATATCTCAATGTTTGGTTAAAATTGGCCAGCAAACATAAGAATTAGGGGTTAAGGCTAGGCAGATGCAAATATTCTTGACTAGGTGAAGGAAAGGATGTGAATGTTGTTTACCTGGACTTTAGTAAAGCTTTTGATACTATTTCCCACAAAATTTTCCTGGAGAAACTGGCTGCTCTTGACTTGGACTGGTGCAGCGTTCAATGTGTGAAAAACTGGCTGGATGGTTGAGCTCAGAGAATGGTACTGAATGGAATGGTGAACTGGAACGAACTCCAGCTAATGGCTGGTCAAAAGGTGGGGTTCTCCAGGGCTCAGTATTTGGGCCAGGCCTGTTTAATATCTTTATTAATGATCTGGATGAGGAGATCAAGTGCACCATCAGTCAGTTTGCAGACAATACGATTAGTTGGGCGGGAGTGTTTACCTGCTGGAGGGCAGGAAGGCTCTGAAGAGGGATCTGGATCAGAGGGCAGAGCCCAGTTGTAAGAGATTGAACAGTAAGAAGTGCTGGGCCCTGCACTTGGATCACAACAGCCAAAGGCAGTGCTACAGGCTTGGAGCAGAGTGGCTAGAAAGATGTGTGGAGAAAAAGGCCCTGGGGGTTCTGGTCGACAGCAGCTGAACAGGAGCCAGCAGTGTGCCCAGGTGTCCAAAAGGCCAGTGGCATCCTGGGTTCTATCAGCAATACTGTGGCTAGTAGGATCAGGGCAGTGATTTTCTGCCTGTATATGGCACTGATGAGGTCTCACCTCAAATCCTGCCTTCAGTTTTGGGCCTGTCACTAGAAAAAAAGACATTGAGGTGCTGAAGCATGTCCATAGAAGGACAGTGAAGCTGGTGAAGTGTCTGGAGCACAGATCTGATGAGGAGCAGCTAAGGGAGCTGGGCTTGTCTAGCCTGGAGAAAAGGAGGGTCAAGGGGGAACCTTATAGCTTTCTACAACTACCTGAAAGCTGGTTGTAGCCAGGTGGGAGATGTTTTCTTCTCCCAAATAACAAGAGACAGGACAACAGGAAGCAACCTCAAGTTGTGCCAGGGCAGGTTTAGATTGTACATTAGCAAAAATTTCTTCACTGAAAGGATAGTCAAGCATTGAAACAGGTTGCCCAGGGAAGCGTCACCATCCCTGAACATATTTAAAAGATGTGAAGATGTGGCACTTCGGGACCTGGTTTAGTGGTGGACTGGCAGTGCTGAGCTAATGGTGGATTCAATGATCTTAGAGTTTTTTCCAACCTAAACAATTCTATAATTCTCATATAAGTACACAGGGAGTAGGACCACATGTGCTTCTTTTCTTTAGAAAACCAAGCAAAAAGAAAATAACACCCTAGTTGAAAAGGAAGCCAGGGGAAACCATAATGCCCTGTGTTAAGGAGAGCTTTGTGGAGAGTCTTTCTCGTTCCAGGGTGCATGAGGCCCTCATCCTGAATTCTTCCACACACTGTAATCTCACATAGAACCAGCTGTGCTTCAGCTCCTTTACCACTCACCTGTGGTGAATCCTTGCCACACCCAGGCTTTTTTAAATTATATTTTCCTTCCTTAGTATTTGGTATAATGCAGTACAGCAGATACTTTGGTATAGTGTCCTTTCTGAACTATGCCTAAGGCCTCTTAAACACCACATTCCATAACTGGAAACCACTAATACATTCATTTATAACCCAAAGTCACATGTTTTGCGTCATGTATCTTAAATATTTCTTTAGCAAGCATGCTGCTTTCACATTATTGCTGATGGCTGATATTGGCAGTGTAGCTTCTTTCGTTTCAGTACGCAAGACGGAAATTGTACATGTGTTTAGGAGTGCAGTTAGCCATATATTCTGTGATTTTGTAGGTATGAATGGAATCAACAACCCCTTTTTCAATTGCTGAATCTGAGCCAATATTTAAGAAGAAAAGCCATTGTAAAGGACTTAGTGCAGCAAAAGTTATGGTCTTCAGTTTGTAAGTGGGTGCCAGCATTAGTGAATAGACAGTGTTGTCTTCACCGATTCCTGTCTTGAGAAAGACAGAAATTATTGAATAGAGGTCCTACAACAGTCAGGTAGGTAGAGTAGATTGGCATCCTGTCTAAAGCAGAACATCCCTTCTAGTTAGTAGAGTTTTCAGCATATTTTTAAGACAGTTTGAAAGGTTTTGCTGCTTAAGAATGGTTTTTGCTACATCAGAGACTGGATCCTTTAAGAGTGCTGTCTTTTGTGTGAGGTGCATATTCAAAAATGTAAATGAGAAAATGTTTTCTTGTGCTACTGGTTTTTGGAGATTCTATTCTTACTCTGACATTTTTTGCTAATTAACTGACAATTAGCAGCCCTAGAGTTTACTGTTTATTATTTTGTCTGTTTTTTCCCCTTTGCTAAATAAATAATCCCAAGTTAAGCTTTATGGATCACACCTCTTTGTTTGCCATTCTTGATGGATCGTTTTCCACTCAGAATGGAAATGATTAAACCATATAAAAAAGGATCATGCTTGCTGCTTATTCTCTGGCATCATATATGGAAAAATATTGCAGTTGGTTGAATTGTCTAGTTGAAATTAGCCTTTAAAGGAAAACAAAACAGAAGGGAATTGTG
This sequence comes from Myrmophylax atrothorax, assembly GCA_026770055.1. Classification (NCBI taxonomy): domain Eukaryota; kingdom Metazoa; phylum Chordata; class Aves; order Passeriformes; family Thamnophilidae; genus Myrmophylax; species Myrmophylax atrothorax. The sequence continues at coordinate 81,580,284 of JAOXXN010000001.1, forward strand.
CAAGTTGGGTTCATTAGGGCTTTATCAAAACAAGGACTGAGTGGTGAAGAGGGAGAAAAGATGACGGAGTTCATGTTCCTGCAGATTAATTTATCAGTCTTTATGGGCACATGAAAAGAAAATTATGGCTACCTATAAAGGTCTAATTAAGGCATCTAGTGTAAATTCTCTGCAGCTAATCTGGTACAGTTCATAAAAAGCTAACAATAAAAACATAATGATGTGTTGCATTAAATGGGCAATCTTCAGCTAACGGGGCTAAATTAAAAAAGGTCTATTGGAAAAGTAGGCTCTTTATAGGCCTTAAATTGAGGATAACTCATTAAATACACAGCGTGTTTTGCTGTTTAGTCCAACAGTGACTAATGTACTTTAGAGTGTGTTCCTGGGAATGTTTCTGGTCTTGGGAGCAAGTCAACTTCTAGTAAAACTGGTGCAAGTCTCACCTTGAGCACTTGGGGAATACTTTCGTTTTTTAATGCTTGTTCACTGTTCTGACCTTCATTACGTAGCCTGAGTCCTGCTAGTGAGCATTTCTTTGTATAAACAATGAAAACTGGGACAACTTCTGTGACCCAGCCTTCATATCCAGGCCTGAAGAGTGGACATTTGAGAACTTGGCAAAGATGAGAATTAAAAATCTCATGTAAAACCCCAGTTCTCTCTGAAAGGAGTAATTCATAATTACTGTAATTTGAGAGTGCTGAGAGTGCACTCTGAAAATTCATCTCTAGAAAGTCTCCAAATGTAAAGACAATGAGAACAGAAAGGCAAATAAATTTATGCAAAATGATAGCGAAAAGAAAATTTTCCTCAAACATTGCTTTGACTACACCATTGTCTTTTTGTCACATGACTGACTTTCCCTTCTCACTTGCGCCAGACATAAGATACTTGTCTTTGCTTTTTGGACTCTCTGGTCAGTCCCTATGTGCTCCAGTTCTGCTCCCACTAATTGATTTTTGTAGATGCCCCCATGGCCAGTAATTGAATTTTCAAGAAAGTGTTTTTGCAGTTTTGAGGAGGACTTTTCAAATGGCCCAAACATCAAGTATATTTTCTGTCTTTATCTTCAAACTCTCTGTAAAACTGTAATGGACAGATGCTTAAACAAAGTTCAACAACCATGAAGGAGCCAAGACAGCTTTCCATTGGTAGTCTCCTTGTCCGGTGCTGTCCTCTGCTTTCCTTTGCCAACAGTCTGCCCTCAACAGGGAGGAACAATTTCTGGGCCCCTGCTGCTTTGTCATCAGCTTTCTTATATGATAGCATAATGTAAAAAATGATAAAAAATACATGAAGAAAGGCAAGAGTTTATGAGGGTTAGAGATGCTTGCAGAGTAAGAGCTGTGAGTTTTGGGGTCTTACCAAAACGAACGGCAGAAAGTTGGGCTCCAGTGAGCTCTTCCTAGAAATGTCTTTGAGACAAGCGGATCTGTTCCAATGTCCCTGAGCAATATAGGAAGAACATGAAAAACTGCAGAGGCCAAGCATACCATAGAGGTGGTAGTTTCGTTCCCAAACCTTTCAATGCGTACACAAATACAGAGATCCACTTGCTATGTGGTATAAAAATCTGTGTGAGTATATTTAAGGGGACAAAAAAAGAAGAAGTATCAGTTTGGTGCATAAATTATCCTTTTCTGTGTAAAAGAAACAGACTTAGCAATTATGTTTGCCTTCACATCTTTGGAGGCCATTTTAGCAGAGGTTTCTGCTTCCCTGGTGTGACTGCCAACTTAGAGAATTTTTAGGTTGCGGATCATTGGTCTAATTGGTTGTAAAATAAACTATTTCAAAGAACTGGCACTCCTCACATCTGCTGCTCTTGGCCTAGTGTGTTTGTGATGTGTTTGCTGGTAGAGAAAAATGTTGCTGGACATGTGTGCGTTGGAAAGCTGCAGATTGTTTTTCCTTTCTTTTGTTTCTATTTGTCTTGGTTTGCAAATATTAAGCAGATATAGTTCTCAATATGGACAAATGTGCTGCAAAATGCCACTCAGCTGAGGAGATCATAGCTATTTTTCAATTATTGAAAGCATGTGCAGAAGAATAAACTCACAGCTAATTTCAGAATGAAGGTTTGCAGCAGATGTGTAAGCCCTAGTAAGTAAAGGGCGTAAGCCCTAGTATTCTGTTACCTAAACAGAAGTACTGATGCATTTGAATACATGTAACAAAAACCCCAGAGACAAGGAGGGTTGTAGGCTGGCACAATCACCGTGTACAGGTTATACCTGCATGTCTGAGAGACTGCCTGTTAAATGCCACATAGCCCAATTCTTTCAGTTCCCTGTTGACAAGTGTGGAATTTCTTGTGTGTTTTGGTTGGTCTGAGGGGAGAACATGTTCCTAAGGGTCATGGTTGAGCACAAGCTCTGGGTACTTTGGTGAAAAAAGGCTTCCCTCTCCCTCTGTCCCTCTGTGCATACCCCTTGCCTTGCCTTGCCTTGCCTTGCCTTGCCTTGCCTTGCCTTGCCTTCCCTTCCTTTTTTTTCCTTTTAATTTTTTTCTGCAAGGCCAAAAAGGAAATGCAGGGAGTTCTGCAAACAAAGCACATTCACCAAAATGAAACTCTGGAAGACAGGGCAGTAAGGGAGGATGAGGAAAGACATGGCTGCATTGGCACCCTATACCCCTCCAATTTCTATTTAACAGCCTCCCTGTCAGAAGGAAAATGGATAAACCTTGATAATTAACATCTGACTCAAACCCTGTACATCCAGGAGCCCTTACCAATATCTAAGGGGACATAGCTTAGGACAAAACTTTAGCTGTCAGTTGGGATAATGTACAGAGCAGCTTTAGGGCTAGAGTGATTCACTCTGCTCCCTCTACTCCCTGTGAAAATCCTGGCCTGAAGCCCAGGAGAGCCTCACAGGTTCCATGGCATAAGAGGCCATGCAACACTTCCAAGCCCTGAACAGTATAAGACAACCAGGCTGTTCTTTCCACCACAAGGCACAGGTGGACCACAGATTTGTATGGAAAACCTGCCCCATCTGTGTACATGGGGACACTCCACATTTTGCTCCTCAGCAGGCATTGGATGTCTCAGAGCAGGGAGTTTGAGTTGTTTTGTTGTTTTGGGAATCCAAATATGCAAGTGACCTCCTTCAGCTGAGTGTCACAAAGAACATGTTTGGGTTGGGTTAATGGTGCAGCAATATCTATAAATTTTCTTTCTTTTGTCAGTTTGTTTCACAACCTTCATGTTTTTTGAGTGTGTGGGAGGGACCACTAGTGTTTTTCTCCTCTGTCCTATCAATTATTTACAAACGTAAAGCAGTTTAAGTGTGACCACATATCCAAAACCTCTGGCACCATGCAATGGATAAAGTAAATATTTCTGTACCTTATGAAATCAAGGGAGTCCCAGACCCTTTGTAGTTGACTAGGTAGTGATACTCCCTTTGTGTGCTTTATGCTTGTTTGTAAAGGTGTCATCTTCAGGAAGTATTTCTAGTACAGGTTTCAAGTCTTCCTGTATGGGCAAAATCCTTCCTTTTCCTTGTATGACTTTGTGTTGTGCTTTTACAAAGGGGAGGGGGAAGATGCACAGTACTCTGCAGAGCTCCCCTTGCAGGATAGCACTCCCTTCTTTGAGACCTGATCTCTTGGTCAGGACTGAGCACATCTATCCACACAGACCTCGGCCAGACTTGCCTTCTGCATGGGCTTCAGCCTTTTCAGAAAGTCTTACAACACCTTCATTGGTTCAGGGCTACAGCTTCCTCAGGGGAGCTATACAACCATCATCTCATGTGCTAGAAAAAAAGATATTTTGATGTATTGTTCAAGAAATTTTTGGAGTTCTGGCCAGCCATTTAGGGTCAAGTGCTGCTCAGAAGGCTATATAGACATAACTGCAAGTGTGCAAGTCAGTATTTCTCTCAGTGAGTATAAATCTTTTCCCTCTTTATCCATCTTTGAATGCCAATTGTACCGGAAATCTGTGGGGGCTTGGAAATCAATTCTGACATGAAAATAATAAGAGTCAATAACAAGTAGATAATAAAATGTTCATCTTTAGGCTTTTTGCAACAGGCATTATCAAAGTACCTTCTAGGTATGTGGAGGATAAGAGCTCTCTGACATGTGCCTGGTGGCTTTGTTCAGCCCGATGGGAATTTGTAACAAACAGCACGCCTGCTTCCAGGTCATGACAAGGTATGGTTGACTTACTCTGACTCCCTGCACAGTCTGCAGAGAGAAGGAGTAGAATAGCAGAAGGTCAGTTGTGCTTTGTGCCTTATTTTAGTGTTCCAGTTACTTGTGGGCAGCTTTAAGCTTTCTCCACTCAAATCCTTGGGCCATCCAAACACCACCTGGCCAAATCCTTCCACTCTACAGGTAGGTTTCTTAGCTCAGACATGATGCCAGAAGGTATCATGAGAACAGGTTATGTATTGATTTTGACAATAGCCAGGCAGTTTGAGTAGCAAAAAACATGAGCCACTTTTTTGTCCTTAGGTACCAAAATGCAAAGGGTAGAAAATTAAATACTTAGAGTTAATGGTCTGACTATAGTCCAAAATATTTACAAAAAATTAGTGGCCTTTGTAATGGGAACACCATGTAAAACCATCAGAAGCTGCTTGCCTTTCCCAGAAGAACCACTGGAAGCACTTGACTGTGCTATTCCACTGCCAGAACTGAATAGGATTTGGGCAACAGAGTCTTCACCAGGCAGTGGTGTTCCCAGAGCCATTCTGTCTTCACACCGTGCTGCCTCACAGCTGCATTTGTACAGGATGCTCCTTTGCTCTCACTTATCATTCTGAATCGTCTTCACCAAAGACTTTTCTTTCACAGACTGAAGTTATTCCAGTAAGCCGGGTTTTATTGTTTCACTTGCAGATTTTGCGGACAATTATTCACAGGGAAAATATTTATCTTGTTTTTCACAATCTCATTTCTACACCTGCCAAATCGCCTCACCCTTTCCAGCTCCTTCTAATGCCCATGAAGATCCCATTGTATCATTTTGGTCCATTTCGTAAGCTAAAGAATGTATTGGATTGGGCAGGTCTGACTTCAGTGCCAATTATGACAGCTAATTCAAATGTCTGCTAGTATCCCTGGGACAATATAATGTTCTTAACCAGAATGGCATCAGACTTCTGGCATGGCTCCATCATAGTCAGTGTCATTATTAGCAGAAAGATTTATTCCATAATGACCAACTTCATTTGGTTTGTGCAGTGAATTCATACATTTATGGTGGCAAGTTCTAATAATACTGTTTCTCTGGTAAACCAGCAGGCCTGAAAGAAAGTGAGAAAGTAGAAATCTCAAGTTTGTTCAAAAGTATTTGACCCTATCATGGCTGTAGGAAAAAAGTATAGTGGACATTTAGTCAATGTGTATTATAGCTTCAGAAACTTGGTAGTGAATGTATTGTATTCTTTTCATAATTCTCTTTCTTAAATCTTGTGGACTTTTTTCTTCCTTTTTTTTTTTTTTAAGTCAGTCTCATGATTTTGTGGTCCAAGTCTTGCATTTTAAACCCCTCGGGTTTATAGTAATGTATGTAACAAATTTTATGGCTTATTCTAAAACAAGTTTTATAAACTATGGATCTTAGGCCAGCTGCCAGATATTAGGAATATATGGTTACTTCTTGATAAGAACTTTCTGTCACTGAACGATATTTATGGTTGCAACGAGATATGAACTGATAGGGGTTTAAGTCCAGCCTGTGCAATAACAGAATTTATGTGCAGTTTCCTCCTCTTTAATCAGTGATTAGAGTAGGAATGTGATGCATTTGAACCAGTTAGTGCAAACTGTACTTGTGGGAGTTACTTATTTGACATGACTGGAACTAGTTATGACCTTCACCTAAAGATTTCAGCTGATTCCCCTGGGAATTGAATGAGGCTCTCTGGTCTAATCTGACCCCTCAGTTGAGGTGCTACTGTTTCCCACATGCCTGGCTGTAATGCCTAGAGATGTTGATTCTCTGTTACCCACTGACTTTGACATAAGATGCCCAGCACTCTGAGAATTCAGGCCACACAGGGATTTGGTACACGAAAGCACCCCAAACTAGGGCATGCTTTGACTGTCCTAAGGGCACGAAGCAGTTTGGGTCATTGCCTGTGGTGCTCTGGAAGTAGCTGCTATTCCCAGAACAGCTGGGAGGCTGGGAGGGAAAGGAGCTGAGCCAACAAGAGTGGAAAAGCCAAGGGAGCTCCAGAG
>JAOXXN010000001.1:81591891-81607339 GCA_026770055.1 Myrmophylax atrothorax
CTTTCTTTCTTTCTTTCTTTCTTTCTTTCTTTCTTTCTTTCTTTCTTTCTTTCTCTCTCTCTCTTTCTGTTTTTCTCTCTCTCTTTTTCTTTCTCTTTCTCTCTTTCCTTGCCTTTTCTCATTTTTCTCCTTTCTCTCTCTCTCTCTTTTTTTTTCTTTGAAACAAGGCACCTGAGAAGAATGGAACACTGCTATTTTATAAAAATGTAGCTTAATATATTCCTAGAAGCCTGTAAATAGAGAAAAAACAGGCAGAAGAGGGAGAGCAAGCACGTTTTGACAGTAATAACAGTCAGCCAGAGGAACATCTTGAAAGGAACTAGCCTTGTCTTAGGAAATTAAAAAGACGTGTGTGTAGCTGTTAAAAAGCCTGAGAAAAGTGTCTATGATTCTCAAGCAAGGCAGTCCTGCAGGAGGAAGTTTACAAGAGCTTGGAGTAGTAGTATCCGTGACTTTAATCTGGTCTTGGAAATTATTAGTTCTGAGCATGCTGGAAGGAATTAAAACCAAACAAGGGTTTTCAGTTTAGAATCTGAGTCTTTGATGCTTTATGAAAGTAATTTGATTGCATCAAATGGGTCCCAGGGATAGGAACCTTAGTCCATAAATATCACCGATCCACATCATTAAAAAAACCTCAATCTGCACTCTTTTTTTCCTTCTTTTTGCAGTGCTAATATTCTTTGGACATAAGAGGCCCACAGCTGAATCAGCAGGGAGATTGATTTCTCTCTCTCCCTTTAAAAGAGGGAAAAAAGGTCCCTTTGGGTCAGGGTTAAGGGCTTGGAAGGGGCCTAATGGGAAAGTTCATCTCACAGCTGCCAGCGGTATATAGTACCAGGCCCATGGATAACAACAGGATGTGGGTTTTGAGCACTGTCAGCTCCTTCATGATATATTTCTTTTTAATTTTCTCCTTTTAAAATAATACACCAGCAAAGAACATTCTTTATTATCATAACAAAATCTCTGCTCCAGTGACTCTGAGATGTTCCTAATTGTTTTCAATCTGTCAGAAGCGCTTTCTGTTTGCATTTCTGCAACCACTCAAGAGATTGCTGTAAAGAAAACAAACAAAAAAAATGGCCTGGGCTGACTGAAGGGTTGGGTAATGGGTTACAGCACTTTCACCTCGCTCAGAACCACTGAGCAGGAACCAAAAGCTGAATTGGTTGGTACTAACTCCACTAGCAGCTTTGCAACAGCCAATTTTGAGCTCTTGTTAACACTTCAAGTCACCAAATAGGCACAGTGACAGTCAGTGAGTTAAAAATAAACTCAACGGTGGAAGGCACAGGGAAAACACCCCAATCACCCAAGTGTGGAGATGGAAAGTGAAGGGGAAGAGTGCATGCAGGTCTTCACACTGTCATCCTATGAATGACAAATAGCAGTGCATTTCCCACAGAGAAAAACACATCTGATCTAACTTTTCACATTATTTCGTAAAAAGTGATCTCATTAATGTAAGAGCAGAATGATTTCTGGGAACAGTTGTTTCCTGGCTGGCTGCTGTTGATCCTACAAGAGCTGGTGACATAGAACAGCATTATACAACCATAGGTGCATCCTCACCAGCGCATCATACTGGTCTTGCTGTCTGACGGAGGGAGTGGTGGGAGGAGAGGGGCTACAGGGAAGGCGGTGCACAGGCAGCCCAGGGCCCCCTGCAGATATTTGCTGGCAGAGCTTGGGACACATGGGCCATGGGAGGAGCACTGAGGAATTTTCCCAGCATCGTTCCCTGCGTGTGTGGGTGTTGCCTCCCACCATGGAGCCGGCGTCCTGTTATGAGTCTCAGTATTACAGCACAAATGGTGTGCCCCCACCCTGGAGGAATTCCCTATGGTACCACAGGCTGTAGGAGAGAGGTCCTACCTGGAAAAACTGCAGAACTAAGATGGGAGACCGCTGGCCTGTAGAGCAAGTGCAAGTGAGCTGGGCACTGAAGGCAGCATTCACACTGCCCACTAGAAATGCTCATGAGTTGTCAAGCTTTTCCCTTTCCATTAGCGGTATAGGGACCAGTGGTCTTTCTGCAGACAGTCTGAATCTCTTCCTCAGCTAGGTGATAGGATGTAATGTTCATGATGGCAGTGGCCCATAGCCTTAGGGAAAACCTGAATTCAGACCTGGTAGACCTTGAAGGCAACCTGAGAAAACAGAGGAACTGCTGATCAAGTCCATTGAGTTTTATTCAGCATCATCCAGGAAGATGAAGATATAACTGGGCACCAGGCTCCTCAACCACAGCTCAGTGTTGTAACCACACTTTCCACCAGAACCATCCTCCCTTGGCTGTCCCTGGTCATCAGGGTTCCATATGTCAGTGCAGAAAGAGCTGAAGAAGAGTCAGGACTGGTTTTGTGTGTGTAAACACAAAAGCAGAACCACAGGACCTGTCAGTTAGTATGTTTGGAGGGAACTTACCACCCTGGCATCTCCTATGTCCTGAGCTTCTGTCAACTACCAGCACTGAGAAATTCACACCAAAACTTATGAGCTCTGACCACCCCTGGAGAAAGGTCTGAGTGAAGAGTGGGTTGGTGCAGAGTACCCAGAGCCATGAGTCTGAGTCAGGCCTTTGTTACGAAGGATGGGAAGAAGGGCCTGTGTCAGAAAAGGCTTATCCTGCCAGTTTGGAAGTCACGTCTACTTCTGCTCTGCCAGACATTCCACATGTGCTTTAGGCACATCCTTCAGCTTTATGTGGCTGCCTGTGTGAAATAGAAGGTGTTGCCTTACTCTGTCTCACTAGAGTGCTGTAAGAGATGGTGTATTCTAATTTTCAGGGTCTCCCACAGTTGCTCATGCGAGTAACTTAAAAAGCTTCATCTTAAATCAAACTATCTTTGGGACACCTACTTGGTCTCAGTACTTGGGAAGAGCCCACAGTCAGAAAAAAAAAATGAGGTTCCTGTTCCCACTGCTGCACAGAGGTGGCTGAGAAGTCTTTTAGTGGGACACAGTTTCCCACCTGTTTTGCACCAGTGTAAGGAGTTCTGCTAAATGCAAGGCATAAGTCAGGTCCATGCCTTTCCACGGGAAGTGCTGGACACAAGAGATAAGCTCCTCCAAGTTAACACTGAGATAACAGCAAGTCTCTAGCAACTAGGAATGTGAAGCATGGCAGCCACAGTAGCCACAGGGTATGTGGGGGTCTGTAACATTTTTTATGGAGAAACAAAATTGCTTTTCTTTTCCTGGGAAGGGGGAGACAGATCCCTGGTCAGCCTGACTTGTCAGAAGTGTTGTTGCTACCACTCCTTGTCCTCCCTGTGCCCTTTGGCTGCCTTTGCTCTCTGCAGCAGCGTACAGAGACACACAGTATCGCTGTGGGCAGTGGAGGAGCAAACAAGCTCCAGAACAAAACAGAAAGTGTGTTCTCATGAAAACCTCATTAATAATGGAAAGCAAGTTGAGAGAAACGGTAAAAATAAATGATATTTCTTGTTGGAAAGAGAGAACATACTGCACCACTGCAAAAAGGGAATGTGAAAGGTGAAGCCTTTCAGAGTTTACATCACTCATCCATAAAACAAAATTTAGGTTATTTCACAGTTAATGCAAGATTTATCCAGCCAGTGGGATGACAAACACCGCATACAAATAAACAAAGAAATAGTTTTTTATATTGAGATTTTTACTATCTCAATTTCTTTTTTTTTTTCCATGTTGAAATGATAAGACCTTTTCTTAGGTTAAGCAAGCATGGCCCCTATAGCAATGCTCAGAAAATGCGTGACTCTTGGAGATGTACTGCCAGCAAGGGCTGTGGTTTAGCAAGTCCTTCATTATTCAGAGCCATCGGGCTACTCACTGGCCCAGTGGTCCAGACAGATGTTTGAAAGATGCAGGTAGTTTTAAGCAGAGACTAGTGTTACTCTGCCCATAAGCCTCTGCCACAGTGCGACATAAAGTCCTCCTAAGATTGCGGTCCATGCATTCTTTCTCTTTTATGCTGGTCGTTAATCTCAGAAATGCATACGAAATTGATTTCCTTTTCATGACATTGTTTTCAAATGACTCTTCTGTTTTCTTCTGCTTGTTCTTTGGCAATCTCGGTGGTTTGGGAGCTGCAAGGAATATAATTCAGAGCTTCTCCAACTGTTTCAGTGCCGAAGTCGTCAGTGCCTGCTCCCTCCCATGTTTTATTGGTTGTGGGTGTAGCACGGAAGTTGCAAAAAGTGGGGGCATCAGGGTGGCAAAATTCAATGTAAGAATGTAGCAATCAGAAGAAATTAGATCCTTTTGAGCTTACACATCCTTTGGAACTCACGGAAGTAGAACCAGGATCAAAACTTGGATGCTAAACCTGGTAGTTATTTGGAGTGTTGGGGTTTTTTAACTGTAAAGTTCAGAAGGAGAAAATGGAAGAGTTAGTTGCTTTAATATGCACTTCACTTCTGAACAACAAAGTTCCCAAATAGCGAAATTCTCACAACAGCTCTCCCCTCACTTGCAAACAGCAAGCTTACATGCAGGAAGGGGGAAAAATGCAGCCACATTCCTTTAGCACTCCCACTCGCCTCTGAGGTTCTTCCACTTCCTTCCTATGGCTTTTTTTAGAACTGTAGTGTTTTTCTCACGTCCGGCAACAAAGGATGTTTTGTGCTGCTCCTGAGGTTGTTGGTTTCTTTTTTTTTTTCCCACTTCAGATACAGCTATCATGTTTGAAAATATTGCTCTTGTTTGTGTGGAAGCAAATTTTTTTTTCTCTCTGATACTATACAACTTTGATCAGTTGCAGAGGATTTGTTTAGTATGTTAAATTCTCCCACCAGTCAACATTTGTATTTTCCTACAGCCTTCTTATTTACTTGTAAAAACTAGCATGCTGCAGCCCTAAAGGTAGAACGATACTGGGGACATTGCAGTGATTTCTGTGCCCTGTTAATGAATAAAAAATTGAATCACTCCAGAATTACCATGGTGCAGGGTAGAGGAAAGCATGGTGCATAAATTGGTTCAGAAAATGCATAGCTCATAAACCCCACAAAACTCTTATGTTCCCAGTAAAAAATCCACTGAGGAGACAAGGAGGAACACATCAATAATGGAATTACAGTCTCCAGCCCCTTGAGTAAGCTCTCCCATTTTACAATAGTGTAACATCTTGAAATAAGAGTGGAAAACATGCATTCAGGATTAAACGTTTGGGGTTTGATGTATTTTTGTCCCCAGTCACTATAGCTGGGTCTTTGTCACAGTGATAAACTGACAGTGGTCACACACACTGACATTACTCACTCTGAGAAGTAAAACCCCATACACCAGTCATTGCTGTGTCAGGGCCCCTGGATATTGGATATTCAGGCATTCAGTGTTTCCAATTTATTATAATTTGTAGGCAACTAGACAAGGTGGGGGGAAAGCCCATGGACAGCCTGAATTATAGCATAAATCTCCAAAAGCCTTAACGTAATCCTTAAGACTACCTTCAGTTCCTCGGATAGGGAACATGAATGATACAGTGACCCTGATTTTGACCTTTTGCTCAGCAGTGCTGCACAGGTATTATTACACTGTTGGCTTTGCCTTCTGCAGGACTTGGTGCATAAGCGTCTTGCAAAGGAATTATCCAGCTCAGTGAAAAAATGTAAGGACTGCTATCTCAGTGCCTGCTTCATCTCGATAGTCAGGATGAAGCAAAGAGAAAATGAGAGGCCATGAGTCTTCCCTTCCTGGTGTGGAAATCCCTCGTGCTTTGTGCAGGTGGGAATAGAGCGAGGTACCACATACTGTCACTGCAGACATCCTTTGTACTGCACGTAACTCAAGAAATATGCCTACCCACCTTATCTGCTGGATGTTTTTTTCCCAGATTTCAGAGAAATACCAATACCAGCCCTCCAAAACAGCCAGCAAAATTCAGGAGCCTGCTGGATCTCTTAAAAAATGAGCCCTGATTAAGAAAACTGTTGGATTGCTACTTTTGTGGCATGTCTGGCTTACTATCCCTGCTGCCAGATTCCTCAAAGAGGAAGGAAGCACTTTCTGCTATTATATTGCCAAAACATTGCAAGGGCCTTGAAGCCTTCTCTGGTGGGTGTGAGCTGGCAGGTGTGCTCTGGGGAATCACACTGCCACACACACAAATGCAGACCACAGACATCCCTGTGACTTGCTGATAGCTCAACTGTGGTTTTATTGTCTGCTTTCTCCTCTAACACTAGGCTGAATGGAGGGAGAAGTGTCAGATCTCAGTGACTTGAGTTGCCCTTGAGTACCACTCTTGCTCAGAAAGTCTAGCTCCCCGAATTTGCACTGTAGTGCCATCGGTCCCACCTTTTCTGCTAGATGATTTCTCCCTGGCCTCCCAGAAAGGAACACATACCTGAGGCACAGGCATCCCAGCAGCCCAGGGCTGAGACAGATGCATGGAGGCTGCTTCACACTAAGATGCCAGGCAGTGAACTGGGATGCCAAAGGCATGTTTGTTTATTTTATCCACTGTTTCAGATAAGGGCTGTGGTTCTGATAGAGTCAAACACCCAGGGTGGTAATATCTCAAACACATCTGTTTACCAAAAGTCAGTCTGTCTTCCATCAGGTTTAGCTAACATAAGCTTGCAAACCTGATTTAACCTGAGCCTTTTCCTTGAGGTAGGCACAACCACTTACAGCTGTTTTCAGAAAGGCTTTTTAGCTCAGTGGCTGGGTCAGGATACCATCAGCTGAAAGGTGGTGTCAGATGGATGTCCATGGCAAGACCTGGCTGGCACTATTAAACCTTGCTGGCAGAAGCTAGTTTTGTCACTGCAGTGGCACATGCTGTAACAGCCCTATGAAACAACCTGACCAGCTTTTATGTGACCCAAACAGATCCCCAAGCCATCAGCTGATGGCTTCTCACTCAGCAAGCACCATGGCTTATGCCAGCCCCACACCTCAGTGGGAGGAGGTGGTACCCCATGGCCATAGCCAGCGTGCAGCAGTGCAGCGAGGTCAGTGCTCATCCAGACACAGAAATAGCACTGTCAATGTAGCCTGGGAAAACAGCCTGCTAGTCTATGGTCAACTCCCTTTGCAAGTCACGATAAAAAAAAAACAAATTAATAAAACTCACTAATTTTTACTTATACAGCAGAAATAAACTTAACTACTTGTCCAAGTAGCACTTTCACTAAACAGCAACAGTGAGTGAGATGCTCCTGTACTGCCCTGGCCATCACCATCACAGCACCCAGTCAACCCAGGTAACACTGGCAGCTTGGTCTTGCTGCTACTGTCTCCCTAAAGTTGCTGGCTTACATTTGTTTGGATCCCATTAGAAAAAAATCAGTTTAAAATTCCTTCCCTAGAGGCAGCTATGATCCTACTTCAGTAAGACAAGCAGGTGTTGCTGTGACACCAGGTGACACCTGTGCTCCTTCCCTACCACTTGGACATTTCCTAGATCAGGAGGGTGATGCCTTCATGGCCCTCATGTAGAGTCTAGTACAAAGAGATGAAATGAATGTACTTTGCCTCTTCCAGAAAATGTGATTTATGAACAGGAAGGATCCACCTTTCAAGGTGGGCAAGTGCTGTGGGACAGAGCTCCAGCTCACACAGCCAAGGCAGCACCCAGGGTTGCAGTGCTCCATCCTGGTTCTAACACTGCAGGGAAAGGGAGGGTGAAATTGTGTGAGACTTGGCAAATCTTTATGATGCCCTGGAGGAACTGTACTTGGGAGAGAAATGCAGCCTCTAGTTCTACTCTACAAATCCCCAAACAACCTCTGGATAAATTTCAGCTGAAAACTGGCTCTTTCATGCCTGCGATAACTGCACTTGACAGCCAAACAGAGACCCTTTCATTTTTAAAAATAGAAAAAGCAATTAATTATTAGAGTCAATATAAGCTGGCAGCTGGCACAGTAGCAGAGCAATGTCTGTAGTGATCTGACTGTAGCAGAGGCCATAGTGGCTTTACAGCTCATGTGCCCATGAGCCCAGGGGGACCCTCTGACGTTTTGGATGCAAAGCTGCTCAAGCACAGGCACATAACAGATTGATGCCCCACAGTGGCAGGGTTGGTGGGCAGCTAAAAGGGAAGGCAGCCTCTGAACTCTGCAAAGAGTTTAATGGACTCAGTGCTACTTTGTCAAACACAACCTGCCTCAGTATTTGGGCATACTCAAGCTGAAATGCTCACCTTTTCTTGTCTAGTGTTCTCCAGTGGCCCTGTGCAGCGAGTGCCAGTGTGTCAGAGGCAAGCCTTGGAGGTTAGTGGGTAAGCCCTGAAAGCCAGAGCCACTGATTTCTCCTTCCCATAGCTGGATAGTCTGGTTTGGTGTGGGATGAAACACTGCACACCAAACCACCAGGCTCATCTTTTTCTGTCTCAGTGTTTACCTGGGACAGATCATGATATGAAGGGGAATGGGGCTTAGGGGCTCCTGGCTTGGTTGCCAGAAATTCGGTACCATATGACCTTCACTTGGCTCTGAGTTGTTTGGACATCAGTGAAAGTCCAAGCAGGGAATTTTCCTGATCCTCCAGGAAAATCTTGCCTTTTTTTTTTTTTATTTTAACTTTAAAGCCCAGTTCTTACCACTTGCTATCTACAAGCTGTCCTCCTGGACTAGCAACTCAGTGAGGTAATGGAAGTCAGCTGCTTTAGACACTTCATTTTCTGTTGCAAGATACTTGCACATGACTGAGGTTGCTGATGTTTGGTGAGCCTAAACCAAGCGGAGAAAGGCAAGGAGAAGCAGGTTCCGAGCTGGAGGAGACTGCATCTAGGGAACTGAGGGGGTGCTCTGATGTGAGCTGAGGACAAAGTGAAGCCTTTGGGCAGCTGCATGGGCCAAAAGCAAAAACTGCACAGGACTTCCACTTAGCTAATGATAATGAAAGTAGTTCCTGGAATGATTTGCTTGTTCCAACAGCAGGACAGTTTGATTGAAATATGTACAAATTAAAATTAAAAAAAACCACAAAAACCAACAAAACCAACAAAAAATAATGAAAGTGGAACTTGTAAGAGAAGAAATTGTAGGAGAATGGACTGACCATCCTCACAGCCTCCTTTCCCTCTTCAAATTGATAATTCCCAGCAAAGCCACAGTTCAAGCACACAATGACGGCTCTTTTAACATGATCAAAGGAATAATTATATGCACTGGAATTCTCTGAACACAAAAATTGCATGTGATCCTCCTGGCATGAGGAACTGACTGTGTGTCTGTAGAAAGCTCCCATTTGCTCCACAGCCAGCCAGCCTCAGCCGGCTGTCACGGTGCTCTTCCTCGGCTGCCTTGCACTGTGCAAACCCACTCACTGCTTCTGGGCTGGCCAAGTGGCAGGGGGATGTGGAGATCCTTTGATTCTCTGTGTGTTCAGGGGATGAAGGGAATATTTTCCTAAAAATCGACCACTGCTTATTTAATTTATCCTGGAATGGAAACTTTATTTATAGAAGCAACAGCAGCAATAGGTACCTGAGTCCTAGCAACAGCAAAATGGGCTCTGTAGTTTCTGATGGGAAATACTGCAAGGTGCTGTGCTTCAGCAGCAGATTTTGTTTGTGGTTTCCCACTCTGCATCTGTGCCATCTCTTCTAGGAGCTGCAGATCAGAAAACCAGCCTTTTCTTCATCCACTGAACAGTTTTTTTCTCCCCCTCATCAGTCAGCATATCTTGATGCCTCCGGGGTAGAACACTGCAAAGCTCGGCAGGCTGTAGGTGAGGAGCTGTGTCAGTTTGTGTGGACATATGGGGGTGGGAGCTCTCCTAGGGGTGCAAAGGGTTTCTCTGTTAGCCTAAAGTTAATGTGTCAGCTCCAGGCCACTTGTGTGAGAGCAGTATGGGCTGTATTGAAATTCACTGAGCCCCTTGACTCCAATGCTTTTCTGCTACATCCCTGGCTCTTATCCAAGCCCAAAGTGTCCACCCTACAGGATTACTGATGAGGGATCCAGCCACTGGACTCCAGTCTACCTGCATCTGCTCTCCCCAGACCACATAAACTCTGTAGGAAAACCCTGAAGCTGCTCACAATCACTCCAGCAATAGAGCTCACCTGATATTCCTGCTGGAGTGCACTCTTGTGAGGCAGCAGTGCCTATGGTAGTCCAGCCTGCATTTCATCATGCAAGTGTGTCCTGTCTCATATAGACTACTCCTGGCATGTCTCTTTTCATTCAGGCTCTTAGGATGAGCATCTGGAGCTGGGATTGTCCATATAATTGATGCTTTATATAGTGATGTGAAGTTTTGGAGTGGCCTTGAATTCAAACAAATCACCCTCTACACCTTGCTAAATGGAGTTTCACTTTGTCAATGTGTATAGTTGGCCCTATCTCTTAATTTTATCTTCTCTTCATTCACTCATTCCTTAAACCAGCCACCAGATCAGACAGGTTCTGTTAAGATGCTGCTGACTGCTTGTTGGTCTACACTGTATCATCTTCATCAGTTTTTCATATCTTCCCACATGCGACTGGAGATTATCTAGGTTGTTTTTGTTAATAGGAGACAGATGGGAATTGGGTGTCAGGTTGTGATTCTGAAGCGTAGGAGCTTTGTAGCCTTTTTAAAAATGCATGATATTAAAAATCATTTAAAGATAAATTAGTTTTGGGCATTTAACAATTAGTGAGGTAAAATAGATGTTCAATAGAGAGGCCAGAAGAATATAATTCTTTAGTCTGAGCAGTTGCCTCTGGACCCCAGGCCGACATATTCACAACTGGTACAAAAAGCCAGAGTCTTGAATGCTCTAAATCTCCCATGTTAGCCCTGGCATTGCACAGCGCCCAGTCCAGTGGACTGCATCGCCTTTCTCAATCAGATGATACATAGCACGGGAACAATACAGAAGGAGAAATACTGGCAACACTGATATATGTAGGACCTTGTACATTAGACAAATCAGATTTTGGGAGGCTTGCTTTCCCTGTGTCTGTCAGTTGAGCCTTCAAAATCAAAAGCAAGAGGTGTTTCTTGGAGCAAACACAATGAGCGGCAGGTATGTGGCTGAAGAACAACTATACTGAGTGGGAAAAGGGTATGTCAAGTCCTAGTTTTGGCCAGGAGTGGATGCTGGAGGAAAACCATAAGAAAACAGCAGAACATGGCATAGTCCTTTTCCTAATGCAACCATAGGGCTGGGAGTTCTTCAGTCATAGACAGGATCTTTGTATTTTTTTCTGTTAGTAATTCCAATGGACTTTCTTTCCCTCTACAAGTTTGTATAATTTCTCTCTTAACTTCTAACCTCAGCAACAGCTGATGGCAATGATCTCCACTGTTTAATTTGCACTGGATGGAAATGTGCTTACTTTGGTTTGGTAGAAACCTGATGCTTTCTAATTGCATTTAATGACCTGTTTTTGAGAAAAAAAATAACAGGAGAGATGGTAGGTTCTAAACTCACCAGATTGCAAGTGCCTTGTATGAGTTGTATGCAACCAGCTTATGCTTCACCTCATACAATCACTGTGTGGCTCAGCCTCCTGCCCTGACACTGTCTGATGAACTGCAACCTTCTCACCAGCAGCATCCAGCAGGCCAAGCTCCTGTGCAGGTCTGCTTGTTGCGGCTCAGCAGGTGAATGGGCAGCAACTCCGGCTTCCATCTTGCTCCATCATGTCTTTTATTGTTCCTAGTTTAAAGTTGATATTGTCTGGGTTTTTTCATACGCAATCATTTTCACTCAGTCACCTATCCCACACCCTGGCAGAAGGCAGCAAAATGGGATATGCAAAAAGTGTCCCAGCTTGGATCAACTGGAACAGAAAGATACTGCAGATCTGATGTAGCTGATTTTCACATGCCCTCCAAGTACCATCACAGCTAACTTAATGTGGCCATGTGGGGAGGTGCAGCAGAAGCTCTGACAGCAACAAAATGTTTATTTACAGAAAATAATTTATGCTCCTACTTTCTCTATCATCTCCCATTTTTTAAAATTTCTTAATTTATGCCTCTGGAGGAGCCTGACTTAAACCCCAAGCCAAGATTAAATATCACAAGTTATGCAGTACCTTGATGTCTCCCTACTCAAACTGCCCTCCTCCTTTGAGAAGGGTGCACTTCACCCCCAGGTTTTATACCCCAGGTGTCCAAGCGATGATTTTCAACCATAAGAAAGGTTTGGGGTTTTTTTTGTATTGGTGCAAAAATACCATCAGATTAATCCAGCAATGTAGTCCTAATGTGGACACATCTGGCAAAGCTGTATTGTCAGTGGAAAACCTCTTTCCATGAGCAAAACAAGCTCTACCAGTA
The DNA here is from genome assembly GCA_026770055.1 of Myrmophylax atrothorax. NCBI lineage: Eukaryota > Metazoa > Chordata > Aves > Passeriformes > Thamnophilidae > Myrmophylax > Myrmophylax atrothorax. Next base: position 81,604,111 of record JAOXXN010000001.1, read on the forward strand.
AAAGTGTGGCTTTGTTACTGTAACTGGATGAGGAAAAAAATGGCTCGGAGCAGGACTGAAGCTCTTATCTCCCACAGTCTGGAAAAGAGGGTGGATGGTGAGGTGACAAAGCTTGCTATTGAAAGTAAGTTATTAAGGGTACTAAAAATGGAAGTTGACTGCAAAGACTTGCAGAAGGCGCTTACTTTAGTGAGGCAATAAAAGAGCAGATGAGATTAATTTAGATAAACATGGAGTGTTGTGCATGGAAAAAACTCTAACTGTAGATGCTGGTTGATAGACTATGAGTTAGCTGTGTCTGTTCAGGAATTAGATTCCAGAGTTGTAATAGCTCTGTGAAAACAGTTGTTTGTTCCTTGATAGCAGTTCAAAACAAGTCAAACATCAGGAGTAATTAGGAAAACAGAGGAAAACCAGAGCAGTACAAATTTACTAGTTCTGCCTTCCCTTCTCAGAAAGGGCGTATTAGAAATAAAAAGGCACCAAAGTGACAAGGGTAATCCAAAGTATAGGACAATTTCTAGGTGTTGAAGACTCTGATGTCCAAAAAGGGAGTAAGTGAGAGAATAGTACAGAGGTGCTGACAACCATGAATGTTCTCCAGTGAGTTTGCTGGAAATTATTTGGGCTGATCCTTTCAATACAAGACCTATGGGACATCCAATGTGATGAGATGGTGTCAGGCTTTAGACAGACAGAAAGAACAGTCACTGTTAAACTGGAGAACTCACCACCACATGATTCTGTGTTGCTAACAATTTGCAAGGCAAAAAGCAATTAAACGTATCTCAGGAATAAAATAAATTGACAGCCATGAAATGCGAACATCCTTGCTCTGTTTCAGGTGTTCTCTAAGCTACTTCCACCATCTGGCAGTTGGTGCAAAATACAAAGGATTTATTACAATGTGTTTATTCCATTCCCATCCTCTTCCCTGTGTACTTGCTGTCAGTCCAAGATGAAGATGGGACATTGATACAGAGTAACCTTTGGGATGACCCATGGCAGGAATTTTTAAGTTTGGGATGACCCTTATTTAAATCACTTTTATTGATATAATGCTGGAATCATGACATGAAGCTGTATTGTAGTAAAGAATCAGAATAAAAGCAAGATTCTCCTGCAAGGAAAATGATCTGTGCTTCAAAAATGATTGCATTAAAATAAAAAAAAAATATAAGCATCCAGTGAAAAATTGGAAATTAAAAAAGCAGTCATTTGAGCATTGGAAAACCATCACGCCACTTTCCTTAACAATTTTCTGCTCCTGTCTGTCATCAGTCCATTTCACATGCAGTCATAGCTTTCAGTCACTTGCAAGCCATGTCTCACATTATGAAAATTCACATGATGCAAAAAAACAATGAAAATGTGCTAGTTGGGCTGGCTCATTTTTTCCAGCTCCTGAGAATGGTGAAGAATCCTTCAACTTCACTTTCACAAGGTAGCTGTCTGTCCCTATCCTGACCACTGCAGTCACTGAGAGCATCCTTCCTTGGATAGCTTTAGGAAGAGGCCCAGGGTTGGCACACAGGGTGAGCAAACTTGCAGGCTGATGCTTTGTAGGGGTTAGGTTCTTTCTAATACAGCTGTTTCTTCTCTAGCTCTAAACTTTCCAGCTTAATGCCTGCAGTGGTGACTTTTCTGAGCACTATTATGGTTTGTTATACAACTCTTAGGCTTCACCCCAGAGTTAACTGCATTTTGATGCTGAGCAATGGATCGTCAAGTTTGGAAGTGAACATCCAGAGTGCTTTCAGAAGGGGTACAGGAAGTAGATAATTGCTTCAAAGTAGGGATTTAAAATTTCCCTGGAAGTCTGGTGTTCTTCCCTGTAAACGCTTGTAAAGAAATGTGGACCTGCTGATAGTGCCAAACATGCTACTAAACATCATTGTGTTGATTGTGGATTTGTGAGACATTCAAGGACCGCAGGAGAGGGCTGCACAACTGATACCCACCACTTGCACAAATAGCTGACTGAATAGCCATGATCCAAGATGCCACCAAGCAATCACTGCAACGACTGGAAATGGAAAGTTAAGAAAGGAACTGCTCTGTGTTTCTTTTCTAGCCTGACCTTCTGGCCCAGAGGAGCTGTGGTGCTCCAGTGCTCATGAGAAGGGACTGGTGACACTTCCCAGAGGTGTATGCCCGTCCCAGCTGCAGCTTCACATGCACGCGAGAGTGAGCACCTTGGAGGAACACCTCTCCCCTGGGACATTAGATGGCTGCTTGGCCTTCTCAGGGAGGAAGTGGCTTCCATTTAAGGAGCTGGAGAGGTTCTTGGCAGGAATTGCAGGAAAGCATCCTAAATGCTGGGTCCTGTTGGCAGAAAAGCCAGGGGCAGCTCAAGCTCCTGCTTGGAAGTGCCGTCTTTTGTGAGCCTGAGATTTTCCAGAATTTCAAAGCAGAAAGAACGAGAGGGGTGCGAGGAAGCTATTAAAGATATATAAAATAAACTTGAAGCAGGGAGGAAAGCGTGTTTTATTGAGGAACTGCACACTTTATTCGAGGGAAGGATTGGTGAACGCTTATTATTTTAACAAAGACTTTTTCTGTCGTGAACAAGAGAAGCAGATGTTTAAAAGACGGACAGGAAGCGGCTGTGACAAATGAAAGGATTTTTGATTGAATTCATGAGCTGTGTTTCCTGCCAGTAATTCATTCAGCTGTAGGCTAGATCAAAACATAATATTATGGTTTAATCAGCACGCTTTTTAACATGAAGCCAGAATATACAAGCTCTTGGTGCTACAGGTAAAAAGCCATTAGTACAGTTGGCTCAGAAGCTTCTTTTTAATGCATTATTCATTCTTTCTCTTTTAAGCAAATACGTTGTCTATCAGCAAACACCTGAGAACTCCTAGAGAGCAGTGTTTTGGAGTTTGCACAAGCAGGTGTAGAAAGGGTAAAGCACTTTAAGGGCATGGCAGATGAAACAGGCTGCCTGAAAAAACAGTCCTACTTCTGTTGCAGTCTGGGAAAGCTCAGTTTTCTACTGACTGCAGGGACCACTAGATCAAGCTGGTTATCCTTGGAAAAAATAAGCCCAGCATAAGGATTTTTTTTTCTCATCACAGTTATGAAAAAGCATGTGTGTGTTTATGCACGCGCGTGCGCACGTGTGTTAATTTTGATGTTTTCTGCTTCCTTTCTCCTAATGAATTCTATTTGTTTACAGCCTCAAGGAAAGCTTGTCACTAGAAATTTCCTTTTGAGTTTTCAG
>JAOXXN010000001.1:81619108-81639086 GCA_026770055.1 Myrmophylax atrothorax
GGAGAGAGAGAGAGAGATCAGGAAGAAAGAAATCATTAGAAAAACCCCACCACGATGGAGATTTGGTAGTGGATTTTAAATCACATTTAGACATAAATCCTTTGAGTTCACAATTTCCATAGATTAGTGGCATCTGTGGACCCCAGATAGACTGTAATCACTAAGATTGTTCTAATCTTCCTATGGGAGGTTTTTCAAAGGAAGTATTGAATTACACCAATTCTTAGCAGAACTGGGTTTTAACTTGCAAGAAAGTGCAATAAATCCAAATGCATACATTAGTGCCAGACCTATAAAGTCAGGGTATAATGTTTGGGACTTTCATACATCCTGATGTGTAATTTGTTATCTGGACAATAAGACTTCACAAGAGACACACATTCTCAACTGCACCCACTGGTAAGTATGTTTCAAACCCATCAGGCCCATGGTGTCACCTTTGGACCTTCTGTGTGACAGTCCTTTGCAGACAGCAGTGCTTGACTGGCACACCAAGGCTGTCCTAATTGAATCTTGCTGCAGCGTAGTGTTTCATGTCATTGCCCGGTGTGCCTAATCCAGCTCCTAACCCAGCTCCCATCACACGCTGGATGTGAGCAGAGTTGAAAATGATGTTGTTGAAAAGGGATTTATTCAGTATGGAAAACTCTGTACAGGGAGAGCAAAGCCATGGTCCCTGCTCATGACCAAAATATGCAGGGGAGCATCAGAGAACATCAGCAGAATAAACCCAGTTGTGCTCACAGCCATATAAATGCAAGCTGGAACCGCTTCTACTGAACACATTAGAGGGATATGAGAAGCTGGTGTGAGATGGAAATAATGATTGCTGGGTCAGATTCATCAGTGGTACATGAAAATGAATGGAATTACACCAGGGATTATATTGTCCCCATATGGGTTTTTATGCCCGGTAACTTCTCAGCTTCAATGGGTATCAAATTTGCGCCTGTTGTACTGGGTTGCACAGCTGAATGCTTTTGCTCCAGTGCTAAGGGATTAAATAGACAATTGAGGTTTCTCAGAAAGGATGTAAAAATGTAAATCAAAGAGTCACTGGAACTGGTTGCAGTGCTGACAGCCCTTACAATGCAGGCTGCCTCCGACCGCTCGCAGTGACCAGCTGCGTCAGTGCCCATGCTGATGCAGAGCAGTGTCAGGGCTGTACTTGGGGTGAATGGGACACAGGACTGAGAGCCCACAAGTCCCCAGCAGCCTGCTCCAAGAGATGCCATCTGCAAGCTGGGAAGCTGAATTTGGTCTTCCTGTATGGCCAGGAGAGCTCAAGTGTACTTGGTGTGGGGAGCTGGTAGGGGATGGCTGTGCTCTGAGAAGGGGTCTGTTCTCCACAGGACTGCACCTCTCAGCTCAGTGACAGCTTTGTTTACCATGCCACTCACCAGCCAGACACCAGTGTGGGGAATTGTTTGCCTTTGCATTGCTTTCAGATAACTGTGAAATATCGGGGGCCTGTCAGGAAAGTTTGGAGGAGTCTAAGGCAATGCTATGCCTGCCCTGAGTAGAAATATGCTGGAGGGAAGGACCTGACCTTGAGAACAAGTTCATGCTGTGCTGTATTTCTGTACAATCAAAAATATCTGCTTTACTGGAGGGTAAACATTTTTCTTACCTGCTTGGGAACCAGTCAGCACTTCTTTTATGACAATGCAAGTTTCCAGTTTTGGGTTTACTTAGGGGGAAAAAACATTTTTTGGTTTCATTTGGTTTGAGGCTTTTGTTTGGTTTGGAAGAACACTGCTTCCTTAAAAGGGACCACAGAAATTCATTCTCCACAGCTGTGTGGAAGCCAAGCTGTGCAGAGAAAACCTGTTCCAAGCCCTTGCTGATGTTCATGCAGATTCCACTTTGTGTGATGGGACAAACAGTAGCCATGATAGAAGACTATAATGATAACTCCATGCATCAGTGTGATGTCATCACCATGAGGTTGAGCTGGTTGCCTTACCTTAAGTAGATGAAAAGCAGATAAGGAGTTTGGGAAAGACAGTGCCAAGCATGACCACAATGTGCTTAATGTTAGTAACTGTGTGCTGTCTACCATGCCACGATGGCATGAAATGAATCTCCGGGCTGCTTTCTGAATAGTGCTATGGAGTGAGTGCAAAGGGTGGATTTGATCCTCACAATCTACAGTGATGTCGAGAGTGTTAAAAGGAAGATGGTGTGGGTTTGTGAGCTAAGGATGTGACTATACAGTTTTGGCAGTCACACTTAGTTATTTTACTTTCCTGTGTGAGGTTAACAAGGTTACAACCCGACTATGCCTCTATGTTGGACTCCCCAAGGTACTGCAGAGCTTGATGTGGGCTTCCTGTCCACCCCACTGCCCAAAGATCTGAGTATCAGTGTGCATATGAACAGAGGAAGGTGGCTATGGCTTGCGTTGTGGACCTTTTGCTGGTCAGTGTGCAGAGAGTTTCTCCCCTCTGTCTCCAAAGGGAAGCTTGGCCTGCTCCTGTGCACAGAGCTTATCTGGGGTTTCAATCATGGTGAGACATTTTCTAGAGTCCATTAAACTGCCTTTGCTCTGAATGGGCTTTCTCACAATGTTCAACTACTTGGTCATCATATTTGCCAGCTTGCACATACATCCTGGCTTAAACAACTTGCCATGGTATAACCCTTGCTGTAATGCACGTTTGGAATGGTATCTGTGTTCCCTCCTAGCTGAAACAGTGCAGCTTGTGTCTGCAGGTCAGCAGTCTTGGCTTGGAGCTGCTGAAGTGACCTCTCAGAAGCGATGGTGAGCACAGGGCTTCTTGAAAAGAAATTAAACATTTGAGGAGACAGTGCACATCCTGGTTGCCTTCAGGTGGTATCAAAGTGGAGGGCTGCGTCTGATAGCTGCCTCACCGCAGATGTGCTGTGGAAAAGCAGAGTGCTGCTTTTCCTGCACACACACATTCGACATGTGGCTACTTCACTTGCATCTTCAGAGAGCACTAGACAAGTGCAGGTGTGTAGGAACCAACAAGCTCTGCCCATGTGTTTTGTGTGTCCTGAGGAGAGACTTGGTGTGGCCTGAGGCCTTGGTGAATGTGTAACCAGTCTCAGAGGTTGAAATCTTTCTCCAGTGCCTCCTTGCTCTGTGGGTCTTCTCTTTTTCACCTCTTGTTTATTTCCTCCTTGCTGTCAGCAGATCAGCAGGATACATTAGCTGAAGCGTAATTCTGGACTAGAGCTGGCTCACATCCACTCAGTCAAACTGGCCTCACTTCACACAGCCATATACACATGTCCAAAAATATTCTTCAACTTCAGCAAAGACATATGGAAGAGCAACCTATATAGATGCAAAAAGAGTAGCAATAAGACTGACTGAGTTGCCTGAGTTGTCATGGGCTTTGTACAGATCTTTGTCTCTCAGGTGAAACTGCATTCGCAACTTAAATGGGTGCTTTATCTTGATTTACTGGAAATTCACTTACAAATACAATAGGATTATTAGATACAGGTATCTTCAAGTAGATTAGTCTTCACAGAGGGCTTATTTTCTCTGCCTCTTACCTTTCTGAGTTTAATACCAATGATTTAGTAGCTGAGAACTATCAGAGGAAGACAGCACTCCTGTTTTTTTCTCTGACATATGCTATGGTCAATTAATAATAATTCTGTGGAAGGCAATGAACTGGTAATAAGCAGGATAAATCTTGGTGAGTGAGAAACACGTGATTGCAAGTCCCTTTTATGTTTCACAGCATTTAGGCAAAACCTTTACCCCTAGCAGTTTCTACTTGGATCTAGTTCAAAAGATGCTACGGTCAGATTTAAGCCCAAATTACCATGATTGAAGCCACAACACCTTATCTGAGCTGTGGAGTTGTCCATTTGCATACAGACTCTTAGCCTGGGGCCAATGTAAAAGGCTAATTTCAACCACAGTTAATTACATGCTGAACTAGGACAAATTACATTGCTGCAGTCTTCCAGTAAGTGCAAGGTGAATTACCATGGCTGAACTGACCCATGCAGTAGGATCCAGCTCTGCATTGTTAACACATTGTGGTATCTGAACCCCTTCTTTACTCAGTGGAGACTTAGGCAAGTCAATCAGTAGAGTCCTAAGAGAATTTCAGCTGACCCAACATTGCCTTTTCCTGTACATGAATAGGTCTGTGTTTATCCATCTTAGGCTGTTGTTTGTGTTAGATCCTGCCCAGTCTCTGAGATGTCCCTTCATATTGCTTGACTGTCACTGGGACCATTTGTGGAACAAGGCTCTATACATCCTGGATAAGGGTCTGAAATACACTGAGATAGTGCGATGCAAAGTACTGTATCGGGACACGTTCATATTTGATCTGTTTCCGAAGGGCTGCATACTATCGGTGCTTTGCGCCCCTGGGGTCAAACCTGCAAGATGCATAGCAGCCTTTGTTGACTCATTGGGTAGAATAAATCAGAGGCATATTGAAAGAATGGAACATTTCATAAGATTATACTCATATTGATCTTTCCTACTTGTGATTATTTGTGTTACAGAGAGATGACATATTATCACATCTTAGCTCTATGCATAGGGAAAGAACTTTAGTGATCCTTCATTGACAGATGGAGTGCAGAGAGCCAGAGACCAGACACCACAAACAGTGATGACATAATCATGACCCAAGATACTGGGATGTGATTGCCTGTACAAATATGATTACCTGTTTGAATGGCCCATGGTTGATTTCTGTCTTAAACAAACTTAAACATTTCACTGGCACAGCTTACCATCCCCAACAGACATTTTTAATGCATATTGAGACCCTACTTTGGAAGTTAGAAGAGTGTAATGATTTGAATGTGGTCTGTGGTGGTGACCAACAGAGGACTAGCCCAATGGTATTTGATTTCCTAGTAGAGACACAAGTGTATTTGTTGTCCATAAAGTTGCACAGTGAGTTAGCACAGAGCAAGAAAATGAACTCAGATCATGTGCCTTCTAAACCCTTGCATTAACAGCAGTTTAATATACCTGGCGACCAGATGAGAAGAAAGCAAACCATGACTCGTAGGGAGATGGAAAAAGCTACAGCACTTTCTCCTCTTTGACATGATTGCAGCATGGTGGTGCCCAGGCTGGTGGTGATCTGTGCTGTTGACTCTGCACAGCACAACAAGGAGTAATGCTGGGAGCCATCTGGGATCCATGAGAGTGTTAGGGGAAGCTAGTATGGAAATGTGGTGATTTAACCTTGCCATACATTATTTTCTAATTGAACATCATCATTTTGTTTGCTATCATACAACCATGATAGTCACAGACTTTTCCCATAGGACTTAGTGATGGGGGATCATTCTCTGAGCTTGCAATTTATTTCCCCATAAACAATTTATAACATTTCCCCATTAGTCTCAAGAAATTTAGGCAAATGTACAGTCTATCACCAAAGAATTGTGCTGCTTCCTCACATTCAATGACTAACAGTAGAGTTCCTTAAACCTTATCCCTTGGTATCATTTGGATCCTTGACAACTCCACTCTCTCATGGGATGAGTAAATATCACTCTGTTCCCAGGAAGATTAGCTAGTAAAATGATTGAGGGGAAAAAACAAAACCAACACAACTTTTCAGCATGTTGCACTTCAACTGCCCTCCGTGACTTCCCTTAGACTCTGTAGCCTTTATTTTTAAGGTGTTTTAATTTGCCTATATTCATAAAATCCCAGAGAGTCTAAAAGAATCTCTTTTTTTTTCCCCTCACCTAAGCAGCTAATTTCAGGAGGGATTTAGGACTCTGAATAAAAGTCCTTGGTCTGCTAGGAAAAGAAATGGGAAAAACCACAGTCATTTTTTTCCCACAATAGCACAGAATTTATCTTGCTTGATTGAAGTCAAACTCACTGCACCTGAACAGTAACAAAGTGTGGAGCACCAAATAGGGATGAAAGTAATCCCTGTCCACTGCAGCCCTCTGAACTTCAGTGAAACCAGGTTTCCTCTCAGAATCCCTGGAAAGAGGTATTTACTTCATTTTAATGATTAGAGACTTGGGCCATTGATCTTAGCTGCTTATTCTAGACTATCTCTTCAATCAGTGTAACAGACAAGCACATTCAGAAAGTGCCTGGCTTGGCCTTCAGGTGGGTTGAATTGCCCTTGGGAGGTGCTTCACTCCCCACTGACTGAAGGACTGTAGGTGAAGAGTAAGGATGGAGGTTCAATGCCATGGCAGATGTTGGTACAATCTGCATGGCTCCTTAGTTATGAAAACAGAACTGGGAAGCAACAAAGGCAGAGTACAAAGATGAGAAAGCTTAACACCCTTTTTACTCTTTCTGTAGACTTTTTTTAGGGTTCTTTGGAGCACGTGTCCTCCAAGAGTAATGTTGCTTCTCCCTGTGTCACAATGAGGTCCATATTGTCCACCTCTGCTGAGGGCATACTGGCCTTTCTGTTCCTGTGTTTTCCTGGCCTTTCTCTTCTCTTTCTCTTGATGTGCTTTGCAGAACGAGCTCAGGCAATGCTGGTCCTAGGACATGGAAAGACTGGGACAGGTCTTAGGGATCTCTTCCATATGGTAATCTTTTCATTACTTGGTCAACTTGATGTCCAGCTGTGTTTCTATTCATATTGTCCAGCTGAAGTCTCCTATCTGTTCAGAAATCTGAGTCTTGGGCAGCCACTTCACTTGGCTTTAAAACCCAGCTCAGTGTTGCTGGTACTATGGAAACATGAAGCACTAGCAAAGTGGAGGGCTTCATTTTACAGACACTTGGCTTTCCTTTTGCATTTGCAGCAAAGACTAGGAATCCAGCCTTTTAAATTAAGCTTCTTAACTGCATTTCATCGAAAATGAATTAAAGTAGACATCTCAAATGCAGTGATCTATAGCATCTGCCTACAGGCTTCTGAGATTCAGTTTACTTAAGAGTTGCTCTACATATACCAACTAATTCCTGCCGTTGGCACCAGCTGATGACTGTTTACTTCATTACCTAGGCATGATAATGCTGTGCTCCTGCTTCCCCAACCATTTAATCCAAGGGATACAAAGATCTCTCCTAATGTAAATGAGTTAATCAGCATGATACCCTCTGAGCAAGTTTGTCCAAAGGTAAAATAAGGAAGGAAGAACTTGAAAGACCCGCCCACATGCACCCTGTGCAAACTGGAATTGAACAGGAAATGCCAACTGCCTTGTCCCTAGTTGTTAGAAGCTGCCTCCCCTGAAGTAACACAACTACATCCACAAATACAGCTCTCCATTTGTTTGGATTTTTTTGCTGGTTTTGTTTATTTGTTATTATGGCAATGTTACTATTGTTTAGGAGGATCACTTTCATCTGCCAGGTCTTTTCCAGTTGTAGCTAGCAAGGAGTTGGCGTACTGGAACACCAAGCTGAGTAATTTTTTCTTAGGTTTCTTCTCAGGATGGCACATGTATTTTTGCCCCTGAAATACATAGACCACCGTGGGACTCAAGGTAGTGCTGGGCATGGAGAATAAAAGAGAGGAAAGAAAGGACTTGGCCTTTCCCTTGGGATGTAAGCTTCGTGTCAGGTAGGAAACAATTTGTATGACTTCAGGAAATGCCTCAGATTGAGAAAAGGAAGTTCAGGAGTTAAATCGGTACTTCTTGTTAATTAGATAGAGTGTGCACATCTGCCTTTGAGAAAGGGTCAAGAACATGGATGCTGCCTCTCCACTGCAGCTGATGGTTAAAGCTATACAGTTTCAACCACAACATGCATTAACCTGGATTATTTCTTTCTGGTCACAGTGAAGGTTTCCAGCTCAGTTTGGGAGAAAGGTATGTGTCCTGTACAACAAACAGAAATCTTGCTTTGCCCATTGCCTCTCCAGTGGGGGATAGCAGGCACAAGAAAACTGTTCTCCCAAAAGCTATTCTTATTTGAGCCCTCGTGCTGCTGAGGGAGTTTGAACCTTATCAAAACAAAGTGTATATCCTAAAGACAGAAGAGATACTGTATCTGCTTTGCACTTGAGCATCACTCTGGCGAAAACTTAAGCATATTAGCTTACATATTTATTAGCTGTGGATTGTGTGTTTCATCCACCTAATAGAGCTGTTCACCGAAAATAATAGAAGATGAGGTTGAAAAGTACCTCAAGAGGAGGCCTGGCTTCAACCTGTGCCATCTTTATGCATAATCATCAGCTTCTGAATCAGATACTTGTATAGCCTGTTGCTGCAAACCTCCAACAATAAGATTCCTAATACTCTGAAGGAAACCTGTCCTATGGTACTTACTATGTTTCGACTTTGTTTTGGTGACTTGGGACCAGATTAAAAGAAATTATTGGATATTACATTTCAGAGAGCAGTTTTATGACTGGTTTTACTCATTCACTTTTTTCACTTGGAAGCAAGGCTCCAAGTATTGTTGATTGCAAACCATTAAGGTGTAAGTGTATTTTCTTCTGAGTACATGCATTCACCTTTATCAGAAGGTATGATGGACATTAGAAAGTGTAGCATTGATATCTAAAGTGATTATGATGAATAGAGGTGTAAACTTTGTAATGAGGTCTCTGCACATCTGGTAATTTGCCACCAGCAGCTTCCTGGTCAGTACTCTGAAATTAAGTAAATTTGAACTAGTTTTAAAAATGGGTGTGTTTAGTAAAAAAGTGTCTAACAGTTTTTAATAAGTCTTTCATGCAATATGTAATTAATTTTGCAGTGAAACTAATTTTGTAGAGAAGGTAGCAAATGCCATTTGAGGAGAAAGGGGTGTTACTTAGTTCAAGTGAACTACTTTTCACATTATTCTACTGCATTAAACAAGCACTGTTAGATACCAAAAAATTACGAATTTGCAAAAAAGCTTCTTTAATTGAGTTACTGGGAGTTGATTATTGGTTGGAAATACAGGGTGGAAACTGTGACCCCTCCAGGCAGGACATAAGCACCTGCAGGTCTGTATCTGTCATCAGGGATCCTCTTTGGCATGTGATGGTGCAGGAGCAAAGCCAAGTCACTGCCCTGTCTTCTCCCTTCAGTAGGGCAGTGAGGCCTGAGGAGCACAGATGAACTGTGGCTCTGCCACCATCAGGGCATAAAAATACACAGACTCTCCCACCCGATGGGAAGCCAGACCCTTGGTACCATAGCAGTGGTGGGGCCTCTGCCTCTCTCATGGGATTTAGCCCTTCCTGAACTGGTTTAGGGTTACATCTACTCCTCTCTCATACTGAGCAAGGACACACAGCAATTGATTTTGCTTCACCTTCCAGTCAGTCTCTAGCCTGGGTGGCCCAGATTTGGTTTTGACTGTAGACTCACAAGATTCAGATTTAACCCTTGTTTGTTCAAGGGTGTAGTGTTCATTTAAATGAAGAACTGTGTTCTCAACATTTTGAAGCAAATTTTCTGTTAGGAGATTGTGGATGCCAGTGCAGAAGGACCTGGAAGGAGCACTGACAGGGTGATATTGGGATGCTCTCCCATTCCGGTATTGTCCTTCTGGTGAGGGCTACCCCATCCTGGTCTGCCTGACTGAAGGAGCAGGTCTGGCATGTGTGGTATAGTGAGGACAACTGGTTGGGTTTAGTGTCTTGATTTAGTCTGTGGTGGTCTGGCACCAGGATGCACCACAGGCACCTCCAGACAGCATTGATCATACAGCCTGCATGCCTTATGAAGCCTTTTCCCATTTCTTGACCCTCCTTTTCATTACTATTTCTCATCTCCATTTTTCTCCCAAATAAATGACCTGACCCTAGTCACTTTTTTTCCACTTGTTGGTCACTTCCCGCAGGGGCAGATGGGCGGGCTTCACAGGCAGTGTTAGTTTGGAAATGGTATCAAACTGAAAGCTGAGGTACAAAGCATTACCATTTTTTGATGCATGAAGCCAGACTTTGCTCAGTTTAGGATTTGTCAAAGCATCTAGAAAATGAATCTTTTTTTTTTTTTCTCCTTTTTTCTAAAGAAGTCACTGTTGGACTACATCCCTGTAGCGAGTGTTGGCCAGATCTTTCACAATATTGTTTATAGATCATTTTTAGGCTTGTTGTATGCAGTGAACACTTGTGTTATTTAAGGCAGCAGCAGGTGAAATAGTGAAGAGAGAAAAAGATTAAAACTTCTGGAGGAGCACTCTGCAGCATTGTTGCTTAGCCATGCATGCAGTACAGCTAAAAATAACAGCTAATGGAAGGGGAAGCCAAGACGATCTGTTGATTTATAATGGCTTTTTTCCTGGTTTATTGCTTGAGTGCCTTGCCCACTGAAATTTGACATTGCAGTCTAACTGCCATTAGATAATCAAAGAATGTTCTTCTCTTCGTTACTGTAGAGCCCTCTGAATTTCTTGGCATGAGCCATTCTTTTCTAATATCATTCATGCAAATTAGAAAGATGACTTCTAAACTATCAAAACATTTAGTTCTCTTCCAGTGATAGTTACAAGATGATGCATATAGGCTGAGAACCAGTATGAGAGATACACAGTCAAATCTGCCCTGGATCTAAGAAAGATACTTTGGATTTAGAATTAGTTTTTGATTTGAGTTTGTATCATAGGTCTGCATCAAGAAATACAGAGATAATAAGTGTAGGTGTCCAGGCTTTCTTCCTTTCCAGATTCAGAATTACTCCTTAAGTCTTCTTTAGAAAAGGATTTTGTTACTAGTAAAAGAAGCAAACCGTAAGACTATTGATCTCTTTGTATACTTTTTATTTTTAAAGGTGCAGTAGATTGTATACTGAGAAAGTCATATTTTATATGGTTTGTAGAAAATAAATCTGTTTTATCACTGTAATAAAAAAGGAGCCAGATGTTTAGAGGAACATGTTCCATATGGAAGAGGCTTAAAATTGTGGAACTTGCTAAACCCATGCAAAGCTGCAATTATGGAGAAAACAGGAAGGCAGCTTCCTCCGTGAACATACACCATTTCCCAAGGAGGAAGCGAGGCTTTTTTCTCTGTTCTTTGTTGATTTTGAAGCAGAGAGACAACTATTAAGTCATGACCATAAAAGGCTTATGCTGCCAGTGACATCAGTGGTAAAATCACCCTTCTTCCCTCCCCACAACAACTCTAACTACACTTTTGAGAGACTTCTGCTTCCTCTCTAAAGGGGTGGAGGATGCATGGATTTCTTTGTTTAGTGGCCAGTACACAGTCTAATGTAGGGTTATCGGCACAGTCACTTTTATGAACGTATTTCCAGCTCTGCAGAAAGCTCAGGTGCCTACCAAATTTCCATGAAACAAAACCGAGCATCACCTTAATTTGCTAATTTGATTTCACTATATGAGCAAACCCACTGTGCTGAAGTGTGACCTGCCACATCCCTAAATACGCCTTGCTGCCTGCTAATCTAGGTGGAAGTCTGATGGCTGGCTTTAGCCCAGTGAGCACCACATGTTTGTTCCCTAAAATGCCATTTGAAAGGAGGAGGAACAACATGGCACTATGCTATGGAGAGCCTATAATAGCATTTAGTTTTTAATGGGGGCTGAAACCAGTCTACGTGCTACTAGAGGAGGACAGTGGAGATCCTGTGTCTTCCAGAGAACCTACATGCTGCTCTGCTGAACACTCCCGAGTGAAGCTGGATGCTGGTGTTGCCAGCACTTGTGGTAGAATCCAAAAGCCTGTAGCATTTTGCTCCAATCCTTAGGCCAATTCCATGAGAAACTGAGTATTTAAATTCCAAAAATGCACTGAACTCATCATCATGCTGCAGTGGGTGCTGTAACACAGGCAGTACTGTATCTTCACCTTACCTTTAAATCAGGGTCTTGTTAGCATAGTCTGCTGTTATCTAATTTGAAAGTGCTATAGGTAGACATGAGAAGCAAAGGAAACCTGGTAAATCCGGATTCTATTAACCAGAATTGAATATTGCAAGTATTAGAAGTAAGCCATGAAGAATTTTGATTTCTGCCTGTCATTGTAGCTATACGTTTTGAGCAAAAAAGGAGGCAAAATTTGAGTTAAACTTGATCTTTGTGCAAATACATCCCAAGGAGCCAGTAAAAAAAAAAATCCCAAACTGGCTGTGCTGCAGCTACCTTTGGTTTCTGGTTTTCTCTATATCTTTCCAACTTCGGGGACTTTATTCTTTGCCTTGTGAATGCTTGCAGCTACCCTTGCATTTCCTCTCCTGCATTCCCGCTGGGCGGTTCTGAGTACTGTGTTTGGAAAAGAGAATATTTTCCTACTTTTTGCCTATGCAGCGGATAGCTTTTCCCGTGTGATGGATTTCCCCATTTTACTGCTAGGCACTGCTTGTTCCTGATGCCTGTTCCCTGAGTTTTACCTGTCTGCTTGACGGCTGAGTTCATGAGTGCTGTGGGGACCACCTTGCAAACTGGTGACTGTGAAGTCTATGTGACATTTTAGCAGAGATAGGAGATGGATAAAAGTAATAATATGTAATACTTGGAACACTTGATGCTCAAGCCTGAGAAGGTGTAAGTAGCTTTTTGAATCATGTAGTCACAAGGGAAGGTGTCATTTCTGTACTCACCAGCAGCATCCGACTTCCTTGTCTCCTCCAGCTGGGTCACCTGCTGATGTCTTCTGAGGACACCAATGAACTGAAATCTTTGGGGTCACTATAGGAGGATCTGGGCAACAATAAACCAGAAGATCAAACTAGGTAATTCAAGAGTCATCTTTATAATCACCAGTGCTTGCAGGCAAGAGTTGTGGCCTGGAAGGGGGCCAATGTGAAGCATCATCAACCTCAGCTCAATTTAGCTAAGAGCATTTTTGTTTCTGGCTTGTTTTATCACACCAAACCAGCTATGTTCATGGGATTTGGAGTAAGTGCTGCCGCACTGCACTGGAAGTTTTGACAGTTCTTTTAGTACCCTTTAACAGGCTTAAGAGATAGGCCAGCAAGAAACCAGGATGACATCCTCTGGAGCACAGGGCTTCAAAGCAAATGGATTCCCCCTCCCTCCTCCCCCTCAGCCCTCAAAGGGCAGCACTTCGATGACTTTGGAGTTATAGATTTTGCAGCTGCAATGAAAAAAAAAAAAGTGCTGCTTGCTGTAAGGAAGCAAGAAGTATTTGTGAGATCAGAGCCAAGTGATTTATGAAACAGTGAAAGGAAAAGTTGTAGCAGCTTTAAATTCTCATGCACACATTTCTAGATAATAAAGTTTTTTGGTGGGGTAATATTTTTAAAACTCCCACCTTTTCTTCTTCCTGTCAACTGTCCATGTAGAACTATTTTTTTCCCTTAAGCCAGCATCTCCACAAACATATTTGAGAACATTATTTTCCCCTTTTTTGCATTTTCATTTTTAAGTCTTTAATATAGACTTAACTGTGTAATTATTATTCTTCATGTACTTTCCAGTGCTAACATAAATTTGTTCCTTCAAGGATCTCTTTCAAAGCTAGTGTTAGAAAGTCAGACAACAATTTTTAACTCATGTTGTTAGGGGGGTTTATAGATTTTATCTTATTTATTTGTTGGCTGCTCTGGTAATTTGCCATCTTTTATAAGCCAAAGGTTTGCCAATATTAATGTATACATGTAAGATAGAATGAGTTAAAGTACCAGTCACAATTGTGATTTAAATCAGCAAGTAAAAACCTTCATTTATATAATCTTTTTTAGGTCTTGATTTGCTTTGTATAATTTACATATTTTCCAAACGGAAAGTTTAAGTCATTGTTTCATAACAATTCAAATACATTGATGTGCAGCTAAAAAAGGATTTTACACTAAAATTGAGGGGAGGGAGGGTTTAACAATTTAGAGGGTATTTAATACATACACATTAAAGCCATAGCATACTTTACCACATATTTATTCAAATTTCAATGTTATCTGTAAAAGATAATACTGTGAAACAAAGCCATTTTCATTATGGGCATTTTTCTGGTAATTTGTGTCAAATGGCACATACACAGAGTCGGAATTAAAAAAATCAATTAGAACACCATAAGTTGCCAATTATTAAGAAAATATGGTAGATAATTCAAGAATAAGTATGTAAAAATAATCCATTTTTTAAAACCCACTTAATATATTAAATTATGGAAAATATATATTTAGTGATGGATTGGACAGATTTTTTCAGGCCATCTTATCTTTCAGTTTCAAACTTGAACTTGTGGGTGAAAACATCTTGTATGCAGTTTTCATTCCTGGACTAGAGAGGGAAAATTGGTTTGCTTTTTTCTTTATTTCTCAAGTGGTTTCTTAGCACTGAGTGAAGTAACTACTGAACTGAACTAAGCTGAAGGAACTGAGAGGAAGAAATTCTTTCTGCACCTGCAGAACAAGTTGCAGCTGTCAAGCACTGGTTTATCACTTCAGCAAATTCTTGTTCCAGGTGCTCAGCAAGTGACTTCCCCAAAGCCTGTTGTTTTGCTTTCTTAAAACTTCAGTAACAGCATGCACTGCCTGAAAGCTATTTGGTTTTAATTTGAATTATAGAAATAGATTGCTTTAGTCTCACATAAAAGATGTGAAGATTTTCAATGTAACATAAATGGGTTTATTCTTAAATAAAAACACACTGTATTTAAATTGAATTAAAATAGCAACCACCGTCTGAATAAATGAATGATAAAGGAGCAAAAATACCCAATAACTCACACATTCCCTTCAAAAAAAGAGAATGAAATGACATTTTTCTTGAAATTATTCTTTAAAATTATCCTTTTTTACTTAAGTCAATAGTATGTGTGAGTTACTGAAGAATTTTGTGTCTCCTCTACTCGGTTCATTAATACATTATTAAGATTTTAAATCAGTTTTTGAAGTACCCAGGGGCTTCTTGGCTATGATTTGTAGATAAAAAAAAATTAAAATACTACCATTTTCACTGAAGGGAATTCACATGGTAGTTTGAAAAACATGCCCCTCACTACCTTTGTGGGAAGCAAGCCCTAATTTCAGATTTTTCCTTGTTTTGTTTTGTTTTTTTCTCGTAAGAAGTCATGAATTCATCTGACAACAACAACACCCAGTAGGATTTACTTTATTGCACACAAGGATACCCCTGGAGGTAGCAAGCAAAAGGTCTGTCTAACCTGGTCGCTGTGTCTAGTAATGACCAGGTATGGATATTTAGACCAGAGCACAGGAAATTAGATGATCATTCCCCTGGTGAACCTTGCCAGCTGGCAGTAGTCACCAACATAGTGAGACCGGTTGTGGACACCACCAAGCCAGTCCTCTGTGAACTTGTCTGTTCGCTTTTTAAATCCACTTCTTTTGGCAGTAAGTTCCTATTCTGCTCTGCACACAGTTTACTTAGGTTATCAGCAAGATGGTTTAAGTGGTGTAAAATAAACATGATAAATTTCTGCTTTTCACAATCCCATTGAGAAATTTTTGGATGCCACTGAAAAATTTGCATTAATTTTGATGGAAACCGTAATACACAATCTGAGAAGGGCATTTGACTGGGAAGACAGGTACGTATCTGCTTCAGCAAGCTTTGGTCACTTTGAGATTGTTATGTAGGTGATGCCCTTCTCTGAGTCTGATTGGCAATTTTCCCAGCATTATAGAAGCCTTCAGAAGCACTAATTGGTGAGTGCAGCACAGAGGGTGCTTTCAGAAGGACTGAAGGGTGAATTTGCCACTTCTGCATGTATGAAAGAAATGTGGCAAAAGAACTCATATTCCCCAGTGATGTGAAACACACAGACTACAGAGCAGCTCAAAGAAGAAAGTTTTGGACTGCAGTCTATAATTTCCTAAAATCTGAACCTTAACCAGAGCTTTTGGTTTAGTTTTACACTCTATATGTGTGTCTTGCTCCAAGTACTGTCAACACCCAACCCAGTAAGCAAAGGCAGCAAGGAATTAGGGATCACCCATCATTTGTAGCACAGTTAATTACTTGTATAACATATAACAACTTCCTGAGATCTACTGAGTAGGCCAAAAGTAGTGACGATGGCTCGGCTCTCTGCAAATCCAGCTGAGTGCAGGAATTCATTCTCCACCCTCATACTGCTGGAGCAAGCAGAATTTTGTCTGAACTGACGGACCAGATAAAACCAAAGCAAATGTAGATTAAAAAGTTATAGTTGATCAGATTTTCTAAAGCACCTGAGGAGCCAACCTGCAGTCCTGGCTCTCCAGCCATCTGGTGGGGGACCTGTTTGGGGGCAGTCTATGGCCCTTGCAATGGAGCCAGGGGATCAGCAGCAGAGAGTGGTGCATTCCTAGGGTTTTTCTTGGTGCATTGTCGGAAGGAGCCATTATGGTCATTCAGAGGGGCTTGGAGACCCTCCTAGAGCTTCAGCTGTGACCACTGTGACTTCAGCCTCCCATAAAGGTGAAATTATCCAAGTGCTCTGAAACTCCTGGAAGGGATGAGAGGGCAATTGGATGAGCAGGTTGGCAGAACAGTCATACAAACATCATTCCACTGGGGGACCAGGCTGGAAAAGTGGATTTTGGATGTACTTAACTTAGATGCACAAACTGGTGTGCATAAGGACTAGTAGGAGTAAATTTAAATTAAAAACAAAAATTACCAGCTAATATAAGAGTGAAAAGTGAGACCAATTATCCTTGTACCAAAAAAATCCCTGATACTTACAAGAAGACAGCTTTGCACAAAGGAAGATCAGCCTCAGAAAAAGTGAGGGCATTTTGTTAAAGGATCACTGTTGTTTCTGCTGAAAGGTAGAATGAATTTTTCCAAAGGGTCCAATAATTTGCTTTTGCAGTTATATACCAGTGAACACTGAGAATAGCTAAGGAATGGGGGTTGGTGTTGGACAGCTCAAGTCTGAGGGCCACTTTTTTTTAGCAGCTAAGGAAAATAGATTTTACAGCCCAGAAATAACTCAATAGTTCCTTCTCTGAAGCATAAAACATTCACAGGAATCAGTGGGGGTCCTGGCTGAAAAGGGAGTGGAATTCCTGGTTGAGCTTGTAGCCCTATACAACGCTCTGGCACATAACGTGCAACGTGTCTGTGGTTGGGTAGGTGAGGCCATGGGATGGACTTCATGGTTCACATACAGACCCCGAACCATGGCACGTGGTGGTCTGTACAGACTAATGCTGTTCCTGCACTGCTACCCCATAGATCTGTCTCTTGCAGAACACTGGCTGATGCAATAGCTGAGAGGTGGCCTATAGATACAAAAATTATTTACCATCCATGCCTGCCCATGCAGGGACGCCCAGGTTTCATTCACAGCCAGAGGAGCTCACACACCAACCCAAAAGAACCTGAAGAACAAATCCACCCACTGCCTGCATGAAGAGGGGGTGGAGTCCAACCTGTGTGCTGGTCTTGGCATTAAACCTGCTTATGGGGAGCAGGGAGAACTGCATGCACCTTTAGCATCAGGCAAACAGTACCAGGCAGTGAACGTCAATTTGGAAAGGAGAAAGGCAACTGAAGAAAAGACTGACAGTGAGGGGGCTCACTGGGGCTTATGAAGAGGAATTGCCCTGCTTCTAGCAAGGTGGAGGGAATTTCATGGCACCAAAAGGCACCATGGGAATGTCTGTATGGTGCACACTGTAGGATGCAAGGATGTGGCTGGATTCCAAAAGGAGTTTGCTTTGTGGCTGTCGATGCAGTCCCTTGATTCATGATTGGGTTTTGTTTCTCTCTCGACTTTTGTTTGAAACACATGTGCAAACTGGCCTGAGTTTTGCTTTTGTACTTTTCAAGGATGATCAGAACACAAAGTGCTGTCTCATGAGTTTTGTCAACCTGATTCCCTTCCAGATATTTGCTCACATCTGATTTTGTTTCCTCTGCCCACTCTCTCTTAGACACTGAGTTTCCAGTGTCATTTGCCTCCTACACATGCTCATTAACCCATTTCCCTCCACCTCCGATCCTACAATGCCCATTTAATCCAATTAATGGTAGGAAATAAGTGGGGGTTTTATGACAAGGGTGTGAAGTTCCGTCTGACACTTTGCATCTTTCCAAAGAACAATGCTTTCTTAATAATTATGTTCAGATGACCATTAAGTTGGTGCCGCCACAGTTCTCCCTTCAGTTTTAATGAATATAATAAACAGGAATGAACTTCTGCTATCTGCAGCTGCTGCCATTGTCTGTGAACTGCACGTTGCTTCAGAGAAGTTTATTTTAGCCTTAAACCTTTTTCAAACAATGTGCAAGAGAGTAAAAAAAAAAAAAAAGTTGGTGCTTTTTTGTCAGCTCTTGCCTTTCCCAGATGTTTTTGGCATGAGAAGTGCTGTGGGACAATTAAAAAGAAGCCTCCTTTTCAGAAGTATTTGGGAAGCAAGACTCCACTAAAATCCCAGGGCTTTGAGAGTGCTCAGAATTTTGTCAGCTCTGGGGTGCAAAGTCTCTCACAGGTTGTATGACCAAGCAAATCTCAGAGTGGGAGAGTATCAAGGAAATAGAGCATAGGTGTTTCAGTCATATTCAGATAAGAAGAAAATCCTGGCTTGACAATCAGCTTGTTGGGACAAATCTCTCACGCTTTTTAAAAATGTTAGTCCACCCCAGTACTGCTTTGCACCTAGGACCCTTCAAGCATGGGTTTCAGAGCATCTTTTTGTTCAATATTCAGACAGAACCAGTGCTGCATGTACCACATTTACTCACCATAGCCAAGTTGAATTGCTCTTCCATAAATATTTTATTTCAGACACAGGTATCTGCAGGAGTTCCGAAAAGTTCTGAGCACTGGAAACATTTAGTTTAAAATTATTATTATGTACATACAGCTTTTGCAGCATTGTGATTAAAGTTGTGTCAGCAAGTAACATTTAAAAGCCAAATTTAGGGACTTATAACTCACTGAAGAAATTCACTTGGGGCTAAAAATTGGCTTTTTAAACCGTTCTGTGGGAGTTAGCCAATATCTTTGAATTTTTTGGCTTCTCTTGGCTTTAAGTCAATGTGATTGAAACATGAGTTTCTTGTTTTCTCTGTTTAAGAACTGATCTGTTGTCTTCCCACCCATAATATAAGGTAGCTCCAATTGTTATTGTTTGACCGAAAAACAGTTATATGTTTCTTATTCAGTGGCAGAAAACTGGTCAATTGCAGACAGATTCACTGAATAACCAAACCCACATTGTGTACTGTTACTTAGTTTTGTTTCTCATGACAGTGGCTGATGCATCTCTTTGCTTTGACAATTGGTAATACCATTTCCACAGGGCTGGTTGTGAGCATTGTAAGGTGTTTTAAGATTTATTAATTCCCTGAAGGGACAGTGTACATGCATACTGTTATTTTTCTTACACATACATGGCAGATGAAAATCCAAATGGTTTCACCTCCAAATGAAAATGTTAGGTGACAACCTGACCATTATTTGATTGATTTGCAGAGTTGGAGGTTTGGGGTTTCCCCCCTCACTTTTATGTCTAGAGGCTTGAAAATTCTGTGAAGCCTCTTTCCTCTGAGACTTTTCAAGGGTTAAATTAAGGCTTGCAACAGCCCTGGGGTGCAGATTCTGAAATCACTGATTTTCATGAAACGTACAGTGATACAATACTGTGAGCAGGTAGCTGTTTGCTGTAGTGGTAGTTGGGTTATTGTATGGCTGCACATACAGTTTTCTTAAGTTACGATTGTGGCATTGTCGTTTGGAAAGCTCACACCTTTTTTTGCTTAGCACTATCATGAAAGCAGGTTCTGATTAGGAATATATGAAGTCATTTAATTTCCCTTCATGTAGGTATTTGAAATACGTCTGTAATTTGAGCAGAAGGTCTTTAGAAGGTCTTCAGAGGAGGATTCAGTCCTCTTATGATTACAATGAAATTTCAGATTTACCCAAAAAACCCTTCAGCATCCTTTGCTGGGCTTCTGCAGTTCTTTTTCTTACAGCTCTCGGACTGATCCCCAACCCTGCTATGTCAGTAACCTAGGAGTTAAATGGTCTCCTTTTCAGGAAACCACTGGCTGTGTGCTCAGGAAACTGAGGACACATCCTCAGTTGTGGCTGTGCTTCAATAGGATCCCCTGAAAATCGCTTTTGGGTTGTCAGCTCTGTGGCTGGTAATGGTTATTGCAAAGACTCTTGCTCCTACTAGCATAGGCAAAGCTTTTATT
>JAOXXN010000001.1:81639186-81706720 GCA_026770055.1 Myrmophylax atrothorax
CAAAGCTTTTATTGATCCGAAATGGAAGTCTGGTACTGGGAAGAAGTCTCTTGAGGGGAGAGCTTGTCTTTTGGGAACAGGACTTTTGTGAGAACCAGAAGACATGGGAAGGAGATGTGGAAGACATGGCTGGGGGTGGGAATGATGAAGGCTGCACTTCACAAAGAGGAGGGTGCCAGGGAAGCTGCTGCAAGAGGAAGTGCTCACATGGGCCTGCACAAACAGCTCCAAAAGTTTTAGCCAAAGGTTAGATTGGATGAGGTTTCATGAGTTGATAAGCCACAGAAAGAACTCTTTCTGCTGCTTTTGGTTTTTTACTTAACTGAAAATATATCTTAAAGATTAATAGCCTTTGAGTTCTAGAATTATGTCATCAAACCCTGACATACTACAAATGATACCTGTCCTGGCTTCCCTAACTCCATTTGCTGATGTTGTTCACTGACGTATCCCCTAGTCCTCTCTTCCTGAGCTGTAGAACACCAGTTTCCTTCCTTTCCATCTTTTCATCCACTCCATTGCCCTTTCTGTATATCCACGTCTGTTCACTTGTCCTCTCTATGTTTCCTCCGTCTTTGAGGTGAGAGGATGGCTTCACGAGTTAGAGAGATGTCACCTCTCAAAAGTAATCCATTAACCTTGATTGACTGTTCTGGGGATTTCACACACCACCTTCTTGCATTCAAGGAAGGGACTTAACTCATTAATATGGGCAGCATAAGGGTTTAGTACTGCTCACTGCTCTTTTGAGCTCTTTCATTGCTATCATTTTGCCAGCCACAGGGAGTACTCCCAATTTAACATGAACAAGTTCCCATGGAAGGCTGGGGATATGCGGGGGTTTCTGTGGAAAGAAAGGAACATCAAACTCATAGAAGTTGTCACCGTAACTTCTTCATTTTCTGACATCGGGAGGGAGGAAGAGCTACCTCTCAGAGCTAGGAAGGTCAAAATTGTTGAGTGACTTGGTATGCTCATGCCCAGGTCTTTCAGCCTGGCCACCACAGCTCTTACCCCAGCGCCAAGGGAGAGTGTGCAGCTGGCCCAGATGTTGGTGCAGGGGGCTGAGAGGGACTAACTGAGGTAGCTAATGAGAACTCAAATTTGTCGTGTTCCACTTGGTGAAACATTTGCCCATGGCTGTTTCCTGGGCTTTTAAGAGAAGACGGGTAGCAGTATTTGGTACCCACTAATTAAATGCAGTTTGAACTGTCTTGTGGTAATGTAGTGAAAATCTGTCCCCTGCTGTGACATCTGCAGCCAGACAAGGGACACCACCCAGCCTCCGGTCAAAGACTGTGTTTTCAATTCAGCAAATAACAGCTAAAACATACTAAGGACCTCAGAAAGACAGAGACAAATGAAAGATGGATTCCTATTATTTTCATAAGATGTTAAACACGGCTGAAAAATGTATCCTTTTTTTTTCCCCAGAAAGGTGCTTTAGGGACATTAAATATTCCTTGTAATTTCTTTATATTATTTTTTCTTTTGAGAAAAAAGGCTATTGCTATTCTCTTGAGTAGTTCGATGTTTAAAAGGAGAGAAGATGCTTCCTCATAGAAATTAGAAGATTTAAAGATTTGTAAGTCATTTGTTTTCTGGCATATGAGGTCTTCTTCCTAATGTACATATTACTTAATTTAAAAAGCCAGCATAAACCTTGCAAATGATTCACTGTCAAAAAAATGTAATTGAGACTCACAAGTTTTGTTTTGGTTTGGTGTTTTTTTCAAGAAGCAATGGTGTTGTTTCCAAAAGCACAGCTTAGAGGATCTTAGGTTTCTACACTCCCAAAATGGAGGGCAAGTGCCACAAAGAATAGAGAATTCATGAATGATTTAACAATATCAGAAGAAGTGGAATGACCTTTCCCAAGCTCATCAAACTTAGCCAAGTTTCTCCAAGAGGGTTTAGGACTGTAAAACAGCTGTAGATATCTGGCTGAGAATGGTAATGCAACCAAATGGAAGCCACACTATGTGGTGAAATCATACATTTGGTAAATGGGACATCTATAAATAGTTTTTAAGGCCTGAAGAATTACTAAAGGAGAGCTTAGTACCTTGTTATGTGATCCTCCAAGAGCTCCAGCTGCTCAATAGCTTGTTTTGGACCACAGCACAGAACCGGAGGCAGTACATTTTACAGATGTGCTTTTACCCTTTGCAAGCACATTACTACAGGTCATTGAAGAACGTCGCCAGCATACTTCCAGGATGCTGCGTGTTGTAGGTTTCCATGAGAGGCTGCTGCCAACACAAGAAGACGTTAAGTCTGTTGGCTTGCAGCATAACTACCTCCCAGGTTCATCTGTGATGGTCTGTGGTCCTCTGTGTGCTGGCAAGGTGGCAGCTGCCACAGAAATGCCTGTCACCCAGTCATGTGATAAGCTGACCACTTTTCCCAACGTTAATGTTGATGTCCCTCTCTCCCACACAGAGTGTGGTGTGGGACAGAGCAACTGTGCTGTCTCACGGCAGCTACCATGGAACACGCTCAAGCATTGTTCAGTGCTGAAAGCTGCCTCCAATTAACCCAGCTGCACCTCCTTATTAGGAGCGAACAACCAGCTGCCAGTCAACGCGATGCTAACCACAGCATCCCGCCTGCCACCAGCCAGAGAATTTGGAGTGTCTTAGCCACATCAGGTCCACAGCCAATTGGACTCCCTTTCCATGAGGTTTAACCTTCTCCAGTCTACATCTGCAATGAGGTTTAATTTCCTAAAGGTGTAGAGAGCTACTAGGATTAGGAGGTCTTTAGTCAAATCCTGTTGATGCCAAGGGGTTCTAGGTGCCAGGTGGCACAGAGATTTTTTACAAACCAAGTCTGTTGAAGCCAATGTACAGCAGATTAGAAGAGTAAAGCAACTTTTAGTGTGCAGTTGCCTATTTACATTGCAGATTCTCATATTTTTCTGAAGCTGACCCTACGTACCTGAGGGCTAAGATTCATGACATCTATCTGGCTTAACGGAAATGGTTGGAGAACAGTATCAAAGCTGGACCTATCACCCCTTCAGCCATTCTGGCTAAACCCAACCTAGACTGTGCACCAGCATGACCAGTTCCCTGCCCATATATTAGTGTTAAGTGAAGTCCAGAGTAGCTGAGCACCCTGCACTGAGTTGTATGGCAGGCACACAAGTGCTGCTCCAGAGACACAGCCATTGGCTGAGGGGCTGTGCAGACAGCTGGCTGTGCTAAATTACTGCTGCATGAATTATCAGAGTTTATGAGTCAAAGCTGAAAGGTCCTTTTGCAAATGGGACCTCAGCTCCCACAGCACTCCATGGCTTTTGTAATGTTAAAATCAGGCTGTTTGGCTGGGTCTCGCAAAAGGGGCCTTGCTCCCCTTGCACACATGCTGGCTTCCTCCTGGAGCACAGGGGGCAGGGATGCTCCTGTCAGAGCAAGCACCAACAGCTCCCTCACTTGAAAACTCATCTGAAAGCAAGAGCAAAATGCTGCTGGTGGACACTGCCGGGCAAATGGCTCAGTTGTGTGCCTCCACCAGGCTGGACCCTCTCAAAGAAACAAACTTTAGCAGCAGCTTTCAACCTAGGACTTCCGTACCTGGAAAAGTCCTGCCATAAGAGTGTCCCATAGCCTGGCTTTATCTTTTGCAAGAGCCATGCTAGGTCCCTGGAAAGGATCTGTCAGCCCTGCGGAGGTACTTGGGAGTTCAGCATTCAGGCAGGGCTCACAGTCCATCTATACAGCAAGAAGCTGGAAA
Source organism: Myrmophylax atrothorax (assembly GCA_026770055.1). Lineage (NCBI taxonomy): Eukaryota > Metazoa > Chordata > Aves > Passeriformes > Thamnophilidae > Myrmophylax > Myrmophylax atrothorax. The sequence goes on from JAOXXN010000001.1 coordinate 81,642,925, forward strand.
GCACATGAAACCAAATTACTCATATTTTCCCATCTGTGCACATGTGCTTAGCTGGTTTTAAATTATCAGTGTAAAGGCCTAGTAGCTTCGTAATGTACACACAGAAAGATTCCCACAGATTTTTCTTTTTTTTCTTCTTTTTTTTTTTTTTTTATTGAAGCCAGCTGAGTAAATTCATAGGAAGTTGTAACAGAACAAGTGAAATGTATACCCACATTCCCTGGGAGTCCAAATGCCTTTAACACATACTGTATTTCATGTGAAATTTCTTTTAGAAGACATCAGACCAGTGTAACTTTTTCATCACTTTATTTTAAAGGTATCACTTTTGAAGGAATTAAGGTGACAAGAAAAAAAAAAGAAAATGTGAAAATCCCAGAACTTGATACCCTTCTCCCACATTCTAAGAGAAGAGGTTAACTTCTCCATTTTTCTGGGTCACTTTTAAATTTATAACTAATTACAGAATAGCTTTAAAATGCAGCTGCAATTTAAACTACCGTGAGTGAGAAGCAGCTGGAATGACAGTTAACTGTGGAGTTGGGTGTTGTCTTGCGCTTATTCTCTATTTTGTCTAGAAATTCTTGCAATCCCATTTAACTTCAGTTTAAACTATTTCTGACTGAGGTAGGAAAGGGGTATCTGAGCACCACACAAGTGGGGACCATGCAGGGGGGCTGGGGGATAACTTGTGGGGTGGTCAAGCTGCTGAAGAGCAATGTCCATGCCAATTCCTTTTCCTCAGTAGACTTGTTATTGGTCCCAGCAAACATGTGGATCTGCATGGACACGCTGGTGAGCAGCACTGGTGAGCAGCAGCTTGCCAATTGCAACACTTGCGAGGCAATGGTACCATGCTATCCTTCACCCAATACCTACCCTGCCTCCACTGCCTTTTGTACTTAGCCTCATGGAAATCTGGGAGCCAGACCTCCTGCTTGCTTGAGTTAGGGGCTGATTTATGCTATCTGAGGGATCTGGAGGTGTCCACCATCAGTTCCTCATTTGTAAAATAAACTGAGCTGAGCTTAATGAGATTTTGTGCAATTACTTTGGTGAGCTCTGCATTGGATGTAGCCCACTGCAGCAAGGGTTGATGCTGTCTGGTACTGTCTGCAACTGGGCAGGTTGCCCCTGCATGCAGACATGGGGTGATGGTCACTGATGGGAGGAAGAACTTCAGAAAACAGCATCTTCTGGGAGCTGGCCCTGCCTGCTCATATAGTTTGCAATGGGGATAAATGATCAAAAGGGCATGATACTTCTCTTGTTGAAGTCATTGTGATGTCCTGGTTATAAGTCTGGGGTTTCCAGAAGCAAATACTTTCTGCATCTATTCTGAAATTAAATTATTTGTTAGCCACGTAACTGTAGATATCACTACATGAGCTGCTTCTGCAATATTATGCCCATGAGTCTGCATGTTGCTGAGCTTTGAGGAATTCCTTGCCTGAGTAAGGTCTGCAGGGCTGGGCTTCAGGTGTTTATTTGGTGGGATGGCACATTCCCAAAAATGCATGTGCAGCACAGGGGCTTATCTCACTTAATGCAGATGGCTAGACCTGCTCTTGCTGGGCTCCTGATACTTTCCCCTATTGAACTGGAGCAGGAATGTACTTTACCAGGGCTGAGTTCAGGTTTTGAGCCCTGGATCTCTCCAGCAAATTTAGCTTTAGTTGGCATGTTCAGCAAACATAGATCAGACTCCTTCTCCCAACACCCTGTCAATTATCAATACTATTGCTTATTGTGAAGACTGATTTTGAAATCACCCCTGATTTCTAAATGAGCTCAGTCCCAGAACGCTGACCCATCGCACGCTCATGTAGTGAGGATTCCCTGCTGCTTTCTGAGAACAAATACATTTAAATGAAAGGGGTACAAGGCAATGATACAAAGGCTTTAGCTTGTAAAATAACCTTTGCTTTGCAGTAGTTGAGGTTCATTTTTGGAGACTAAGAGATCTTGGTTATGATTGCAACAACAGTCCAAGTTACCTGGAAGATCTGCTCCACACATTTGTGCGCTGGTGTTGTGTGGCTGTGAGTTTCCTCAGGGGCAAAGGCAATTGGTCCTCCTGCTCACAGAGAGACTCTCATGCTTCAGTTGTTCAGTAGAGTACAAGGTCTCCCTGCACAGCCAAGCTCATGGCTATATGTGGACTAAAAATTGGCTGTTCATTTGATTATTAATTTTCCTCACTTGAGCAACTTGTGGTGATCGTTGGCATCAGTTGTGTTCCATGTGTAAGGAAGGGATAAGCATGTGAACCAGGAGCAAGACCTGCAGTAGTCTGATTTTCCAACAGTACCACTCATCTGTTCTCTTTGGCTTTACCCTGATTACAACTCTTTGCACAATGCCCATGCTCTCATCTTCCCGCACTCTCTACTGGTTTTGTTTTCTGTGCTATATTCCTGGCTCCAAGATCCAAGTGGGATTTTCATCTTGGGTGAGGGAGCTCAGCACCAGCTGGGTCAGAAGAAAACACAGGAAATGGTGCTTTTCTGCTGGAATTTGCTGACTCAGTGAATCTGAGCAGCCTCGAAGAAAAGCTTTGATTTTGACATCGTTTTACTGGAATGTGATGGGCTCACTGCCTTCTCCCCTTTCATTCTCCCACTTCACCAGCAGCCCTGACAGAACCAGCTCTCCTAGGCTATCTGAGGCCATGAATGCCAGCCAGCCTCATAGCCCAGCTTCAGCTCCTGGAGCGTTTTGAAAAGTGTTGGCTTTCCTTCTAAATCTCTTATGAAAATCCAAAAAGCAAAATCCTCCCCAAGGCTGTCCAGTCCCTCTCCATGCCACACAGGATGGGGCCTTTCCACTGTGATGTGTGAGCTCAGCCCAGTTTTCAGAGGCTTTGTGCCCTGAAGGGGCATAGGTCTGGCAGGACTGGCAGGACACGCTGCTCAGCACCACTGGCTCTCACACAGCCATCACAACAGCCCTAATCATGTTGACAGTCTGATGAAGGACTAGACCTCCTCAAAGGAGAACAACTGTGGGTACAGTCAGGACATGCTGCCTCCTTCCTTCCTTCTGTTGCTGTTTCCCCAGCCACCCATGCAAACAATCTTCCAGAGGTCTTTTTGGTCTTCTCATGGAAATAATGGCGGCTGCAGCTTTTGCCTGTTGGAAATAAGAAAAGTTTGGTATGTGTCCCTCCTGCCCTCTGCAAAGGAGCCCTGGCCCTTGGGAGAAGTTCCTCTCCCCTCCATCTGCCTGAGCAAGGGAGATGATCAGGGTCTTTCAGGCAGCAGTAGTGTGCTAAATGACCTCAGTCTTGGGGCTATTTCTCCTTTTTTCCTTTTTAAAGAGATCACCCATCAACCCAGTGTCTGAATGCACATCCCTGAGACAAACCATCTGGGGTGGCTGTTATCCCACAAAATAGAAGTAGCTGGTCACATGCACCTGAGGAAGAGAGTACTGGGTTTTGCTTTTAGAGATTTGCTTTTCATGCAGTACTTTCTTCCCCTTGTCAAATGCTAGGAACTGAGAAGGTCACAGGGCTGATTATATTGGCTATATGCAGGCAGTATTCAGCTTTCCCAGTAGAGCTCTGTCAGTGCAGTTCAGGCCTGACTATAACTCCCCTGAGCTAAATCTGTCGTTTATGCTTAGTTTTCTACCCATGAAAAATATTTACTGGGGCTTGAGTTAAAGTTGCCAGAGAAAGCCTTTGTTTTACCCAGTAGTCTGGTAGATAAGGGAGCTTTCTAGGATGCAAACAGAGGTATTCATCCTAATACACTCATGGCATTCAACAAAAGAAAACCTCCCCTAATACTGCAGAGGAGCTGAAATCCTCAGGTGCTCCCTGTCTAGCTTAATAACATCATCACTGAATTTTCTTGGCTTGTCTTCTTGAAGTGAAACATGCCAAAATGCTAATGACAAGGGATTTTTAAAAAAGTCAGTGATTTGCTATGCTGGAAAATGGATGACTGTGGCAGACAACAGTTTTGGAAAGCTCACAGATCACCAACCTCCCTCAAAGTTTTAGCTGAGACCTTGTAAAACTGGACTGTCAAGGTTATCAGTGCGTGGACAATAAACAGTTCAGGAATGCAAGGTTTTGTGGGGAAGATACTAAAATATTCACTGGGAAGACCTTGGAGGAGGTTAGGTTTGAAACCTTCCAAAGATAAGCAGCCATAGCAGTATTGTAATTACCATCCCTCTGGCTTTTACAAGGGAGGAATCACTCTGCAAGAGTTTGAAATAAAAAGCTTGCACATAGATGGCTGTGGTTAGGGACTCACAGAAAATGCTGCACATTTGAGGTTGCTCCCTAAATCTGGTCTAAACCAAGGTAGTCCAGTGGGTTTGTTTCTCTAAGGGTATTAATAGTCTTTGGTGAACCTTGCTGGGATAGTAAGTTGTTGCTGCCTCAGCCATCCACCCCAGTGCCCTAGGAAGGTTGTCCTGCCTGGGAGCCAAGTCTGCAGAAGCAAGCATCTTCTCCCACCTCCTGCCCCCAGTGCCCTGACAGTGCCAGTGAACTCCACAATACCCCAGACTCTGAGGTGGATGGCCAAGGTACTGACCCGCATTCAGATCCATCAGCTGGTAGAGGGAAGAAAAGGAGTGCCACCATTCTTGCATCACCCCAGGAAGAATTACCAGAGCCCATCTGCCAAAGCCCTTGGTGCCTGAGGTTCACTGCATAAAAAGAATTACAGAGATTTCTAGCTTGAAACAATTTTATTTCAGCTCCTGTAAACCTACACTTTGTATGTCAAAACCCCTTTAAGAACATACAGAGATTTGGGGGTGTTTATTCTCCCTTCTGTCTTTTGGTTTGTGACATGTTTGTTCTGAGATCACCTTCTAGGCATCTTCTATTAAAATATATGTGACAAGCACCAGATCCACTTTCACGCAGCTGTGCAGTATGTTATTTTTCATGCTAATGCACTGTTACAATTCTACTGAGTGCAGTTATCTAGAGATCAAATTCGCCACATGTGTGCTGTGTTTTTTGGCTACCAGGTCAAGAGCAACAGGGAGAAGGAAACGACGCTTTTGCGTTAACTGTTAGTGTTGCCTTCATGAAACATGGGCTTAATTTTCAGGCAGTCAGAGGAACTTTTTCTTTGCCCCACCTGCCCTCTTGGTTTTTGGTTTTTTTCTGTCAGCACAGCTAACTGCTTCATTGAGATTTAAGACCAAATGGACTGTTATTACATGAGACAGAGTCCCTGTCAGCCACCAGGAGATGATTTAATGTTATGTGATACACAACCTTACTCTATGCCCCCCTACTGTTTTCCACACAAAAATCATTTTCCAACTTGCTTTGCTGTCAGGTTTCACCTAGGAGAAAATTTGAGTCACTGACTACAGCAATGACAGTAACCAGAAGTAATGATTAAGGACCTCCTTGTCATCATTGTGCCAGATAGTTGTGGGTGAAAGAGGCTTATGAAGGCACATTCAAATCTTGTTTACCCTAAGCCCAGCAGCTAAATTCTGCTTTGGATGTGTGCAGCACACAGCAATACCACACACAGAAGTTACTAAAACAGCCCAAATTCTGCAGTTGAAACAAAGGAAATACTAGCTTTGGTGAAATACTAGATATAAGCATGGTCAGAGTTACACTTCCAAATTGCTCCTAGAAATGCAGAGTGCTTTTAGGGTTTCAAAAAGGACTCAGCACAACAGTATATAAAAGCAATGCAGCCTATCTTGCTTATACCATATCCCTCTTGCAGCCACTGGTTTCTTTGCTGCTGTCTGAGCTAAGACCTGCCACCATGTCTGATGTCCTTTCTCCATTGCAGGCTACCTACTTAGCTCGTCTAAATATGAACGAAAGTTCCCCTCCCATGTGGTTATAGGTTTGAAGTGGTTTTCACCAATTTTGGCCTTTGAAGAGGAATCATTTCTCCCCAGAACCTGTCCCATTGCATTCTTCAAGGAAAAGGGCATCTGCAAACTGTCTCCACCTTCTGGAGACAGATTCGTCTTTCACAGCTTCCACTGCTCTGTTATTTCTTCACGTATCAGAGACCTTTCCTCTTTCCCTTTTCTCATTTTACCATGGTCTCAGATTGATACACCAAAGCAGTGGACACTATTTCCCAGGCATTTCTATGACTCCAGATTGCTGAGTGTACAAGAAGATGCCTTTTAAGTTTACTCTTGATAAAAAATCATGTCTCGTTCATAAGTTAATTATTTGAGAATGTCACAATAATAAACTTTGACTTCTTAACCTTTTCCAGAAATGATGCCAAGACCAAATCCTGAGGCTGCTTTCTGGCTACTGATTAGTAGCTAGAAATCTGACCTTTTCTGTCTATGTAGAAAACAGAGTCATCAATGCAGCTCTCCATGCTGCTAAAGTCAGCTTGATTACAGCTCCATCTTTCTTTCCAAGTAACATTAGCCCTTGGGTGTTTTGGTTTGTCTCCCTTTCTTTCTTTTAAAGAAAGACACAGACCTGAGCTAGACTTTGAAAGACTTCAGAATATCACTACTGCTCTCAGATTAGTTGGGCTCTATCTTTGCTCACTTCTTACCAGTTGAGTGCTCATTGCTGTCACGTTTGATCGCCTTTGAGTAGTGTGTTGTGCAACGAGGACTGTCCCTTGGACATACACCGTTTGTTCTGCCAGCCTCTTCCAGGAGAAAAGAAGTATCAGTGGTTGAGAGCTTGGAAGGGAGTTTAATTACCTGTTTGTTAAATGAACATGCCAACACATACATTAAGCATCTTTCCAGGATTAGGTTGAAGAATGGCATCATGCCTGTGGACCAGACAGTGGTGAGGTCTGCGATATTCAGTGACAATTGGGAGGGTTTGTACCACCCTGTGGACTGGACCTGTAGTACATGATGTCTCCTGCTCAGAGGTGCTGGTATAAAGAGCCACATCTTGCAAAGGAATAAAGTTGTCAGAAGGACTCAGTTTTACCCTAAGACCCACACTCCACGTAGAACTGCTCTGCACTGCAGAGCTGGCAGCAGTGACTGCACTGAAGAGCTTTGTTTATCACATTGTTGTGCTCTAATGATTACTCAGCCTCAACACTATTTCTTCAGGAGTGACGGGGTTCTGGTCTGTCAGTCAAAATTTGCTATAATGAGTGATGTTGTTTTCATCCCACTTTAACTAATGTCAGCGAGAATGTTCCAAAAATTGTTGTTTGTCATCCATGTTTTACAGTTTAAAGGTGATCTCTTTATGCTACTCTGCCACTATGGCAGAAATAGTGTCTTCTTTTTAAGGTGTTCAGAGTCATCTGCTTAGCACTGAGCTGATGACAGCCTCATATTTGTCTCTGGAGGTTGCCTGGAAATTAACCCCTCCCTGTTTAGCTTGTAATGTGCCTTGTCAAAGCGTCTTCTGGGAGGCAGTGAGGTGGTACAGTGGTTCTTGTTGGGCCTCTGCTGAGGAGGATGAAAGATCAGGGCTGTCTTGTCCAACATCAGCTATTTCTGTAGGCTGAGGTTTGCAAAAATCGAGGTGCTGACAGACAAAGCCCTGATGAGGTTCACTGCAAAAATTAAAGCATCTCCCTCTTACAGCTCTCTGCTGACTCCTGTCTCAGAATTAGCAGCTTTGGCTCAGCATGGGCAGGAGTCAGCTCTGGAGACTCTGGTTCAGCCTCTGCAGTGCACTGTTCAGTGGCTGCATAAGACCAGCTTCTCTCCGTCCCTCAGGCTGAACATCCACCCTCTGATCCAGTCTGCAGCTTTGGGGTAGAGGCAGTAGTTTGTGGCTGACGAATAAGAAAAGCTGGTGGCAATGTCTTGAAACTCCTGCTACCATGTGCTGAGTGGCTGTGACTCAAACCCTCTTGGCTCTGGAATTGCACTCAACTGCACCTCAGGGAGCAGTGTGATCTCACAGAGTGCCAAGCAGCAGCCCTTGACATTCATGGAAACTTGTGTGTTTATCTGCACTAAAGCAAAAGGGAGCGGAGGCCGGTCTCTGAGTGCCACAAATGTGAAATTACTCACCAATTTTCTGAGTGTAATTACTTCTCAGTTAATCAAGTCCTTTTAAAAGGCTCTGGACACGTTTTACAGCCATAGCTAGTGAAGTAATTTTTGTGTTAACAACATTTATTTTGGTCCTTAATGTGTTTAGATTGTGAGTAAAGCCTATGTAAAATGACAGAAATTTATGGCATACCGTTGGAATTCAGACCCAAACCAGTTTTGCACTATAGCCATGATGGATTAATCACCATTTGGTTCTGCATATAAGCAAAAAGTCTTTTAAGTCAGTTCTGTGCTGCAGAGGAAGTCAGTGGAGCTTTCCCTGTAACGTGAGTAATGAGTCTTGGCTGGGATGAGCATTTTGGAGCCACAGTTCTGCAAAAATTCAAATCCCTGAAGGAAGTACGGTAGCCTGAAGACCTGCAAATAATGGATTACAGTAATCCCGCCAGGAAGTGATAATGGCATGTATAAATATTTGCTTTAGTTGATTGCAAATTATGTCCTCCTAAAAGGTGTTTGTCACTGTCGTTAGTTGTTAGCATTTTCTAAATGCTTTAACAGCTGTGGGGTCATTCACAATGAGGACTCCATCTCTACCAAGCATGACCAAAGTGCCTGAATAGGATCAGATTAGTTTTTCCTTGTGTTTTTATTCTTCTGCTTATCATATAATGGTAGAATAATTTGGGTTGGAAGGGTCGTTAAAGATCAACTAGTTCCAATTCCACTGCTATGGGCAGGGACATCTTCCACTAGACCAGGTTGCTCAAAGTTCCATCCAAGAAACCAAAAGCCTGTGGTGTCAGTCTGGAGTATTCTTGTGAACACCGTAGACTATACAAACCATGAAGTGAAATGTGGCCATAGAGGTCTGCATCTAATCAGGAGATGAAATGAGATTGTATTCATATGCAAAGGGGAAGATTGTGTTGCCTTATGCACTACCACCCTGATTTTGGTGGTCTTGGCTCTGCAGAGTCATGGCTGAAGGTGGGGACGGCTCTGATGAATGGGAACAGCCCGCACCAGCAAAGAGCACTTGCAATTTCCCAGTCAGAGCCCTATCAAGCCTGAGTAACTCACAGCCTTTTACATCTTGCAGATTCCAAAAGGGATTAAGTCTTCATTGTCAGTCTAGTGAAGCAATTGAAACTCAGCTGAAGTTTTAAAGAGAAAAAGAAGGATCCAACAGTCTTCAGCAGAGGCAGAGTACTAGGAGAGAATGGAATTTAGAACAGAAGCACAGCCAGAAATCAATGGAGCTTTTTTGGCATCCCTCACTTATCTATAAAGCCCATTCTTTCAACTCTTTAGGCCTTATCTCCACACAGAAGCTGAATTAGGTTTATTTTGTAAACCAATTTGGGAAAGCTAGTGCAAAGCCCTGCATAAATGCCCATATTTCAGTTTAAGAGTGGCTGCAGAGGTTCAGCTAGCACCTGAGACAAAACCTCAGTTAAAGTGGTATTGCTTGGGCTTATCTGCATGGAAGAGAGAGGGAAATAACTAAAATGTGAATTTAAAGTGTTTGAGATCATACCTACTAAACCCATGGATGGGTGCTTTTATCTAGACATAAAGGAGCCCATAGTTTGCTTGATTCATCCCTAAAACAAGTTACAGTGACTATATTTTGCAATGAAACCTTATATATAAGTATTTAATGTCCTTTAACTAATCTACTTGAAGTTCACATCTGTTATTTAGCTTTGTTTGTGGTGTATACAAACCCTTCGTGTGTAGTCCAGGTCAGATTAGCTGGGAATGGAGGGCACAAAAATATCCTCACTAAGCTATATGATAATTAGGTATAATTTTTTCAATAAAATGAAATAAAGAAGTCTCAGGTAGCCCCAAAGCATCAAGTCAGCTGGGTTGTCTCAACTGCATCAGTTTATACCAGTTCCAGTTCAATCCCTTTGCCTGAGGTTTACATTGCTGTTTTCACATTATTCCCTGCTGGGGATGGATTCCAAGTATCAAAAAGCATTTCTGTTGTGCTAGGTATCAAAAAAAAGCATTTCTTGTCTTCTTCCACATTCAAGCTATCCTAACTGAGGGCAGCTTTGCTTTCAAAGGTAGCAGCTTGTAACCTGTCTCCTGCTCCCTCTCAGGCAGGAGCCTGGTCAGCTCCCTGCTCAGAGCTGTTAATGGTTGCACAGGGCCTATTCTGCTGGGCAAACTTTCACTTTCACCAGGTTCTCAATGACAGGATGTGGTTTGCCGTGTGTATGTAAAGGAGAGAGGAGGATCTGACCCTGTAGGATCTCGGCTCATTGTTAAAATACTCAGGGTTTTTGGCTGTGCAGTTTATCTGGCCTTTTTTTGCTACTGTCATTTGTTAGTGCTGCGGTGATGATTGAATACTCATCGAACGTTTCCTAGTGCCTAGAAATTTACTTGCTAATTCAGGGGAACATGCATGTACTGAAACATCCTCTTCATGACTGTGACTACTGGAGGTATTACAGGAAAAGGTGCAAACAAACAAACCAAATAACCTTCAGGGCAGACAGTTATGAGTGAGGCTGCCAAAAGGTCCTTGTGTTGAATGCTTGAACACGTACCCACATTCAGTCACGCTGTACTGTCACAGCAGAATTAAATCGCTGAATCAATTGCTACAGAAGATACCACATTCAGAGATACAAGGTTCTGCTGTTCTTCTTCAGAATTCAGAGGAGATAGAATTAAAAGATAAGAAATAAAAGCTGGTTAAGAGGAGTTTCAGGTCAGCATTTGGTGTTCTCGTTCTTAAATGACAAGCATCAAACTTGTTTGAAGACCACAAATGAAAACTGGTGTTGATATTCCTGACTTCTTTTCCTTTTCGTGGGATGCAGTTGTACATCTGCATTTCTCTCCAAATTATCAGCACAAAAATGGGCATAATATTAAAATCTCCAAAGTATGTAAAAATAACTAGGTTATGTTTTTCTTCACCTCTCTCCTTCACTGTTTCCTTTTCTTCTTCTCAGGTTTTCATGCTCTTCTGTCTTCACGGAAGTCTGAACACCTTAAGTAATGGCAATTCTTTCCTTCTTTCCTTCTTTCTCATTCCTGACTCCCATTTAAACGCACTGTGCCCACATCTCTGGCATCTCTGACAACTTACTGCTGTAACAAATGTGTTCACTCCTTTAAATTTCTTCAAATAGATGGAGTGTGAAGGCAGTCTGAATTTGACTGCCAGTGCAGTGTAGACAGGTACTGCAGAAAGTGTGAGCCTAATCTCCCTAGCGATCTGCACAAGCCTGCTGGGGAAATGCATCTGGGCTCTTTCAAAGACTACAGCAAAGTTGTCATATGACATTGCAAGATGCTTTCCTGACAAAGGCTAATGTTTGGTGAGCATGGCAAAGTGTATGAACACATCAGGAGAATACATCAAATAAAAGTTTATGCCCAAAATTTTGACATGCAGGTATTGTCAGGAAAGAGCAGTGATAAAAGGTGTGTTTGACCTACAATGAAGCCCACAGCAGGAACATGCCAGTTTGTGTCACTGTCTGCCCTGGTCTGTAATCTGGACATCTCCTTCTCATTGCCCATCCATGGCTCATCAGTCTCCAAGTGTTCGGACAAATGCCACGTTTCACCTCTGGAAAAATGGGTGAAACTCTTGATCTCTGCTCTCCAGTTCACTTATGTGAAGAGGGGGGGCTGAGGTACGGGATCTGCAAAGTCGATTTCATCTTTAGGAAGAACATTTCCCATTCCTGTGGTCCACCTGGACCCAGGGAGGGGGGAACTCCCAATGAGATAAGGAGAAGGATCAAAGAGCAGGGGTTTTGCTTGAGGGGGGCCATGGGGCAGCCCTGCCGTGGGTGATCCAACACCTGCACACTCCCGAAGCTGGCAATCAAAGGCTACATAGCCCCGAGCTGAGAGTATCTGGTTTTTGTTGTCAAACTTCTAAGTTCAAATAGGATTGTGGAGTTTTGGTTTTTCTCAGATTTTTCTATTGATAACTTTTCCATTCATGTACAGTCACATGGATCATTAATTTTTCAGTCTCTAATTAAATTCAAGTGATGCCAAGTATATTGGGCAGAAGTTGCAGGTGGTCTACATCAGGATAAACCTACAGAGACAAGGGGCAGATCAGACCCATCACAATTTGAAAAAGTCAGGTGCTTTCTTGCCAGGAAATAAACCCCAAAATAAAACATGATTTCCCACTCCCCTAGCTTTAAACCAGTACATTTACAGTGGAATCACTGGTAACTAAATCACCACACTGTCACAAGCTTAGAGTAACATGAGTGTAAAACAGTTTTCTTCCAAGTTATTCTAAGTTTAATAATGTCTTGGGCATTGTGATTTGAGCAAAAAAAATACACTCTTCATATATTCTTTAGTCAATGGAATTTTTCAACATCCTAGTCTTTATATTGCAATATTTTAATTATTGTTTACTTTATTTAATTACTGTTTTCCTAAGCATACATCCTTCCTTTCTACTTCAAGGCTTTTGGAATTTTTCCAATCAGTCCAGTATCAAAGAATATTTACAGTCTTTTACTCAAACTTCTCATGCTTGTAAACTAAAAGCTGTGCAATCCCCAAGGCCAAGGTTTTGGCTGTATGTTGTTGATAGCTGATTTTTTTAAGAAAAAAGGTCTTTTGCAGAAGTAAGAATATTATCAGAAAGTTGATGCTTACGTTTTTGGACGGGGATGGAAAGATAAAAACTGAAAAATCTGAAGGTGATAAATGAAATCTCTTCATCCTCTACTTTTTCACTTTCTTTTTTTCCTCTTTCCTCTGTGTTCTTTTTTTTCTCCTCCTGTTATCTCTATCAAAGGGGTGTGAGAAAAAAACCTGTGAAGACCAAAAGCCTTTCCATTTCATGTTGAACCAAAAAAGAACTTTGTTATTCTACTGAACATGAGAACATTTAGGTGATCATAGTTTCCTTTTGGAATTTATGTATATATACATATATATATATATATCTGTGGCAGAGAATCACACACAGAATATTCCAAGTTGGAAGGGACCCACAAGGATGAAGTCAAACTCCTGGCCCTGCACAGGACCATCCCCAAAAGCCACATCCCTTCCCTGGGGAGCCTGTTCCAGTGCCCAACCACCCTCTGCAGTGGTTTTCTAATATCCAACCTAAACCTCCCTTGACAGAACTCCAGGCCATTCCCTTGGGTCCTATCACTGGTCATCACAGAGATCAGTGCTTGCCTCTCATCCCCTCATGAGGAAGTTCTAACTGCAATGAGGTCTCCCCTCAGTCTCCTCTTCTCCAGGCTGAACACACCAAGTGACCTCAGTCACTCCTCCTAAGGCTTCCCCTCAAGGCCCTTCACCATCCTTGTTGCCCTCGTTTGGACACTCTTTAATAGCTTAATATCCTTCGGATACTGTGGTGCCTAAAACTGCACACAATATTGAAGGTGAGGTCACCCCAGTGCAGAGCAGAGTGGGACAATCAATCCCCTTCCTTGACTGGCTGGCAATGCTGTGCCTGATGCCCCCCCAGGACGTGGTTGGCCCTCCTGGCTGCCAGGGCACTGCTGGCTCATTGACCAGAACTTCAGTACTAGTTGCAGTCTTTTTGTAATATTTTTCAGATGTCTTTTGTTTGAAAAACTAAAGGCACTTTCCAGGAAGGTGATCTTTAAGACTGTATCTAGTGGGGAAGCACCACATTCACTAAAGTCCATGAAGCAAGACAAAGAGGTGGTTGTATGAGTACAAATGAAAGTGATCAGGCTATTAGCAAGGATTACAAGTGAAGTGGTGGGACAGAGGTTCATGGGTGCCAAGGAACCCTGGTCTACACCTGTATGTATTACGTAGTGTTTTGCTTTGTACCAAGTCCTTGCAATTCTTGCAATTGCACGATCCTGTGCGGTGTGCTCTAGGACTGCCTGCTTGAGCAGGGAGGTTGGACCAGATGATCCACTATGGTCCCTTTCAACCTTACCCACTCTGTGACCCTGTGAAGTCTTGTACAGTTACATGGGCTAAACCATGGGCTTCCATGCTGGAGTGAGGGGTCTTCTGACCTGCCCCTTCCCTGCACTGACCCCCCCCACTGCCTTCTAGGCTCCTGCATCTTGTACCCACACTGACGCTGCCTATCAGCCTCACTTCTTGCAGATGTGGTAGTTATATCTAAAAATGCAGCAGTGAGTTATAAACAGCTTTCAGAAGCAGAGCTTAGAGTCAGTTTTGTCAACACTGAAGAAATGAGCAGAACTTTGAAAGATGGGGTAGGAAATCTCTTGATAATAAACTTTCTCACGAGATTTTTGGCAACCTTTGTGTCTCGTCCCAGTTGGAAATGCTATAAGAATGTTTTTTCTCAGAGTATTTTGTCAGTCCCAATTTCAGATAGCAAGTGGGAAAACATTTATTCAAACGTTAGAGAGGTTAAAAAAATGGTCTAGTAAACTGAATCCTGGAACAAAAGGGAAATTGAGGGCCTTTGGTTCTGTTTAGACTCTTTCACTCAATACTCCACAGAAAGTCATCTAAAAGTTGCAGAAATAAGAAATGAAGAAAGCTGCCCAGAGCTTTGAGACATCTAAAGAATCTCCTTGATGGGTTCAGAGTTATTCCTTGTAGTACACTGTCTTTTATTTCATCAGTCTACTTTTAAACAACCCAAGCAATAAGCCTTCCACTTCTTCACATGGACACAACAATAGGGCCAGTAGATCTCAGAATTAAGAATTGTTCTGCTCATATCTAGCACATTTATTTTTCTTTTTTCCTTAGCACTTGGCCTCATCAACAAGTTACCCCAGAGGAGCTCAGCTCTGGTGGTAGCTGCATGCTCCCTTGTAGTCATTCATGCAGAAATACTCAGCTTAGTTCTAATCTATTTCCGGACAGTTTAGGGCAAGTGAACTTTTGGGCTAAAACCACACAGGTAAAAAGTTACCATAGCTCTGCTGACACACACTGACTTGCCAAGTGATGTGTGCCTTACGCATGTCCAAGTTTTTAAATCCACCCCTGATGTTCCGGAGTTTAACTGGTCAGCCCAGTTCTGTTAAGCATCTTCATAATTACTTGGATGCAGGACTTAAAGGAGTACTAAGGAAGTTTGCCAAGGACACTAAATTTGGAGGAGCTGCTGAATTCTTCAAGGGCAGAGAGGCCCTGCAGGGAGACCCCAACAAATAAGGGGGTTAGAAAATCATGAATGGCATGAAACTTAACAAGGGCAAGTGCCAATTCTGCAGCTGGGATGGGGCAGCCCTGGCTGTGTGTAAAGACTAGGGAATGAGAAGCTGGAAAGAAGCACTGTGGAAGGGGATGTGGGGATCCTGGTCAATGGCAAGTTGAACATGAGTCAGCAGTGCCCTGGCAGCCTGGAGGGCCAACTGTGCCCTGGGGGGCATCAGGCACAGCATCACCAGCCAGTCGAGGGAGGGGATTGTCCCGCTCTGCTCTGCACTTGGGCGGCCTCACCTTCAATATTGTGTGCAATTTGGAGCAACACAATATAAGAAAGATATTCAACCATTAGAGAGCATCCAAAGGAGGGCAACAATGTTGGTGAAGGGCCTGGAGGGGAAGCCATAAGAGGAGTGACTGAGGTTACTTGGTGTGTTCAGCCTGGAGAAGAGGAGACTGAGGAGAGACCTGATTGTGGTCTTCAACATCCTCACGAGGAGAAGCAGAGGGGCAAGTACCAATCTCTTCACTCCTGTGACCACTGACAGGACTCAAGGAAATGACATGATGTTGAACCAGGGGAGGTTTAGGTTAGATATCAGGAAAAAGTTCTTCCCCCAGAGAGTGGTTGGTCACTGGAAAAGGTTCCCCAGGGAAGTGGTCACAGCACCAAGCCTACCAGAGTTCAAGAAACATTTGGACAATACATATCAGGCACATGATGTAATTTTTAGGGTGTCCTGCACAGCGACAGGAGTTGGACTCAATGATCCTGATGGGTCCTTTCCAACTCACCATATTCTGTGATTCTATTATTCTGTGATTAACACACCCTTGTAAATAATAACTCTTCTCCCAAGGCATTTATATTAGCTGGGCACTTCAATTCAGTGCTCAGGCAAGCTATGTGTAGTTAACTCTTAATCCTTTCTCATACCTTGGTCCTTTCATCTGCCTCATCTCTTTTCCTGCTGTCTTCTGAATTCCCTGTGCTTTCCCTGCTCCTCCAGCTCTGGGGACCACAGCACACTGCTCCATGTCCTCACATCACAGCCCTTTCTGAGCCCATCATAAACTGGAGTTTAGTTTTGGGTATGAGCAGAGCTTTAAGTGACCCGAGCAGTGCATTTTCCATACACGTAATGCTGATTCCACTATGGGTAGCTGTTAATTTCCAGGCTAATATATTGTGTATTGTTCTTCTAAGGTTTCCTCTTATCCTTTTAATAACTACCCTTTTCAGAGAGATATGCATCTAGAGCTCTGTTGTTGTGTTTCAGTTATCTACAGATCATGTATGATCAACAAAAAGGTCCTCTCTTTGCCCTGCCAGCTCTGCAAGCCAAACCTGGGATCTCACAATGCAGCCAGGATCTTTTTTTGGTTATACATGACTCCCAAGAATCCTGTTTCAGCCTGAGCTCTATTATCAATACAATTAAAGTGAACTTGAGCTGGCGTGTAAAGTTTTCAAAAGCGCTTACATGACCCTAGAGGCTGGGGCTTATTTTCAAAAGTGACTTGGTGCACTCAGGAGCCTAAGTGAATTAATTATCTATTAAATTGGTGCTCTGTTATGATTTAAATGCCTTTGAAAAGGGAATTTCAGGTTCCTTCAGCATTCCAGGCATTTCTGACAAGATTGCTAATGTTATTTGGGTGCAAATGTGTCAGACCTCAGCTAGTACAGAAGAACTGGAAAAGTACCAAGTTTAATTTTCAAACTAAAATTTGAATTTAGAGGTGTAATGCTCAGAAAACTTATGCTATAAACTAAGACAATTTGATCCTGAAAGTAATGGGAATAAACATAAAACCCTTCAGTCCTGGCTTAAATATAGTCACAGACTAAGTGGCTGAGACACACTGTGATGGCTCCTGTAAATCCCCACTCAGGGACACTCAGTGTAGCTGAAAGAAGTGATGGGGCACAGCAACAAGTAAGACACTCCATTATATTACAGGACATTTGATTTGAGACTCTGGCATTTTTACTGAGTACTTGTCTTCACTGAGGTGGGTTACTTTTCTTTGTGGTTCTTACAGTTTTTATAACTATTTCTAGTAAATATGAAACATTTAAAATGTGCACATACTGTAAAATATTAAGAATACGAAAAAAATGGACCATGGACATGAAACAGCAATATTGCATATAGCTGTACTGATTTACTCCTGTTTATCTTGAGTTTTGCCTGGGTATATTATTAAATGTCCTGAAGCTGAGGTTGAGTGGGTTTTCTGCTCAAAAGTTTTATCCTATGTCAACTAAATGGACTCTGTTCCTCAATCAAAGTGCAATTATTAATAATTTTCTTTTTCTCAGTCATTCTCACTGTGGTTCTTCATTGCTTATGTTCTCGTGTTGCTCACAAATAACTACTGAAATGATGATGGATGAAAGGTATCTTAACAAAAAGGTACATTAGAAACAACTTTTAGCCAAATTGGGCAAATTAATCTCCCACAAAACACTACTAATTCCATTGGAGTTAAAATACAGTTCATCAGTGCTGTGTACAATTGTCATGGCATGATATTCCCTTCTGAACTCCAAGTGCACACGATCCTCCTCTATTAAAGTTTGTTAGTGACCTAGTCTTACATTGGAGAAAGATATGAAGAGCTACTGCACTTTAACCAGGTCTAGATTTTCATTTAGTTTCAAGGTTTTAATTGCACTCTCAGCTCTACATCAGTTCACACCTATGGAGAGAGAGTTGCAGAGGTCCTGCACAAAAAGCACTGCCATGCTTTTGTAAGCGAGCAATCAATTCTTTGAACTTATAGTTCTATATGAGAAGTTTATTTTAAAATTTCTCCCTCCCTGCACTTAAACTGCTTCTGATCTTACAGGGTGCTCATCTTCCTATGGTTAGATGGCCCCTAAAGCCAGCATGACTACAGGAGCAGAAGCAGGATGTCCTGTGGCAGTGGGTCACTGCAGTCTGAGAAAGGGCTTGACGGAGTTTGTTGGGTGTTACGGGATTGCATCAGGCATAAACCAGGCAGGATCTTCTCCCTAGATTTTTTGTGTTTATATATTTTTACTCCATAAGATTAGATGGCAATGGGATGCCAGCTCCTCAGTTGAAATGCAGAGATCATTTGATTTTTCAGCAATGTACATACTTCACAGTGGTTCTCGGTGTGTTTTTGTAATTAGGCATATTTAACTGTGCCTTGTTTTACTGCTGTAGGAAGAATCTCATTTGTCAGCAGTTTTAAGGTTTGCCAAATAAAGGCTTATTGGCAAACTGCATTGAGCACTCTGATAATAACCCAACTTTAGAAAACATACACCCTGCTGTGCTGTATTCAAGCCATGGTGCTGTTGAAATTAAAAGGGGAGACAATGCCTGCTTTCAAAAACTGGAGGTTCTTTGTATTCTAATAAAAGCCTAAATTAATGTTTTAAAAGGTTATTGCTATTTTTTACCAGCTAGCTGGCACTGTGTATAAATCTTATTTAGGCAAGGTCCTACATTATTTCACTGTTTTTAACACGTCAGCCAGTATCATACTGCCATGGATAATCAGTTCCTGAAATTCATTAGTCCAACCCGTTAAATCTCTTTTGTTTAGCTTTAATAGCAGGGTATTTCTGTGTATTTGGGAATCTAATATATGATGTACCTTCTGACAACACCAGCAGGGACCACAAATATTTCTTACATAATCTAAAGGACATATGTTTGGCTTATGGCAAAAATAACCTCATCATTCCTGTGTTTTAGGTTGAGGTGTCCATGTGAGGTCCTTTTATAAGAGAAAAGTAATAGGAACTATGTATATTTTAATCTTGTTGGCTTTAAATGCATTTCCTTCAGCTTTTAAAGAGTGCTCTAGGAAATGGAAAAACACACAGTCAGCTATGAAATTCTATGAGACTGATGCAGTCAGGCTATAAAATATTCTTTGCATCTTAATTGCGTTTTATATAGCTGTATAACCATGTGTAGTTCTTAACTCTATAAATCCTAGCCCTGCATCCCGCTCTGGCAGCTTGGTGAGAGCGGCAGAGGAATGTTTCCCACAGTTCATTGTTCATTTCGGTTGTGTGGGCAGCGCACAAACGTCAGGGCTGAGCAGGGAACTTGCACTGAACTTTGCAAACTGCTTTATGCAGACAAAGGGTTCTCCTCATCCCTGTGGATGAACCTGATCTCACACCATGAGATCTGTATCTGAGCTCTCTCCAAAATCAGTCATGATTTGACAAAGAGGGGAACGACAGAGCCTGTTTTATGTAGTGTGCTTTACTTAAAGGTTTGAAGGACAGTTTGGGGGAGAAGATAAGGTAATTTTATTGGCATATAACTGTGAGAACAAAGCAGGGCATGACAGAAGCTAAATACCTATCAGGTGAGAGATCAAGCCAAAGCCAGAACAATCTTTCAGGCACCACCAACCATGTGAAACTCTGACATAGTGCAAGTGTGCCCTCAGTGATGCTGGACCCAGCAACACAGCAGATGCACTTCCCAGTACTTTCTGCCCTCTGATTGCCCTCTTCCAGTGAGAGCTGCATCCCTAGCCAGTGCCACACTCGCAGCCTTGCATTTGCTTTCCCACTGTAAAACAGAGACTGAGAAAAGGAGACCCGTATGCAGAGTTGGGAGACTGTGGTTTAAAAGTGAGGAAAACAGTGGGAGGATCATAAAGCAATGATGGATGTGATCTGTTCAACTCTGGAGCATATTTCTAATAATAGAAAGTTTTTAGAATGGATAGACAGAGACATAACAGGATCCAGTGGCTGAAAACTGAAGTTGGATAAATTTAGATGAGAAATAATGCTCTGTCTACACTGGAGATTACAGCACAGTGTTGAGATACATGAGCATTAAATGAGCTAATTCAGAGAGCAAAAGCCGTCCAAGAGCAATGGCAGGGAGATCCCAGATTGATATCCCTCAGGAGAATAAAACAGCCTGCCCAGAGGTCTGTGCTACTGCAGGCCAGCAGCTAGACCAGGTTGCTCAAAGCCCCATCCACTCTGGCCTTGTCAAGAGTAAATGTAGCTCGTATTGCAATGTCTCATCCAGGAATGTTGAAGTTAGTGAGTGGCACAATGTGTCTCACTTCACATGTAAGATGTAGATAGATTTTACATGAAGGTTCCTTTCTGGTTTTAGGAATTCTGCATGGCTGTGTAAGGTGAATGCTGTTGAGAACCTCTCTAGAAATACTAGGGGAGGTCAAACTATTTGCATAGCTGAAAATTTCTGCTAAACCAGCTGAAACTCAGAATTTCCATGTCATGGTGAATTTTGATATTTTAATGTTTGGCTTTATTTTACTTTTGATGACTCTTGGTTTCTTGTAGTGCTGAAATTCTGAAATGCTTTTTTCTTTGCAAATACTTTTTGCAAAATATATTGCTTTTGACAAATCAGCATTTTTGTAATGGAAAATCCTTCCTGAATGAAAAATTTCCAACTTTCCATCACACAGTTGCAGTTGAAAGTCATGGGTTAATCTCCATGAAGTTCCCCAGGACCACCATCTGCAGGAGGGACTTTTACAGCCTCTTTTAGAGAACAAAAATAAAGAGGAACTAACCTTGGCCTAAAGGGATTAATTGGTACCCTTATTTCATTAGGTTATTGAAAGTAAAGTTCTCATTAAACTTTCATTGGAATAATGTTAGAAATAGTCTGTCAGCTGCAGCTGTTGGGAAGAATTGAGAGGTCAGCAAATTATCAGATGATAACAAAAAAAGTAATAAAGTCTGAGAGAGGAAGAATAAAGGTGCAGACTGGAGATTTGGAACCTTTTAATTCTATGTTTTTATACTGGATGTGCAGGCACTGATGTGCTGTTTACTCCAAGTAAAGTCTGTTGAGCTAAGACAGGTCAACAGAAGCTGAGGAGACATCACAAGCCTGGAGTGTCAAAATAAGACGAGTTGTTCATGTGGTTTGTCACTGAGGTTGTTTGGCTCTCTCTGGCCTAATTAGCTGCTGTTATGGATATTTATGTTCTCTTAGTTCACCCTGTTGAAACCTCTACACCATGCTGTATTGATGGATTAGTCTTGGCACCCCCAAAGTGACTGTGTGCATGTTGGGGTGAGACCAGGACAGCATGGCAGCATGGGGAAGAGAGAAGCATTAAACCTGAGCTCCACATGCCTTGCCTCACTTGCAACCTTTACATTTCTGAAGCTGGATTTTTGTAATTATTTTTGTATTCCGAATGTGTAAATTCAATTTGAAAGCCTTTCCCCCTTGGTTAGCCTGAGGAAGGAGTGAATAATGGTTACTGCCTGGTTTAGTTTGGTTAGTTTTTGCCCACTTTCTCTGCTGTTTGGACCTGTGTAAAGCAGTGTTTCGAGAGGGCCAGACTCCTTACAAACAGCTTTGTGGGATCACTGTTGCCATGAGATGACAGGTCCACAGCACAACTTGTTTGCATTGAAGGGAATGCACAGGCTGAACTGAAGCCATTGGACACCTTGGCCAGGCTGCTTTGCTGGTAGTCAGGATGCCAGAGTTCCCATTGCAATCCTGTGACTGCAGTCCTCCCCTTCCCCATGCCCTCCTTCCCCTCCTTGTCCTTCTCTGTGGTGGTTTGGGCTGTGCTCAGACTGTCTCAGCAGGTCAACAAAGCTCTGGTCCCACCTACCCAGGACCAAGGCATCCAGATGTATCCACATGTGGTACTGGCTGCTGGTACTGTTTCCAGAGGACTTCTACAAATGTCACCAGGGATAATGTGTACTTGGGAGAATTTGGGGAAAACAGAGGTTCAAAATGTTGTCTGGTTGCAGCTTCATCTGCCAGCACTACTTGCAGTATGCAATGGGAAATAGCTTCAAGGAAACTTTGTTAGAAAAATCAGATTTGAAGTCCTAATAAGTGAAGTTGAATTGATTGTTCTTCCTTTATGGGACAGGAATGCTAATGGTTTCATACTTTGATGCCACTAAAGGGACCTAACGCTCAGATGCTGCAGCCAAGTAGGGCTCTGCTTCTTTCCCTTCCCCTGCTTGTCCCCCTGACACTCCCTTTCTGCTGGCACTGATAGTTTTCTGCTCCCACCAGCAAACATGTTCAGAAAGCTAAATCAGCAGAAAACTAGCCCTACAGAAATGAGCAGAGAGCTGGCAGCTGGCTCAGGTCTCCAACCCAGCTCATCTGAGGCCAGAAAAATGCCAGTGCACAAGGAAGAGGGGGAGGAGAGGAGCAGGACCGTTTTCATTGGTGACTGTTGTTTAAATCAGAATAGTTTCTCTAAAAGCCACAACCTAAAATTCAAACTACCAGGATGGGTACCTTGCCTCTACTGAGCCTCCCAGGCTGTCTGTCAGTTCCCACAGCTTAGACACCCTACATGCTCTTCTACAAGCCCCTTGCCTGCAAGTCTCTGCAGCCGCCGACACATCAGCAGATCCAGCCTGCAAGAATTCTTGGCTAGGGGAATATTCCTATTTCTACTTGCTTTTTTGCATACTTACATTGTGTTGCAAATGCTGATTGTATTTTACCCTGGAGATTATAAATCCTAACAAAGTACACTGAAATCATCAAGCTATTTCAGTTAGCAGTTCCTGGCCAAAAGAATTTTTGGAGTTTTTTCTGTAAGTGGGGTTACAATCAGTGCTTGAAATTTGGCAGCTGCTGAAGTCCTGTGTAGTATCACTGAAAAATGAATAAAGTAGTCCTCCAGACAGGGGAATATGACCTGTATCATCAAACACCTCTTCCATGACCTGTGAGTGCAGAGGGTTGAGACTCTTGGGTAGGTTAGCACAACTTCAGTAATTGTGCTCTTCTGATTAGCAGTGGTAATGGTCCATGTGCACACTCCCAGTTCCTGGCAGATACATGGAATTGTGACTTAGCATAACCCACTACCATTGAAGTATAACTTACTTCATGATTACTTCAATTACATCCTGTTTGCTAGGGACTATGAACACACACCTGCAGAGCTGCCATGACTGAGGTGTCACATGCCAACGTGTCATGCAGGAGCTGAGGTGTAAGTCTGAACTCATATGGATATATTCTACTGGAGGAGAACCACCATGTCTGTACTGGATCTAACAAAATTGAAATAACTGCTCCTGAACTGAATTTTGGTGTCTCATTCTGGTTTTTTGGTTTTGTTGTTTTTTGAAAGAGAAGGGTGAGGGCTGACTTCATCTGTCTTGTATTGTTGCTGCATGAGGTACCACAGGTGGATAGAAAGCCCTGCAGCCACAAAGAAAGACTTAGAATGGTCTTTAGTAGCTGGAAGTTGTATTGAGATAAATCAGTCTCCAGGTTGAATGTGATGTATATATACATATATATTGATCTTCAGGAATCTACCAGTGCCCCTCTACTGAAAGAGGATCAAATTCTTAGTGTAATTATAATGAAGTGTGATTGCATTAATTTCAGCTGCTCCTTGCCATATCTCTCTCACATGTGTTAATATCTTGGGCCTTCAGGAACAGACTTGCTTACTCTATTGCCTTTGAAAAACAACCCTCTTCCTTGATATTACCTCCATTTCACCTAGAGTGAAGTAGGGGGATTTGAAGGGCAATATACAGTACGTTCCCAGAAATGCGTACGTACAGTGAATATGGGTGTTTAAGGGTCACACAGCTCACTCAAAAAACTTCTGTGAGTGCATCACACATGAGCCATACTTGCCTTTCTTCTAGGTTTTTACATTATGAAGAGTGGTAGCAAAAGATATTTTTAGTATATTTGAATAAATAGAGCTTCAGGGTTTGGGTTTTATCTCATAAGATTTGTACACAAGACTTGAGATTGTCCAGCAGATAAGTGAGAATTCCGTTGTCCAGAGTCCCTTCATGTTTGTTCCTCCAGTGGTTGCACAGCCAGAGCCATTATCTGGACAAGGCGCATGCACAGACCTTCAGTTTCCACGTAGATGATGAATTGCCAGTTCTTTAAGGCCAGGTGTGTGCTACAGGACCAGTGCCCTCCACAGGACTGCTCTGCTCCTGGTCCCCTACACAGCACACAGTGGGGCTGCAGAGAGCTCTGCCCTCCATGGGGAAGACAGCCAAAGGGCAGCTCTGACATTTCCCTCTGCTTCTTTTTCCTTGATGGAGAAAGCGGAGCATTTATGAGGCACTTCCACAATGTTGCCAACCTCCGTCACTCATAAATTGTCAATTGGGTATGGAAAATCATGTCACTTGGGGCTTTTTAGGGCTGTTGTGTTTTTTAACTCTCTATCTTTTGCCTTCTGAGTTGCAGGAGCTTTGGGTGCCTTTCTTTTGAACATTCTTTTGTAGTTCCCAGTTTAAACAGGCAGCAGTTCCATGTTCAGCAGCAGCCTCAGCCAGACTGAATCTTCAAATGCAGGGCAACAAATTGGGATATATATGTAGTATGGAATTTCCTCAGCCACTGTTTGATCTTCTGACTATATTTCAGCTCCCACACCTGGCTTTTGAAATGCTTGGATTTATAACCAACCTATAGACATTATAGAAAGACATTCTGAATAGAGTTCATGTGGTCTCTTGTATGTTATAGTAAGCCAGAATCAACTACACCAGAAAACCCTATTCACTGCACTCTTAAACAGTATTAGAATTGCCATTTTCCCATTTTGCTACTATGAATCATTGGATTCCAGGAATGTAATGCCTATTAGATCATCCGGTTTGAATCCCAATCCCTGTCAGATTGTTCTCTACAAACATTTTCCTCGTACGAGATATTGCCTTCAGTTTACAATGTTGTAGATTTTCCACTGCTTCCCTTGGAAAAGAGTGGATCAAGAATACTAGGAAACATCAAATCACATCGAATATGTCATTCCAGACTGTAAACAAACATAGCTAAAAATAATTTGAGGACCACGTATAGTGGAAACCTTCCACTTCCAAAAAAGCTACCAAACAGCTACTCTAAGGGGTAGCCCTTGAATATCTTTGGACAGTTGTAGGTTTTTCTTTGTCAGAGATTTTTATTTAAAATATAAGACCAGAAAGAATATGCTAGAAGCTCAGAACAGTGGTTTCTCTTGGAGAGATAGAAAATGAAGCAGGCTTGTGGTTCTACTGCTTGTTTACATGTCATCCTCCTTTATTGGTAAATAATTATAAGCAGAATCAAATGATAGATATCTGCTGTGCTGAATTCCACTGTTCTGATTTAGCTGCACCAAGCATGGAGGTTTTGAGTCTGATTGTTAAAACTGTCAGGCGCCAAATGGCATGCTTCACATTAGCCTGCAGTTCTGTACCTAATTTGCATTCAGTTATGCAAATTAAACATTTGACTTGAGTAATCACACACAAATCAGCATGTCTGATCATTTGCACACATGCTTATTCACTTCATTTGCTCAAATAAAGTCAAACTAAATAGACAGCTTAGTCCGTAACCATTTTAGTAACCAGCTTTAGAATTTCTGAGGCTGATAATGTTTCTTCATAGGGCAGCTTCAAGCAGCTAACAGTATAGGCATCCTTTGATAAATTTTCCCTTGTGCATTTTTGCATGTCTTTAGAATCTGTTAGTGATGGACATAAGGTTGCCTGAATGCATGTAAAGTCAAATGCATGGAAGTTTGCTAAAGGTGACCTTCAGTTGTGTTTTTGTCTGTTGGTATGCTAAAAGCAAGTAGGAAAAAAATAACCCTGAGGACTAGTTAAGCATGCTCATAGAACATAACCTGGTTTGGACAGCTTAAGTAAGAAGTGAATCTACATATATGCTAGTTAGAAATGTGCAAATTTTGCATTTTCCTGCAGTGAAATAAGCAAAAAATGAAATTATTTCTGTATCTAAATATTCATTCTGTCAGTAGCATTCCTCTGTTCCAGGAAGTTGCAATAATATGGATTGCTATCTGATGAAAGAAGATCAGCTTTTGGAAGAAATGTGAAATTATTTAGCAAGTGAAGCAGAAAGTGGGGGTTCAAAATATTTGAAATACATTCAGTTCTTCAGGGAAAAGTGGCTGTTGGCACAGGCACAGAAAACTGCCTTGATACACTAATGCTCAACAAATATCTTCTCCATGAAAAATGCATTTGATAAGCAAGGTCTTTTGAAATTAAGATGATTTTGTTATTTCTTTGTGTGCAAAATTGGAATGTAATCAGTTCCTGTAAATTAGATAAACTGCAGTTTAGGAATTAATCCTAAAAAAAAGGATTAAAAGAAAATAATATTCTCCTGAGATCCCTACAGGACATCCTGCAGCTGCCCACTCAGGTGATGCAGTATCAAAGCTGCCTGCCTGTGTGGTGAACTCTGAAGGACTACAAAGGCTATTTGCCATAGGTAAACCATATCTTGTATTGCATTCAAAACTGTTCAGGTAGATGAGGAAGGCTGGAACACATGAACTGAAAGGAGCTCTTTAATGAATTACAGAAAGTTGAAGTCTCTCTGAAACCGCGACAGTGCTGAGATCTGTGGATTCTTTGGGACATATTCATAAGGCTTTGGTACCCAAGGAAATGGACTCTCAGGAGCATCAGCTGTTCTCAGGGACCACCATGAGTTAGCTGTTACTTTAGCTAACCACCTGCATACCTCTTGGTCAGGTACATTAAATCCACAGTGGTCAAGGTGACCTCATTCCTACCAAAATAACCTATCATCAGGAGAGGAGCTGCTGATGCTTATATAAGACATCTGTATTTAAAAATGGATTCTTGTCCAAAAGGTCTGAGATGGTTGTGGCAGTGACAGACAGTCCAAGAAACAGTGCTATCTCCCCAGCATCTATCCATGCCTTGCCACATACCTACACAGAGAGCTACCAGGAGTATTTTGAAGACCTCAAAGGATAAAAAAACATACTGTATAAAGCAAACCTGCAAGGCAGTTTTGGTTAGCAGGAGCCATGCAGGCCCTGAGCATGGCTTGACTTTGGGGAGCCTGGGAAGCTGCTTGGCCAGAGGCATGCCCCATGACCTCAGACTAAACAGACCCTTTACAAACAAAGGGAGTGAGAGATAAATTTTGCTTTGTTTTGGTCTCCATATTAATTGCGATTAAAAATAGAGCCCTCAGCAGGGGCGGGGAGCAAAACAACTGAGGCATTGTTAGTTTTATCAGGAGAAGCAGGGAGCACAAAGGAAGAAAACATGAGGCAAGCAGAGAAGGACTGGGTCAGTCTGGACCTCCTGTCCCCCTCCAGGTCAATCTACCTGCTCATTTTTAGTGCAGAATGTTTTCCATGTCAGTATTTAGTGTCTGGAGATGACAAACAAATTTTTAGATCATCCGTTCCCTACCTCCAGTTCAGGATTAGACAACTACAATGAAATCGTGTTCTCAAGACTTTCGCTCTGGGAGTAAAATCTCAGCCCCACCAGGATTTCCAATAACAACATACCCATCAGCTTCAACAGATTTCACTCAGGAGAAATAACATTCTAGCTTTTTCTGAAAGTCTTGGCTGAGCTGATGTCTAGAAAGTGAAGACTGCAACAGGGTAGATTCAGCCTTGGAGTTGTGTAGGGAGATTCTTCTCACAGATTAATGGTTGCATTTTCTAGTGGTTTGTTTCAGTGCTGTGTGGATGAATTTGGGCTTAGTGATGAGAGGGTAGTTTGGAAGCTTCATTTTAAACAGTATGGGACAAAAATACCCGTAAGTGCAGAAACAAATGCCACCATTAGCATTCATTAGTGTTTGTTTTATGATATCAGCAGCCAATGATCTCTACCACATGAAAGCTACATTTTCATGGCTGTTATATGAACATAAAAATAACAAATGACGTTTGCAGGCCAGAAGACATAAGACCTTAAAAAACTTCTTGTATTCCTTACCAATGTATTTTCTAAACGCTCAAAACGGAGAGCAGTTTGAGTTGGGGAAGGGAAAAAGGGAAAAAACCTGATTTTTCATTTCAGACACAATTAGAAATTTTGGGATATAAATCTCAGAGCAAGCACAGTTATGAAGTCTGGACTGGCTGAGACCAAAGCTTTGTTTGATTCTGTATGTTGTCACTCTTAATAGTCATTATTATAACAGCATAATAACCAGATAAGCAAACATTAGCCTTCCCCATGATGCTCTCCCAGCCTCCAACCATCTTTGGCTAAGCATCAATAAATGGAGTATTTGCATTCACAGAATCACAGAATATGCCAAGTTGGAAGGGACAAGGATCATCAAGTCCAGTTCCTGGCCCTGCACAGGACCTTCACCAGGAGTCACACCATGTGCCTGAGAGTATCACCCAAATGCTTCTTGAACTCTTGTCAGGCTTGGTGCTGTGACCACTTCCCTGGAGCCCATTCCAGCACCCAACCACCTGCTCGGTGAAGAACCTTTTCCTAATATCCAACCTAAATCTCCCCTGGCACAACTTCAATTAATTTATCTAGTTGTTTTCTGAATCCATTTAAACTTACAGCATGAATGACATCCTGCTAACAATAGCTCTGTAGCTGTGCCTCATACCAGGACCTCCTTGTCTGCTTTTACCTGGCCATGTCCTCATTTGGCATGATGCTCTCCAGCTCTTTCATTTGATGTTTCATTGATCTCTGTTCATATTTATCCCTCAAATTTTCCTTTCCTGGGCTGAAAAAAATCTTAGTCTATTTAACTTGTTCCTCTGTGGAAGCTGGTTTTTTTTCCCTTTGAATGTCCTTTTTGCCCTTCTCTGTATATTTTTCTTTCTACTATGTTCTTTTTGTGATGGGGGTGGATTTAGACACTGACTACACGATATGTCGGCTTTGCTCTCTGTTCCTTTGCTGGCATTCAACTTGCTGTCTGAGTGCTTGCATTTCCAAGCACTGGTGCTATAGCACAGTCTGTTCTGACCTGGGGATCTCGTTCCCAAGGAGTAAGACTGAGTTTAGGTCCCATGTCTGTAGGTAGAGATAAGACTGTTTTGTATGTACTGGATTTTATATACATCTGTATTGAATTCCATCTGCTCTTCTATCACCTAGATGCTGGTCATCTCCCTTTCTTGTGAGTTTTCACTCATAATTTGCTCTTACCCTTCCATTCTGCCTTTTAACCAATGTGAAGAGCTTCCCTCTGATCCACAACAACTTAATTTCTTTAAGCATCTCTAGCAAGGGGTCTTGTTGAGTGCCTTTGGGCACAAGCTTTCCAGTTGAGCTATGTCAACTGAATTCCTCTTGTTCACAAGCTTGTTTTCTTCTTCAAAAATCCATACTAGACTTGTGAAGAACAAATTTCCTTTCCTAAAGGTGAGCTGGACTTCTCCAGTATATCCTATTTATCCAAGTGTCACCTAAATATATTCTTTAGAATTTTTTTATATATACATTTTGCCTAGTATAAGCATTTTCCCTAGAACTTTTTAAAAAAATGATGCCTTATTTGCCACTTTCCAGTGTTCTGATGCCAAGATCATTTTTAGCCAACAGCTGCACACTATAGTTAGCAGTTTAGCTGAATCAACATGGAAGTAGAAAAAATATTGATTTTTTTTTTGGTGGTGGGGGGGTGATGGGGAGAGTAGTGAAGGAGGATTGTTTTGGGGTTTTTTCTTTCCTAGTAAAGAGTTAAGTTTTGCAAGTTTCTGAATAACCTGGCCTTTTAGTTTGCTACTAGTGTCAACCCATAACATTTAGTAATTATCTGCTATTTTATCTTTTCACTATTTGACAAATATTAAGAACACTCAGCCTGTCAGAGGCTAGAGAAGCTGACCTGTACTGCAAGCACT
The DNA here is from genome assembly GCA_026770055.1 of Myrmophylax atrothorax. Classification (NCBI taxonomy): domain Eukaryota; kingdom Metazoa; phylum Chordata; class Aves; order Passeriformes; family Thamnophilidae; genus Myrmophylax; species Myrmophylax atrothorax. Next base: position 81,672,694 of record JAOXXN010000001.1, read on the forward strand.
GGGAAACCTGAAATGACATGACAAACACAAAAAACTAACAGTAAACTTGAAACAAAGCTAAATAAAACTCACATAAAATAGAAAACTTGGAAAGAGGCAAAATAAAGCAGTCAATTTTATTATGACTCATTCTCAATATTTTTCCATTTCAAAGAGGTTTCTTTTCTCAGTGAAACCCCAACTTTGGCATAAATGTTTCTACCACTGTTAGAACTGACCTTGGAGGAAAGCAGCGTGTCCAGCAGTATCTGTTACTCATTGGGGATGTTGTATATTTAAACTGACGTAGAACTGTGCTACAGAGGCTGGAAACATTAAATAACATGCAAGTTTGTGTTTCCTTGTGAACATAATTGCCTGACCTCTACAGCAGATGCAATTTGCCAAGATTTTCTTAACAAAGGGAGTGACCTTAGCTTACTACATCGTATGAATGTATTCAAGCTTTGGCACTGGCATATAACACATTCCCTTTCTTTCCTTTCCAGTTTTCTCTATTGTTTAGCTCACTCTATTTACTTGAGGCCCAACTGAACCGGCACAAACTACCTGCTCCACCACACGTATTGGGCTGATATTGAATTACAGTTCCTTATTTTAAGAAGTTTTGTCAGTGTGCAGTTCTGCAGAGCGTTGTTCATGAAATAAGACTGTTACAAGGTCAGAGGACTAGCAACCCTGTGGGATGGTAAATAGCATTGCAAACCACATACTGTTAATTATTTAACATGTCTTCAGATGAGTGATTTGAACTGAACAGTCTCATCTTTCACAGCTAAATACTGAAGATGATTCAAAAGCTTTTATGTCCTAAATCATCCAGGATGATAAACCTCTGAAAATTGAGATAGTAAAGAATCAGAAAAATAAGCTAGATTCCTTACAGATTTGACTCATTGTCCCTGTACATTTCTTTTTCTTAACAACCAAAGCACACCCAGTTCCTTCTCCTGTGTTCCATAACATCCTCATCAGGTAAAAGACATTAGGTGCCAGCTGGGTCAGTTTGTATCTGTACCACCCTCTGCTGAACAAATATTTCTGCGTTCAACCAGCATCTCCCTTATCTGGATATTCTCTTCCTAGCCACTAATTTTTATGCATTCTATAAGAGCTTTGCTTCTCTGAGACTCCAGCCTGACAAATCTGAATGGAATGGACTCAGTGTTGGCAGGGAGAGGAGGGAAATGCAAATACCCTCAGCAACCAGAATTTCAATGGCGTGTTGCTCTTCCATGCTTACCGTCTCTGGAAACTGAGTGTCCCTTGTGTCAATCATGCAGCAAGGAACATGCTATTTTAATATAGCTATCTACTTAAAAGTAGATTATAGCATGGGTGCATCCTGCAAAAGTTCACTGGTAACAGGCTGCTTCATATATGAGTGGCCCCTTAAACCTTGAGAGGCAGCAAAGACTTGTCTCCACAATAGAGAGAAACGACCATCCTTTGGTTTTTCTTCTATAGTTCTCCAGGATCTTGTTGCAGATCTCTTCCTTCACTGAGTTCTGTCTGCTGCTCCTCAGACTAAATCATACATTGTCACTCCTCCCTTCCTCTTTGCTGAGATGGGTCATTTTTTCCACATCCATTATATTGTTCCTTCTCCTTCTTTGTTCAACTTTGCCATCATCTTCTCTTTTCACTATTCTATCCCTGTCATGTTTCCTTCTCATCCTTATGTCCTTGCTTCATAATTTACTCTTTTATTCTCTGTCCCCAGTTCCTCTTTGCTATCTTCTACTTGGAATTGCCCCATGCCTGCATGAACTCATGCCTTTAAAATGCATGTCAACCGTGCTGGTCAGAAACGGGAGGGGAGGCCAGCAGGACTGCTTGAGTGGGCACCATATTAACTCAGCCTCAGGTTTTCCGGGAGAGTTTAAACAGCTGCTCAGCTTTGACACTTGATCCCCATTAATTTTGAGTAGGATTTAGGGGGTCTAAATCCCTCTGAGTCTCTGGTCCAGGTCAGCAACACTATCCATGCAGCCTCTTAGCAAGACCCTCACAAAATGTACGCTGTTAATGACAGAAGTGGCCAATGTACGTGGCTGCTTTTTGCAGTGTTCACATCATCTCACCTACTTCCTAATTAAATTGTAGCTGGGCTGATTGGCAAGGCTGTACTTATGCCTGGAACCATGATATAAAGCTGCTGGGGGAAGAAGCCAAGAGGGGAAAAGGTCAGAGCAATATGGAAACCTAGGCACTGTGGGGTTGTAGGACTGCCAGTTTGTGGATTGCCTGGTTTCACCAGGTTCTCAGGAGAATTAAGTCTCTATGCACATTCTTCTCTCTTTTGCTCTCTCCAAACTATAACAAGCAGAACTGAAGGAAACTGTGAGTGGGAAGGCAGATTTTCCAGTTCCCTTTGTAGGAATGACCCATTTAACAGATGATACAATCAGAGTATTTACTCTTTTTTTTTGCTGCTTCCAGTAAGGATGTTCAAAAGCAAAATGCCCATTCATTGGGATGCCCAGTGTCCAAATTGGCTGGCATGAAGGAGCTAATCTCGTCCTCAGCAATGCTATTTGTTCAGGTGCAAAGCAAGTGTCTGCAGTAGCTACCAATCTGAATACAGATACTGGCACCTAAAAAAAAGAAAAAAGAAAAAAATAAGAGAGAGAAATAAAGAGAAAGAAGACCATTTCAGACAAGCCATAGTGAGCCCAAGCAAGTTTCAAGTAAATTAATTATGGAACAACACAGAGTACGATTTTGGCCTCCTAAAATGGAACATATTCCTTATAAAATGGGCACACTGTGCAGCTCTCTGACATTTCCAAATGAAACAATAGGACCACTAGAATGGAAAGTCTGCAGGAACAGCAGACAAGGAAAGGAAGTTTAGGTTGAACAAAGGTTTTGTTCATTTTTACAGCCCCTGGAGAAAGACCAGTGCTGTACAGAAGCTGTTAATGATGGGCTGGATTGGATGGCCGAAACCAGTGCCAAGATCTAAATGTGTTTTTACTCCAAACTCCTCCCCAGCTGTCAAGATACCCTGCAGAATTTCCAGCTGGTGTGAACCCCATGGGCTTCTGGATCAGCACCAAAAAAAAGGGTGGGGGGCAATGCTATCTCTGCTTTCACATCACCTTCTCATTTGATAAATGCCATCCACTTGCATAAAATCCAAATCATTAAGCTTTGTCTGACAAACTTGCAAGTTGATCTAAACTCTTGGGTTGTAGGAAGGAATTGTGCTGTACTGAGCTGAGGGCTTGCTCAGGTAACTATGGCAACTCCGCTTCTCTATTAGGCTTTGAAAGAATTGTCCTTAAGTGAAAACAGCTCCAGCCTACTATTGCTGTTTAATAAATAATCTGCCAGTGGAGGAGGATTCAGGTTTGGAGAAGCTGTGCTTCCTTTCAACTAAGCTGGAAAATAGAAAAGTAAAATTGAGCAAAGCCGTTTTCAGAATTTCCATGACATGACTTTGTTCCTCCAGCATGTAAACAAATCCCTCACACACTCCTGGGGCTTGGCAGAGAGGTACGGGCTCTGGGACCTGCTCTTCACAGCAGGTAAATGCAGAATTAGAGCTCATGAACTGCTTTTGCTTGTAATCTCCCTGCTGTACTTGAAGTCATTTCTAAGCTGTATGTCATCACTTTAGATCTACATGAGCAAAATGAGATGTTTCTTTGTATTAGGCAGTGAGGAAAAGGAAAGGAGAGAAATCCTTTGAAATTTTTCTGTCAAGACTATCAGGGGGAGATGCAACCTGCGTAATTCTGCAATATGTCAAAGTGCATCGGGGTCAGAAAATAACACTGCACAGTTCCTGAGTGGGAATGATGTTTACAGGCTTTTCTTTTACAAGTTTGGATACTGCCAGGGACATTACATGAGACTTACAATTTGTTCTTTATAACTAAGAGCCGTTTTGAATAGTAGCCAGGCAGTCCAGGCCAGGTTCTTCTTTTGGGCTCTGATGCATTAAGGATGGGCCTTGGGGCCCATTATGAGTTTTATGTTGACTTCAGTCAGGGCTGGGTTACTTGGGCATCTCAGAGGCACAAAGGTGGGACACTTTGGTCAACAGCAGACTCACTTCTCCTACCTCTCCCTGCAGTAGAGTGAAGGAGGGATGGCCAAAGCAGCACAGCTTTGTCCTGCTGCTCAAGCATGTCCATGTATTTTGAAGCCTGAGGTGTCTCTGTTCCAACACACATTTTGTACTTGGCTGTATGACCTCTCCTTCATGAGACAGAGTGGGCAGCACGATGTGTTCAGGAGTGTTGTCAGATAAACAGAAGAAAGCTTCTGGGCCAGCTGAGCATCTTCCACAGAGAGGGTCTTACAGCTCTTCCAAATACCTAACAGAATCTAAGGCACCTTTCAGATCTAAGCATTTTAGAACCTGCCTCAGTCTCCTGATCAGCAAGGAGAGCTCTCACCCCACCTGTGAGCTCCATTCCCTCTGTCCATGGGCATGCTCTCTGCAAGGGAGGCAAAGGCACCAAGGGCCACAGTGTGGCCTTTCTTCCCTCTCTGCCCTCTCACTGTGTGAATCCCATCCAAGTTTGCCTGCCAATATCCACTGGTCTCTGCCAGCATAAACAATGGCAGAGGGCCACAGGGGCTGCAATTCCACTTATGAGGAGAGCAACAATAAGAGATCAGTTTGGTCCAGAAAACATATGGAAATGGCCAAAATGGAGGCATGAGCAAAGCAAAGAGAAGACCTACAGAACTGGTACCTGTATGACCCCTCCGAAATAGTGCAGCACCATGGTAGGATCACCTCTGCCTTCCCCAGCTCCACAGCCTGGGTGGGGGGCAGCAGTTCAGACCCTTTGAACATGGCCCCACAGGAATACAGGGTCCAGTGTCATCAAGGAGAGGCACCTGCCTGAGCTTTGTCCATTGGGCATCAAGATCCTGAGGCCATTAGGAGTTTCAGGCAGGAATAGGACCACTCCAAGGCAAGGCAGGGGCAGTATTGTGGACAATGCCAGGCTGAGTGGGATGATTTAGGAACTGGAAGGAAATGTGTTCACTACTGAAATCCTCAAATTTGGAAGATGTCTTCCACCCTGTCATCTTTCTCTTTTCTTGGGATCTGCTGGTTCCTGAGCTGAGGATTAAGGCTTGCAGGCTCGTAGACACTCTCTGGTTATTGTCTATGACGCTGGGACGTGAAGCCATTAAAAATGCCACTACCCAAATAACTTGGTATGGTTGAGTGACTGGAACCCAGTTTGACCTTTTGTCATTCTGAGTTCTGCTATTATGAGGCTGTAGTTTCATGATTTGTGGAGAGCAAATTCCCCTCCAAACAAAAGCCAAACCAGGGCAATGGCCTGGTGCACACTGCTGGGAGAGCAGGGTGGAGTGGCCATGCCTCACTTCTCTCTGAGCTGAGGTAGCCCCCAAACCACTGTGTTTCTGGGGGACCCCTGTCGCTGGGGATGGCTGAGAACCTTCCACCAGGAGATTCGTCTGGAGTGAAGTGAAGGGTTTTCATTGCAATTAATCAGCATTTGGGCAAAGTGTGCCTTTGTAGGTGAGATAAATTTTCCAATCCTGATTGAAAAAAGGAGGGATAGGAAAGGGAAACAGGCTCAGAGGCTAAGAATCCTAACACTTAGATGTCTTAATTAAAGGTAAACTTTTGCTTTGGAGTGGCTGTGGTTAGAGCAGCAGGCAGAGACCTGACAGCACAGGCTAAAGAGAGAGAAAAAAAGACTCTTTCTTTCCCTCCCCCACCCCCCAAACATTCACTTTGGCCTCAGTCTGAAATGGCTTTGAAACTGCAGACACCTTCATGTAAATATTCTTAATGAAGGAAAAAAAGAAAGTCCACTTGGGGACACTTGTAATCCTTCTGATTTAGATGTTTTAATAATGTGGGAGTTTATCTTGGAAGATGGTGGCTGACCTGGAATTGAAAGTACATCTCTGCCAACGTAAGGCTAAGAGCTCAGACAGAAGTCTTAAATATAATAATATAATCTGTGTCTGTCTGTGTGTGTATATATATATACACACAGACACATATATAGACATATATAAGCATTCACTATATAAACACATCTTTAAATAATCATATTCTCACTTTAAAAATTATTTCATCTCAAATTAAGGTATAGAGAGCATCTGATTGGCTCAGACACTACAGAGTGGTGCCCCATGATATATTCATTTCCTATTCTGGTGTGGTTAATTGGGTATTTCAATTTAATTACCACAGTCAATAGCACTTTCAGTTGAGTGTCTTAAGCGTTCATTTAATTTACTGTAGATTTAATAAGGCAGCGGTTGTATGTAAAGCTGTTAACCATCTGGATGGGCTGCACAGCCCATCTCTTCTCTTGGGTAGTTGGAGCCTGATCCAAGACACACTGCCTACAACAGTCTTTCTGTTGATTTCAGGAGCCTGAGACGTAGGCTCCTTGGGGAACAGGAGAGTGGGAAAATGCCTCTGGCTGTGGGCTTCCTGGCTGGCCTGTGTGGGGGAGGGTTTTTAAGGTGCTGTTTCTTTTCTGTAGGCAATTTCATATAGCAGAAATGGCAAGAAGAGCACCCCATGACTCAAGGCTTGGTAATTGTGAACTATGAGACTGATCCTTTTTGGTTCGGATTTGAAGTGAAATTTCAAGAATCTTCTCACAGACTGCGTAAGGAGGCAATGAATTGGGTCACACCTAGGAAAATTTAAAATAAACATACCCATTTGACAAACCTCATGCAACTGAGTGATCTTTTTTACCCCTGACACAAGGTCTGGCAGAGCTGTTCATCCTCTCTCCACCTCCCATGAGTCACTAGCTCATGCCATGGGTCAAGAAATAGGTATGCAGATTTTCAGAACAGTAGAGTACTGGGGAGACTAAAAGAGGCAACCCCTAGATATCAGCATTGCCTCTCATGATTTCAGCATGATTTGTTTAGGCAAAGGATGATACAGCTGGGGCCATTATTGTAGGGTCTGGTCTTTATGGACTGAGGACCTGGACATCCTATCTTCCTGCACAGTCCTACCTGATAATCAGGCTTTGGTAAAATTGTAAAATACCACAGCATTGGATGCTTTAGAGATATACTGATGCCTAATGATGCTGGCAGGTATCTGAGGGGATTTCCAGGAACACCTGGATGAGGAGTGGCCAGACATTACATGCACCAATATCCTCATTACAGGGACCACATGCCTTAGATGCATGAGAAGAACTGGAGAAAAAAGAGGGGGTTCCAGGCAGAGGATAAGTAGCCAGGTTCCACATCTCTGCCATGTAACAAGCAAAAGGAGGGTGTTTTGGACTATCCTAGAGGAGCCCATGAGTACAGGCCATGGTGACTGCACTGGTTGCCTCTTTCTTGAGTCAACAACTGGGTTTAGCCAGCAACTTCCGTTCACATGCTGCCAGTTATATGCTGTTGCCCAGACCCAGGGCCATAAGTGGCTAGCTGGCAAGCTGCATGTGCCGCAGGAGCCCCAGGTTCTTCAGGGCTGAGGGCTCCCATGCTCCCCAGGCTTGTAGCCAGCCTGTGTTTAAAAACAAGCAGCAGGAACGTCGGCAGGAACAGGACTCCAGCACATGAAATCAAGTGGAGAGAAATTCTTCTGCCGCAGAAAGTAGGCAAAAGGCAACTGGAGATGAATAGGCTGCCTGACAGCTGGCAGACACACAGCCTGTCTGCCATAGATGGTAATATAGGCACTGCAACTATTACGGCATCTCAAGGCAAAAATGCAATAAAAAGCTTTAACCTCTGCTACCCAGGAAAACAAACAGTGGTTTCAGATGACATCAGTGGAGAGGGGCATTTGTGATGCTTGTGACAGGCAAATGGTCTAGAAAGCTCTACTGAGTTGTGTTTGGGATTAAGGGCCAGGAGTGCCTGTGTTCGTGCTTTATTTGTACTAGTTACACAGCCAGTGTAAAAAATTATATTACTGCTGTTATTATAATGATATTGCTATCACTACTGTTATTTTCCTTACACATCAAGGGAGCCTGGACAGCCAGTCTTTATTTGTTACGTGAATGCAAGCGGCATTTAGATTTTCGTGGAGATCAGACACCAGACACATTCCTACATTCTTGTCCGATGTTCAATATTTTTCCATGAGTCAAGGAGAACAAGAATGGGCATATTGTGTAAATGCAAAACTCTGCCTTTTTAAACTGACACGATGAATTTCAGCCCTGTGTCTTTGTCTCTCTCCTCTGAGCAGGGGCTTTTCAGCCTGCCAGATTTTGTTACTTACTATCCTTGAAAACAGAGGGAGGGAAAAGTCAGTCCTTGTTAATTCATTGTCCCAGTTACCTAGCAGTGCTGTATCCTTAAGGACTGATGAATTTTTTTCCTTTTTTTTTTTTTTTTTTTTGCTTTTCTGAGATGGTGAAGAGCTGTAGCTTTCCTGCCAGCTCTATTGTGTTGCCTCAGTAAAAGCCTGCAACACTAGAGGCACTTTAAAAAGAAGTGAGGAGTCTGTTGCAATAGGCATCCAACAAAATTTCCTGCTGCAATCCACACTTCCAGTAAATGCTGGTTCATAATCCAGATTTCAGGCTTCAGGGCTGGTTCTTAATAAAACACTGATACAGGTCAGTGTAGCTGCATCTGTTTACAGCAACAGAAAATTTAGCTCACTATTGAATGGGGATTCAGTACAGAGTCACAAAAAAGGGCATATATGCAGACAAATATCAGCATATAAGGGGTCCCTAGAATTTAAATTTCACTTGGGGAATGTGGCAAAACACTTTCCCACTTCTGTATTTTAAAGTGTGTGTGAAATGTGTCTGATTCATGACCTAGAGACTGAACTCATCCATGCCTGCCAGAGCCACAGCTGCCCTGGAGACTGCTCTGATTTGATCCATGTCCCAAGCAAGACTTCATGGCCAGCCTTTCCAAAGGCTTCTCCCAAGTGCAAGACCACTATAGACAGAAGTCTGCATAAGAACAAAGAACTTTCTTCTGGACAGAAATATCTTTGAATTTTTTCACATATTTTAATAGGCTATAAAATGTTTATTTCCACACTATACATGAGAGTAAATATGTATCTACCAAAGCCAGCCTAGTCTAAGTAATAGGCAAGCAAAGTTTCACTGAAGTGTTTTGATAACCCTGAGTTTTTGGTTGGTTTTCTGAGAGTGGAAAGTTGGTGAGTGCCCTCTGAGCACATTTGACCCAGACCTTCCTTGCTAAGGCTTATGCAAGAAAGGGAAGCATACAGAGGGCAAAAGGAACTAATTAGCACCAAGAATTATGTGGTCATTTGTCCACTAGGCACTAATCTGCTACCTCTAGAGTTTCAAATATAGCAGTTTGCTGTGCAGCCCTTCAACTGTAATGATTTCTAGTCACCAGTAACTGGTTCTGTAAAGGAGAATTACTTATAAATTGGAAAATTTAGTTATAAAATGTTACTTATAAAATGGAAAATTATATTTATCCAGGCTAGTATTTTCAAAAGTATGTTGGGATCCGTATTTTGACACCTAAATAGATGTCTGCTTTTCAGAGGCGCTGAATGCGCATTGATGTCTTTTGGAATTTAGCTGGAAAACAGGGCTCATCATTAATGTGTTTGACAGTGTCTAAATGCATGAAGAGTATTTTTCAGAAAAATATATAAAGTCCTTGTCATGGAACCTTATAATCAAGAAGAGAGAAAAAAAATCCAGAAAAATCCATTTAAAGACTTGTATATCTCAACAAACTTTAGATTGGGCTAAAGGAAAAGCGCAGATTAGCAACCGAGATTCATCTGATGCAGCATCAGTTTGCTCCGTCAACCCTTTGATTGTTTATGTCATTTAAAAACTACTGATCTGATGCCTTCCCTGAAGGAATCTGCAAGGAAATAGAGACTGACATTTCTCAAGTACATTGTCATTTATTGCTTTCATCTCCTCCTCCTCCTCCTCTCTCATCATATATATCGTTGACTTGGAGACAAGTCAAATTTATACATTCCCACCATTTGCTCTATGTTCAAAATTTTTCACTTACTAACGAGATGTATCTTAGAAGTGAACAACAAAAGGATGAGAGGCAAGGAACATGAATTGGTGACTAGACATAAAGAAAAACAGGGGAGCTGGAATGGGGCCCAGAGGAGTTGTAGAGTCTTCATCTTTGGATATGTTCAACACTTGCCTGGACAATGTCCTGAGCAATCTGATGTAACTTTGTTGGTAGCTTTACTTTCAGCAGAGCATGTAGTGATAAGACATGGGGGAATGGCTTCAAGTTGAAAAAAAGATTTGGTTTAGATTAGATATTAGGAAAAAATTCTTTGGTGTAAGGGTGCTGAGGCACCGGAACAGGTGGCTGAGAGAGGTTGTGGGTGCCCCAACCCTGGAAGTGTTTACAGCCAGATTGTATGGAGCTCTGACCAACCTGGTCTTTCAGGAAGATGTCCCTGCCCATGGCAGAGGATTTAGAACTAGGTAATCTTTAAGGTCATGGTCTCTAGCCATTCTCTTATTCTCTGATTCTATATCAAGAGGTCCTTTCACATCTCTGTCATTGTATGATCCTAAAGGTCCTCTAAGGAACTCTTCACTAAGGCCTTTGACACAATACTTTCACTTTCTTTCTGTGAGTAATGTGGTAAATGGGCAAGTAGCAAGTGAACACTCTGCTGTTAGTGGTCTGCAGAGATGGAGTTTAAGAGATGCAGCTATGGAGCTATAGAACTGCAGGGCGTTTCAGGTGCATGACTCTTGGTGGGGACAGACTCAGGTGCCTGGACTCCCTTATCCAAGTCAGCAGAGCAGTTGAACAGTTCTGCTTCTGGCCACACCTGAGGCATCGCTGATTTGTGGGCTACAAAAAGGATGCAGCACTGATGAAATAAATCTCGGCTGTACCTGAGATTTCCTTAGAGTTGTTGGCTGAGCCATTTTCACCGCATAGCCAAAGGAATGCTGTTTCTTGGGATGTTTGTGATACCTTGTCCATTCTCATAGGACTGTGTCCCCTTGTAGCAATGTGTTGTGTCAGGAAGGAGATACTGTTCCACTCAGTTATTGCCAAATAAAGAATTTTTCTTATTTTGAATTGTCAAAGACAGCAATCACAACTGACTCTTGAAACAGATTCGAGGCTGCTGCGGAGGAAAATGTGACTTTGAGAAAGGCTGTTATATTTGAGAGGCCTAGAACTACTAATTTTTCAGTGCTGTTTCTATTTACGTAAGTTCACTCAACAAGTAATCAGTGCATGTAGGAAAATAAGGCATATAGGAAGCACCAGTTGTAATGAATCAACTTGTGTGCCATTCACTAAAAACTATTATAGCAGCCAAAAATACCTGAAAGTTTTGTGGTGACCCTTTGTCATGTTCTGCCATACCTGGTGGGGATGGGCTGCTGACCAGGACTACCAGGAGCACTTTCATCAGCTGCTTAGCACCTCACTGTGTCTGAGGAGATTCAGCAATGGGCCTAAGAACAACAATCCCCTTGAAGGAAGCTGCAGGCAGGATAAAGGCATTCAGTACAAAGGCTCCCAGGAGCCTGGATGGCTGCAGAGACAGTGAGCATCCACAGCAGGGGATTGCACCAACAGTCTTAGTCACCGGCATGGCTGTTCCAGACCACAAACCAGGGTGTGTGCTCAGCAGCCAGGCTGTGCCTCAGAGCGGCAGGACAAAGGAGCTGCAGGGCTGCGGTGTACAAATGGCATCACCTTCTCCCTGGAAAGGTTTGCAAGTCCTACCTAGGTGTGGTCTCCTTGAATCTGTTTTGCCAAAGCAAATCTTTTTGCAAAAGCCAAGCTTTTGCTAGGTGCAATATTCTCTTTGCTAATCAGAGAGAAAAAGACATAAAACTTATTTTTGCTTTCTTCAGAGATGTATCCATGCATTTGACTTGTCTACTTGTTCAAACATCCTCTCATTTTCTTGTGCAAAGTCATCCTCTTCACTCTGCCTGTCTTTTCCACATTCCTTTTAAGCATGATCTCATCTTTTCAGCACCTGAATTGCAGGGCCAGAGAGTGTCTCAGCTTATAGGTGCCTTTTCCTTATTCTGGACTGCTCCTGGTCCCCTCTATGCACATTGACCTTTTCCAGTTCGTGAAGTATTCCTTCCTGGGTGAATATTTCCAAACCTTTCCATTCAGCATCTCTGGCCATTTTCTTGGGTTTGGATTCTTTCAATCTTCTCATCAAGGTGGTACTCAAAGAAAGAAGGAAAACCATCTGAACATTCCAAGACAATAAAGCATTTGGAGTTCCTGTAACCTGCTAATGATCTTCCATAATGATCATAATTCTATATTGATCTTCCACATTTCATTTTTCAGAATGATCTTCTAGATACTGGCCAAATGAATGCCATTTTTACAGTTTTCTCCCATACTCCTAAAATGTTGGAAGTACGGTAACTGTGAAACACACCCATACTTGTGTCCTTTCTAAGCCCTGTGGCATCTCATGACTAGCAATGACAAATATAACAGGGGAAGATACACAATCACCTGGATAGGCCTCAAGAAACCACCACTCCTCCCCCTCATGTCTTTTTCCCCTGCCCGGTGACAAGTGCCACCAGTCCCCATGAACCATAGACTAGTCTGAACCATGATGTTTAATATTTTTCATCCCCTTCTAGATATGCTATCATCACCTTTCATAAGTCAGCATCTTCCTATTTCCAAACAAATGCTCAGTTCCGGTTTAGATCTTGCTGAGCTCTGAATTTCTCATGTGGCTCCTCAGACTCTATTCACTTCAGAGGAGAAAGTGTATCATTTCACTGGGATTGAATTTACTGCTGATCAAGTTTGCTATATAATCTCTTGATCTGCAACTAATCAGTTACAGCCTTATTATGTAAACTTTCATCTTCTTTTATTTATCCCTTCTATTGTCCATTCTCTTCATAGGAGTATCTTCAAAGCTTTTAAATCCAAACCCCTCCAAAACCTTCTAAATATTTGCCAATTCTGCTCATATAGGTCAAACTCTTGGTGGGGTGCACTTGGCTTGTTCTGACACTCCATGATTAAGCTGAAGGTTTTGAAAATGGCTCTTAAGTACTGCTCTTACTTTATGTCCTTAATGGGGTGAACATACATGATGGGTAGAGGCAGGGTGAAAATGCTAATACGTGTCAAACCCAGTCATCAAGCAAGTGCAACAACCTTGTTAGAGACATTCTCTTACCATAGGTCCAAATTAGATACTAAATAGCACTTCTCCACTGAAGTTTTTGGCAAAGTATCAAGACTCCTTCCTTCTAAAAAGAAGCCATTTTTCCAGTTGCTCGTTAATAGTATTAGTTGATGCATGATGGAGGGCAGCTCTCGTCAACGTGGGCCCTCCTTGTCCTCGCTGAGAGCGTCTGATGCTGGAAGCGTGACTTGGTAATATGCTGAAGGGATCTTTCTTTTCCAATTGACAAGTGATGACCGTATCTCCTATGAACTGTAACTTGCTCTGCAGAAGACCTCAAGGCCAAACAGTTGGCTTGAGTGTCCCGTGTGACGCATTGATTTGCAGGAAGAAAGAAACAGTCTAAGTATTTCCTTATTTTCTAAGGCTGGATGGATGGCTACTGTCTTCCATGATTGATCAATACTTTTGATATTTTTGATAGTGTTGCAGAGGAGATAGGTGCTTAGACAGGTAATAAAAGCCCACATGTGGGCACAGATATGGGCCCTAATGAGCCTACAAAGCCTTCAGACAGAAAGTTTGGAAGCAATGCTGAGCAGAATACAAGGAACGGACTGCTCTCAGCAGTTTTTCCCTAGGTGAAATCTGCTGCGCTATTGATCTCTAAAAGGCAAATCAAATAACAGCAGCCACATTTTTAAGGATTAGGAGCTTCCTGTGCAAGACAGTATGTGTTTTTAATACCTTAATCTGACTTATGAAATTGGTAAACAATGTGGAGGGTGGTGTTGGATGACCTCTTTTACATGCCTGATCATCCTGTCAGCATTTATAATGCATTTGATATTTCCTTCTCATCAGGATAGGATCAGCTAAGCAGTCGTATTTCCCAAAGCTCAGATTGCATTATGCTTTGTTCCACATTTCATGGTAATAAACGTTGACATAAATTTCTATAGATTTCACACAAAGTGATTGTTAATTTATTCATGCTTGGAAAGGATCATAAAAAAAAGAAAGAGAAAGGAAAAAAAAATAACAGAAAAGACTTCTCCAGAAGACAAATACACAGCTTGCAAGATAAGAAATGCAGATTTTTCATGCCTATTTGTTTTGCACACAGTAATGACTACTACATTCTGATTAGCAATCTTGACCTAGTTAAAGTGCTATTGTTTTTCTGTGTTCCTATTCTTCTAAAAGACAGTGACTAGACATGATATTTTATAATCCATGAGATGTAAAATCTGCATAAAAAATATAGTTATTGTGCTTCAGCAACTTGGACCAGAGCCCTGACGTTATGTTTCTAGGCAGTACACTGTGAATAATATGGATGCATTTTTAGGTTGGTATGTTCAGTTGGCAAGATGCATAATTTTTTCCATAAGTGAAGGTAAATTGTGGGATTTCTAACATACTGATTAGTATTCCAGCCTTGTTCCAGCTAATGAGAATTAAGTGGATACTTGTCAGCCAAGGAACATCCTTATTTGTTACTACAAATTCAGCTTTGGTGGCACTTATTACAGTAAACATAGAGGAAAACTTGTGCTGCCTCTTCAGTCAGCATTATTATTGCCAGTGGTGCTTATGCCTAAGGATTAACCTGAGTCAGGACACCATTGCCAGAGGCCTGTGTAGGCACCAAGTCTCTTCCCAAAGTGCTTATGATCAGAAGGACACCTGAGGGCAGTGGGAATGTTTGGGATGTGTAGAGGAAAATTCTCATGGCAGTAAACCTTGCTTCCAGTCATCCAAGTGGTCTCAGGAGCTGATTAGCTAAATAGGAGGGGAATGAGGTAGAGTAGAGCTGTGCTGTCTCAAGTGCTGCACTCTCTGACAGTGTGGGGCTGAAGGTACCTTTGCTTCCTCCTCCTCACTGCTCAGGGAGAACAGTTGGTCCCTGTCCTGCGAACAGAGTGGGCAGCAGGAGGCACCTGGAGCTGAGTCTGTGCAAACCAGACTGGAGCAAGAAACAGCATCTGCTACTCCTGCCCAGCTCTTTACACCCATGGAGGGACCACCTTGGCCCAGCTATGGTGCTGTGCAATGCTGTGAGGACACACCAGCTCTCAGGACTGCTCCCCATTGTGTGCTGTGCCCAGGGCCCTCAAGTAGTCACTCAGTCCTGCATGAAAAATTAATGTAACTTCCAAGATCCAGCATCATCCAGCAGATTGGCCTTTCTGAATGTGGAGCGCTCAGATCTCTCTGAAGACAACTGTCATGCCTGCATCCTCAGCCATATCAGGTGGATGCTTCAAATGAAGACAAAAGATTAAAAGTAAATATGCCATGAAGAGAAAGTGCAGAGCAGAAGGGCTAGGGAGAGGTTCTGGAACAGGACTACACTATTGAGATCTTCAGGAGAGACATCAGGGTGAACCTGATGCCCCTGGTGGTGGGGAAGAGGGGGAAGAGTCAGAGCCACCATCTTTCAGGATTTATGTAGAAACAATAGTAATAGGAGCCCTCAAAAGTGAGTCTGTAGTCCGAAAGGGGCCTTGAGGATGCATGTGTGAATGTGGCTGGGACCTGTGATGGCCCCAGTGGTGGCATGTCAGGGCAACGGCCCCTTCTTCTCCTTGTGTCAGCCCCAGAGCACCTCTGTGGCTTCCCAGCTGGCCATGGTGTGAGTCACAACGACCATCCATTCATGTAGTTTTGTCAGGCTGAAGGTGTAAGAAAACAAGGAGAGAGGTACCTGGTCCTCCTGCACACTGGGGAGGTGCCTGCAACAGGGAGCCTGTGCTCTGGTGATCCCCAGTGCCTGCCTGGAGAGGCACTCCCCAGCTTGGCACAGCTATGGACACCACAGGAGGTATCACTGCAGGCGACTGGCAGCAAACATTGCAAACCACTATTTTGAAAATGAGAGTTTCTGTCATTCAGGATCAGACTTTAACCCCATGAGTGGCTTGCTGGGTCAAACTCTGCAATGCAAAGGTGCTTTCACAGCATAAATCAGAAGTAGCATTCAGCATGTTTTCCTCCTTTGGAATTAATTTTTTTTGCCTCTTTTCATTGTTTGAATATTTTTCCTATTTTTCCTGTAATTCCTGTACCCTTTTGCCTCCCTAGATACATGAAGGATTTTGTTTACAGTGCAGCCATAGATACATCAGCACATACTGTGAGAAAGTCTAGGTAGTCTAAAATGGACCTTTTAAAGTGGATTTGTCTTCTGCTTCTATATTAAAAGCATAAAATCCAAAGCTGCCATTTTTTCACATCAGAAGTATCAGTCCCCACGCTGCTGCTTCACAAAGTGTGGCAATCACGAGGGGGTTCAGCTAGTAGCACCTTATGACTTTAGTCCCTGTTGTTCCACCACATAAGCTGAGAAAGCTGCAAACCTTAGTAGGAAATTGTGAGAGTTGGAGAACAAAGGTGATAGGAATTCTCTTTTCATGTGTTCAGCTAATAGGGATTAGTGGGGACTTAAAACTATCACACTCTGGTATTTTCTCTGTAGCTTACTTGGGACATTTTAGTGGTTTGGTCCAGTCTTGATTGTCCAGCTATAAACATTTCAAGATGACAGTCAATGTGTTACTAACATCTGCACTGGGAAATTTTTTTGGCTTTGTTTTGAGATCTGTAGGCTCTATGGAGTTACTTGGGCAAGTCAGAAGGTCAGGGCTGTGTTTTACTTTCCTGAGAGCTGAGAAACTGGAGGTGCTGGAGGGTTAACCTAGCACTTCTGTAAAGCACAGTGCTCCTACACAGTGTTAAATGAAATAAAAAGCAAATTTAAAGGAAGTCGAATTGCAGAAGCTGTATGAAATGCACAAAAAATAAGACTTTCATTGAAAGTGAAACCAGATAGACTGTGCCATTTCCTGCTGACACAGGCAATTCTTTTCTTGGCTGTATCGAACAGATTCTTTGGAAAGGAATACAAGGTGAATACACATGAGTTATGTCAGAAATGTATCAAAGATGTAATAAAAATATTGTTAAATATATATTTTGGAGAAAACAATCACTAGAACTTTTGACTGGCAATTTGTGCTTTTGCATAAAAAATTTTTGTTCTGTTTTCTTTTAAAAAAAAGTTTGAGACAGAAAAAAAATAATTGATTTTCAGCAAAATCCTCTCATTTTACATTTAGTAAAAAAATTCAACCAAAAGAAAGGTGAAGCAAAAATCTTTTTTCTTTTCCAAAAGAAAAATTATTTGACACCAGGATTTGATGAGCCCTAAATATTAGCTTGGTGGATCTCCTGCTGATTTGGCCTGGTGTCAGGACACATTAGCGAAGAAGCTGCCTCTCTTAAATCCCTTTAAGACTCAGAATAAGTTTTAAATATAAAACTTGTTATATATGTCCCTCTGCACAGGACATGGTGTCAGACTGGGTCATTTAGACCAAGTCATCTCTAGAGTTTTGCCTTCTGTTGTTGACATCCCCAAGCAGTTTGGCCACTCACAGCACTAGGCTGTCTCACAGACACAATCTCCAGAGGCTGAGCCTGTGCAGTTTTAACTTCAGAAGATCAATCATCCAGCACTGCCTCAATGTAAGTGCGTGAACACACACTGACTCACCACAGCCTGCTCAGCAAAAGGTCTCACAATAACACAGGCTGCCAGGAAATGCCTGTACTCTGTGATGGTTCATCCAGTGCTGCCCGCCTACCTGTGGGATGGGGCTGGGCATGGAGGGCTTTCTCCTCTCCCACTTACTGTCATGGCACTTGGTTTCCCATCACAGAGCCTTTCAGTATTACACAGTTCAAGCATTTGAGATGTGTAGTCACAAGCGTGTTTGATCGGAGCAATGTGCTTCTCTGTGTGTTATAGAAACCTTTGCTTTACGTTTACTGACCCAAATCAATCCTGGCTTGCAAATTGGAAGAGGTGGAGCCTGAAACCTTGCAAGTTCTCTTCTTTTCCTTCTGAAGAGTCTGTATCTTGCCTGGGGAAAAGGGCTTGAGTACTGACTGCCTATCAGTAGTTGAAAAATCTGATTGTTAGAAAACAGCAAAGATTTGAATGACGGAAGCTGGGTTTGCTCCCTTCTAAAAACCAAGCAGGTGCAATGCTGGGGCAGCAGTGCCTCTCAGAAGGCAGCATTCAGGTGAAGTAGTGAAACAGAGAGGCTTGTGATGGACACTGCTTGTCTCACTGAACAAACACAGACCAGTGCCCTGCAACACCCCTGTGACATATAATTGGTAACAGCTCAGTGTAAGGAGGCAGAAGGGGCTTCATCCCTGTGGGCTGCTCACATGCTTCCCATGCCCTCACCCTCTGTTTGCTGAACTCACGGAGGTTGTCAAATCAGAACCTTTCTAGCAGCCTCAGTGAGGTCCCTTGAGAGTTCCCTGCACCTTTGCAGCCTCACTCACTCTCATTTCTACTTTAACATGGGGACATCTATTGACCATGGTGTTGTCAGCATTCCAAGGGCTATATTTGCAAGGTTTTGGGAAGATAAGTTAGCACTTGTTATTTCTCCTTTAGAAATACACAGTGCTTCTTTTGGTAGACACTTCAGCAGAGCAGATGTCATGAAAACAGGAGTCCTCCAGCCCATGTCAAGGGAGGGAGTGCTTGGTTAAGGGATGTGTCTAGAGGTCATGGCGCTCTGCTGGGCTCTGCTGCTGACTTGTGCATGGCAAACCACTTCCCAGCTCCCCCCAGTCTGCTCACAGAGCTCACCCTGCTATCTGCTAGAAGCTTCTTCAAATGCAGGAGAAAAGCAGCTGCTACCCACAGCACAATGTAACATCTGCATTTTTATGTGTATCAGAAAGCCTGGTGCAGATGCCCTGAAAATGTGGAGACTTTTTAAACAGTTCCCTCTGCTTCAAAATGTCAGGCAAACTGAAATTAACTCAGAAAGTCATACTAACCACATAAAGCATATGTGTATGCAGAGGATACAGTCTTCATTATCTGTTCAACCTTTCTGTCAGCAATATATCTGAGAGCAAAATGTGCTGCCAAGTCATGTATTCTGATGACCTGGGGACTTCCCCATTTCCCAGGAAGATGAATTTAGGGGCACAAGAATGATTTCTAATAAACACACTGACAGCAAAGATGATGGTAAAAGGAAGTGCAGTGTACCTTTTTTTTTTTTTGTCCAAAGGAAAGTACAGTGACTCATGCATCAAAAGGAACATACTAACCAAAGACAGTCTGTGCTCTTTGCAATGACCACCCAAACCTCTACCCTCAGAAGGACACCTAATGGCAATTAATTACTCTTGAAGGCACATGATCTGTGGACTTAGACAACTAGGCACCAATAAGTCTTATAAAATGAAAACATGAATCTGTGATTCAAAAGCTATGCTGGAATCTTAACTTGAGATATGAGATGAAGCTTTCAGTGTCAGAGAGAAATTGCAAACTTTATTTTTAAGGGCTAAACTCAGTGACCGCCTGATGCAATGGAAGGGTAGGTGGGAATGGAGAAATATGTATTTCTCAGTTGAGCTCTTTTCAAGCAACTCGTTGGCATTCGCACCAGAATGAAATTGTTCACACCTGGAGTTAGCTGGGAAGAGCTTTTATCTGTAGATAAGCCTGAAGCTGAGGGGCATAGAGGCCACAACAGATTATTATGTGCCATGGACTTCTGTACATGAAACAGCATGATGCAAATAATGTGACTGAAAGACCTCGTAAATCATTCTTCCTCACTTAACTAGAAAATTAGAGTTCTCAGTTCTCTCTGCCCATTGCAGCCTCCCAAGGTATCACAGTTTGTACAGGCACCGTTTTCTCACTGGCATGCACAGGTATTTGTCAGATGACATTGTTTGATGCCTCCTGGGCCATTGCACTTCTGCCCAGGTGCAGCAAGACAGAAGATGAGCCATGTTCCACTGCTTAGTTTCCTGGCATTGCTTGCAGCTGAAACAGCAACAGCGTGTGCTGACTGAGCAAGGGCTGCATGTGAGTGTGAGTGTGTGTGTGTGTGTGTGTGTGTGTGTGTGTGTGTGTGTGTGTGTGCACTGCTCACTGGTCAAGGAATCATAGAACCATTAAGGTTGGAAAAGACCTCTAAGATCAAAACTAGAGAGTTAAATACAGGACAGCTACCCTTGCTCTGTTCTTTTATGTTCAAGGTAAATCTTCTTGAGGGCATCAGCATGTTACTTGAAAACATATGCACCAAGTCCAAACTTTTCAGCTCATGGGACTCACATCTCTGTTTTCTGTGCCTAGGGTGGGAATTTATATGTAGAACCACAGCAGATGAGAGTAGATTAGGTAGATAGAGCCATGAACCTGTTTTCCTTTAGTGGGCCAACAAGGTTGGTGAGCCAAATTAAAGTATTGCTGTAAATTCTCATGGAAAAGGAAATAGAGTTACAGCTCTCGGAGCAGTGTTGTGTGGACTGTGTGTTTTATGGCTGATGTTTAAGGACATAAACAATTAGAGCTTAATGTGGGAAATAATCCATCAGTACATCATGGGCTAGTCCCTTGGCTGACATAACCTGACATGGCTCCAGGGGCTTCATTCTCAGTTTTCAACAAGTTAACATCTAACATCTTTAATGATTCACATCTCTAGTCAGTATAAACCTGTGTGAACTCAGGATGCCTCGATTTTGTGTGTGCCATTACAATGTGTCTTAGGACCTTTGGACTCTGGCAATCAAAAGTGGTCTTTTGGGTCATAGGCTGAAATCAAGAGAGTGAAAGCCTGCAGCACTGGATAAGCGCAAGCACAGATTTCATGACTACATTCATCTCTGCCATCTAAAAGAACTTTATATCTGTCTGGCACAGCTAGATGGGAGCAAATGTGGGGCAGATGTGACCTAGGCTTTACCACCTACAGATACAGCTGCCTCCCTCACACACATGTGGGTGAGGGTCTGTGATCAACAGGAGGCAGCAGTGCTTGAAAAATGCTGGTGGCAGGGGTGGTGGTAGGGAGACTCGTCACTTAGATCATATTTTCCTACAGTTCTGCATAGCTTCATTGACTGAGAAAGCCCAGAGGAGCTTTCTAAACTAAGCAATGCTTACTTGCCTGTTGCCTTTCAAGCATCTGGACTACAGATTGTTTCTTCGGTGCCATCTAATGATTATTTTTTTGTCTCTGCTTTTTTCAGCTTCAAGGCTCCTTGAAGAGAAAGTTGGTGGTAAATCTGTCGCCCGTCAACAACAAGAGGCCCAATGGTGTTTCAGAGAGCTCTTTCCTTGACATTAAGAGGATAAGAGTGGGTGACAACATAGCAGTGGGACAAGGTGGACAACATGTTAACAATTGCCAAAGCCAGTCAATGTCAGGAACTATGACTGTGGGGCAAGGATCACAAAGAAAGGCCAGCAGTGTAGCAAACAGTGCACACCCTAGTGGGAATGGCATGTTTAACATGACTTTGAAAGAGGTAAAGAAAGAACCAGGAGAAACCATGTCCTGCAGCAAACACTTAGATGGCCAGACATCCCATGAGAACCTGTTCCCTAACAGATATGTGGAAGACTCATGGGACCAAATGATGGATCTTGAGCTTCAGGAACTGTTTAATGAACTGACTAACATATCAGTGCCACCAATGAGTGATCTTGAGCTAGAGAATATGATAAATGCCACGATAAAACAAGATGAACCATTCAACATTGATCTTGGGCAGCAGAGCCAGAGAGGCCCTGTGAGATCTCTGCAGATGGATAAGATGGTGATAAAAAGTGAATATGCACCAGGAATGAATCAGGCTCCTGTGGGCTCCCCACAGATGAGGCCTTCTTCTACAGGTCCAGCCTTCACTATGGCCACCACTGCCATGTCCACCTCTTCACCTATCCCCTCGGTGCCTCAGAGTCAAACACAGGTATCGCAGGTTTCCTCTGCGTCCAGTCGGCCATTGCCCAACTGGCAGGAGGTGTCTCATGCACAGCAGCTCAAACAGATCGCAGCCAACCGGCAGCAGCATGCCTTGATTCAGCAGCAACAGCAGCAGCAGAATCAGACAGCCAACTGGTCTGCGCTGTCTCCATCAGGACCTTCCCCCGGACCCTTTGTGCAAGAGAAAATCCCCAGTCCTTCTTTTCGCCAGCAGCAGTTCAGCCCACAAAGCTCAGCAATGCTTGGGGTACCAGTGAATGGAAACCAGTCAAAAGGGATGAACAACTATGTTTATAAACCAACCACTCCCCAGAGCAATCCCATAGACATAATCATGCAACAGAAGCCTCAGGATCTCAACAGAAACTTTATCAACAGTGCTCAGCCACCTCTCGAGCAGCATCATGGCAACACAAAGCCTTTGTTTCACTTTAACTCAGAGCAAACAAGCCAGCAGATGCCTTCAGTTTTGGGTTCCCAAAACAAACCCGCCCTTCTGCACTACACCCAGCAGTCACAGGGTTCAACTCCCATGCAACAGCCACAGCAGCAGCAGCAACAACAGCCGCAGTCGCAACCTGCTCAACCTCTCCCAAACCAGTCTCTTCAGAGGCCTCCTAATGTAACTCTAGCAATGCAGCAAAAAATGATGCTTCAGAAAATGCAGCAAAGCCAGCAAATCTCAGGTTTGCAGTATCCAGTCTCTCAGCAGCATAGACAGGTAAGGCAAATTCCTCCTTATTTGTTACAAAATCATTCTGGTCCAAGTATTAAGAAGGCTTTTGCAGCCTGGCCTCATTCCTGCAGGTGATGTGTACTGCTGGCCGTTCATGACGCTCTCAGCATGCACTTCTGCACAGCTGGTGGTGGCACATTTAGCACCTATTCGGGTGTATCATTAATTCATGTTTAGAAAACTTTCAAGAAACACATGCTTAGTGCAACGGAATTAATATGTCACTGCTATATATTATGTAGATACTTGTCAGAAAGCTGAGATTGTAGGACAGATGCAAGCTTGTTTTGGACTCCTAAGTTTTCTGGCTTACAAAAATTTAGGCTCTTTTGAAAGTCAAAATTTTAATGAATTCCTGTGTTATCTTAGATAATGTACTTTACAATGTTAATTTTTATGCCATCATTTTTGTCAGGGATGCAGGGTTAGGAAATTCTGGTTTTAGATATATTTTGACTGATATGACAAAAACTGCTGTTTGCACATTTGCTATCTGTTTGGCAAAGAAAAAACAGGCTTATCTGTGAGCTTTATAAACACCCATCACACCTCGGGGAATATTCTGTGGATAAAATACATGTTTAGATATGAAGGAGAAGGTTGCCACAGATATGTCTACAATTATACACCACATGGCCAGCTCCCACTCTGTTATCATGAGACAGTGCTCTGACAAAATCTGCTGTTATAGCTTAGTTATGCTATGCCAAGTCCCTGTGCACCCAAGTCACAGATCCCAAGTTTCAGATCTGCCAATCAAAGTTAGAATGTCCAACCTCACTGCACCCCAGAATCTAGAAACCAGGTGCAAAACAAGTAAAATGTATTTGACCTTGGGACATTTAAGCAACTCTGAGTAGTTTAATGGGGCTTCAGCTCAACACATTTGAAGATATGAAATCAGAATATAGCTGTGGAGATCATCTGTGGATGTAAAAACAGCTATGAGAAACTACTGAAAAATGAAAGCCTAAGTTTTGCATGGAGCCCCAGGGAAATACCACTGAAGGAATCATTCAGAACTGGGGTTTCTTCGCCAGACTGTTTAGGTGAACAGTCTGTTTTAAAAGGAGAAAATATATTTGTATGCTTGTACACTTTTCTCATTTTAACTCTTTTAAATTTCCTAACCAAATATCCATGATTTTGTCCAACAGAAAATCCCTTAGAAAGAGGCAGCAGGTGAAACCTATGGGCAGGTTTGAGAAGTTGCTTTGTTGAAAGATAATGGAAAATGAGCATTGGCAGGATGCAAGCACAGTTTTGCTGGTTTATGGGAGGTCTCTGCTGACTGTTCCTTTTCTTCTTTGTAGCCTCTTGTATGCTCTCTTTGTAGGTGCATTTCCCCATTCTCTTAATAGACTGGCAGGTAGATGAATTTTAACAGTTCCTTCCTTCAGCCATGGTGAACCTTCCAGCAATCTGTCAGCGTGGGGAAGACAGGCAGTACTTCTGCAAACATTACTATTTTCTGGAAAAAAAATGCAAGGCCACGTTCTGGAAACGAATAAAAACATTGAGAGCAACTCTGCTTGAGGCAACGTTAAGTCCTTTCTCTGTGTCCTCTTGGGCTGCTGCTCAGGGAGGCCAACCAACAAGATGGGACTCGGCACCTTGGCCCTAGTGGTACTTGCACTATTTACCAGGAGTGTACTGGGATCTCTCATCTGCGCAGCAATGAGATATTTTGGCTTAGGAAACCTGCCCTAAGTGAACTTTATTGAGTGCCAAACTTTAGATATTACACCAAGGAAGGAGTTTTGCCTGTCCTCACAGACTTCTGCAAACTAATTTTCTGAAGCTTCTTGTCATCTGTCTGCTTTACACAGTTGAGTCTGCAGGATGTGGCTACCTAACCCACTGCACAGTTGAGAAGTTTGAAAGCTTTTTAGACACAGATTACAGGGCTTTTGCAGCCAGAATGCTGTTTTTTCCATGCTCTAGAGAGATAACAGGACTTTTTTTAGAGATCCTTAGCAAAGGATCTGATGTGCACCCAAATTGCTGATGAAGTTCAGAAAATCAATTAGGTCTCTCTCAGCAGGGTATTTTGTAGCTGCTGGAACAACACTTAGAAATACAATTGGTCTGTAAATTACAGAGTTTTTGAAAGGTTTGAACGTAACTGTTTATCTGCAGTATTTACAAGTTCAGTGGACTCCTTTAGTGCCTGCCTGCACAGTTGCAAGAGCCCACCAGCCCCTTGGTCAGGGCCCACTTCTCCCATAAGTCTGAATATTAAATTAGAGACAGCAAAGACACCTCTGGTATTATTTTCCACATATGGACAACAAAGGTCAAAGCAACTTTGTGGGTCAACTGCACTGATTGTAGCAATGCGGACATCACTTCATTTATGCTGTATGGTCTGCTTTCATGAAGTATCATCTCCCACTTCTGAGGATTCCTACACATAATTTACAGTAATGCATAATTAATTACCAGAATTTACTAATTAACTTCATGATTAACATTTATTGTCCTCATGGTCTGTTTCTTCATGAGGAGTCAAGGTATGCTTCTATGTGCTATCATTCAGCTCCTGCTCAAATCATTGTAGTTGGGTGCTCTAAGGGCCATCTCAAAACTTTCTGCAATGCTTTGTAGCTGGTAATATGAATGCACATTCATAAAGGGCTGCTGTGACACTGCCATCAGGTATCACTGACTGGAACACTATAAGTTCACATTTTTAGCAGAACCAGCTCACCCTCTGGATTTTTACGCCCCAAGATTTAAGATCTCCAAAACCCATTTAAGCTTGGCTTTATCAGTTCAAGCTGGCTAGTTGGAAATGTAAGGCTTATAATTTCTCTGCTTGTCATATTCCCTTTGTGTCAAATTGAAACAAACTTACAGTGGGATTTGCTAATTAGATGTCTTTTACCTCTAGGGAAAAGTCATAAAAATGATGGAAATCATCTTGGTTTCCTGGAAGGCTGGTCTCAATGAAGGGTTTGTTTGCCTCTCTCTTTTGTTCTCCATTGTTGTGGGAAAGATTCCTTTCCATTGTCTATCAGAATGCAACATACACAAAGCAATGAAAAAACACATAGAAATTCTACACTCTGTTTAGGGAATAATTAGAAGTTCCAAATTCTGCACAGGTTTTATCAGGTTTCCAAGACTTATACAGAACCTGAGTTGAAAATCTGTGGCTGGGTTTGGGTAAAATTTGTAGTCTAACTTTCCCCTTATGAATTATAGTCCAGTCAGTGCAAGATGCTTCTGAAGTAAGATGGAAGGTTTTTCAATGAAAAATTTTATGGTTTTGAGTAGTCTAAGTAGACCACACATCTTCAGAATTTTTGATCAGCCATAAGACTTGTTCGATAAGATCCATTAGTTTTCTGTGAAGTCAAAAAACAATTTAAAAAAAGAAAAACCCTGTATCTACTAAATAAAATATTATTCATCCCCATTCTGGTTTTGACCTAAAGCCAAATTAAACTCAATTATTTCAAGCTGAATTTTTCTCCGATTGTTTTTATTCAAGTTCATTTGATCAAGGGAAAGGAGACTCGAAGGCTGAGCTCATGAGAACAGGAACCCTAATGGAGCAAGGCCACTCCATCTGCTACATGTGGGCATGTGTCCTATTTAGTCTTGGCTTTTAAGGCAAGGACAACGCAAGGGGTCGTGAGAGCATCACCACCCACTGTACATGAACAACCAGTAGTCCATATTTTTAAGGCTCTGGAAGTGTATATGTAGTTACAAGTGACAACAGTGTTTGCTTGTACAAAACTCAGGGCCCTGTTAGTCCCTGTTCGTTTAGAATTGCTTTGAGCATGTGGTCATCTTCTTTTTCACTTGTCTATTTTCATTTTCAATAATCCAGGAACTGTGATTACTTACAGTTTGGGGGGGAAAGTGATGGTAGTGTTTGCTCTTACTTGCCTGAATTGGAGCATGCCTTTAGGTCATTTTCTTCACCAAGTGTTAAGAGGCTCCTTTTAAATCTAACCAGTCTTCCTTCCTACTGAGTATTAAGTAGGCTCTTTTCCAGTACCAGCTCCTAGCATGTATTCCCTGTACATACCTCTTGCCTCATCCTCTCTCCAGGAGGACTTTCTATTTTGCACCATGTGGCCAGTGGCCATCCAGGTGCTCTTTGCCACAGGGACACAGCATGGATGCATCTGGCTGGAGAAAGGCCACAGAGCAGCACTGGACCAAGGGGTGTGCCACCACAGAGGAGCTCCAAGGGCTGAGGTGACCACCCCTTGCAGACCATTGCTTTACACCAGCCCTTCTGATGCCCAGAGCTTAATTGATACGTATTCTAAATATTTCCAGGGGATAGAGATGGTGTTTCAACTAACCTGGCAGCTCTGCAGAGATGCTGAGACAGATTCTCCTCTCATTTTCTCCAGTGTAAACCCAAGGAAATTTCATTAATTTTCAGGAGAGTGTACTCACAGTAGCATAGTAAGCAGCAGCAGATGACCTTCTACCTTTCTGTTTTAAAACATGGGCATCATATGGATCCAATAAAAAGTAAATGTTAAACTGTCAGATAGTTAGAGTGCTATGTGAGGAAGAAGCATCGGGACCAAAAGATCTGGTGTCTTTTTTGAAGGTGCAGATATAAACCCCCTTGTTTTCGTTGACTCCTGAGCACTAACATCTCTATTTTAGCCCAAAAAAATTCTCAAAGAAAATGTGGCTTCTTTAAATGATTAATATTCAAACAGCATTTTCCTAGACCTTTGTATTTACCACTAGAGAAGAAAAAAAGAACACATTTTGCTGAGGCAACCTCTCTGTTTTCCAGTGTGAAGGAATTATTTTGCAAATATTTGTGAAATGAAGAGAGAAAACCTAGAATGGCTTATGGTAATTGGTACAAACCAGGACTTGAATTTGACTTAGATCGTAAATAACAACGATTCCAGGCTTTTGGGATCTGTAATAATAGAAACTGTTCCATAGTGTAAGAAAATAACAATGTGACCTTTCTTTCAATCCTCTCTATAAAAATAATATTTGGATGACAGCTTTTCTTGATAGCTCCACTTTGCTCACATTCCGTTGTGCAAGGAATTCTAAATTAAATAATCTGGATAAAAACTTGAGTATGTCCCAAAACCACCATTAATTGCAGGGTCATAGCTGATTTATGAACATGAAACCAGAGAGAAAATGTCATAAGTTCCTGTATTGTCGTGATAGACAGTTATCTTGGTAGTGCTTTATATCATTCATGCTCAGTTTGCTGAACAAGATACATAGACAGTCACACTGTGGACAGTCAGTCCCTGAGGACGTTGTAATTCCAAGTCTCAGGGACATTCCCAGTTCCATAAGGTTTCTTGAACTCTTTGCATAAAGCATTTACAGTGGAAGAATAGTAGTTTATTAGCCATGGTCCAATGCTTCCGAGTTAGGGGATTGGGGCAGTAGATGAGATGGTTCCTGAGGTCTCTTTTGAACTGCTTTTTGAAGGTACTTCCATAAAGGTACCATTCAAAGCCATCATTGTGATTACTTCTGTGAGCTATTTGCTAATATCAGCACACTTGAAGTCTTATTCATTATTTATTAATATTGTGAAAGTGCCTGGGCGGTTCACTGATAGGGCGACATATCATCCTGCGAAGAACTTGGATTGAAAATGGCACCTGTTTCAAAGGAACAGTGTTGATCTTACAGATCTGGCTTCTCTAACATCAAAGATAAGATGGGTTTTATGAAAGGAATTTGATAGATATGAAATTCTATATACCTGCAGGCCTAGAGATGTTGATTTGAGGACAGCAGTGATCCAAGGGGCCTTTCATGACCCAGTCACTTGTCTTGGCTGAGGGGGAAAAATGCTGTTGGAAACAGGAGGTACAGTAAGGCTGTTAGCTGCTTCACTCCTCTGATTTTACTCCACAGCCACCTGAAAGACATGGAGTAGGCAAAGAAAGTAGAGGGACCTGGTGTGTACTTAGGAGATGATGATGGTTCCAAGCAGGAAATGGCGAGTGAGAAGATCCACAGTACTGGTGACTGAGATTACAGTTTACGGGGTGGTAGGGTAGAGTAAGGAACCATAACCAAAAACAGGATAAGAGTTTGTGCTTATTAGATTAACAGGAAAGGAAGTGTACCAGAACAAAACTGAGACAAGGAACTGTGAAGATGTCATGCTGACCAGAAGGAAAGAGGTCAGGGATGCTTCAGGTCTGGTTCTCTGCTAATAAGCAAGTCTATCTTGACCTGTGAACTTGACAATAAAGCTCTGATACCCACAAGGGCTTCTTACCTGGTTGAAGTGAGGATTCCTGCTATTGCTTTGTGTGCATCTGAGGCCAGAGTCAAGCCCTGAGTCAACTTCCTGCAGGGATTTTGGAAAGGCAGCCTGGAAAAACAATATAATTCCACAGCCATTTGGAGCTGGCATGGTGAAAAACCCTTTCCTGTAAGTTTTTACTTGTTTGTAGACCATTTATGAATACCTCAAGAAGTCAATGAACAAAAAAAATTTTTAACAAGCCCCAGTTCCCATTTCTCTCCCTAGAGTTTTGCTGTTATTTTAATTCCCCAAAGTGCTCAAGAGTGCTCAGTCCCGGTAATTTGTCTCTCTAGGGGTTCAAAATGAAGGAATATTTTAATGGCAAATATTTATTCCGCCACTCAGCCACTTTTACTGCTGGTGTTTTTATGGTGGAGACCTGCCCCAGGCCACAGATGACTGTTGTTAAGACAGAACAGACCTAGTAATGTTCCTTTAATGTGAGTTTTCACGGGTGAATTTACCATTTGAATGTGATGTTGATCCAGAAAATCAGCCAGATGCTCCAACAGAACTATTCCAGAACCATCTGCCTGCTTCATTTGCTGCATGCCTGTTTCTGGTAATGTACACACACAGTGTAAAAGACAGTTTTTGCCCTGAAGAATTTATAATCTAAATAAGGAAGCCAGCCAAACCTTTAGATGAAGGAAATGTTACCGTATATTTTATATATTCTTGTGTATTTGGGGAAAAGAGAGAAGGAACGTCATTCAAAGGTATTAAAATCAATCCATTGGAGTTGTTGGATAAGGACACATTTACCATTGTAGAGAAATCCTCTGACAGACTCTGGAGTTGAAACAGACCCAGTGAATTGGTAAAAAACACAGGAATTGAGTAAAAGGAAAGATATTGAACCCTCTGTATCATACCAGATATCTGTGTTTAGCGTTAACCCCCAAAGATTCCTCTGTAACCAGTGAGGGAGACGCAGCTCAGAGTGCCTTAGTGCGACATATGTGAGGTATAACGTCTCTGCAGAAGACTCTCGGTGCCCATGAGCCCAGCTGTGCTGCTCTGCCTGAAAGGCAGGTACGCTCAAACTACAGAGCATTGAATTGCATGGGGATATGTCAAAGGAAAGGGAGGACAAGGGCTTTGGACGCTCTTGGGTGAAGCTTCATAGGATAGAGGAGCTGATGTAACGGCTTGGAGCTTTCGAAAGGGACACGAAGTCCTCCCTCAACCCAGCCCTGTGTCCACTCCTTCCTCTGGCACCATCTCTGGCACTTGTCTGAGCTCTCATAAAACTAGCAGAAAACTACCCTTTTTCTCTCTCTGTGGGTTTTCTCCTCTTCTAGTGACTTTCTTCAGCTTGTGGTGTCAGGCACAGCCAATGCTGGCACAAGGGAAGTGGCAGGAGTACCTGGAGGCTAGAAGTGGAGATAGGATTGCTTCTGCCAGAGACACTGAGTTGTTAAACTCAACTCATGTGGCTGCTGCTGGAGAACCCCAGCTACTAGGGTGGCTGGAGAGAGAGTGGGAGGTGAACAGCTGGCTTCAAGAGGGAGTCTGAGTGTGGAAGGACAGGACTGGAAGTGTCAGGGAGCAGAAAGTTTAGTGCAAGGGAAAGAAACAGCCAGCTGGGACTGGATCCAGAGTAGGTTAATTGTGATGGGGTGGACAGACACTGAAAGGAGGTGGTGAAGGACTAAAGCACAGGAAGAACGAGAGTCTGAGGGTAGGAAGAAATCTGGAAGGTAGTAATACAGAGTTTAAATTGAGTGAGAGGGAATGAGGAAGAAAGATTGGGAGCTCCAGAGGAGAAAGCTTAGAGTGAGTCTGGGTAAAGGCAGAGGAGGACAGGGAATCCAAGAGTGGGAAGCAAAGTAGGAGAAAATGGGGCAGAATAGGAGCTACTGATGCACAAGCAACAAGCACCTACAGTCTTTGCAAAGGAGAGTGTGCCAGGAGTAAGTGAAGGGGCATAACTGCTTTGTGTCTAGTAGTTCCCAAAGCCTCTGCAGGAAGCCTTTAGGACAGGGCAGGAAATGCAGTCCTGAGCCCTTCAGATGGTTGGCTGAAACACACTGTATTTCAGGCTGGCTATGCATCCTGCCAGTCTCCATCAATCAGGCAGACAGAACAAGCAGCATATTTGCACAACTGGAAAACAACTAATACAATCAGTTCTCTGGTTTTCTTCCTTCAGGGGACCCCACAGCTCCTCTACCATCTACAGCTGCAAGTGTCGCCATGGCACAACCAACATGAATAGAACAGAACAAAACAGAACAGAATGGAATAAATAGAATAGTTTAGTTGGAATGGACCTACAATGATCACCTAGCCCAATTGCCTGGCCAGTTCAGGGCTGACTCAAAGTTAAGGCAGTTTCAGATGCCTCTTAAACACTGACAGGCTTGGGGCAGCAACCACCTATCTGGGAAGCCTGCTTCAGGGCATGAATTTTCTTTCTGCCTAGCCAAAGATGTGCATGAGGCAGGGTGATGGAGTTTGAGTGGTCCTCTCAGGCCTCCATAAGAAGCAGCGTAGTACACCTTAGTTGAAAAGTTCCCCATGATTGATGGATGCCAAAATACTTGCAATGAGTAAGGTGTGAAAATGAGGAAAGATGGTATTTTTGTGGAGCCAATTTGTTATGTAACTTGTAAGAGGGACAGGGACTTCAAGAGCTTCCCGTAATTCTGTGAAGACGGGTTAGATGTACTCCCAGAGACTTTTTCCAGTCTTTTCTATAATTTGCAGTGGTTGCAAGCCGGGCCACAGCCCGGCTCCACCTGAGTGATAAATTACTAAAGGATTTAGTGCTTTGGTTCTGGTTAGAAAAGCATCCAACTTTATCCATTGCAGAACTAGATTTCTCCGAAGGATTGTTAACTGCAATTCCAGCTAAAGCAGGTTTTGCTGGGGTGACTCCAGTCTTGTCTGGTTTCAGCTCACATGGGGGAAAAAAAAAAAGATTTTTTTTTCCTACTGGAACTGGTAAAAGACATTGGAAGACAGAGGGATTAGGAGTATTGGGAGCTTCACAGCCTAAGTGAAAAACAGAGTGGGAAGGGAGAGGGTGGGAGCAAATTCTGGCTATCCATCCTTAATCCAAACCTGCCTGCTCCTTCCCAGGCTGTACTTCACTGTCATACACTTGCAAATTCACTCCAGGAATGAAAACAGACTAACTTTAAGCTTGTTCCCAAAGTTGCAAATTTGTCCCTGCTGGGTGTTAATTTAACTGCTTCCAGGGCACCAGGATGTCTACTGGTGTTCACTGTGCTTGCTTGCTTCTTTTTTTTTCGCACATCTGGTGTTGTAAAAACTTCCAAGGCACCACACAGAAGAGTGATGAACTGACCAATTTTAACCCTTTTTGCAGCATGCTGAGTATGAACCTACTTGTCTCCCTCTACCGTTTACTCCCTATAGTCGACTCCATGGACCTCACTACGCAAGGGATCCACAAATTCTAAAGTGGGTCTTATGAGCATTTCACGGGCTGAGAATTTCTTCAGCTCCATCATCCTCTGTTTTTCCTGTGAACAAAACTGGCTAAACAGCAATAACTGGATTTCAAAAATTTCCATCAGGAAGAAATGTATTTGGGACAGGGAGAGGTTTTTCCAAAATACTTCTTTTTTCCAATTGCTTTTATCTGGTGTTGCCACTTCCCAGCAGGGAGGGTGTCCAGTACAGTAGTTTCACTCACATTATAGCAAGTGATGGCCTTTTCCTGTTGGTTTTTGATTGTTGCCATTTGTCCTGTGATAGCATTAATTGTTTATCTGCTGCATCAATTGAGCCAGACCAAATCCAAAACAACCTGGATATCTCATTTCCAGTCACAGCTGTTGTACTCTACCTGATTTTCTCCACTTTGTTTACTTTCTGTAGAACAAGTTTTTTGCACGACCAACTCACTTGTTTCACTAACATATTCCTAGCATACAAACTGGCTTTTTTTGTCTTGACTTCTTAAAAAAGCCAAAGGTACTTTTCCATTTTAGCCTGTTGTGTAATGCCAGACTTATGGCACAAAGAGTGTGCAAAGTTCTCTTTTACTGTCTTCCTCTTGGCCCTATCATTACTTTTAATACCACAGCTCTGCTCCTGTGCTTCCAGCCCAGCGACTGCCCCTTCTCAGCCATGATTCCTCTTCAGCACCCAACTCTGGGTAGCTGAAACACCACTGAGAAACATCTCGCAGCCATGTGGGCTGTTGAACACTGCAAGAAAGCAGCAGCATCTGTCACGTTGATGCAGGAGACCCAAATGTACCACAGTCCTTGATTTTGGCATTTTCTGTTCTTCACGTAGCTTTTCACTGCCGAGTTTTATTTTTAAAAAAAGTAAATAGCTCTCAGTCCACAGATTACAGGCCTCTTTGGTAAACATGAAAGCTAGTTCATGGGCTAAGTACAGCTGTATTGTCAAAATCTTGTTTCATATTCACAGTGCTATCAAGGCTGCCCTTCCTTTTCAGAAGCAGCACTTCTTGGTGGGCAAAGCTCCAGGGCCCCAGGAAGCATTGGAGCAGTTCTTCAGAAGAGATTTCCATAGACATATATAAATACTGTATTATTAAAAAAAAAACCAACAAAAATTAATCCTCCTGAAATGCTACCTGGAGTGTTGTATTTACAATCTGAAAATACTAGGGCAGTTGAGTTTGTGGAGGTACGAGCATTCATCTTCCTATTGTGCGTGAGCCTTTCAAAGATGCAGGGTAGGACTTATAAGGCCATAGCCACATTATTTATGCAGATCAGAGAATGTTCATCCAAAACCAATAAAGCTTTAGCATGTGCACCTCCACTTCTCTTCTGACAAATTTTCCTACACTCCCAGCAATATGAGAAATTGTTTGGCTTTCCTGAGAAGAGTGCTGGTGGTCAAAAACTTATGTTTAAGATGAAATTCAGAATAAGGGTTAGATATGTGATAACAAGGCACTCAGTTTAAAAATGGGATCCCTTCTTATTCCTCTACTTTCATAGCAAAATACAAAATAGTCCTATGGCTGTCGCCTCATGTGGCCCTTTCTTCGAAGGAACCAAGTGGGGAGCTGTGTGGGCCACTACTAAGCAAAGTGGAGTAGATAGCTTGGCTAGGGACACCAGATATAC
>JAOXXN010000001.1:81706820-81748857 GCA_026770055.1 Myrmophylax atrothorax
CTTTTCTACTCTGCTTTCATAGCAAAACACAAACTAGTCCTCTGACTGTCACCTCATGTGTCCCTTTCGTTGTAGCAACCAAGTGGGGACCTGTGGAGGCCTCCTCTAAGTGAAGTGGAGTAGATGGCATGGCTAGGGACACCAGATAGACTTACAGGCATTTATTTGTAGTATTCACTGAAATATATGAACTGTTATGAGCTCTGAGGATATTTTCCCTCTTCTACTCCCAAAGAATCCAAATCAAATTGAAAGCTCGTCAGTTGGTACAGTAATTGTATAAAAATTTGCACATGAAACATTAATTAAAGTCAAGATCTGGAAAAATTAAAAAAGCTAAAAGACCTCTGGACATTTGTGTGAAGATCATTGTCCTTGATACCAGGGAATAAATATAGAAACCTTTGGATTGTTTGCTCAAATGGGCACAATGTTAATGAATCATTTTAATCACCTTCATTATAGTCTTTCAAACAGAGGAGACTACTATGCAAAACCAAGCCTGACAAAACAACATATAAAAGCCAGAAGCAATTTTGAGACTGCTAATTAGATAACTTTCTCTTGATATTTGCATTTGAGCCTATGGATCTGGGCAACATACTGTGTTACTCTCAGGGCAAGAAGGAAGCAAATGGGTGCTGCCCCTGTCCTCTCAAATGACGTTTTCAAGGTGCCTTTTGGTCTCTCTATCCCCTGGGTATACATTTGGGATAGTCATAACTGTGGTTTTCCCAAATTTTTCCTACATCTCTGGTCTTTTTGTGGCAACAAAACAATGCAGAAGCTGGAATTATGGTATAAATGTTACTGAACAAAAGAGACAGAACGATTTTGTGTTATTTTAGCCATGCAAGTGCTACAATCAAAAACTAAACCAAATTGAGTTCATGCACAAATATTAGTAGGAACAGAGATAATACTGATAGCAGAAGTAATGAAATTATGTAATATATGGTAATTGTTTTCTACACACTAATTCATCCATAAAGTTTCTGTGAAGTGTGTAACTATTAACTGTTCTGTAAAGGTTAAAAGTTGAAACAGTGACATGGCTGGTGAAGTGACAGCATTTGAAATCTGTGTGGTGCTTCTAAATAGGTGTCTTTGTAAAAGGGGACTGAGTAGAAGAGAGATGCGGTAGATCAGTGCTTGTGAAAACTGGCCATCTATTTAGATGCATATGTATGGCTTTAATTTTAGTCTGCAAAATAGAGTTGGATTCAGGATTACCATAAGCTTTCCAGTTTTTATAAATTTTTCAAATTTTAATGTTTTGACCAAGTACTCCCCTGTTAAAACTTTAGACAGATAAAGATGCCTACAAATGTCAGAGTATTTT
The DNA here is from genome assembly GCA_026770055.1 of Myrmophylax atrothorax. Lineage (NCBI taxonomy): Eukaryota > Metazoa > Chordata > Aves > Passeriformes > Thamnophilidae > Myrmophylax > Myrmophylax atrothorax. The sequence goes on from JAOXXN010000001.1 coordinate 81,708,163, forward strand.
CAGGAAACCTCCTTTTAAAGATTTAAAGGTTTCAGGAGCCAGAAGGGTCAGAATTTAATTTCATTAATATTTAAGTGTATATATAGTTTAAACCATTTTAAAAATTCATAAGTTTACATTCAGTGCTGTGTGAGGCTGTACATGTTGATACTCGTGTGTGATGGAAATGAGCTCATGTACACTACAGTAGCAGCACTGCACAAAATAGCAAATAGATGCAAGGTAAGAGCTACACTTCAAATGTAGATCACAAGAGAAATTGATTTCACACCAAGGCTTCTGAACTTGCATTTCAACTACTTTATATATATATATATATATATATATGTCTATTTACACAAAGGCAAATATATTTTCATGTGTGATGATGCAGAGGGCAATTCTGTCCTTACTGAAATGTTAATCAAAATATTGTTCATAATTTCTATATTCCAAAAGCAACAGTTAAAAGCAAAAGGCACATTTATATGTTTTAATTTTCAAACCAATGCTCTGAAAGATTGGGAAAAGCAGAGTTTTGTTCCTCATTCAGGCTCAGGTCTATCTTTTTGTCCATTGGTTCAGACTGTTACTGAGTTCCTGTGAGAAACAGGGTAAATAGTAGTGAATGAGAAGGAAACCAAGTCCATACTCACCTGAAATATCCTCACCAATTTTGCTCAAAACAGCAACGTTAACAGCAGGAGTCACTGTGGTGGAAGTGGGGAGCATGTACACACACACACACACAGATATCTATGTATATATACACACACACATATGGGATAATGATGCTGTACCACTGCATGTTCACATTCCAAGTGACCTTTGTGTCTATCTCAGGCAACAAATGGAAAGGAAGAAACATCTTCCTTGCAATTAATCTGAGACTTTTCAGACAGTGAGAGGGTATAAGAGAGAGGAAGCATAGACAGAGATCACGAATGACATGGGCAAGACAAACTGAGAAGAATTAATCACAGTCTTCTCACACTAAAGTTGTAGGCACCTATTATCACCAGGCAGCAAAACAAGCAAGAGAAAGTCATCTCTAACACTAGGGAGCACTTTCTGTAGGCATCTTTGCTACACAGTATTGTGGATACCAAAATTAAACATAGAGTCAAAACTGGAGTTGGGTAAATTCAGAAGAAATACTTGCTAAGGTCAGTCAGACAGGAAAATGTAGAGGCAAAGCTGCACTCAAAATGCCTAAATGGCAGAATCTGGAAGATATGTTGGACACAATCCCAGCACATAGTGGCTCTGTTGCTGCAGTCCATCTTTGAACATCTCTTGATCACCCTAAAGGTGACCACTCTAATACACAGTTCTGTTTGGAGATACAGAAATAAGGCTACTTGATCATAGCAGAAAAGTTTGCTGATACAAAGAATGCCAGAAATGGTGTCCTATTTGGGGGAATTAATTAAGCCATGTGTTCCCCAAAGAAGTTTAGGATCACCTAACCTGCAGCACCTCATTGTGGCAGTAGTTTTTCACTTTACTGGTCTCAAATTGACCTGGCCCTCTTTGGCCCAGCAGCCCCAGGGCCAAAGTGGATCTACTGTTTGTTTTCCAGCTCTGAGAGCAGACACAGCAACATGAACGGCAGCCATGACTCTTGGAGAGTTTTTCAAAGATGGCATCTCTGGGAGAGTTTAGCACCCCCCAGAAGTTTCTACTGTCATATGTGCTCACCCTGCTGCTGCTTTCAGGGCAAGTTTCATGACTACTTTCACAGGGTGGCAGAAATATCCTGAGGAACACAAGCAACAGAAGGGAAATGGTGATTTTCAGCCATTTATGACTGAGCCAAAAGCAATAGTGTTGAGGTACTAGCCTTGTTCACTTCCAAATATTTCTTGCAAAAAATGAAGAAAATTAGATTTATAAACTAATTATTGCAGGATCATTTTCAAGTGAAGAATGTAAAGCCCCCATAATAATAATATCTGCTTTTTACATTATGTTCGAAAGACTTTTGCTTATTACTAGGTTGATCTGGGGAAATAGTGACAACAAAACTGTTTACTCCTCCCTGCTACTGCAAGTTCCTAAGCAAAAATTTTGTGTCTGATTCTTATTCAGGCTGAGATCCCCTTTATGTCATTATGACCATAGAAAGGAGCCTTTAATCGAAGAAAAATTTAATTACCTATTCAGGCCACTTAGGTGTAACAGGGACTTAGTGTTAATAAGAATCAGGCTTTAGGTGTTCCAAATGCTCTTTAAAAATAACATAACAATGTGCAAAGTAAACTCTGAGTTATTAATTCAAGAGCAATATGAGCAGCAGCAGCAGTAAAGAAACCCAATATATCCATCAATCAACACTGTGGAACCCTGTTTGTTTGCACTAGTTAGAGAGTGATGAATAGGTCCTCTGTGTAAAACATTCAGCTACAGTGTGAGAGTGCAATAAATTATGTTTGTTAATTTTATATGCCATACATATAAAAATCACTAAAAATTGTCAATGCACTGTGATGGTGACAGAAAGGTTTGGTGCTGCAGGAACCTTCACGCAGTGCTTTTTCATCTCCATGAGTGAAAGTCTCTTTTGGTATTTCCTGCATTTCAGGCAATATGATATAAAAGGCCTGGAGGAAGAATTTTACTTACTAATCCCTCAGGTTCCCAGCTGCCTCACCGAACTATACTTACCTAAATATGATGCTTCTCACTTACACTTATAATCCCCATTAGTAAAAGGAGAGACAGCGACCTCCAGGGAATGAGTGGCTGTGTCCCCCAGGATGTGCCAAGAGGGGTGGTGATGTGTGTGGTGGTGGCAAAGGTGGGGGGTGGGGGGTAATGATGCCATGGCTCCCCCCACTCTAGAGAGCCATGGGTAGATGACGTGGATGCCCCATCAGGATGGTGAACAGGCAGACATGATCTCAGCTGTGGGGCCAACCTGTGACCACAGCCTGGCCTTTAAGCAACCAGCATGGAGAATTTGGTCTCTGGCAAAGGTAGAGAGGAAATTTAGACCTGGGCAGCCAGCATAGGCTATGTTACCACATCAGCCCGGTATTTCACAGGCTGCTTTCAAACTGCAGCTCAGCCATGGTCAGTGGACACAGTCTTTTAAGCCCAAGTTAGACTTGCAATTTGGTTCATCTTTATCCATGTGAGCTCTTTCTACTTTTGGCTGTGCATTTTGGCCAGGACAAAACTTTGCATAGATGCACTCTGCCTTCTGTCCTATGGCTACACTGTTGTACAGTTCTATTCACATATTCACACCCAGCTCTGCAGCAGCCAAGGCTAAGCACAGGTGTGTGCTATCTCAGCCCTGCTGACATACACTGAAGCTGCTTTTCAGAAATCTTTCCTGTCTAGTTAAGTTGACATCATGTAGTGTGTACTGCAGAAAAGTAAGTAGTCTGCAATGACACTAACTAGTGCAGGCAAAAGTGTGTTTGAGTATCTTTTAAACTATCATCGCAAAGGAGAAGGCAAGTTTGACAAACCACTCTGCTTTTTGGAAGCTTGCTTTGCAGCTGTGTTTATTTTTCAAGTCATGGCAGCAAGAAAATGAGCCTAATACATGAGATTGTTGCCATGTTATTAAATGGTGGTGTAAAAGCTGTGCTTACTTTCATGGGAATGAGGTTCTTTGCCAAAAATTAGATGCCTCAGCTCCCCTGTGGGACTGCATCCTAGTTTGGAAAGAATGGAGGAAGCTGCTGTGAGCAGTCCAAGCAGATAGGAGGAAGGCATTTGTGGTAGCTTGTTTGCAAGGATGGAAGAGCAGCTCCACCCTTGGCAGCTGATGCAGCAAGACTGGCACAAAGTGAGGCTGACAGATCTGCCTGGTGCCCCTGCCCTCACATGCCAGCAAATATTCCCCAAACCACTGCTTGCTCTTTCCAGTGCCTGAGTGTTGCTCCCACTTCTATCTGGGTGCAAATCCAAAGTAATGCACCGAAACTCACTTGCTCTTTGCAGGCTGCTATGACAGGGCAGAGTTCAACCTGCACAAAGAAGGCAGCACAGCACAGCATAGCAAGCTGGATGGTCCCTGCAGGGGAAAATCAGGAAGGCTTCACTGATGGCAGCACTGAGCTTTATTCCCCAAGCTGTACAGTAAAAATGAATGTAAAAATAAAACAAGTTTTCCTTGATTTGTTAAACACAAATCATTTCAAATCCCCCCATCAGCAAAAATAATTTTTTTCCTAGCTCTTTTTATTTTATCAGAAATGGGGAGAATTCATTAACACTGGTGTTTTGAACTGTAGTTTAATACAAGGCAGACTAATACAGTTCATTAAAATATGCATGTTTGATGTTAGAGGCAATGTTTGCAGAAATCTTTGGGGAGAGGATACTGTAGAGCTAAAATGATGTTTTTCACAGCCAAATGGCACAATCTCATTACCGAAGTTTTGTGATCAAGATGAAAGGTACACTTAGTAATTGCAAGGGATAAACAGTTTTTTCTCCATAACTGCCCTTATTGTTACTCACAGATAACAGATCCAGAGCAGACTGCTAAATTTCCTTCTCTTCTCTTTCTGTCTTCTTTCCTTTACCACCCACTTCGCTTATGATTCACCAGCAGTTTCTGTGGACTGGATGCAAGGAATGAGGGAAATTTCTGTTTCCCTATTTCATGGCAGAAGACCATCCTGAAGAGATACATTTGCAAACGTTTAGCCTGGTGAGGCAGATATTGCCCAGGGGGCATAACATTTTAAAAACTGAAACTCTTTTCCATGACTTTCCTCCAACTTCTAGCTTTCCAGCAGGCTGCTCAGCATGCTGCTTTGCAACATCTTCCAGCTGGTAGAACCCACATTATTTCAAGGAAATCTGCAGACCCAGTACAGCAAATAGAAACCTTGTTTTCCTTGGTTACCTTTTGACCCACAGAAGTAATCTGTAGACTTCTGGGCATCTGGTTTTATGCTGAAAACTGGAATTAGGAAATCTGAAGGAGGAAGGGTACATCTGCCAGAAATGTATAGATCTTCTAAATATTCCTCTGACTACCCTGTTCTTGGAGAGGAAGAAGTCCTTACATCACTTGCAGGATATGGGAAAAATCCTTTTTTGCCTAGTTCAGTGCTGCTGCTGCAGCAGTTGGGGTGGCCTTTGGGCTGTATTCTTACACATAACTGAAATGAAACCATGCAGTCAAAGCAGTGGACCCAAGTGTGATCTGGTGGACACTAATTTTAGCTGTTCTGGTGGACATTTTGTTGAGTACCTACTGGCAGTTTTGGTTCTGAAAAAAAAAAAAAGATTACACTGTAGGGGTTTTTTTCTGCTGCTTTACAGCTATCTTGTCATATCAGTAACTGAGGCCCTTAAATCAGGAACTGACACTGTTCCCATGTCCTAAATGATTATATGACCCTGTAGGATTGAGTGATGTGTTAATCTTTTCTAATTATACTATACTATATGTCTTGTGTTCAAACATGGTCACGAACAGGGCTGTTTCTTCTCCCATGGATGTAGATGGCAGAAAGCCAGCTGGAGCTGCACCAGGTCCCATTTGCAGCCCAATGACCATGTGGTTGGGGGGAAGTGGAAGAAGAGCTTAGGTTCATGGAAGACGCAACAAAAAAGATGCTGGAGCAGGATGAGATCTAAAATGATGTTTTGAAGGTTCTGTCTCCTTTGCAATATGATTCCTCATTCATCATGCAAATTTATAATTTTCATGCAATTAAAAAATAATTTTTGTTATGAAAGTGCATTTGATTAGCGGGTACAGTTGACAGCTAGTAAATACTCACACACATAAAAACTCTTCTCCTAGCAGGAAATTTCACTTTTTACTGGAGAAATGGCATATTGCCCTTATCATAAACAGGAAGGATGAAGATTTTTCCTTGTTCATCTCATTACTAGCTGTCACCCAAAAACTTTACATAGGTGATCTAAACTTGTTGTGTCATAACATAAAGCCATGACTCAGAAATGTGCTCAGCTGGATCTCATCAGTGCTGCCACAGTAACTGTGTACAAGGGCATTACATTAGTTGTAGAAATCACAGTCAGTCCTTGTCTTAAAGCTCTTGATGCTCCCGGAGTGATATCAATGTGCTACAGAACCCATGAAATTCAAATACACAGTGGCCTTACTCACAGTTCCATGGGGACCAGCACAGCATTCCCAGCTGCTGTAGTGGGTATTTACCACCGTTCCTGCTCCTTCTTGCTGGTCACAGAGCTGGCTGAAGCGCTGGGGTGGATACATCTACGCTCTCAGACAAGCGTTATCGTCAGCTTGGTTTCTGTCACTCAGCAGCAGTAATGCTGCCATCAGAAGGACTCCTGTCAGAATATGGTGAGTCTCCACTGGGGTTATGCCAGAGTGTCTTCTGTGAGAGAAACGTCCAGCTGCAGACAAGTCTGGGTCTCCTTCTACCATCCTGAAGGGACTTTGGAGCATTACCTGGTTGTATCACCCCTTATTTTACACAATAGAGGGATTTGAAGGTATCTTAATGCCTGTCCAAGTAAGCAAAAGTGCCTAGTCTTTCCAAGCCCTCAGCATGCATGGTTGTAGACAGATGTCCAGAAGTGCTTGTCAGCTCCTGAGGCTGTGCAATGGCACTGCCAAATGCCTGCCTGGGACCTAATCCTGCTCACGACTGCAGGACTCCTCACTGACGCAATACAGGCAGCTGGGTCATAGCACTTACAGAATCTCCTCATTAACTTGGAGATGCCCCAATTTAGCCTCATGAGTCTCATGAACTTCTGCGTCATGCATCTCTGGGGGCAGACCTCCATTTCAGGGACTGTGGTGGCCTCTGCCATGTCTCAGAAGAGCCCACACCTGGCAGAGCTTCCTGGATGGATTTGTGATCCCTCAAGAGCTGTATGCACAGTGAACCAGAGAGTCTGGGGCAGAAACCAAGCCACAGGGAAGCTCTGCTACTGGAAGTGCACTCCACCTTGTGCTTTCCTGCTTCAGCAGCCTGGTCAGAGGCCATGCCATGTCCTGGGTTGGTGCTATGAGCCATCTCTGTGACCTGGGTCCCTGCTATGAGCCACCTCCCTCCATGTGACTCAGGCACATGACCAGTGCACCCGATGAGTGGTGCATGATTAAGCTCTATAGAGCTGATAATGATGGAGGGGCAAGAAATAAGAGCTGTTGCATGCTAAAAGGTTGCCAGAATGAGAACTCAGATGGTACATTTTTTGGTGAAGTTGCTTAGACAAACTGGAGGTCGGGTTTTGAGAGCTCTTCACTTGACAGCTGTCTGTCAGATTCATGTAACTTGATCTTAGCAGTGTACCTGCCATCTCCACCTTTTATGAAGACATTGGTGCCAAAAGTCAAAAATGGGGGATTTTGAAAAGCTTATCCAGAGCTGCTGGTGGCTGTCATCCCAGGTTTGATGTTGAGTAGCTACAGTCTGAAAGGCTGGATGAATGACTGGTGCATGGAACTGAGAACTACTACAGAGGCGTTAGCTACAGACTGCTTGTTGCTGCCTAAGCACCCAATTTAGACTTCACTGAAGTCTCTTCAGAGAGAGTTTTGAACTATTGACTGATTCCTTCAGCTAGAAAAGTTCTGTGATCCAAGATGACAGGAATCTTGAAGTTGACACATAATTCAGTTCCAACTCTTGGGGGCAGATCTCTATCAAAATATGATACAGTCACCTCTGGAAGGAGGAACAACTGTATCCCTTCTAATTAGACTCATATCCATCAGAAGCATAGGTAGAAAAAAGTAGGTAAAATAATGGAGCTGGAGAATAGAATTAATATCTGTCTTGTCTAAATTTCCATTTGCTTTCCAACTTCTAAGGTTTTCAGAGAAAAACATCAAAAATAAGCCTTTTATACTATGTAGCACTTCTATGATACTCATTTTGAAGCCAAAGTGTCACTGGTTATGGAGAGAAAGGAAGGGAATGAAAAAGATACCTTCTTACTCAACTGACTGGTCCCTGGTGTACATTATGAGTCATAGCTGCTTATTTCACTAACAGAAACAAGTTTTTACTCTTTTTTTCCCTTCCTATTAGCAATACATAGCACTGACAGCTAAGGGAGGACTGAGTGGATAACACTCTGGCTCTCAGGTCACTAGCAGCCGAATTAACTATGTTTTTATATAACTATGCCGCGATGATGCACAGGCTAGAAGAACACAGCCCAACTTTAAGGCCACAGGTATTGTTCACATTTCTGGCAGCTGGAGGACACAAATGAATGATTTTGGAATGGAAAGAAAATGTAAGCCCAGCCCTCTGAGGGTTCGTTTTCACAGCAGATACTATACGAAAGCATGGCTCTAAAAAACCCTACAGAGAGATCAACAGACTGTGTGAAACCAGAAAACTATGGGACAAGCCTAACCCTTAGTAAACCCTAAGCCAGCCCATGCCCTTTTGAGAACAGAGATATGGTATTGGGAGACAGAAACAAGGCTGAAATAGAAGGCAGTGGGGCACAACAGGAGCAGGGATTTTATTGCCCCAAGGTCAGGTGTCCATCCACCACACCAGGCATCACTGCCTAGGAAATGCTGTGGGAAGGTGCCCTATGCTTCTTCCACAGGAAGATCTCCATAGCTGGATTTGGTCTGTGTAAATGATTTTGTTAATGATAAAGCAACTGGTTGGTTGATTTGGCAGCTGAGGATGTTCATGCCAAGAAAGTCCTGTTCAGTCTCCTACATATGCCATGACTCTGCGTACTCCAGTCTGTTTCCAGTGTGAGAAAACAAGATTTAAACCAACGGGCTTGCTAAACTGGGATTATGGCAATGTATTTCACACGACTGAATCTGTCTTTTGTATTTGTTGCTAACCAAAACAGATTTCATTTAACGAGGGAATTAAGCTGGTCTAGTAAATGCCAATTCCTATTCCTATACTCATTTTCCTACTACTACCTTTTCAGCTTTCCATTAGTTTATTACATGTGGATGGGGAGGGGTGTCAGCAGTCTTTTTTCCCTCCAGTTTCTGCAGAGCTTTTCACATGCATGCTATGTGCACTTATTTACATGCACTAGGAAGTGGTCCCAGTGGAATTGCTCTGAGGATGTTGCCAGCACATGGCAGAGGTGAAACGACCAGGCTGCAATAAAATGTTTTGCCCTTGAGGCAAAAAGAGGGATGGAGACAAAAAGCATTTATCATTTCCTGTCACTGTTATTGTCTCATGGTTCCTCCTCAGCTAATGCCAGACCTCTGACAGTGGAGTGGGGAGGGATGGGAGAACTCATGCTGTGCATCCATTGAATTAACAGTTTAGGGGAAGAGACTTCCAGCAACTCCTTGAAGAATCAGTTAGAAGTAAAGCTCAGACAAATCTACTCTTTAGGTAGGTCCCTTTGAAGGGTAGGATTTGCCTTGTGAATTACTTAATTTAGTTTGACAGAAACATTTTCATTTATTCAATTAAAAGCACTTAAATCTGCAGTATAATCCTACAGACCCATTGGAGTCAATGGGAACCCTCACAAATAATTTTTATAATTACATTTATTTTATTTAGTTAGTTGTATTAAAGGTTTCTGACACAGGAAAAAAAAAAATCTCATGCTTTCTGAGTTTAACTCTAATGCTAACTCTACTTCTAAAAGTCATGTTTCAATGAAGGACTTCATTCTATCATCAAACTAAATGAAACACCCATGATATCTGAGCTCTCCTAAAGTTTACCAAACATGCATGCAAGTTGAATATGTAACAGAAATAAAGTAAAAATTCCTTTCTATCAGGATTAGAACTTAAAGTTTCTCTCTGCACTTTCTCTGCATTTCAATGTTAGATATTCACGAAAACTACTAAAACCCTCAACAAAAAACTGCTCTGAAATATCAGTGTCTCCACAAAACATTGATAATTTGAAAACAATATGCTTGACCCTTTGAAAATTTTCATCTTCATTCCTACACCAGTAACACTTTTGTTTTTGTAGCAGCCAAAATCTGGCAAGACACTCACCTCTCCCACTGACATCACTGAATCATGGATGAGTGCACAGAGGCTGGAAGCTTGTGATTAATATCTCCATGCTAATATTTATACACTTACCTAATTTTACTCCTAAGAACAATCCAACTGCCATCAGAATTTTTTAGTTCACTGTAAAACTTGAAGTAGTTATTGCAGGTTATTTCACAGTTCCCTTGTAGAAGCAGATAAAGCAAGCCAGATCACAGATGTGTTATCCTCAGTGCATTCAATGACAAAGTAAATGGCAGTCTGTGTGCTAAAAAGTGTACACATTCTTTGACTCATTTGTAAACTGTGATATGCCATTGTGATATTGCATATGTATATAATAACCAGAACTACTCATGCATGTATTGCTTTAGTGAAAAGTGCTGCCAAAACGTTTTTGGTACATACCCCCAAATAATTGCTATCACTTTTTAACTGTAGACAAGTTTTTTAACTACATGACAAGTCAGAACAGTTTCAAAGATTAGTCTTCATCAGCTTTAAATTAGTTGCTCTTCAGCCAAATTTCAAGGTTGATACCTTTTCAGTTTTGAAATAGCACTTTCGCATCTTCAGCCTGACCTCTCAGCTGCTATTTAGTAACAACAGGAGTCCAGGATCTCTGCTGGGAGTCTGAAAATCCAAATAAAATCACTTCATTAAAACCAGCATTGAGGGGGCATCAAGTTGAGCGGACAATAATTTCTTAAATAGCACCAAGTTGATCCCTTGCTACTGTCTGCCTGTGGCCTGATGTTCTTGCAGAGCAATTCTCTGCTATTACCATGCCCTCTCTGGCATCTCTGTGTGTCCCAAGCTATGGGAAACAGCTTGAATTACTTGGTTTTGCTTACCCTCACTTTGCACTCCTGCTTTTAGTGGCAGAAATGGTCCCAGGCACTTTGCAGCTCTCAGTGTTTTGCATTTTTTAACTTTTGTTCTTTCATACTTTTGCTGTGATGAGAGAGCAGGATTTCCCTGCCAGCCATGTATGCCTAAGCAAAACTATTTGGGGCTTTGAAGGCTGAGCCCAATACAAAGCAGTCCCAGTAAGATCTGTTTCATATATTTCATCTCTTAAGTATCCTTTAAATGCTTCATTAATTGTGAGGCATTAGTACAGGCAGGGAGGAATAACTTTTCACTTAATCATTCATGAGCAAAAGGTTTCTTGTAAACTGGATTCACTCTCTCATCTCTAAACTTTTTATTCGTGTATCTCGCTCCTCATTTGAAGTAGCAATCTGCTACTTATCCTGAAAACAGTTCTTTCCAGGCCAGAGGAAATGGTATGAAGCTGCTTTTTCCTTCTCCCAGGCCTGTAGCCAGGACGAGCGAGTCCAGAAACTCACTACTGAGTGTCGGACACAGAGTCCCAACAGGGACAGATGCTGTTGAAGCCCATGACCCAGTTCAGAACTGGAGAGATGAAGTCCCCCCAGTTACAAATGTCTGTTACTTAAGAAGAGCTGGTGTCCCCTTTTACTGTCAAAACAGAGAAGAAATCTGGTGAATTATTTTCCAGAAAGATTGTTTTATTACTTACCTTGCTGGCTGGGTGAAACTTCCCGTGAAGCTCACAACTTTTATTCTTTTCAGTTGCTTTTTTGGGGTGCTGGGACCTGATTGAGTCAGTAGGTCTCCTTTATCAACCTCAAGCTAAAAATGCAAGGAAGAAAAGAAAGAATTACAATCCTGTACAAAGGTCAGAGAAATCTTCAAGTCTGCAACTCTAAACCACTGGCATGAAGCTGCAGCACTTCATATTTCTGCTGGGAAGGGATCCTACTTGTGGAATCAGAATAAAAGAAGTTCTTGTGACTCTTACCAGTGAATGTAGTGATACATAGGGTCAAAATTGTATGTGTGGGTGTATATATACCCATGCACATTTGTTATATATTTGTACGTGTATATAAAGATAAAAACCTTTAGTGGCAGGTTTCATTTGAAATCCTTTCTTACTCCTGGATGATTAGAAAGGATAATAATAACAATAAAAAACCCCTCAAATGGGAATTAAATCTGCAAGAGAAGAAGTGCTCCATTTATTGGAGCCTTGCTTATCTTGCACAGAGTAAGGGGATTATGTGATTGCTTTTGTGTTCTGAACGATTGTGGCTAGACGGTTTCTGACATAATAGACTTGCCTACTGAAATAGAAACATTACTGTGAGATGGATTTGCAGCTGGCTGCAGAGACACGTTTGTCTGAACAGAAATGTCCCTTGTAACTTACTGAAACACTTGCTCTGAGCGTGGCAGGGAGGCCTTTGGGGGAAGACATACGCTGCCTTGTGCTAGATTCACACGATGCCGTAGCCACTGGAGACACTGGGGCTGGTGCGCTGCAAAGAAGGGACCTGTGTTCATAAGCCCTTTTGAATGGACAGTGCGACCCAACGCTCACTAACTGGAGAGAGGGTGTATAAGGAAAGCTGGCTTTTGGAACACATTGCTAACTGGATCTAATGGGCACTGAGCAAGGAGCTGGATTTGCAAGAGCAGAGTGGAGTTATATGGTCAACTGGCATAGGCTGTCCCCAAGAGCAGGCTTTGGAAATATGTCTGTGCTGGAGCTCCATCTCTACAGACACCCAGAATACAGACTCCTTTGTGATAGCCATCATTAGCTTCAAATACTGCTTGGGAGACTAGGAGCTGCAGGGCTCCCTGCAGATCTCACAGCCTTGCTCTGCTAATTCAGACTGACCCATGTGCTGTCCTCCAGGGCTGCTGTCTGAGTTTTCAGGATGGTAACATGTTCCTTAGAAGTGTTCAGTCATGATTTGCTCTGGTGTCATGAACATAAAGTGACTTTTAGTATTAGACACAACTTTCATCAGAGCAGAAGGAAGCCTTTGAATCCTTTTCCAGCCAAGGACAGAACTTCCCCACTAAAAGTGCTAATGGGGCATGCAGAGCAGGGGTCAGTTCCTCTCCCTCTGTGCTCCTGCCTTTCCTTAGACCACTTCTTTTCCTACTTTGGTAGCACAGCAAATGTCACATGTCAGAAGAGGTGCTCCCATCCAGCATGGCTGGGCAACAAGAGGACCAAAACCCCAAGATGGGGCTTTTGAAGCTCTCAATGTGGAGTGGGGGTAGTTGGCTTCAGAGGAGCAACGCAAAGCCAGTGCAGAGCACATGGGAAAAATCCTCCCCTCTAAATCTAAAACAGTGCACCAGGGCACAATGCCAAGTCAGATCTTTGGGCTGTGCTTTGCTATCCCTCCCGCCAAATCTCAGTGTGTCCTTTCCAAATGTTTAATCAAAATAAAGAATGATCCCAGGGCCTCTCGTGTGCCCACGGCTGGCAGTCCCCAGGAAAGGGATAGCTTGGGAGGGATGTGCCCCAGGATGCAGCTCCATGGGGAATGACTGAGTTCATCTATGCCTTTCATAGATGGAGCACACTCCTGGGTCAGACCATTTTGTGAGGCAAGGCAGGCCAAAGCTTCAGGAGTGTCAGAAGGGGACAGCAAAGGGTTAAGGTGTTCAGGCAATCGCAGCCACATCAGAACTACTCTCCTTTCCTGTTTTCATTCATCTCTGGTCACTTCCACCAACACACCCACTCCCACCCCTTCCCATAACCTGGCCACTTTGTTTGGGGAAGACATTAACTTTCAGCAATGTTGCTCTTAGTGTGGTGTGAGGGTTTTTTCCTTTAAGATTATGTCACTTTAAAATCATTTCACTTCTAAAAATTACAATAAACTTTACACTTTCCTGCTGTAAAACAGGCCAGTGCTGTCACTAGTTTGCCCATTCTGGGGGATTTATGGCCCCATGTCTGATGTGATGCAATCCTCTCAAATGAAAAATCATCACAACTGAGCCTGTAGCACAAAGAGACGATTTAAGAGGAACGGGAATAATTAAGGCTGCCCCTTACAAGCCCGGCACAAAGGCATCTCTCAGATCAGCCTGTGCTCTTAGTGAATAGGCAGAAGGGGATCTTAGTTGTCCAAGACTGAAATCCCCCATGGTTTCCACCACATCTGCAAATGAAGGCAAACTTGTGTCTTTGGATTTTAGTCAGTGCCTGGGGAAAAAAAAGAAAAGAGACTGGGATTCTGGTGGATTCCTTTCTCCCGGAGGCCTCCAGACCTTACTAAGCCTGTCTTGGTGAGGGGAGGATGCTGAGCATGTGCCGGTAGCAGCACATACGAACCCACACAGCTCTGCATCACCCCACTTTCAGTTGTTCCCTCAGTAAGGAACTGAGACCATCCTGTGGCCCCACATATTTGCATAAATAGCAGATAGGACTTCAGTTCACCAGGGCTGTCATCCCTTGCTCTGCCACTGCTGTCTCACCAACCCCAGGCTTGAGTTTGTAATCCCTTGCAGATCCCTTGGAGACTCCTGCTACCATGCCTCCTGCATGAGCAGCTCAGCTTTGTGCCAGTCTAGGGCAGGATTCTTCTCCGTGTCACCAAAAAGCCCAAACCAAGAGCTGTTTAAAATATGTGATTGTTACCCAGGGTCTTGGGGACTGCAGCCTTCTGTATTAAACCTCCCAGACATCTCTCTTCCCGAAGGTCCTTGCTGCAGCCTGCCTTCCCCTCAGGGACCCAGGCACCAGGTCACCACCTCCTGCTGTGCTGCTGGGGAATCAAAAAGGGTCCTGTGGTGCTCTAATCTTCCCCTCTGTGTTTGGCCTAAGGCATGAAACTGCCTGTGGAGGGAGAAATTGCCCAGCAAGTGAATGTCCTTCTGCCCATTTACTATGTGCTTGCAATCTGAAATTTGAGAGCAGTTAAAATTCAAACAGGGCATTTAAGGAAGAGAAAAAGGCATGCTTTAACTAAAATAATAACTTAGGTTGTGTTTTAGAAGTCCCCACCAAGACAGCTTCCCCAGAAATTTAGGGGGTTTTAGACTGCTACTTTGAATGAGCTACCAAGGATGCTTTGAAACTGGCACATGTTGCATTAACAGCCCTTGCCGATGGGCTGCTCTCTCTTTGGGAATGGAATTCATGTCCAAAATGTTAAAGAAAATTACCACTCCAGCTAAATAACAGGGTGGTAGTTTCAAAACCACACAATTTCAACTAAAAAAAATGACCAGTGATTTCAACAGGAACAGGTTCTGGCTGAAAACTTTTATTAAATCTCACTCATTATATAGAAATGTGACTGAACAGAAAGCCAACATGCATGCTATAGAGATCCAGTTTTTATTTACATAGTATTTTGAACTAAATTATATATATAGTTTTCATCTTCAGTTTCTGTCTTGTCTCTGTCTGCCTTTCCAAGAAGGAGAGTTCAGATTATAAAAGCCTTAGGTCAACTTGCGGCTGAGAGCACTCTGAGATCACCATCTTTGCAGCATTGTGCACACAGGTGGTGCAGTGTAATAACAATAACAAATATAACAAATAAGAAAAGCACGCCAGTGCTAATCACATTTCATATGAGCAGGCTTCTTTAGCCTTAATGCAGGAAAAAGAAGTATCTTTGCTGCAGCTCTTCTTGTTTACTATAATTTCTGTGTCTGTTGTTTTTTGTACTTCTTAAATCCGGTTCTGAATGTGACTCACTGGTATTCTCAGCAGATAGCCTTCAGGGAAACCATCATGTCAAAAGTTAGATCTGAGAAAGTGGCTCGTTTACTCTACATACTTACTCTCATTTTCTGTTTGTAGGCCATCAATGCAATTTCCTGTATCAGATAATTGCATTGCTTTATTTTATCTGGAGGCATGTTTTTAAACTTTGGACAATTCATGAAGAATTCTCAGTTAGCACTTCATGGCCAAGTTGTGATAGTTAATTCCATGTGGTCACATGAGCCCAGTATCATCATTTCTGTTTGTTCATTTGGTAGCCATAACAGCTAAATTTGAAAAGGAAAGATCTATATTCCTTCAGTATACTGGTTTTCACTGGCCAGTGAAGCAATGCCAACTAGAGATAGAATAGAGCTGGACTTAGCCAGCATGGTGTGCCAAGAAGAGGTAGTGTCCTAAATTCTACCTGCAGTGCATTCAATCAACTATGGCTTCCCCCACCATCTTCCTCCAAATCTTCTCCCCTCAACTTTCTTTCTCCTGTCCCTCCCTGTCTCTTTCATGACCTACAAAGGAATTGGGCTCTGAGGAGCATTTAGAGGTGGATCCGCAGATGTTCAGAGCTGACAGTGCTGCTATGGCTGTGCCAATCAAAGCTTTATCCAAATCCTACCTTATCTAAACTTACCAAACTACTGGGACAAAGGTCTTGGTGTCTCAGTCATGCTCACATTGTCCTCAGAGATGAAATGAAAATACAGTATGCAGCTATATAGGGGAGGATGAGGAAGTGTTCTATTGCATGTATTCCTGCAGTATCTGGCTGAGGGTTGCAACCATTCCAACTCTCCAGCTGTTGCTAAAGAAGGGAAGGTCTTGTACGTCAGCCTTATTGCCCTTGCTATTGTTGTTTCCATTTGCCTTTGCTAAGAAATAGATTATATTTCATGTTAGAGTTCCTGTTGTAATAGGTGCAAATGATTTGCACTCTCTGTGGTTCCTTTTTTAGAGCCTCTTTGCAAATAAACATTGGGCCTTCTCCAGCAGTGAACACCCCATAATTGTCTGAACATTGAGAGAAACATAGTAGCTCGAACTGCAAAATGAATGTGTAATGGTGTATATTCCTTCCTGTTTGCACTTTCCTTGGGCACATTTCCTGCACAGATAGAATATCAAATCGGCTGTTTCAAGAGAAAGAGGGTGCAGGCTCTGGCTTTGGGCACGTGGTGAGCTCAGGTAGAAGTTGGGAGGAGATGCCATCTGCTGGGAAGTTTGGACATTGTCAGAAGGAGAAGCAGAGTTGGAAGCAGCTGTGAGCAAATGACACGGAAGATTAAATTAATGCTCTATGTCTATCCACTAGCTAGGGGTGAATCCCACCTCCCGTTTTCTCTGCAGCTTGGAGCACTGAGGTGGCTGCTTTCCTCATGGTGCGATGGTTGTCCAGCCCTTGTTGGCCAAGTAGATGATGAATCACGGCCACCACTGCTGCTTGTGGCTGTATGAGGCTGGGAAGGAGCATGTGGAGGGGAAGAGAGAGAGATGTCAAAGAGAAAGATTTAGAACAATCAGTAGGAGTTGGTATAAAAGAGAATACAAGGTTAAAAATCTAGAAATTCAAGTAAATGGAGGAAAAGAATGAGCTTATAGAAGCCTTAAAAGGGAAAGCTTTTAATAGCAGGAACCACAATAACAATAATTGTCATCAATGGGGAAGGAAAAAAATATGTTTCTAATCCAGCAAAATGCTGAGCTTCCCTGAGTAATGATACTAACACCTTAGTTAAGCATGCAAATGCCTGAATAATAAAGATAAAATTAAACCAAAAGCAGGAAACAGCGTCAAGAATAAAACTGTAAATTGTTTTTTGATTTAATCCTCTGGTTCTCATTACTGCTTCACTCTACAACCCACTGGGTTTTCAATGTAACTTTCAAACTTTTGAGGTGGTTGTAGAGAAGTAGGTAGAGCTTAGTGCTTTCTTCATTTCCCCCCAGTGTGTGATTGCACTAAATGTGTTTTTAATATTGCTTTTTACCACTTTTATTTTTTATTTTGCTGTTGTTGTTGTTCACAACAGAAAACCACAAGACAGACATTAGATATGATTTATCAGGAATTATCTGGGGCTATGCCAGATGATTAAAAAAGAAAAGGAAAACAAGCACAACATACATGGGAGCCCATCTGAATAAGAGTCACTGAGCTGCAGTCATGAGAGAAGTTCTCTGTAAACTGGAGTAGGATGAGCTGACAACAACAAAGATACCTGTGTCATTTTGTCATGGGAAGGGAGAAATGTACATATTGACAGGGATTCCCTCCAGTAGCTGAAGGGGGCCTACAAGAAAGTTAGAAAGGGACTTAGTAATGACTTGCAATACCATGAATCATTAGAGACTTGTAAGGGTCAAGCTCTTCAAAGATCGTCTCAAAGATCTGGAAGACCTAAGGTATAAGGGTGATGAAAAATATTAGGCAGTCACATAGGCAGCTGGGTAGATGGGTGCAAAGGTGGCTAACCAGGCAACCAGCTAAGAAAGTGACCTTTGGATGACCTGTATTTCATTTGCTTGAAAGTTCAAACCTATTCTCCCTCACCTGCGTCCTAAAACTGGCCACTGAAGGATTTGCAGTTTGTTGGGGCTGTTATGCTGGTCTCCATGAGGGGTGACCCATGAAGCATCCCCACCTCAGGCATGGGCTCACCTACTCTTCTGCTTGAGTTAGGTGAGGACCTGTTTCCTCAGAAGGAATCCATGTTATTGGAAGCATCGGTGCCAGTTCCTCTCAAAAACAAGGAAACATCATTTGGGTGATTTCTCCCAACAATATGAAGATGGGAAAATAAGACCATTTATGCCATCCCTGCCACCATGAATTTTTCCTGGATTCCAGACAGCAGCACACTGGGAAGCTTTGGGATTGTTACAGTTCAGAGAAAGGAAGAGGAAAAGGAGAGGGAGGACAAACTTGTGTCTCTTGAGATTTAGCTACTACTGAAATTCAAAGTTCTTGAAGCTTCCTGAATTTAGTTCTTGTATCTGCAAATTTTTCTTTGTGCTTGGCCCAAAACTTTAACACCACAGAAGACAATAACACCCGTGGACTTGTATGACAGAATGCAAGAATACAGACAATTTAATTAAAGTGTTACAATACTAATGATAACTCCAATAATAACAGTAGCCAGAGGAAGAAGTGAGGTTGCAAATCCTACTGTTTGAAGAATTCTGCATGTACTCAGAGCCCATGAGCAATGTTGCTGGTTTTGATGCTGCAATGCTTCTTCACCCTCCCAGTGAAAATAAGGAGCCCACTACACAATGTGCCAAGTTACATGTGAGTCAGCCCAAACACTCCGAGATCCTGTCCCCTGCCAGGGGAGTAGTTAAGAAGCTGCCTTATTATTATCATAAAACTTGTTAGGTTTTTGCCAATACGTACAAATAATGTTCTGTTTACTTTTATGTTGAACACACCTACTGCCAAAAAAGCTCCAACAAAGTTTGGTACTAATTCTTTCCCATCTTCATTTAGTCATATATTGATTTTGCTGGAGAAGGAACAGACAAGATTTGGGACAAAACAAAAGTAGTCAAAATCTCATTGTCAAACTTGACAGTTTTTAAGAAATAATGAAGAGTGAACATCTGAAAGTACAAAAAAAAAAGAGCTTTGTGGAGTTAGAACAAAAAAAAAGGGGGAAGGATACCGAAATACCTTAATTCACTGTTTAAAACAATTGCTCCAAGGAGGAAACTTGGCACTTGAAGTTTTTATTAAATAAATTCAGAAGGATCTGTTTTCAACAAATGAGATAAATGTCAAGTTGAAGTCTTTAGGCACTCAAAGTACATTACATTTTCCTTCCCCAAGAAAGTAGAACAAAAATGTGCACAAATAAAATTACTTACATATGTAAAAATCCCGTTCAGTTTAAATAATCTTCCTGCCTGGATGTACCAACAGTGTATCAGAGCTTAGTGTAATCTTTTAAGAGTGAGATTATTTGAGAATGTTTTCATCTCCTCTACTCCTTATTGTTGATCTATATCAAAGCAAACATATAAACATGTATTTATCTGGTTAGAATCTTTATTTTGGTCACTGTGGTTCTGAGTGCATCCCATATGTATATGGAACGGAATATCAGGGAAATAATAATTCTTTAATTTTTTTTCTTTTTTTGTTTTTATCCATTTAGCAACCTCTCTCTTTTTGCTTAGTGTCTCACCTCTCATGTGCTTTTCAGACTGATCCACCTCCTGGAAATGTCTGTTTTTCTGCTGCCGACTCTCTGCTAGCACAACCTAATGCTGCCAGGTGCATTTGTTGTGGTGGGCAGGAAGGAGGACCTGACACAGAGACAAGGGCATGCTGCTCTCATCTGCAGTTTTCAAACTTCCATTGCTGGTTAGTCCAGGGGTTTTCTGGAAATTCAGTCCTTTGCATTTTAGTAGAAATATGGCAACAATCTTAGGTGCATATATTCTCTTTTCATGGAGAAAACAGACAGAGAAGGTGCAGTTTTAGAAAAGGCTAAAACTCTTCTAGGTCTTGTGAGGTTAGAAACTGTGGGATAACACTGATCTCTTAATGCTGGCTTGGTTCCCTGGAGATCCCAGTGTGATACCTAAGCAGCCACAGAAAAATAAGAAGGGGGGGTTTTTCTGTGTTCTACCTGATTATGCCTTTGCAATGCCAGAGAGGGAGGTACAAACAACTCAAAGAGATGGAAGGGTGCTAAGGGAATCTTCCATTCCGAAAGCACTGAGATTTGCAATCCTTACTCAAGCAAGGGAAGGCTATTGTCAATAGTCCCTTGATATTTAAGCTCTCCAAGCCACTGAGTCATTGGGCCTACTCATCTGAGTCATTGCAGAAGGGAGGGAGCACTGCTGTTGCATAGAGGACTTTAGGACTTTAGCAAAGGTCAGTTTTCAGGGAATATCCCACTGAACAAATCCTCTCCCATCTAAATGTGAAGAATGTTCAAAACTCGACAGGGTGGAGCAAGAGACAATCAGGAAGGGGATGGCGGGTGGGTGATGGAAAGCAGAGGTGAGCACCATGGGTCAGATGACTTCTGTCTTCTCCAGGAGATGCTCAGTCAGTTTTCCATCCCTACTTCCTATGATCCACCCTAGTTCTCCTAGCATTACTGATGGGAATCTCAAAATATCAGAGAAGGGTTGAAAACAGAGCTTGTTCCTTGCCAGGTCAAAACATCAGCTAGGGACAACACGACTCCAGGAAACGCCAGCTAAGAGGAATAGTATAGTTCTGGTGGCTTGCACTGCTGGTATATATATTTAGCAAATTTTCCTGAAGGAGCTGTCTGGCAATGAGTAGAAAGACCCAACAGTCCTGCAGACTTTCATCCTGGGTATCTCTGGCACAAGCGTTTGTCAGGTTGACCTTGGCCTCTGGTACAGCAGTGCTGTTTGGTCTTCTGGTGGCACTGAAATATGGAACTGTCTTTCAAGGGAAAGCTCGCGAAGGTCTTAGAAAGCAAATGAAGAAGTTTTCACTTCTATTACTGTCACTGAGTGCTTTCTTTGAAAGACTACTTCTCAAGGAAGCGGAAGCTTGTCTTCCGAATCTTTCCATATCTCCTATAAATCTGTAATCTCTTTTTTCACCTCCTCCTCTGAATGTAATGATGATCCAGCCTGACATATCTGGAGAGGGAAAAAAGCCCATATCAGTCTTTACCTTTTCAGAACTTATGCAAGTGACCCTGCTTCAGTCTCCAGTCCATATCTTCCCTGCAGAGATACCAGCTGTATGCTTGGTTTGGTCCCCAGAAGATTGCAGGAGAGGCAATGATGAGAGGAATCTCTCAACAGTCCTTTTATTTTTTTCACTTCTCAAAACATGCCTGTGATAATAAAGAACATTAAGGGAACAATCTAAACCTTAAGGTGATAATCCAAGTATGGTAGCTTTATTTCTCCCTGAGATACAAACATTGGGATTGTGTCAGCATCTCACATGGTGGCTTCCAAGGTGGAAGATGAGGGCAGAGACTATTAAATGTGTTGCTCCAGTGCTATGAGAGCTATAGACATTTGTCCTCAAAGGGCAATTGAGATTTTCAAGTACAGGCATCCCCAAGTAGCCAGAAAGCCAGCAAAACCAGATATTTACTTTGCACTGCTGTGTAGGCACAGGGATCATTTCATGGACAGAGTCACCCAAGGAGGGCCTTGGACAGAGCCAGTAGGTTCCGTGGAGGAGCTTTCTAGCTGGCATAGGTTAGAACAGACTTCATGCTGCTTTAGCTCACATGTAGAATTGGTTTTGCATCTCTAAATTCCAGAATGTAGTGTTGCCTAAAATGGGAGAAAAGAACTTTTGAGACAATATTAATACAGATAAAATAGAGAGTTGGTCTTTAATGAAAGTGCTTTCAGGTGCATGGAGTACCTAGGCACACAGACCAGCACAGAATCCTCACAATTTTATAGCTTTAACTAATTGCCATATCTAGTGGGTACATCCAACCCAGAAAACATTTCCCCCTGGTACCACCCTCAGAACTGCCCTGTTGAAGCCTTTCCAAGAGTTCTGAGCCCTTTATCTTGTTTTGACTACAATATATCTTGTTATTCCAGTCCAGGTGCATGTGTCCCAAACAATATGTCCTTGCTAAAATCTCTTTCCTTGAAACGACAGTTAAACAGAATGTAAAGAATGTGGCACAAACTGTGAGAAAGGGGTTTAGAAACTGTTAACTGCTACCTTGAGAATGAGAAACTATACAGCTATATTAAAATTTATAAATATATAAAAAATCTTAAGGCATCAGTAGGATATTGTGATCCTTGGGCTTTTTTCCTGTGTTTTGGATGTGGTCTGCTGGTTGGTTAGAGAATGTACAGCCAGAGATAATATTTATGAGTGTCAATGTGGATGGATTGAGTCTGTTTGAGCACAAACCTGTTTTCTGCTACCCATCTTACTTAAAATGAACTTCCACTTCCTTTTACTTGTTATATAAATAAAGAGGTGTGGAGACCCTTATCTAGAAAAGTGCAGACTATCAGTGGGCTAAAAGACAGCCAGATCAAGCTAGGAAAGAATCTGTGGGAATAAATGGTCAGGTTCTTAATAAAGTTTTTCATTGGGATTAAGGCCAGGATCTTTGATGTGCAACAGACAAATAGATCTAGAAAAAGTGGTAACAGTGATAAAGTTTGCTCAAAACCATGAGCTCTGACTTAGCTGCCACTGCTCAGGAGATACATATTGAGTTGTTCTAAGTAGTTCTCTGAAAATATGAGGGTCAACAATTATCAGAAAGGCAAATAGCAGGTACAAAGTATTGGAAAGGGAACAGGAAGCAGGCTACAGAACACCATCATCCCAATGTTTCAACTCATGATTTACTCACATTTTGACTGCTGTACTGCAGTTCTATTCTCCCTTGTAAGAGGATCAGAGAAAGGCAGCAAAGGCGATCAGGAGAAATCTGGGAGGGCCTAATGGAGGCAGGCAGGTATGATTGACATGGAGAAGGTCTGTGAGGGGGAGAAGCACTCTATTTGCACTGTTTCCTGTAGTCCAGGTACTGACTACCAATTGCTGTCAGAAACAGGATATTGAGGTAACTGGAGTTGTTTGCTAACTCCTATGTGTTTTTATTTGGATAGAATAGAATAGAATAGAATAGAATAGAATAGTATAGAATAGAATCTGGGATAGGAGAAAGCTGTTACAACCTACTATAATTCATATGGGGAAACTTGTATTAAATCTTGCTGTGTTGTGGATGTATCACTGACTTTTACACAGTTTTAAGGGCAGCAGAGAAGGTCAGGCCAGGGTTTCTGCTGAGGCATCAGTTAAGACGAAGAGAAACAAGCTGAAGTGTAGCTTGTGGGCAGAAATTTCCCAGAATACACTGACAACTGGGCAGAATTAGTGCTTTGGCTTGGCTCCCAAGCACACTGGCTCTCCATTCCAGCATGGGAACAAACCTAGGCACTGTTTTGTAACTTGGGTCTAATTCTTCAGAATGGATGCAGTTCAAAAGTATCTGCTAGTCCATGACTGTAACACATCTAAGGATTGTAGCTCCTCTCCTAACAGGGCACAGGATATCTCATGTTGATGCTTGGTGAAGGCATCTCAATTTTGTAAACTTCTCAGCTACCTATCAGCAATTCAGAGAAATGCAGAATTTAGAGCACTGTTGTTGTAATTATTGGTACACCCTATCTGTCATTCATCATTGATAACACTCAAGCAGTTAACAAGCCCTTTGTTAAGAAGTGTCAGGAATAACTGTTTTGTCACACTGGCACTACTGATAAAAACTAAGAAGTTTTGTATGATTACAAGGGCTATCAAAGTGTGTTCTAAACTGAGTATTTCAGGTATCTTATCTATAGTTGTTGTGATCACCAGTGATAGGTGATCATGAGGGAGCTCAGTTCACATGAGGATCCCACTTTGCTGCCTCAGTATCACGTTACTGGGGCATCCCCATTGCCATGTGAGACATGGAAGCTGGTAGGATGAGACAGGGTTCTTACAGCAAGGCTTTCACTAGTGTTCATCTTGAATTTGGGGTAGATCTGGTTTCACACAGCACAAGAGCTGCAGGAGTGGCTATCATACTGGTGGACATGCTTTGCTAAGCAGCAAGGTTCCCCTCTGGGCACCTTAGGGTTAACTTGTGGTTGGCAGCTGAGAATCTGGGAGTGCCCGAGAAGCTACTTGCTCAGAGGTACCGCAGCATCTCTCCAAGGCATAACATTATGCAGCTCTCTGGTAGTACCTCCAGAAATCACATGGATGTGCTCTGTAAAAGTGGGAAGGAACTAAAGGTGCTTGCCAACACACTTTAGAACTGACTATGTCTTAATTTATCCATGACAGTGTCTAACTCAGTAGGTGAGAATTCAGCTATGAGTATACTGAGTGGCAGCCAGCTTGGAGCATGAGTGTAATTTACTGTAACTCTTGCTACATTCTGTCTGATCATTATCATGCTCAACAAAATGTTTTCAAAGTGCTTTTATAGGGTTGAGTGACTTATTCAATAATTTATACCATTTTGGAGGGATTAGAGGATGAATTTAAGTCATCAAATAATGCCATTATGGCTCAGTGACTACATTCTTTATCAGGGGAAAAAAAAAATCAGTTGTAATTATGCTCAAAAAGACAGAGACCCTTTATTCAGCAGTTCCCCCAAGAACAATGATATCAAAGATCCTGATAGGTCTCTCAGCTGTAAAGAGGGCTGTCCTTCTTTGTTAGGAAGGAATATATCAGCTGCTGTCTCCTTGTCTGTGTATCCATTGTTCCATTTATGCCACATATTTTCAGTATGCTGTGCCTTTAAACATCATGTCCTTGCAGAAGCCAGGTATAATTCTGAGTGCAGATCTGTGCACTCTTGAGGAGCCCATGTCCCCAGTTAAGTTGCTGGGAGTTTTGCCCCTAATTTCAGTAGAGAATTTCTGTCAGAGCTCATGGATCAAAGAAAAGGCAAAGTCCTTGTAGTGACTCTCTAGAGACCTTTACTTACACCAGATTGAAGGTGCCTGCCTAACTCTTACAATTAATTTAATGTTTCTTTTCCTTTTCATTTGTTTTTATTTACCTAAAGTGATAGCTCATCTGGCTAAGGAATCACTGGTATCTCAGGAAGTTGTGCTTTCCACCAGTGGAGTGAGCATTGCAAGATTTCGCTGGTCCCCGCTTACGTCTAATGCTGGCAGACTAGCAGTGTAACCCAAAGCTTTCATTTTTTCCTTAAAGATATCCAGTGAAATCATGAAATCCTGCTCACTTGACCTCTGAGCTGGCTTTTCAGACAAGCTTTTAGCAGCTTAGGAAGAATTATCTCAGAGAGGAAAATCAGGTCACTCAGTGTGTGTGGACAAAGACCAGATAAGTCTGATTTGAGCACGGGAGGAGGATACATTAAATCATCTCTTATCGTTGCAAAATAAGTGTATGTACAAGATGGGCATTAGTTGAAGTAATTCCCCCAGAAGATCTTGAGAGGTGAAGGCCAGAAACAAACATATCTAACCGTGAGCATGTTTGGAATTGTATTTCTCTGCACATGTCTCTCCATGTCTCTCTCACCTTTTAACTCGTCTTTATGACAGAGCCTGCTCCAAAGCCCAGTGGGATCTTTCCAATGCATTTGCATTTGGCTCAGAAATCTGTTACTATAGACTTGATGCTCATGTAGTTTCTTGGTCAGATTTCTTATCATCAGATGAGAGTTGTCTCATTTCAATGTATAGTCTCATGTCCAAGTTAGCCTCGCGTGCTCTTCCAACCAGCAGAAGAACAGAGGCACCTCCAAACTCATCCCATCCATTGCAGAGACCAGACTTGGCCAGTAACCCCCTGGAGGCAATGAGTTACCTTTCACTCCATGAACAGTCAGGAGAGGCTGGGTGACTGGATTAGATTCCTAGCTTTCCGATGTCATGAAAAGAGCATATTTCTTGCTGCTAAATGGGACAATATAGTAACTCCTGTCCATTGCATGTCTAGGAAAGCAAGGACTGGTGGGTCTGGCTATGAATATGGATGTCTGAATCACTCAGCACACTCCTCAATTTAGATGCCATAGTGGTTGCGACACCTAATTATCCATGCATAGTAGGTGGTCCAAATAGGAGTGCACAGCAGAGCAGCAGATGGGGGTTGCTGCTGTCAGATTAGATCGAGATTAGATAAAGCTTAATTAACACTTTATTTTTCTTAGATTCAACTCTGATTAGTCACACAAAAATACTACAGAGAAGCAAGGCAGAAATCAAGAGGCACAACTAACATTATTAAAAATCAAGGAAGCATTTTTACAGAGCAAGGCCTTGCTAGTAAGGGGTTATTCTCTGAGTCTGACACCTTTTGGGTCTGAAGAACAAGATGTACTTGGAAAGAGTTCTTTACCATGCCAACCAAATAGTTGGTAAACCTGCCCTTTCTAGCCCAAGCAATCTTAAATTACATAATCATACATATTTCAACATCCATTTGAGGTATTTTATGACATTGGTTCAAACTCTTATTATTTTTCATTACTTCTATATTTGTAATAACAAGAGGGACACAGTCTTTTAGAAATGTTTCACCAAGCAGTAAATTTAGTACAATTTTTAAACAGTTTTGGTGTCAACCCCCACAAACGTCATATCACAACTCCTTGCTATCCAGTATCAAATCTTTATCATCATATTTTGAATATTCTGAACCCACACTTTGACCTATCACAAGATTTTTTTGCCTTTCACCTAATTAACAAATGTAGGTGAATTCTTCTGTGTCAGAGTCTCCTCCTGTTGTTTGAATCCACAGACTCCAGCCTAGTAGGCTTTTCCTGCCTATGAGATCTAAAAACTTACCAGAAACTTTTGTGCAGCCCAGAGAGAAGGTTGCTTGCAGGAGTAGCCTGCAAAACAACCTTTGGATAACCTTTGTTTCTGTGCCAGACAGTGCAAACCAGTGAGCCAAATAAAGCCCATTTAAACCTTATTATTAAGTTAAAGGAAACTTATGCTGTCTATTGCCCAAGAATGAATCCAACTTTTGCGTTTTAGGATAGGGAAAAGGATGTCACAGATCAAGATAATTTTGCACTAGAGCAAATACACAGACTTAGAATATCTGAAATCCAAAATAAACCAAGCTTGCAAAAAATGAACACTTCTCTCTTGTCTCCTATTGTTGCTCAACTGCCAGAACTGTGAAGGAATGACCTTTATGGGGAAGTCAAATCAAACCAAGCCAACTCCTTTTTTTTCACGTCTGTGGTGTCTAACCAAGTGTTTACAGAATGTAGTATAACTCATGTAGCTCATTTAGTTCAGCTGTTTTCTGTTCTCATAAGCACACAAGTGGTCAGCTGGGTGTTTCTACATCACTGTTTTATCTGACCTGCTTGTCCAACGCATCACAGTGGGCTTTGCAGATGCCAATTAAAGGCTTCTTACTGTACTTTTATCTCCTCAGCTCTGCCACCAGACAGTGAGAGGGATACACTCTGTCCCCTAAAAAGTTTGATACCAATAAACTGAGTCTTTTCTTAGTTTATGTGTTTATTAAATTGTGTGGATGTGACCAACAATGTGAAGATGGGGGAAGAACTTGAATCTCCACTATGCCACTTCAGAGGCATTGCCAGAAGACAATTCTGTGTCCCCCACAGCAAAGCCCAGGGCTTCTGGCAGGGTAGACAGCATAAGTATAGCAGGCTATCCAGAACCTCCCCTACTCCTTGCTCTGGGATTTACTGGCTTTTGCTATATACCAAATGTGAGAAATATCATAGCAAAATATGAGGAAGATTTGACATAGGAAATTGCATTTGTGCTTCCCTTGCTCAGAGAAAGAAAACAGGACAGCGATACCCTGTCCACCTGTTCTTTTTCATATGAGAGTAGGTCTATTTAAAAATAGGGATGTAAAACAGGTTTTCACTGTTCTTGCACAAGAATAATACAAAATGAGCAGAAGTCATCCAAGAAAGTTTTTGTTGGCACCAACCTTCCCATTCTCTGGAGTCGCACGTTATCTGATAGCTGGCATACGGCAGGCTCTGCATAGTCTGTTATTCTTTCCCACGCTTCAAGATTTGGGCAGTAAATAGCTAAATAAATGCCAGAAGTATAATTCTTTTTTACCTCATCTGATTTAAGGAAACCTTTCCTCACATAATTCCTCCCAGGCATGCTGTCCAAGGCAGGACTGGTCCCTGCTGGATTGAGCTATTTTGACCTCTCTAGCTGACTCCATTTCAGCTTTCTAAACTTTGGAGATAAAGAACAGAAGAAACAAGTCACTACATCCAAGTACTGTTGCACCTTCCTTTAAGCTCAGTGAGATGCCAAGCCTCCTTGAGGGGCCTGTGCCATTCTACAGTGGTAGCGGCCCTCTGTCACCTTTGATTAACCTTTTTGTTCCTGAAGTAGATGCACCACCATGCAGCATTGCCATGCCCAGTAATGCTACCAGAAGAGCAGTGAGGCTGCAGATCAACTTCCATGATGTGGATTCTGGCCAGGGAAAGAGCTAAACTATGCAGAGCTGAAAGCAAAAGTGGGTGAGCTCTGTCTAACCCTGTTACCTCTCAGAGAAGAGTAATCTTATAATCATAGACTCATAAAATCATTTGGGTTGGAAGGAAACTTTAAAGATCATCTAGTCCAACTCCTCTACAATGAGCAGGGACACCTTCCAATAGACTGAGTTGCTCAGAGCCTCATCCAACCTTACCTTGAACATTTCCATAGCTGGGACATTCATGACTTCTCCAGGAAACCTGTTCCAATGTTTTGCCACTCTCAGAAAAAAAAAAAAATCTTCCTTATATCTAGTTGTAATCTACACTCTTTTAGTTTCAAATTAAAAGTGTGGGAATAGAGATTGCCAGTCAAGACTGAAGCAAAAGTGTTGTTGAGAATCTCATCCATTCTTACCAGTTTGCTGCCCACATCCATCGGAGGGATATCTTTCCTTGTTCTTACTTTTCTGACTGATGTACCTGTACAAGCTCTTCTTGTTATTCTTTGCATCCCTTGCCAAGTTCAGCTCCAGCCCGACTC
The DNA here is from genome assembly GCA_026770055.1 of Myrmophylax atrothorax. Lineage (NCBI taxonomy): Eukaryota > Metazoa > Chordata > Aves > Passeriformes > Thamnophilidae > Myrmophylax > Myrmophylax atrothorax. The sequence goes on from JAOXXN010000001.1 coordinate 81,737,193, forward strand.
ATCCCTACACAGCTGCAAAGCATTCCTATACTATTTCTGGGATACCTGTGCCTGCTTCTACTGCCTGTGCATTTCTTTCTTGCCCTTTAATTTTATCAGTAGATCCCAACTCATCCATGCATGTCCCTTGCCTTCCTTTCCTGATTTCTTATACCTGGGGATTAAGAGCTCTTGCAATTTATGGCAAGTGTCCTTAAAGATCTCCCAGCTCTGTTCTGCTCCCTTGTCCCTGAAGGCAGTTTCCCAGGAAATCTTACTGACTAACCCCTTGGACAGTTGGAATTTTGCTTTCCTAAAATTCGGTGTCCCAGCTTTACATTTTGTCTGGCCCAGGGAAGTATTTGTAGCTCCTGAGATACCCAAGAAAGCCACTTTGCTTCTGGAATCTTGAGATCATAATGAAAAATTAGTCAAATCCCAGGAGTGCTTTTTAGGAAACATGATGTTTTCACCCTCTAATGAAACTGCTGTTGGCACAGACAGATGAGGGACAAGTAGGTTTATCAAATCCTGCGGCCACTGGCACCATTTTATCACTCTCATCAAGACAGTGAAAGGGGATGGCAGGAGCCTAAAGTTTATGCCAGTCCTACAAATTAATACCCATCAGATTAAGTTATTTGATAACAAAGACAGTGACTTATCAAAAAAGGAGAAGGCCCTTCATCAAGGAGAGGGCAGACCACAGTTAGGGTTGTGTGATAAGGACTCATTTAAAACCGAGTAGATGGGCAGTAGATTGAGCAGTGCCGTGGGCTGTTAGAGTGGGAACAATTTGTTGTCCTCCCCACTCCTTCTGTGTCCAGTGGCACTTGGCCACCAGCCCCAGATGATGATTTTGGTTAACACCAGTCATATTATGGGACAGGTAACTGGAAAAAAAGAGATCCAGTCCCACCTGAGGCATGTCCCACCTGCAGCTTCAATCAGTACATGTAGATGCAGAGCCATTCCTCACACATTGCATTTCAGTATTGGACATTTTTTTCCATCAGAGTTCAGAGCTGTTGGTTTAGAAAGTGAATCCAAGGAGGCTCTGGTTTAAGGATGCTCATGTTCTTGCTGTGTATCCTCAGCAGGGGTGTTTTGATCTTAATATGTGTCTTTGACAGTCATGTCATCCATGTTGTGCCCATTTGAATTCAAGTGTTTGTTTCCACTGATGTGGTTTTTCTGGTTTTGTTGTTGTTCTTTGTGTTTAATTATTTTTTCTTTCTTCATTGAATACTTTGTTCAGGTTGCCTGCTCCTTCATGCCCTCCTGCAGAAAAACTGCATTTATGGTGTTTGCTTTGCTTTTTTTTATTGCTTGAGGAAAATTTTCACATTATGTCATCAATTTTTTTCTTTTTTTTTATGCTTGTTACTTAGAAGTGACACAAATGTGTTTAAACTACAGACAATTAATAGGGAGGGTAAATCCTATATGAGGAGGGATAAGGGAAGTACAAAGAAAACATAGATAAAAGCTAGTGGGGAAAAAAGCTGAGGAAACTAGAAAATAGCCTGGAAATCAGAGAATAAAAAAATTACAGTCATTTCCTATCGTATTTTCCATTATTGTTTATGATCAAGAAGAAAAGGCCCAGACTTACTCTCTTTCCATTAGGTCTGTTAGAATGTAATAGTTTTGCAAATGCTGCACTCATGTACCTGATCTTATGGTGATGACCCTGTGTGAGTTCAGGTCTGGAAGGTGGCTGCATTCACACAGGGTCCTACTCAGCGTCCTTTAGCTCAATGTTCCTCAGAATGGTTTACCTTTGAGAATGAATAGTGGCCTTTGAGAACAAATTTTCCACATGTACGTACTTCACTTGGCTCCATGCAATCCAAACAGCCCAGGTATCCACAAGGTTGGGGAGCTGGGACCACACTTCCCTGTATGGTGTCTACACACCCTTTGTTTAGTGGGACTGCCAGAGTCACTGCAGGGGGGAAACGTGAGGATCAGATGAGGTGCCGAGAAAGATAAATGTTATTTGTAAGCCTGTTATATGTAAAACTTCAGTGTCTTTTTTAGCACTGCTTTGGAAACTGAACATCTAAATATAAACATGTATGTGTGAGAGAGTCCCCTATTACTGAATTACCCAATGCTTCATCTTACAAGACTCTCTTTTGATTGCTTATAGTTTTTCTAAGTGGGCTGAAATTTTTTTGTATCAGCCTCAGGCTAGATAATTTTGGGGAAAGATAATAAACATATGGCAATGAGATAAGAACATTTAGATGAATAAGGTGTACTTATACACAGATAATATATGCCCATACTAGAGGTACAGACAGATAATCACACGTGTCTCACTCAGTCAGTTTAGGAAGTTTTCACTGCCTCAGCTGGAAATTACCACTCCTTAGTGGAAGCACAGAGCCTGTGAGCATGCACGTACCTTGTTCCGTAGCACTAGGCAAAGCAGGTCCCCTCACATGAGCTCCTGCTCTAGCTGGAGGAGTGGCAGTTTCTTGAACCTCTCTCATTTGGCTTCCTGCAATTTTGTGATGATAAACGAAAGGGATTGGCTAGTTGCAATGTGGGTATTGCATATCACAGCCATTGCAAATTATAATCCGAAACAGAGCAAATCATTATGTGTCTGGTCTTGTCCAAAACCAGATAGGAGTCTTCATCATTCATGCTTATTGGCAAACTTATTTTCACATGTTAGAGCTCATGAGGTATTTAAAAATAGGACTCCCTACTGAGCACAGGATAGTCTTTGCTGAAGTACATTAGTGGAGGCTCTGTTGGTGTCCCTCTGAACCAGGTGTCTTGTCCAGAAGGTGCAAAATGAGGTCACTCCAAGCCAAGAGTGCCCCTGTGGCTGGATGGAGATCTGGGAGGAAATTCTAGCCTGGTTGAAGTCAGCTGGAGTTTTGCCATTGACTTCGATGGAGCCAACATTCCTCTTCTGATGCAAACATTTCATAATAACCTCCTCTGCTGAACTTTCAACACATGCATGTTATTTTCATCACAAATAAACAAAATATTTCTAAAATAGACACCTTCATATATACATTATGCCAGAAGATGACATTAATAGTTCATCGTGGTGCACATGGTAAAATACTAGTAATCCATTCTTGAAGTCTCTGGGACAAATTCTGACATGAACAAATTTTTAGCTCATTTTGCCTGAATATACAGCAATCAGATTTACAGCTGAGGGGTTGTTATTTTTGCAGTATGCACATGCATTCCGAATTTGCCGTGCTCAGTAATGGAGACAAGACATTCATCTGTGTGCTTGGCTTTGGGAAAAGACATCCCTGTGTGTCCGGACCTGGGCCCTGGTACAGAGCAGACAGGAAATCTGCCAGACTGCCTCTGCAGGAGGCTGCCTCCAACACGTGCAGCAAGGAACAAGAAATGTCTTAATGATTAATCACTGTCAACCTTTGTTCTCGTTAAAGACTTGATTGTCGGACAAGGCTGGTAATGAGGCACTGTTCCTGGATATGTTGCTATGTGATTGTGCAAGTGCTGAATCTGAGCCTTGGACCCTGCAAGAAGCAGCTCCCACTTTGCCCAGGTTTTTGGAGCTGGGTTGGGAACATTGTTGTAAGAGTGCCTGCTAGCGGCTACGGGGCTGTGCAGCTTTCCAGCAAGGGGTTATGGACAGGCTACCAATAAATCACTAAGGGCTGAACATCAGTTCACAAGGATCTCAGGAGTAAGCAGCTTCCTTGTTGGTGCTGAAAAGGCAAAGTGCAATAAAAGGTTTCTATTAAGAGTTCCACAAGTAACTAACTATCTGTCAAAGACTATGCTTGTGGTTTCTCACCAATAGTGAGGATTGGCTCCTTTGAGGGATGTGCTCACCCATTTTTATGTGTGAGATTGTGCACAGTGATCCCTGTTTCTGAAAATAGTTATGGGGCACACTTTAATGTCAATATGTCCAAAAAGATTGTCATTTTAAAAAGTCTGGCTTCTCTGGCTCTTCCAGTGAGAGCTGCAGCAGTTGGGTGTGCTGAAATACTTATCCCTGTGCATGCTGAGTACCTGCTGCATCACTTGATGTCCAAACCTATCACTCCAATGCATGACTCACACCATGAGGATGCAGAAATCAGGTGTGTGCTCCCTACTGTCATGATTATTTCCAGCTTCATTGTCTGGAGGGATTAGTCTGCATTTCCTCTTCGAGCTCCATCACTCTGGTTTGTTGAAGGAGTGACACAGCATTTGCTTCTTTTCTCTGGTTGGATGAAAGCACAAATATTTCTGGCAGACAGCCTGGGCTTGTGAAATTGCAATGCTAGTGTCCGTGATTCCTTGTGTATATGCCTTGGAAACATGGTTGGCCCTGAAATTTTTGTCCTGGGAACTCAGATGGTCTTAGGAGGAAAACAGAGAAGTTGGCTGAGCCAACTTCTTATAAACACTCCACAAAATCACTGAAAGGAAATATTTTGCAGTCTTCACCCAGCTGTATCTCTGGACATTAGACACAGCAAAAACAGGTCTTGGGATCTTGAAATATTCAGGGATTTTAAATGCTGGTTTTACATATGAAAGTGATCTTCCTGGAATGCATAAAAATTCTCTCTGGCAGGGTATTAGGAGAAATTCAACCTATCTTCTGCATGGTTAATTTGGGAGGCTTTTAGTCACTCTATACAACACCCCTAGAAAGTGATCCACTAGTGCCTGACAAATCAAAGTGTGTTCACGCTCACTCTTCCAGGCATCTTACTCAAGTGTGAATAGAAGCATCCAAAATGAGGAGTGCAAGGGAATGTTCGTATCATCTAATCTGGGTTCCTAACTTAGTTATCTAAATTAAACATCTGAAGCCTAATTATGCAGCCCCATCCCTCTGTATAGTGAGAGGAGAGCTCCAGTGAGCAGTTTAGAGAGAATGCGCTCTAATTATTTTGTTAGAGACTTAAACTTAGAGGAGACTCACTTTGATGCTGTCACTCCTGACCTGACACTGGGCACAGAATGAGTTGCCCCACAGAGGAACAGAAAGGTGGAAAAATTCTTCTTCTTTTGAGGGAAAATCTGCAAAAATCAGAAGCTCATCTTGTGGCACAGATGCCAGGGTTCCTGGCTCCCAAGCAAACAGCCTCTTTGGGCATTGTGGTTTCATAAAAATAATTACCATTGCTTCCCTTGTGTCCCACCAAAGTTATTCAGCAATTCAAGGCATTCCAGGAGAAAGAGGCAAAAGGTTTGCACATTATTTTCCAGACAAATGTCCCTAAACCACTTCTCAACTAAGAATGCAAAGACATAAACTTGTAAAAGGCTTTCAGGGCTCCTAACAAGCTTTAGAGAGAAAGGTAGAGGAGAGGAAAGGAGAAAGATGCAATTTGGTTGGAAAGGTCCAAAGTGAGGAGGGGAGGGGAGGGGAGAGGAAAGGTAGGGAGGGAAGAGGAGGAGAAGGGACGGAAGGGGAAAAGGGGGAAAAGAGGGAAAATGGGGAAAAAGGAAAAGTGCATTTTACAAAGTTCATATGTATTAGAAACCAAAACATCCTTTCATTCGTATGAACACAAGTTAGCTGCAGCAGGGATAGAGAAAGGCAAACTTGGTCTTATGCTTTGTTTTACTGCTAATTTAAACATTTGAAGGTAAGGTTCTTTGCAATGCTTACGAGCAAAACCCCAGTTGTGCCAGCAGCTCTGAGGAGCTTTCACTGACTGCCTTTTTCTGTGCCTCATAGTTTTTATATGTCACTGTAACCTCAGAGAACGTGGTGCAACACATCTGCTCTGTACTTAGGTGCTGAAGTTTTGGCACCAGCAGAGCAGCTGGGGTTTGTGACTCCTGGTGAACACTAACTCAACCCTCGGCTGCAGCCGCTACCCCATCTGGCACCAGGCATGGCCCTGCGAGGCCTGAAGCTCATTTGCAGTACTGGAGGGATGTGGGGCAAAGAACTGGGGGCAAACCTAGGTGGACATTTGTACCTGTTGTAGGTGTGAAGCTTCCAGCCTGTCCCTGACAGCTGGCTGTCTGCAGGGATGTGCTCACGGTCACGTCACCTTCTTGGAGGCAAAGTGGAAAGGTTATCTGCCTCGTGCATGGTGTCACTATGCGGGCAAGCACTTGAGGTTTCTCAGCTGGAGGGATGCTGGGCTACCTCTGCAGCCTGCTGTGCAGAGGCACCCCTGGGCAAGGGGACATGCACGTCCCACGCCAGGCTTTTTTTGGTCTGGGGTTTCTAAAGTTAAAGCGCATGAACCACAGCAGGAGGACCCAGGAATGAGGTTCCAAAGGCATCTTTAGATTTGTGGAGTTGCAGTAAAGCCAGGCTCAGAGCAGGATGATGGAGTTCAATGAAAGCAGGGTAACTCCAACCCATATCTGCCCTTCCTCAGCAGGGATGTTGGAAGGTGCCCTTTGTCTGAGCACAGGGGCAGAGCCCCATGTCCCTGCCAGCAGTGCAGCCCTTCTGCTGTCTGATTTGCAGTGTTGCAGGCATGGAATGAGAGCAAGGCTCAATACTACTGGTTCATGAAGGGTCAAACTGCTGTGCAGCTAATTCCCTGATTTATTAGGAAACTGTTCTTCCTTCTCCCATTGCAACATGGCTGATGGAAGATCAGCAGGCAGAAGAAGTAACACATCATATATTCATAGCCTCACACTGACGTTTCATGAACAGCAGAGAAAGGACCAAATGCAAAAAAAAACCCATAAAAAACAAAAAAAACCCCCAACCTGGCTCCAAGTTGATGATTTACACTGTTTTCTCAGGGTCTTTTTGCCAAGCAGCTGGTGTTTTGTGCCAATGGCTATTACAGAAGAGCTTTCTTTGATGGGTACCGTGAATGGACACTACACAGTTTATCTTAAAACGAAATCCCCCACGCTGCTTATATGGGCTGGTGGCAGATGAGGGAAAGAAAAAGTTGGGCTTTGTTGTTTTTTTTTTAAGCAGGACTATGAAAGCACATTCAGGGGAGCCTGCACTATCTGTGCAAAAACTCAACAGATGAATTCTATTAATGGATGGAACATGTGGCTGGGTTCAAGCTAGAGTTGTCATTTGAATATAGAAGTCAAAGCCAATTTATTGTAACATATTTTTCTTTTCAAAATATTTTAAGAAAGTAAAAAAGTTTGCGCAACAACTTGGCAAGCAGGTCTGTTGAGAGGAGGTATTTTCTATCTTGAAGCTAACATAAGGGCTGAAAAATGTGGCAGTGCCAAGCAATCCTGGATTCCTTCTGCAACTGAAAGAAAGTGTGCAGGATATAATTATGGAAGAGCCCAATAAATTTGAAGGGTGGGTTTCTAACACTGCCTTGGGGGCTGCAGGTGGCTCCAGAAGAATGTAACTCTTTTTGTTTTAGTAACAGTCTTCAAATACTTTATCTAACCAGCTACACACTTATGTGTCCCCATCTAGAAGTCACAGAATTATGTTAAAATAGAAATACCCATAACAATCATTGTGTTGCTTCCTTGCCAGATGGTAGGAAGATAAGTGGGATTAGTCTGTAGTGAGTGTGTGTGTTATTGGGGATGAGAGAGATGCAAAAGCATAGGCACAGAAATGGGCTTTCCTGGAGTTTAGAAAGCAATAAGCATCAGTGCTCTGTGCTCTTCAGAGCATCGGTAGGGTATGTGTGACCAGTCCTTGTTTCTGTTGGTCAGTCCGTATTTCCCTAGATGCCGTGGGGGACAATGGCCATGGAGCAGAGCTTTACTAGGTAGTAGCCCAGATCCTGGGTCTAGACCTCAGTACTGAGAGAACCTCTGCATAATAGGGAGCATCAGACTCCAGCTGTGGAGTCTTGTGTTGCCAGGAGAAAGTGCTGCTGCCTGTTAGGTTATAGAGTTATGGGGTTGGTTCCTCTGGTGAATTGCAGCCAAGTGCAGACAGAGAATGGATGTGTCTCATGACTGTTGTGACCCCTCCAGTGTATCCCATTTTCTTTGTAGGTGGGTGGCTAAGGAATACCTGAGTATTGAGTGATCCAATATAGACTGAGTGTTTTTGTGTGTGCACTCAGAAAGCTATTTACATTTGGTAAAGGCCCAAGTACCAAACACTGGTGGAATAAGTAGGCAGAAAACATATTGCTGCTGAGGGAAATCATGGCTGAGAGAAAAGGAGCAGCATATTTTCGTTCTATGTCTCATCTTGTATGAGCATGATTTGAGTTCTCAAGTACATTCTGCATTGCTTTCTGCAATGGCTTTTTGCCATCCCTTCCTCAAGAAGCTGCACACTGGGAAGAGGAAGCAGATCTAGATCCCTCACAAAGACCAGGGAGATCCTAAAGCACTCTTCAAAGTTTTTCCCAGTTACACATTTGTTTTACCGAGAAGTTGATACACTCTGAGCCTATTTAATCCTGTCACTAATGGGAGTCAATTAGCAATCTCTCAGAGATTGGTCTTGTCAGGGACATGACAGGATGAATGAAAGCAACACCATTTACCCCACTGTGAAGTACCAGCTTTCCACCTCTGTATTTTCTAAGGATGCCACTTCTAGCAATATCTGTAACTTCTTGCTGCTGCTCACCAGATGGTAGGAACAAGCAGACCAAGTTTGTTCCCTTGTGGTCAAGCAGGCTGCTGTACGGCCCGATGCATGTTTCCTGAAAGATCCCCAGGTCGGCTCTGTTGATTCTCATAATGTTTCCCAAGCTCCTGGTACAATATTGAGGTTTTCCACTGGAACCACTTGGCACATTTTCAGTCTTCCCTGAGTGATGAAGTTATTCAATCCCTTTTTTATTATGTCAAAGCCTTTGTATCGGTCACTCCCTTTCTTATTATGTCAAAGCCTTTGTATCAATCACTCCCTTTCTTATTATGTCAAAGCCTTTGTATTGGTCACTTGTCCTGAGAGTCTGTGGGCTGTGTCCTGAACTTGAGCTAATTAGATAAAAAGGATTATTTCCTTTTCTTGATGCTTGTTATTATTTTCATCCTTCACGAGCCATTTCTTCTGTTTCAGGATCAACACTCTGTGGTAGGCCAGGGAGCTGGCCCCACTCCAAGCTCCAGTTCTTGCTCAAATCCAAACACTGGAAGTGGTTACATGAACTCATCCCAGCAATCATTGTTGAATCAGCAGCTGATGGAAAAGAAACAGGCTCTGCAACGGCAAATGATGGAGCAAAAACAACTCCTTCTGCAGCAGCAGATGTTGGCAGAAGCTGTAAGTTTTCTAACTCCTTATTTTACATGGAAAATGTTGTCATAAAAACAATAGAAAAGAAAGCTAAGACGGGCCAAGAAAGCCCCCAAAACTTCGAGGTTGTTTTGGCAATGCCTAGAATTTCAAGAGTGTGCCTCATATTTTTTCAGCACTTTGCTAAGCCCTTTTGAAACCTTCAGTCTATGTGAAACAACTCAAATATCCAAGCTACTGTGGTGTCATTACAAGAACAGTTCAAGCACATGCTTGATTTGAGGCATATAAAGATTGTCCGTGGTTTTCTTTGCAATATGAGCCAAGGTGCACTGCTAAACTACTTCACCCTCAGAGGAAAGTTGACTTCCAGGCTCTGTGACCTAGGCAGCAGGGTGTAAGGTGCCTGTGGATAAACAAGGATCAGGTACATTGCTTTGGGTTTCAACACAAGCTTGTGTGCTCATCTGGGATCATACATGGATCCTCCTTTCTCTTTTTCTTTTTGCATTTCCAAATACCTGTAGCCAGTTCTTCCATCTCCTTTTGACATCTGAGAGACCAGTTGGGAGTCTCTGGTCATTTTATGAGTCATAGGGGACTCTATAAGGGAAATAGTTCTTGAATTTTTAATTCATGCAGAAGAAAAAGGAAGTTTTAAATCAGCTGTGTGTGCTGCAGTTTCCTGTCAGAATTTTTAGCAGAACGAAGAGTTAATTCCTCAAATAGCTGCTCTTAAAAATAAATAAAATAGAAATTTAAAATACTCTACATAACATGGTTTTTTAATCAGTTTGACTTTTCTTTTGTATTGTGTACATAGAAATACACAAAAAGCTTGCCTGCAGTTTTTGCTTTGCAGGGATTTCCTGGGAGGTAACTTGTCTTTCTTCTTCACAAGGGTTCAGGTTTAGCAGGATGTAAAAAAAAAAAATCCTTAAAAATCTTTATCAGACCCCTCACTCCCATCCCCTCACTCCATTATGGAAATGCCTAAACACCACAAGAAAGGCTCTCCTCTCGGTGTTTTTAGGTGCTTCTGGGAGAAGAAAAAACAGATTTTTCATAAGAAGGTCCATTTGCTTGCTCTCTTCAGGCAGAGGATCCCCAAATTACTCTGATGGACTTCCATCACCAGCCAGGGCCTGACTCTTTAACACTAATGATCAAGGTTGCCATTCTGGCAGCTGAGCCTGAAACCTCAGGTGCATTGCAGAGAAGGCGTGAAGCTGCCCCAGCAGCCTCACAGTAAGGGCACGTGTGAGCCAAACGCTCACGGGTGAAGTGTGGCACTCTGGAGACATCAAGTCACACTGATGCTTTGAGAGATTTGGCATTGACTCCAGTGCCTGCTCTTTCCAGATCTTTACGAACACAGAGCTGCTAGTCAGATTTCAGTTCAAGGACTTTGATTTCTGTCTTACTCTCAACAGAGATGTGCCCCCTGCAGGCTCAAAACAAACAAACAAAAAATTCTCCCCAACTAATATTTTTTTCTACAATCTTTCCCTTCTTTCTTTGCCCCAAAGCTTGTACTCCCAGTGTAAGAGGGAAGGCAGCACCATGCATGTGTATGGGGAAGCACAGGGCATTGGTGGGTGCGTGAAAACCAGCCAGCCTAGCACCATCCTTGCTAAACCATATGTCCTGCTGGCATCTCTGCTGGGGAGAGATGTGGTGGGAGACAAAGCAAAGGTTTTGCTGATTTTTGTGGTTGTCCCTGCAGTGCTGAAGGAAGGAGTGAGTGAGAGAAGGGCATGGCTGTGGATGGGGATGACAAGCTGAAGTTCTCTTTTCCAGCTGTGCATGCTGAGAAGACTGTGTGGGTGAAATGGGCTGATAGTCATTGACACAGCCAAGGGGCAGGTGTCAACCCTTGTTGCTCCCCAGCTGCACCCTGGATGTATGTTTTTTTGAGTTAGACCTAGATATTTGCTCTGTCTCTGTTCTTTCAGAGAAAGCACACCTAGCTGTATAGACAGGGAGGGAGCCATGAGTAACCATCAGGCCCCTCAGTATGAACAGCATGGTGAGCAAGGAAGGGCATACATCAGAAGACACTTTGTACTGCAGTGCAGACACAGCCAGTGTTCTCAGAGACTGAGAAACTCTCAGTGGTTTTAAGGAAAGTTGAACCAGACACACTGCAATGAGCTAAAAGGTTTGCATATAGACTTCAGTGGGTGATGGCACAGTTTCACAGTTCTTGTGGACCAGACAGGGTGAAAGGAAGAAACCCTTCAGCTTTATACATACTGAGATAAGAAAGAGAGGGGCAAACCACAGACAGAAAAGCATAAGGAAAAGCAAATTAATGCATTTCTACTCTAATCCTCCAGGAGAAAATAACTCCACAAGATCAGCTGAACAGACACTTGACACGACCACCACCAGATTATAAAGACCAAAGAAGGAACGTGGTCAACATGCAACAAGCAAACCAATATCCTGGTAAGTGCCCATGGGTTCAATGAAACTGTTTCCTTCCTTCCTTCCTTCCTTCCTTCCTTCCTTCCTTCCTTCCTTCCTTCCTTCCTTCCTTCCTTCCTTCCTTCC
>JAOXXN010000001.1:81751004-81769000 GCA_026770055.1 Myrmophylax atrothorax
CTTCCTTCCTTCCTTCCTTCCTTCCTTCCTTCCTTCCTTCCTTCCTTCCTTCCTTCCTTCCTTCCTTCCTTCCCTCTGGCAGTTCATGTACAGTGTGAGGACCCTTGTACTGATCTTTAAGCACCCTGCATGGCACCATCATGAGTGGTACTTTTGCTGTTTAATATGCCACAGTCATGGCCTTAGTGCTGGTCTGCAAGCAGCATTTCAACAGATCAGACAAACAGTAGAGGAAAAGCCTCTGGTTTGTGCCAGAACTGCCATGGGCAGAAAATGCCCAATACTTCAGGACTATTCCCTTGTTTTAGCTCTTGTGCCCTCACCTCCATGGGGAGTCTAGTTTTGGAAGCACAGAACTGCCTGTTTGGCTTTTCATGCTGTTCACCTTGCTGGTTGGCTGGATGCCACTCTGAGAGCAAAGGTAGAGTAAAGAAAAATTGCTGAGGAGAGAAAGGAGGTGGAAGAAATGTAGCAGATGTGATCAAAGGATGTTCTTTATACTGCTAAGTGTCTGTGCATGTAAGTGTAGAAAGGATCCCTTCCCTTCTAGTATATTTTTGTATGCAACACACTGAGGACAAAAAGATGGTTTGTTTTTTTGTTTTGCCGTAACTGTTGGCTCTGCAGGTTCAGCAGTGATCTGAGTCTTTCCTTCCTACCTGTCCTTTGCAGCTCAGCTATTACAATTTTAATGAGCTCTGAACTGCAGCTCACTCACGTGCCACCCCTCTGCCCAACCTTCTGGCCATGGGACCACCATCCCAGGTCTATGGGGAAGGGTCAGGTTGAGCTGCTCAGTCAATATTCAAGCATTTCTTTGCTTTGCTTCTAAGTTCTCGCAGTGAAAATCTTGCTGCAGGCTGGAAACCGCTGCTGGAAACTGCTGCCTTCTAATGGACCCGAGAGTTTATCACCTCCAGTAAATTTGCACAAGGATCCCTGATGCCAGTGTAACAGCCCATGGTGGGGGCAATGCCACAGGGCAGAGGGCGCTCTGCTTGCTGGCTTGGTACCTCCTGTGTTCCCAAAACAAATGCTTTGGCAACCCTGTCAGTTTGCTCGGTAATCTTGTGATTTGGTGTGTTGTTTAAAGGCTCATTCCTGGAATCAAATGATTAACTGAGACTCTTGGCTTTTACTTAAAAACAATCCTTTTCTAGCCTGAGAGAGAAAATGGAAGTGACTGCAGCCACATCTGTAAAGGCTCCAAAATTAGTAGATCACCACTGTTATTTGGTGGCTCTTGTTGTTAATCTGATTGACTCTTCGTCAGTCTTGTGGGCTTTGGAGTCCCATCTTCTGGGTTTGAAACATGGGGGATTGGCAGCACTTGTCCATTCAAATCTCAAGTCCCTACTGAGTGAGCCCCAGGAGGACAGCAGCTTTTCAGGCAAGCCTGGGAGAAAGGGTTGTTCTGGGAGCTTCCAGCAAAGCTACCAGATGGAGTGATTAGGAAACTCTTGCATAAGAGACTAACAGCAGGGAATCTGTTCCCTTTTTCTGGGAATAGCTTTGGTCAGGTCAGGGAAGAAGAGATGAAAAGTTAAATAAAATAACATAGGGTCTTGGAGAAACTTGTTTAAGCATTTTATTCCTCTGTGCTTTGCCTCACAGTGCCATGTCATGGCAAGAAGCAGGTGAATCGGGCAGGGAAGATGTTTCTCTGAATTGCTGTAGCCTGGGGTGCCCAGCTGCTGTGCACAGTGTTTCTGGGGAAGGCATTTCTTCCCATCTGGAAGAAATCAGAACAGAAAATACTTATGTTAAAAATAAAATCATAAAAATAGCAATACAAAGAAAGAGGAAGCTTCATCTTTTGCACAAGCACAACCACTTGCTACTTGATTTTTTAGAGTGTGGCATTTGCAGGACCACTGTGATGGTAGCCCTTGGGTCCATTCAACAGCTTGCTGAGTCACCCCAGGAGGGGCTTCAACCCAGTGGCAAGTGAGGTGACTTCACAAACTTGTAGTTCATCTGGAGGGACAAAATCATTTCTCCCCAGTCTTCTGTTCCAGATCTTTTGAAATGCCACGGAATTGTGTACCATTCCTCCTCTTTGATACCAGCATAAGGGAACAAAGAATCAGGGGCCACATCACTATCACCCCTGCAAAAAGACCACAGAAAGGCTTGGAAGGGACCTTAATGATCAACTAGTTCTAACCCTCCCGCTATGGGCAGGGACACCTACGACTAGACCAGGTTGCTCAAAGCCCCATCCAACCTGGTCTTGAACACTTCCAGGGATCGGGCATCCACAGTGTTTCCAGGCATCCTGTTCCAGTGCCTCAGCACCTTTTGAGTAAAGATTTTCTTCTTTATATCCAATCCAAGCCTACCCCATGTCAGTTTAAAACCATGCCCCCTTGTCCTATCACTGCATATGTTTGTAAAAAGTCCCTCTCCAACTCTCCTGTAGTCCCCTCCAGGTACTGGAAGGTGACAGGTCTTCCCAGAGCCTTGTCTTCTCCAGGCTTAACAATTCCAACTCTTTCAGCCTGTCTTCATAGGAGATGTTACAGTAATTCCAAAAATGCACACCTACCAGCAAAAGCCAAAGATCAGGCTAATTGTGCAGTTCCCTGCTGAGCACTGATCGTAAGAATTTGATTGTCCTTGTGAAGCTGAAACCAAGTGGACTCCCCACAGCATCTCCTGTACCAGGAGCTGCACAGTATGGGGACTGAATTTAGGTACTTAAATTAGGACGACATCATTCTTAGGGCAATTAGATTCCTTACAGTCAAGTGTCTTCTGCTTAGAGCCAGTTTGTGAAACAGGCTGCTTCCCAGGATGGAGGGAGCCTCTTAATTTAGATATCTTTTTGTATTAAATTAGAAGAAGGACTCTGGTTGTAGAGTCACTCTCAGTGTTAATAATGATTTGAGAAGGGTTAATTTTTAAGTCCTTGAGGAAAAAAAAAATATTCCTTTGCATCCATTACTAAATGGAAATAGCATATGTATAAAAATAATGCAGAAGAAATCTATGACGATTTTTTTCTTCAGTTCTAGTCTGAGGGAGCTGAACATCATTAGGGTGAAATTTCAACAGGAACAGTATATTAAACAGCTGTTCCTAAACATAGACTTTTAAAATATGCATGCACATTATTTGTCTTCAAGAGTTTTAAAGGAGCTCGCTGAGAGGTTCTCCAGAGCCTTAATGTCACTTTCTGTTTAGTCTTGGAACTCCAGACTTGCTAATACCCCAACAAAAATTAAAAGAGTAAGTAGTTTATTGCAGCCCTAGTCACCTAATGAAGAGCTCAGCATAACTACTGGGGAGCAGATAGAGCCCACATAGTAAATATAATTAATGTCAAGCAACATGGACTGATGTGAAAGAGTCTTTTCAAACTTGCATGGTATTTCTTTCAATAAAAAAAAACAACTTAAAGGTAATAGTTGTTCAGATAATGTTCTTTAAAGCATCTGACTTCTTATTGCCTATTTTGGTTAACAAACCAGAGTGGTACAAAATTAACACAGCTCAAAACGAAATCACTGACAGGTCTCCAGATATCACTGTGAACAAGCTGTGTGATGGGAACTGAATGCACAAACACTGTCCGAGATGATGCTGAACAGCAAAAATAGAGCTTACTTTACATCCATATTGGAGACATGCAAAAACTATTACTGTGACCAGTTGTGATGCACAGCTCTGAAATCAAATGTCAAAAACTGTCAAGTTCTGAAAAGAGCTTCAAAGGACCAAGGGACTGGAAAACGGGCCACTCACTGAGACCGAAGTATCTGGAGAATGCTGCAGGCATGACACAGTCTTGAAGCACCTTTGTGATAGGAAGAAACTGATGATAAACTACTTAATAAAATTAATCACACAGATTTAAAGAAGTCAAAGTTAGTCAAATTCAGTCTGCTCTTATTGTATGTATGAAGGATCAAACCAAGGCAGTGTCCCATGTCAAACAATTGCTACTAGTTGCTATCTATGATACAGAAAACCTGCAGAGTTGTATGTTCATTCATTCCTCCTCTGGCAGAGGCTCAGGGAATTCCTGAAATGCAGTGGGACCTTGGTAGCTAGCCCATGCAACAGCTTTTCTCATGCTTTGGGAGCCACCCAAAGTGGTAAAGAATTTAGCTTGTATTATGCCATGCAGCAAAGATTTCCCCAACTGACCCACATGTTGTGTGAAGAAACATCTCCTTTTGTTTGCCTTGAACCGGATTTCTCCAAGCTGTGCTTCTTTTAGGACTTGCACTGGAAGCAACAGTAGCAAAGGGAATTAGGCTATGGAGCAGCTGATTGTGTGCAGAGGAGGTTCTCTCCACAGTGCCATCTACAGTGGCTGTGTCTAGAAAATGATTGGTTGTCTTTCACTGCACAAGCAATCAGCATACATGGCATAAATTACTTCCCATGGCCTCAAAATAGAGACTTTGTAGCCCCAAATGTGCTCCAGAAGTGAGCTTGTGTTGAGGTTTGGAGGTTGAAGGCCTCTCTTGTGGTAATTCATTGGCAGGTGTCAGGTACAGGAAAATGCTCCAGTGGGCAGAATTAGTCACAAGTGGTAGACTTGTGCCAACTTACAACTTGTACTTTTCTGATGCACAAAAGGTGAATTTCATGTGCAGCAAAAGCAGCATATCGTGTGTGCTTCCCTCATGGGCAAGTCAGCTTCTGCAGCAGCGAATGGCCATAGCCCAGCTGGGAAGAGAGTTTAGAAGGGCATCTGGGTGGGACTCGCCAGATAAAGCACCAAGTCATGCTCTTGTATCTGCTCTGCTGCCACATGAAAGGACAGTCAGGGCTGAAATGCTCTCCCAACACAGGGCTGCAGATGTCTCAGCTCCTGATGTCATCTGGGACAAACTGCTGTAGGTGTCTGTGAAACGTGGAAAAGGAGCCTGATGAGGGTGCCTCTTGCTCCCTTTGTTCTCTAGAGGGAGGCAGGATGACCATGCCCTGTATGGAAGAAAAGTTCTTGCTCTCTGATCACTTAGATATGCTTTTTCCTATCTGAGGTGCCTAGTGCTTCTGTGAAAAAAGGCAGAAAGGGCTTCTCTTCTGCCCAGTGGTTCTGTCTGTCCTTCCCTACTCTAATAGCTATCTTAGAGTGAGCACCAGTTTTGGTTCATCTGCTGTCCTATGAAAAGATGAAAATACCACCAATGGCTTCATATAGGCCAAACCACCCTTTGGATGATAGGCATCATCAAGGCCTTGAGCAAGTTCGTGTAAGTCCTCTCAAGAGCAAAGTATCTTCTTCAAGAAATTCTTCTACTAGAAAATTGGATTTTTGACTTGTTGGTATATGACTGACACCACTCATTGATGCACTCATGCTTGTTCTAACACTTTTGCTTTCTCCTTTCCAGGTGGTTCACCAGCTGTGAGTATGAGCTCTAACAACATGTCCTTATCCAACCCAATTTCAACTCATAGCATCATGGCCCAGAGCTCCAGCCTCATGTCCACCACTGCTGGAACCCGAATGCCTTCTGTTCCTGCCCCTCGGAATATGGGCTGCTACGGGAACCTTCCTTGCAACCAACCAAGCACATACAATGTGACTTCAGGAATTAATCAAATGCAGCCACACAGAAACCAAAATCAAGTTCTACCCAGTCAGAATAACCCCATGGTGTCCCGACAGCAAACCATGACACAGGGAAACAATGTGGCAGCTTTTGGGACGGGGTCGGTGGTTAACTCACCGCAAATAAGGCCAAGCTTGAACCATGGAGCAACAGTTATCCCAGCTCAACGGCCGGCCAACGTGATGATCACAGCTACTGCCACTGCCCAAAATTGGGCCCCACAAGAAGCTGCAGTGAAGCAGCAGGATGCACTGAAGCCTGCAGGGGTCCGTTTCCCCACCGGCACTCCATATCCTAACCAGTCTTTGCAACGCAGTGTAGGCAACCAGCATTTTCCTCAGCGTGCATTGGCACCTCCTAACCAGTTAACAGCAGGAGTCCAAATGAGACCTCCTCTAAACCAAATGCACCAGACTCTAAATGGACAATCTGCTGGCTCATTACGAGGGCTCAGCATAAGACCCAACCAGCTGAAAGGACAGACTATACCTACCTTGAATCAGCCAGGAACAAGTATGACACCGCCGTCATCTCTGCCGTCAACTGGTTTCACATCTACCAACCAAAACTCTCGGGCTTACCAAGGAAGTGACCATGGTAATGACCTAGCATTTGACTTTCTGAACCAGCAAGGTGATAGTATAGGACCTGCACTCAACAGTGACTCGGACTTTATAGATTCTTTACTGAAAACAGAACCTGGAAATGATGACTGGATGAAAGACATCAACCTTGATGAAATTCTAGGGAACCACTAGTAAGTGACAGTACGAGGAGGGAGCCAGATGAAGAGGCAGCAAGGACATTAGCTTTCTCTTTAGATGCCAACAACCTGCTTTATTAATTTACACTCTAGTAACTGGGCTGTTCTTTAAAATACCACACAGGGCAACTGCCCTGTTTGAAGAGTTGCTCTAAGAACAAAACTGAAGTCTTCCCAGATGAAGCGATAGTGTAAGTGATATTTCTGCCTGCCACAAAGGAGTGAGAATTCATGATTCACCACACCAATGCCCAGCACATTGCAAACTCCTCAGTTCTTCTCACAGGGGCTGTGGGGAAAAATGTGTTTAGCTTCCCACACATGGAAGCACCAGACAGCAGTATGGGTTGTGGAACATTTCTCCAAATGCAAGTAAGGGCCCAAGCAGTCCAGAGCTCTTCAGTCATCATGTTCACAGCCCTCAACTTCCTTGGGACTGCTCAGCCCTGATACCATCAAACCCTGTGTAAATCTCATAGTGTTAAAAAAACTGTTTACTGCTGCTCCATACAAGCTTACGTTTGCTTTCTCAATGATTTTGTTATAAACCCTCTATCTTTTGCAGCACACGACAGGGTAAGTGGTCTCATCCAAGGGAAGAAAGAAACATCGTCCAGCGTGTTGCTCAGTGTGCTCTAACATTTGCATTCTCCCTTTCATCAGTGCTTGCAGTGAATATCAGAGAACGCTACTGTCCTGCCAGCAGCACAGTCATTTTGGGCATTGAGGGAAACATGAGATGAACTATTACCAAAGCTCAGGATCCTCATTTTGCCACCTTGCCCTACCCCAGGGATTCCAGTGGAGAACTTGAGTGAGAAGGGTGCTCACAATTTGACCCTCGCCAACTACTTTCCTAGTCCAGCTTAGAGGAGAGCAAATGCACAAAGTGGCTCAGCTAAGCCACTGTCCTCATTTGCATCTTAACCCATGGCAAGTGTCAGTTAGTTCAGGTTTACCCCAGTAAAAATGACATCATCTCTGCCTGGGGAGAGGCTGCCATTTTTACTGCACAGCATTTGGGCTCCATCCTGTTTTCCCTTTGCTATAAGATGCTGAAAGAGTTCCACTGATGGCCCAGATCCCCACAGCCTCCATCAGGTGGAGTATGAGAGACTCTGCCCCTGAAACTAGCAGGCATATCAATTATAAGTTACAGTAGGAGGCTCCACTCAGCCACATCTGTGCTTGCAGATGATACCGTTTTGGGGAATATTTCTGCGCATCACTGGGAAGATATCTGGGGTCAAGAACCATTCCCATAGGCAGTTTGCAGCCACCTCGCCTTGAAGGCTAACAGAGCAGAGCAATAAGGATACATACAGGCTGTTCCACTCCTGACAGGGAACAGTCTCAACCATGTCAAATTTTTTCTATAGACTTGGTCAGTAGGGGCATCAGAAGGATATGCTCTGTCACTATAAAGCAGCTTCACAGTGATTCAGACAGGATCCATGGATGGAAACAGATCTTGCAATTCAAATGAAAATGCTGTCCTTTAAAATGATGTGGTGTGACGTGTTTAACAGCCTCCCCTGAATTAGCTAAAACTAGAGGTGGCAAAGGAATACAATGCCTATGTTTGCATGACTTGGTGCCAAGAGGCATTGCTCTGCCCATGCAAATGCTTTATTCATCCTTATTAGTGGCAGTGGGATGAGTAGACTATTTGACAATAGCCTCTGCACTTATCTGACCTATTTCTCAAGAGAGGTTTTAATAAGGCTTTTCCAGTCAGTTCACCCTGTCATTTCAAATAGGCACAATTTTTCAAGATGTTTCAGGAAGCATCATTACACAAATGAGCACCAGCACCTCCAGGAAAGGTGTAACATGGGCATTTAGATCAACATCCCAGTTGAGGTTGTTCATTCCCAGAAATGTTTTTTGTAAGAGGGACAAGAAAGCCTGATGAAGAATCCCTTCTGCTGCCCCAGCTAGTGATCATTGCACACCCCTGCATTGTGTAACGTGGTCACTCAGCTGCCCAGAAAGCTCCCTCTTCTCCTCAGCTTTGGCTGTGGTGCATGTGGCCCCTTTGATATGTCAGTACCAGTTTTTCCAAGTCTTTGGAGAGCTTTTCAGCTCAGTCACTGGGGTACCACCTAAGTCTGGAGATACATAGATGTGATCTAACAAAAGTCTCCTCTATAAATTGTGCAAAACTAGACTGAAATAGTAGCTACATGAGTTTGAAGTGAAAGGAAGATTGGCTCATCTGCCTCAAACATAGGCATATACCCTGCCTACAACAGTCAACAGGTCTACAGTGACAGACAACACTGGCAAGAACAGACACCTGCGATGGATGCCACTAAGGCTGAGGCTGAGTTAGTATCACCATGAGCAATGGGCACTTGAGATCTGGTAACTCCAACCACCTTCACACGCCACTGAAAAAGCCAACACTGGTTTCTGTATTAAGACCAGACTGTTTTCCAGATCCTCAAATGATGTAAAAAAATTGTTCAGCTGAGGAACTGATCCCAAGGAGTCAGGAATTGGACTCAGTGATTCTCATGGGTTCCTTCCAACTCAGGATAGTCTATGATATCATGTGGTGGTGGATTCAATGCTGAGTGTTGTCTTTTTGGCCTCAGCCTAGAGTGGAAAAGACACTGGGCTGTGAGTGCCATGCCTGGGAGCAAAATTTCATCCTGTCTTAAGTAAATTCAAAAAAAGTAGAGGCCATTTCCAGTCCTGTAAATATAAGCCTGATGCATTTGAAATGCGAGCTTGTAAAGACTCTTGCAACCAAAACTTGAATTCAGTATAATTTCTTCAGAACACTTGTATCTGAATGGAGCTAGTGTCTTTTTTCTCTTTCTTTGCAATGGCTAAGTGCACTACCCTTATAGTCTATTTTTCATCACAGACTGAGCACTCTTCACAGTATTGGGTTGTAAATATAAAGAATTATTTGTTTTGTAAACTTTTGTAAAAACAACAACAAAAAGTAATAATATTTTGGTAGGAATAATAAAAAAACCATATTATTTGGGTTATATTTATACATATGTGAAATAAATATACTATCAAAAAGTTGTATTTTATACAAAAAGTCAACGGTTACCTTTTGTATTCTATATACAGTTTTGTATGATATGATTGTTTATTTTTATCTGCAGACTTCGACTTTGGGTTTTGGGGGAGGGCAGAATGGGATCATGGTTAAATAGCTGGGTCTGACCCCAAGCTCACTGAAACCAATGGAGTCTTTCCATTGCCTTCACAGGGCTTTGAATCAAGCCTTTAAATCGCCTTCAGATATGTTTGACATCTGAAGCTCTCTGGAAACCTCAAAATGAAAACATTCCAGGTTTCAAATTTTTTCCCTGAAAAAGGCTTTTATTATTGTTATTATTATAATTATTGTTATTATTGTTATTGCAGCTGTTGGGAAGCAGGTGGGACCTATGTAACTGTCATGTCCTTGTTGCATGTATGTCTGCTTTATATTTTCCCCATATTATAAACCAGTGTTTCTCTATACAGACTGAAAAGATGCTGTACAGAAATGTTTGTGTTTATGCATTTTTACCTGTGGCTGTATATACCTCCTAGTACTATGCAGTGACACTTATTTGACTCCATTTATTTTTCACCTAAACATGAATAGTATGTTTTTCAGTAGCTATCAAAACTCTGCCAAGTAAATCAATCAAAATTATCCCAAGTGTCTCTTTTCTTAATATGAATTTTATATTGAATGTCTGTTTAGTCAACTGCTGGTTCATCTGAGTAATTTAAAAATATGGTAATATTTTAGGAAGGTGGTGAGAAAAATGTACATTTGGCATCCTCTAGGAGCTCAGCCTGCATCTTTGCAAGAGAGCTGTGATGTTTTCCTACTGACTGAAGACATGGTTTCATTATCAGCAAGGATTAACAAATAATGATTAACAAAAAATGGTGTTTTAGTTCCTGGTGAGTGGGTTGGTAGAGTCTTGCAGCACAGCAATTTCCTCTGGGATCCTGCAAAAGTTAAAGCCAAGAACTGCGTACCCACAAGAGCTAAGTACCCCAAGAGGGCAGTCCAGGTCCCTAAGCCCATGCCCTGCCCTGGATCATGCCCTGAAGATATCTGCCCTTCCCTCACTAGCAGACACTCCTAATGAGATGCCAGAGATCAGGCAACTTCCTTCTCCTCCTTTCCTTCTTGCCTGAATAGCATTACACCTCATTCTAGTCTAAAGAGATTCCAGTGTGTACCAGATCACACTGGGTTGTGGACTGTTTCACAGAAGTATTCATCTCTGTCAGGCTATTTTTAGCAGGCCAGTCCTGAGGAACTGATGTCCTGTTCCTCGAGAGGCTTTCTGGGCTTCATCTCCAAGTGGGTGGCTCTTCCTACCCCATGAACTGAGCAGAAGGGGTGGTGGAGGGGATGTTTCGGAGGGACAAATGTCAGTACATCAATGCCTGTGCTCAAAGGCTGCCTTGTGCTATTTTCAGAAGTAGGAAAAAAAGGACTCCCCACATCTTAACTGCTTCACTGCTGATTGTGATGCTCAGGAACTGAGCATGTTGCCATGTAGGGCATCCACCCTTTTAGTCCTCCTCTGTTCACCTTGCACCGCAGGATAAGTGTGGAGGCACCTCCCTTGGCTTCCCCTGACAACATCAGCTCTGCTCACTGCTGCCCTCCTGGGTTTTTTCCTAGTGTTGCTCAGGCCCTCCCTTTTATCTGACTCCCACTCACAAATGGCTTCTGTGTCCTTCCCTGGCACCCAATGCTTTCACAGGAGGAAGGGGGGTGATGCTGGCAGGTGCCCTGTGTCCCACTGCACTTGCTGTGCCCACATTCCCAATCCCTGCTGGGCATGCTGAAGTGAGGAGGTGCCCAGGAGGGCATCTCCAATGCAGGTGGCAGACAGTGCTTCCCTCACACTCAGGGATGGGGAGGTAAATCTGAAATAGGTAAAGCAACTCATGCTCTAAAGTTGCCTCTTTGTCTATCTTGGCTGTAAAGGCAGAAGACAGGGCAGGTGGGATGTGGAAGACTCAGGCAGGGCTGCTGCCCACCTGAAGAAGGTACATTGTGTCAGCTGAAAAACAGCTTGGGATCCCTTCCTGTCCCTGAAGCATCCCCTCCCTTGTGCCAGCAGGCTGTGAGGGTCCTGGTAGTGCTTGGGTGCAATAACCACCCTTCTGCAGGTCTCACCATCAAGAGACATTCCCACTGTGGATGTGGGACAAGAGAGATAAGATGGTATAATAATATGGACACAAGTCTCCCTGCACCAAATGGCTTTCGTGCCAGGAAATGTCCCCAGACCTGTCTTCTGTGCCCAGGGAGATGGAGCCAGGGAGACCACGTGAAGGGAGTGGGTGTGATACAGGGGCAGCAGTATTTTCTCTTCCTGGCCAGATGTAGCACAGCAGCAATTGCACCAGACCGGAGTGAGGGCTGACCTTTCCCACTGCATCCGAATCACTTGGTGGGAACCACTACCAGCTCAGACAGGCAGCACAGCCAAGAGTGCTGCTCCCTCCCATGGCAGCATGGAGGTCTGGCAGCTGTGAGAACCAGAGATGGCATGGAGAGGATTCCTCTCACCACAATAAAAGCTTAGACCATAGGAAACCCTTACTTACTCCTAATTTTTACACTGGGCAGTCTGGGTCATGCAGACCACTTTGACAGACCCTCTTTTACTATGGTTCCAAATCATAGCCCAAGAATCCTTTAAAATAAAATACAAAATTTATTTAATTCATATCTTACTCACAAAATTGTTACAAACTAGCCCAGCCAGAAGTTACTGTGATACTGGAGGACCTGTGGGGTGAAATCCTAATCCATATGCTCCAGAAAAAGTCAGGCAAACTGAAAAAAGGAGACTGATCAGGACTTAAAAATCTAACAGGAAAGAGAAAACACCTAACAACAAAAACACACACACACACACAAAACAAACAAACAAACAAACAAAAACCAAAAACCAAAACAAAACAACACCCAACCCAAAGTAGCACTTGCCAATCTAGCATTTTCATTACAAGGAGCTCCTTTAAAAGAGCTGAAGCTTAAATAACTGGTTTGACTGTAATGATTCAGCCACCTGTGTGCTGAAGAGCAAGCAGCCAGCAAGCGACAGCCTTTTTGTGTGGACATGTTGGTGCGCTGTGTGCCTGAGCACCAATGTTGGATGAGCTGCTCTATCATCCTCGGGATGTGCAATGACAAAGCCAGCCCACTCCTCCTGGAACAGCATGGATAAAGTCCTACTTGGCTGTGCTGGCATGTGCCTGGTGAGAAGCTTGCTCCCTCCAGACATGTCATGCATTCCTGTGCACGGCTTCAGACAACAAAGATGCTCTATCCACACTTTTTGGAGGGCTGCCTGCCATGTTTTCACTCTGGCTGACTGGTCTGCCTTGTTTGACAGGACACAGTTGCTCTGTTTTATCCTTGATGCACAGGAACATTGGGAAAACCCTGTAGTGCTGTTAAATGTTTGCGTGAAATGTCGAGTACAGGTGCATCCACACAGCTTGTGTTGAAGTTAACAGACCTGATGGCAAAACCTAGCCCTCAATATCAATTTGACATGAGAGGTTCCTGATCATTGTGGAGGTCATGTGTACATAAGGGCAGAGTTTGCCCTTGATACTATTATGTTGGAGAGGCATGGTAAAAGTAAAACTAGGGAATGTGTTCTAACTGCCTTTTGTGTAGACCTGGTTTCTTAAGTACAACAGGGAAGTTCAACAGGGAAGTTCAACTCTAAAGGCCTAACCTTTTTTTTTTTAAAAAAAATATAGTTCCTGAAGAACTCCAGCGTACCATTTGCTGAGAAATATTTAGAGAAATTACTGTGCCACTGTTTGAGGATATGATTTGGAAAGCTCCCTCTTGTAGACATTTCCTATAGGATTAGTTCCAAAGGCTGGCTTCTTGAAGAAGCGGGCACACGTGACAGTCAGGTTAATATATAATTCATACATATATGAAATTTCCATCAGTGAAAGACATCTAACTTTCCCAAGGAAAAGCATAAGTGGGGACTCCACCATTTGGCTGCATCTCTTCATATTTATTTTAGAAGGAATTTGGTGAATTTGCCAAAACGTCTGTTTTTAAAAACAGAAACGTGTCAGAATGCACATGCATATTATTTGATTTCTCAAACTTCCCAGTGTCTTTAAGATAGATACTGAAGAATGTCTAAAAATATATTCATTGGGCAAAGTATTCCTCTCTCCAATTTGCTTTTTCACAAACCTTTTGTGAATCTGCACAACTTTGCCAATGCTGGTTTATTCCTTTTTTGAGCTCCTTCTTTTAAGGACTGTGCTTTTTTTCCATGTTACTTGTCCTTCAACAAGACTTATAGCTGGCATAATGTTCTTCATAGGACCTCTATGAGTAACTTAACTGTACCACAAATGAAAATCAGTGTAAAAAAACCTGTTGTACTCTCTCACATAATTTCCTTAGTGTGAACATGTTAACCTTGGTCTGTTCAGATAACCAGGCTGACAGGATGTCTACAGCAGAGACAGGAACTGCGTGTGTGTTCCCAAAGGCTGATCAAAGCTGCAGGGCTACGCAATATCCCCATTCACACGTGAGTAGCAAGTTAACTGCATTAGTACAGCTAAGATCAGGATTTTATGCATAACACTCCCTTAAAGCCAACTTTTCTCTTCAGATAAGTAACAAATCCACTAATCAAAGGAGTTTTCCCAGAGTTACGTGGCATTTTTATGTTATTGTATGCCACAATGGTCTTGATTAATTGTGTGGACCTTAGTAGAGTAAAGCCATCACTTGATAATCTTATTCATTAACTTTCCCTCCAACCCCAGAGACTTAATCTAGTGTGTTTTACAATATAAACTGCTAGCTTCTGACATACAAATACCAACAGACCATCTGTTTATAGTGGGGAGTTTAAAACCATCTCATAGAAAATGTCTGGAGTGCTTTAGAGGGTTACAAAGAGAAGCTTTCAACAGCTGACAAGATAGTGCCATTTAAAGAAGTGTATCATTAAAAAAAATGGAATTAAAAGCCCCATCCTGAAGAGCATTTCATTAGTTTCTCAACATTGAATACAGTCTTTTGTAAGTGACTCAAGTGCACAAAACCACACAAAACCTCAGAAATATTCTTTTGTTACATCTGTGTTTTTAGCCCTCAGTAGTGGCCTATTTTGGTTTTCCCTTTCGGTGTTCTTTTTCAAAAAAACATTTAAAATTGAGTCCTTTTTTATACACTGTACTGTGCCTCCAAAGCCTCCTGCTATTAGATCAGTTTTAGCTTTCAGCAAGTGAGAGAGTGCAATAAAGAAAAATCTCCCAATGGCCACCAACACTGTGACACAGCGTAGCTGTGCACTTGGATGGCAGATTAGCTCCAGAAATGCTACTTTTTATTAAGCTATCTAAGCTTTCATCAGAGAATCCTTTCACCAGGTTTTTACAGCCTTTGATAAAAGGCAAGAATTTCGACAAGGAGCCCAAAGCCTGGCTCCAATGCCCACTGATCCAAATGATGATGTCTGGCCCTCAGATTTTAGCCACACCATTGCTTGCAGACTAGCAGCATCCTGGTAATATGATGCAGCCCAGGCAGAAATAAGCAATGCAAATGAACAGAAGACTAGAAATATACAGAAAATAACTAAGGTTGTCTAGCCTGAAGAAGAGGAGGTTTGAGTGGGGATAGGATAGAGAGTCTTTGAATGGATAAATCATTTGCATCCAGGGGTAAAGATTAAGTATTTTCCATATTGATCTGTACCGGCCAAGAAATCACAGGTTCAGGTTAGATGCCAGGTGGAAGTTTTTAACAGGAAGGATAATAGGAGCATGGTCTACCTGAGGAAGGTATGGGATCTGAAGGTCCTTGGGACCTGCTCAGACAGCTGTGGGAAATCATACTGGTATGGTTGTCTGTCTTCAGTTCAGTGGAATGGACGAAATGTCTTCACTGGTCCCTACAGAAAGGTAGAAAAACTGCTGAAAACAAATTAAAAGTTTTTGTATCGAGGAAGAAAAGGAAAAAAAACCAGTAAATTGTTTTGTGGGGCTTGAATCAATGCATACTCACCAAATCACGTGAACATAAACATCTCCCTGCCCAGTCCCCCATTCTGTAATGCAGCTACTCAAATCCCACTCTCCTCCCATACCATAAAAACATGGCAGGATGCTTAAGAGAGATGGGTTTGTCCCAACTGTTGTGTCTGACCCTTGAGATGTTTTCCTAGGGAGTGAAGTTAAGGAAATCTTCTATTTGAGCCCTTTTCCTGAAGAAAAAGATTTTGATCCTGTGCTTGCACTTTTGTCTTAAAGTTACCAAAGCAGGCTGGCTAATCACTGGAATGATCAGAAGGTCTCAGAGATATCTGAATCCAGCCCGGAGCATGCCTAAGTTATGTCTTTGTTCACTTCACAAAACTAAACAGGAGTACCTTGTGAAAGGATTAGATGTCTGCAATTCAATCCAGATGATTGCTTTATTATGGAAAGCCATCCCTCTCCATACCACCCAGAAAGACAGCCATCACGGGGTGAAGTGACCACCGTCTCCTGTTCCACCCTGGTTGAAGCTTTCAAGGCAGGGTTAAAAGAAGACGTACAGCTGCTGCAGGAGACAGGCTTAACAGTGTGTGAACGTTGAATGCTTGTAAAGGTATTTAAAGGATTAGCAGAGAATTAAATGTTTGTCTGTCTCTGTTGTTCAGCACAGCTTCAAAGCTGGAAGATGATAGATATTAAAGAAGATATTTCCCTTCTAAATACCGGAAGGAGACTCCTAAAACAATAGCTGGAAAATGCAGGCATGACCTAACAGATTTATACACAAGGATGCTGAACGATTCTTATCGGATGGGTGAAGAGCATGCTTTCTGCAGTATAAAATGGTGATACAAAGTTCACAATTTAAAATACCACGGACAAAAATAGCACAGACAAAAAAAGCCAGCTCAGGATTCCTCTCTGGGAAACAGAGGGCAGGCATTCTGGCTGGTGATTTCAATTCATCCTTCTCTGCTGGGCTGTAGGTTAACTGGCCAGTAGCAGAGCAATGCTTCCCATGGCCTCTCCTCAGAGCAGTTCTCTTGGGCACCCAGGGGCACTCACCAGTTTCTCTGCTGTTGTTAAATCTGTCTTGTATCTAGGATCAGAGCTCTTAAGTTCCCAAACAGGGAACTTTGTCTATAACCTTTTAAGAAAAAGCAAATTGGAGAGAGGAACACTCTTGAAGAGAACCTCAGGCCAGCAGGTGCTTTCTGGGGAAGGCTTTAGTTAAAAATTCAAGTAAATTCAGTGTCTTATCTGGCAAGAGAGAAAGGAGACTCTTGTGTCAGAGAGGCTATGACATTAAATCAGACTTTTACAGAACTGACAAACTTGCAGCTCCAGAAATAGGGCTAAAGGGGTGTTAAGATACCTTAGCATGCTCCTGATCCCAAGCTATGCTGCATAGCTTAGATAATTTGGGGGACATTGGCTAAGTTGTGGCCCACATCCTGCAGTAACTGCCTTTTAGGCACCAGAGCTCTGCCCAGGGCAGCAACTCTGCTCTGTGCTGTGGCTGTGCTTTGGCTCTGGGCCCTTCTGTCTCCAACATCATCCTCTCAAAATACCAGGTCCAGTGGTTCTGAAAGCATCTTTAGAAGGCAGACCGATGGCTGTTTTCTGCATGAGGGAACATCTCTTCCAGCTGCATTTGGCAGGTTTATGGATTATTTTTCTTCACTCTTCACTACTGTTGCTTATTTTATTCATTATAGAAGGGAAGAGCAAAGTCGAAAACCTCACTCCTTATACATTTTTCCTCTCCTGCTTCAGTCTACTTCTTTGAAAGATGTCATCACTGAAACAGTTAATTTGGACTAGTAGCAATTGATATCATCCTTAGAGAATAAAGGAAAATGCTTTGTAACAGCAAATGCTCATTCTGAGCAAACACAGCCCTGACTTCCTAGACTGCTTATCACCTAACATAGCTGCCTTACTTGTGACTTCACAGGCCCTACAGTGAAGAAAATAACTTTATTCATCTTCACTGTCACCATAGTATAAATTTGAAATGCATTCAGTTTTGTATTAGGTTTAATGAGAGTGAGAATGTGTTCTATAGAATATTATCCAAGTATTTTTACAATGCACACTGGTCTAACAGATATTCAGTATATTAAGCAACATATTCATAAAGCCAAAGGCTTTAAATCTTGTCAATGAAGAATGCTGAAGTAGAACAAGGACATTTATTTCCTTTCCTTCTTTTCCTTTCTAAAACAATGAATATGTCTTACTGGGGATGCTGGATGATGGACTGAGAGACACCATCCTGGGCAGGCAAAAAAAAAAAGAAAAAAAACAGTTGCCTTAAGCTTGTTTGTCTCCCTCCACAGCAATGCCAACATATCCAGCACTAAAACTCACTTCTCATCCTTCTCCTTCCTTGGTAGAGTCAAGAATTCCCCATCTAAGAAATGTTTTCCTTTATAAACACACCACCATCAATATATGTCCCTCTCAATCTCCCAAACTGAAGGGACATGAAGCCTTTGCCTTTCAAGGGCTGGAGAGAGCATATTGTACTGTGCTCTTTCTCCTTATGTCCTGCACTTTGGCCACAACAACCCCATGCAGCGCTACAGGCTGGGCACAGAGTGGCTGGAGAGCAGCCAGGCAGA
>JAOXXN010000001.1:81791292-81805978 GCA_026770055.1 Myrmophylax atrothorax
TGCCTAAAAAGAGGCTGCTGCATGTTCAGAGGGGTGGTGCTGCATCTCATGTATGCTATAGGTAGTTTCCTGTAGCACTTGCTATCTAGGTAGAATTAGCCTGATTTGATTTGGCATTTCACTGTGAAGAATTAAGATGGAGTCACTGCTCGCTGGAGATACTACTCCCTTATCTGTCTGTGAAATCTCTTTGGGAAAGAGGTTGCCTGTTATTATGGGCACGTGTGGTACTGATCACTGTGGGATTCCTGTACTGGGAGAGATGTTGAAATGCTAAAACTTAATTTTCAGCAGCAAAGCCTGTTCTGGCCCCTTTGCAGAGTGGAAGCCAACACAGCATGCCCAGCTCCTGCTTCAAGGCCCTGGTTCTGTCAGATGCCAGCTGAGCTTTCAAATGCTTGCTCAGTAGGGGTGTATGGGGGACTTCTGAAGACCCTTAGATGTATATATGTATACACAGATAAGGACTACGGGGACCACTTAGCCTTAGCCACAGATCCACAGAGAGCTGCTGTAAATGTCAGAGTCTGATGTGGGCAACAGCTGGATGTCCCAGGCCAGTTCAGCCGGGACAGTGTCTTATTCATGGGGAACAAGCACCAGTTTGTCTCCCTCTGCTCTGGTGTGGCCCAGCAGGTCTTTCAGTATTAGTTTTTTCTTCTCTCAAAGAAACAGGCATGTTGAAAGTGTTGAGGAGGGAGTGTGGTCAGCTTGAGTTTGAGAAGTGAGCAGAGAGCACTCAATACCTTTACATCATTATGCTTTTAAGAGAAGTGCCAAAGTGCTGCAAGTGCTTCTATTCATGGCTTTACTGTAAGTTCAAACCAATTGGACCCTGCTGTCTTGGCATGTGAAACTTCCAAATTAAATTGTATTTGCCACTAGTCATCTTTAATTTGCAGTTTTCACCTTGATTAATTTTTAGGAATGCGCATAATGAGAAACTTCTTAAAAAAACAGGAAGAGAGGAAATGGAAATTTGCCCTCTACAGTGTTTTTCTCATTTATGACCTCTCTGACTGAAACTGTATTGCTCAGTGGTGCATTTTGTCACTTGTTTTCCATGGCGGTTCAGTGACTATTGAAACAAAATACTCAGTTTGATACAAAAGAAATTGTTTGAGCAGCTCATACCAATTAGATCTGAGTAATAGGCACACCTTGGCAAGCAGTGAAGCAGCTACTTGTACTGACTGGGAAAGAATATTCATAAAGAAGGTGCTGGAAAGGTGACTTTATCATCACTGACTACGTTTTGGTTGTGTTATTTATAGGAGGGAGCCAGGTTAGTATTTTAAGGCATTGGTACAAAAAATAGGTGTCCTTAAGCTCCATGCATATACTGTAAATAAAAATTGCATATTTTTCAGAGGTATGTTTCATAGAATTCTGGGTGTTAAATTCATATGCACGTTCCTGCTCATGGATTTAGAAAGCGAACTTTAGGAACCAGAACTTAATCTTTAATTTTTTTTCCCTTCTTGTGGTCTGTTTTGTTTTTGGTCTGTTTTGTTTGAGGTTTTTGGTTGGTTGGTTGTTTTTAGACAGTTTCTTATTTTGAAGCAAGACAAAAGTCTCTTTCTTGCTTTTCCAAGTCTGAACAAGTGTCATAGAACCACAGAGTGGTTTGGGTTGGGAGGGACCTTACAGATCATCCAGTTCCAATCCCCCTCCCATGGGCAGGGACACCTTCCACTACACCAGGTTGCTCAGGGCCCCATTCAGTGCAGTCCTTAACATTTCAGGGATGGGGCATCCACAACTACTCTGAGGCAACTTGTGCCAGTGTCTCACCCACCTCACCACACCCTGTCCCTTGCTGCATAGGATTTAC
Organism: Myrmophylax atrothorax; assembly: GCA_026770055.1. Lineage (NCBI taxonomy): Eukaryota > Metazoa > Chordata > Aves > Passeriformes > Thamnophilidae > Myrmophylax > Myrmophylax atrothorax. The sequence continues at coordinate 81,793,127 of JAOXXN010000001.1, forward strand.
CTGTCTCTGTGAACATGCATATAATTTATGTTCTTGCTGATAAGGACTATTGTAGAAGAAATATATATATTTTGGATGTTTTTGCTGAACAGAAAGAGGTACAACTCTATGAGCTTGCTCAGAAATAACAATTCTCAGCAATTACAGTCTGGGATGGTTTAGACAGATCACACCTCATATTAATTTTGTGACTTTTGTCTGAGGTTTTTAGCAGAAGTCGTGAAGTTTTATATGATAACATGGAATTGGTTGTTTTGACTCTCTTCTTGAGTCACATGACCTAAGAGAAGAGAAGATGTTGTATAGCATGGTCATCCTTAGGCCTGATATTCACAGAAAGCTTTTCATAGAGATCTATTAGGAAGTTTTTTTACTCTAGAGGGTGGAGACAGCAAAGTAAAATGTCCTGGGTTTGGAGTACAAAGAATGTTGTATGAAGTTTCCTGCAACAAGGGTAAGGATACAGGTAGGGGAGCTCAGTCCTGCATAAATGGTGCATTTGTCTGCATCAGGTTAATGCTTCAGGGCTTCACAGTTTGATTCTGGCACTTCCTTTGCATCTTTGTGCTTATCTTCTACCTGTCCTGGGTTCACTGTCATCTCAGACCCTCACGAGGTCAAATCACCCTCTTCAGAAGCTGTATTTGTGCTTTCTGCTTCTGGGGAAAACTATTGCTTCTCTGCACTAGGAAAGAAATAATTTCATAGTCAAACACTTACTGTAATAGTTCCCAAAACAAATGGCAACTATAGATTTTATTTCTTTTTTTGGGCTTTCTTATACATTACACCTTTTACATTGCAGGTATCTAGGGGTAGTCATTGCCTTGTATCATTATGGCAAATACCATTTAATGATACTCTTTGAAGTGACTTAAGACTTTATCACTGGTTTCACCGAAAGTATTTCCCCTGCATGTTCATAGGTTAACAGATTGAGTTTGGTCATCTCAGACACTTCTGTTTGCAGATTCTTTACATCTTTGTTGACAGTTTAAGCTCAGCACACTGGCATACCTTCAATTCTGCTACGGATGCAGTAATATCTTTCAATTGCCTGAACAGGAATCACCGAAGGGCATCTGTCTGAGTCTGAATTATGTTTGAAAACCATCTGGCGTGTTGTGGGATAGTCCTAATAATAACAGTGAACACTTTATCAGGAGCTGAGTCACTCTGCTTGGGTTCCAGTATAATTGTCTTACTTCTTATTTATATTCTTGTATTCCATATAGCCCAGGGGTTAATACTGCGTGCAGATACTGTATAAGACAATTGTGCCAACAGCTTGCATTTGGACTCATTTATCATTCAAAATCTGGCTATAAAGAAACACATTTAAATAATAAAAATAATTACCAGGATGAAAGACATAGATCAGTGTTAATTGTCCTAGACTTGTTTCCTGCTTCTGCATGAGGGAGGAATGAGGAGAAGAGTAAATGGGAATGGCAGTCACAGGAGCAAGGTGCTTTCTCTGAAGGTGCTTTTGACCTGTTGAAAAAGTCTCTTTGTGCTTAACACAGACATCCATCAGAAGGACAGAGCTGCCTGGGCCTGAAGCATGGGAAGAGAAGTCCTCCAGGAGATCATTGGTCTTCCCTGGTTCCTCACAGGAACTTGCTTACTTTCCTGTAGGAAGAGCTTGAAGTATTTTGTGAACCTGAGTATATATTGTTTCCTAGAACCTTAATGAGGTTCAGAAATAATACCGTAATTTTGCATGTTAAAGTGATATTGAAGTAGACCTTGAGCTAGGAATGATTGGCACAGCTCCAGTGATTTTTAACCCTTGATGAAATCTGTCCAAACCTACCTCTGTTCGCAGATGTTTGTCAGGTGTCCCCCAACTCAGCAGTTATGTGTGACCAGGGTGTCCTGGCTGTCCCTCAGGTTTACTCTGTGTGCCTTGCTGGTGAAGCACAGCTGTGAGGTGTTTGTCCCTGTGAGAACAGAGCATCCTCAGTGGGGTCTTCAGCATGTTAGACTGATGCCAAATGTACCCGTCATGCTGCCAAAAGTACTTTAAGAGAAAGCTTTAACTTTACATTAGCAAAAGGTGGGATAATGTGCAGAAGCAGTGACAGAAGCACAAGTAAATGGTTTGCTTGAGATGATGCAGAAGGGCTGGTGGCAAAGCATGGAGGGAGCTCTGGTCTCCTCACACTGAGGAGTTTGTGTGTTGGCTCCAAGGCATTCTGCTCTCCCACACCCAAAGGCATCTGAAACTGCGTGGTTTGAGGATCTCTGCTTTTGCATTGGCAGCAGAGGAGACCTCAAGATTGACTAAACCACTGAAACAAATAAACTTCTCATGTGCGTGCAGGGGAATCAGATTAATTACTTTGCTGAGCAGCAGAGCTGGAGCTGTGCAAGTGCCTGACAACGATAAGAGGAGAGAGCCACAAACCAGTGCCCTTTTGGTTGTCTGCTCCTTCGTTCCATCTCAGCTCCCTATAAATGATAGATGAGGAGAACAGAGGTAGTGAGCCAGCCCTATGCATACTGTGCTGAGCTGCATAATCCAGGGGTATTGTTTGCCATGTGTGCAGGCAGAGCTTCCCAAAAGCTCTGACTGCTGTCACTGGAGGGAGGCTTCGCTGGTGGTTTTTGCGGAAGCAGAGGGACATTGGTGCGGGGAGCTTTTGAAAATCCACTTCTAAAATGCAAATACTTTTCTTCTGTAACACCCACTTGAAGCCAAGCGTGATCAACAAATACAAAACACTTTCACAGCTCAGACATGCTGTGGATTATGGTTCTCCCCCTCCTTCTTTATTCTCCCCCCCCCATAAAGCAGTTTGCCCCTTAGTTTGCCACAGTGAAATTAATTAACAATTTCATAAAAACCTTTGGTCTTCAATGATTTGATAGTCGCTGCTTGTATGTTATGTAGACACTGGGAATGTACCTGAGCAGACAAGTTGTGTCAGCAGAAAAACTGGTGACATTTTGATCCTTTTGTTAACACTTTCTCTCGCTGGGAGCTGCTCAGAGCAGGGTAGACAGACAGCTCTCTGGAGCTGTTTGGGTGTAGCGTGTCCTAGCTTGGGGACAGAGAGACTAGCACGCTTCACTAAACCTTTCCAGCCTTTCTAGCTCCCTTTTCTATGACTAAAGGATGTGCATTCTTTGATACAAAAAAGTAGTCAGTTGAGTAACCTGTCCTGCATGGTGCACAGTGCCAGATCAGCTGCTGGAGTGCCCTGGCTTAGATACTTAACACCTGTGCTAAAGGATTTGTAAAGTCATCAGAGTTGCTGACCTTTTAAAAGTCTGGGCCCTGAAAGGGGATGGAACTAGAATGCTTGGCTTCTGGAGGCTTACTCTGAGGCTCTGGCTCCCCCGGCTGGAGCTGGTGTGGGAGAAGGCACGGTGGAGACCCAGGGGCAGAAGCCAAGGTTGTCACCAAGCAATAAAGGGCTCCACAGTATCTGCCTGCTTCTCATTGGTGGCTAAGTACCTTCAAGTACCTTATAAGTACCATCTCCTTGTAAGCTGCTGTACAGTAAACAGGTGCTGCTCTGTGGAATGATTAATTTAAGTGTGGTTCTTTTTTTTTTTACATCCTTTTAAAAATTAAATTAATTAAACAGTTGCAGACATGAGGGTGAACACTTGGAAGATGAGGACTGGCCATGCAGAAGCCAGGCTGAAAGGAGTTGCAAGGGAACACATCAGGGATCTGAGCTGATTTAAGTAAAGTAATGTAAAAACGTGGTTTAGTGCTAAGCCTAATTTAGCGTGCCTGCAGGCTGCTGTGCGCAAAGTGCTCTCAGCCTTCCTCATCTCCAGATTCAGATTCCTTCCCTCTCTGTGTGCTGCTTCTGATGATTTATATAGCCATGTAATGAATCCAATCATCCGTGTTACCCACCAGAAGACTCTCTGTGTTTATTAATCACATATTGCCCCGTCAGATCAGCAAATTGAACCGTGCATTCCATGCTGCCTGTCCAGCACAATGGAGATGGCAGCAGTGTGCAGTCTGGGGTGAGAGCAGGAGGAATTGAGAGTAACATGAGCAGCCTGTTTAGCAGCAGTGTACACTTTGTATCAATTCTGTTGTAATGAGAAACTATACACAAGCTCAGTGCATACATGAGGCCTTTTCGTTCATCAGAACGGGAGGTCTCACACATTCGGTTCTTGATGGTTTAGTCTAAGATTATCTTCTGCCTGGAACAGGAACTGGGTGGCTGCTGTGGCAGGAGCAGGGCTGTGTGCGCAAGTGCCACTGGCCATCTGAAATTATGTGAGTTTACCTGGCAACACTGCAGGAGTTGAGCAAATGGAGAAGCTGGGTGAATAGCTGTTGAACCTTGTACAAAAAGTGCATTCAGTGGAATTGTGCTCTTTGATTGGCACACCAGTGACATTTATTTTAAATAATTTTTTACTGTTCCCATAGGTTCTATTTCAAAGTTTCTACTTCACAGGATGAAAGAGTTGCCAACACTCTTTAATCCTTGGAGAGAGAGAGGACTAACTCCCAGCAAGAGCCCAATTTTGCTGTGGTCCTTCCTGGTTTTAGCACTGCCTGTGCAATACTTTGCCAAACTTCAGCAAATAGAAATAAAAATGGAACATTCTGGCTTTTCGGTGGCTGTTTATCGTCAGCAAAATAATTTTCAGACAATTAAATAAATCTTCAGGCCCTTTGGAAGCTCAAATTATAGCTACTTCTAGGTTGTCACATGTCTAATTAATGAAAGTAGTAGTGATAATACTCCTGTTGGTATTCTGCTTTGACCCAGGCTAGGCTTACAAGTCTGATAGCTGGTCCTTAAGAGTGTCTTTACACCCAGGTAAAACCTTTCTGGGTTTGATAGAGGTATGGGAATTAATTGGCACAGGCAGCCACTGTACAGTGGCTTCAGGGAGGGACCTTGCACTACAGAGGATCTTTCTTTACAGGCATCTGGGGTTTGCAAAACCATAGTATTGAATGCTAATTTTGAGCAATTAGGGTTCTAGGAGAGGTCGCAGCATAAATATGCTATAAAATACAAGCTTACTTTAATTGCTTACAGCTATATTAGGAAAATGGTATAAAAAAGAAAATAGCTGGTTTGCTCTGTTATTTAGCAAATCACGCTTTGTATCACCAGAGAAATATGCTGGGAGAGTCTTTTTAATTCTCTTGAGGGTTGCATGTATACTTGAAGGAGAAAAGTTGTGTGTGATGAAAAGAGTTTTTATCCTGAATTTCTTCCACCGCCATAAAGCTGCGGTTGGAGCTGTGCTGGCATGTGTTCAGGAGTCTGTCTGTTTTCATCCCCTTGCAGCACACTAATATCTCCCATCTGAAAGCCTGAAATGGAGGCCCTTAGTTTCTCTAATTCAGGATTTGATCAAGTGTTAAGGAAACTCTCCTGTCTGACCATCCATGAGCCACTCTGGCAGTCACATTCACACCACCTGAGCTGAGACCAAAGCCCCTCTGCAGTGGGAGGCTCCAGTGAGCCAATGGGTGCCCCACTTGATTCCCTATACACCCCACAGTCAGACAAGATTTCCTTAGCATCTCGCTCCCAGGTTTCCAGCAGCACAGTTTCAGTCATCTCAATCCTTAAAGTAATTTAATCTTGGTAACATAACAAAATAGCAGCTCAAGGTGGGTGCCTTTGAGGAGGCTTTTATACCCTCACAGTCTAAATGCACAGAAGTCTGGGATCCTGGGCTCCTGCCATGTCTCTGAGTGTCCGGTCACCTGGCTGGGACACAGATCCTTGTGCCCTTAGTTGTGCGAAGGGTCAGCAGGTCACAGCCTCTTGCCTGGGGCTCCTGCCACCTGGAGCTCAACCTGCAGCTGGCACTGCAGCTGCACACCGAGCTACCTGCTCTGCACGTATTCCTCAGCACAAGCTCGCGGTTGTGCTAATGCTGGCGCAGCCTGAGCTCAGATTCGGTAGTGAATTGTGTACGCTCTGGTAACAGCGAGTGAAACAGTTTCTCTCAAAGCGCTGCTGAGGGCTGAATAACTGAGAATAGAAAAGGTGGAAATAGTGAAAAACATCTGATATGACTGTAAGCGAGTGGCCAGACTTGTCAAATTTTGAGCCTTCTTGAGCGCAGTTTTGATACACTGTGGTGTTTCTCTTTATAGCGCTTCCACTTCGCACTCGGACCATTCTACTCACACCAAATCTGCTTCTGCTGTATCGTCCGACTCAATCTCCACCTCAGCAGACAACTTCTCTCCAGATTTAAGGGTATGTATGTTTTTTCTTAAAAAAAGAAAAAAATGTTGTAACCTCCTTCAGAGGACGTCATGTGTCTGTGAGTTAGAATATGGTAAAATAATATCAACTTTCAGCAATGCCAAAATTTATGTAGCCAAATCATGAGAGGACCTGAAGTCAAACAGGTGAAATCCAAGTTTAATCACTACCATATTATCTCCTTCTTGATAAAGTTTGATCTTCAAAAAGCTGACTCTGCAGCCCTCACTTGGAGATGAATTTCCAAAGGAACTCTCATTTTCTTTCAGGTGCTTTAAGTAAGTGAATTGCTCCACCTGTCAGTTGTATATACTTTTTTTCTGTTGTATATGTAAGAGATGTTCTCTTTTGAGAACTCCTGCTTATGTTTGTAAACACTGAGCCCTTGAAGTATCTTCTTTCAGAGAAAGATTGCTATCTCCAAGCTGATAAAAATAATCTTCTGTCACAATGAATTGCTCTGACATTAAAAAAGGTCCAAACAGGGCTCTTTTAAGTCTGTTATTAGATTAGTTAATTATAAATTCAACGTTCTAGTTCAGTGTCACAGGAGTTTTGAAAGCTATCTGTATGTTGCTTTTGTGAAACCAAGGGGTTTGCTGATATATCTTTGCTTTGAAAAAAAAAATACCTGAGTATAAAACTGTTGGTACTGGTACCATTCTAGTAATGTTCTGAGCATTTCTTGGCTGTGGTTGAGAATCTTTGTAAAATCTAAGCACAATAAAATTGCATAAAAATATCTGAATACAAAGCTAATTGCTTTGACAACCACGATGATTTTTTTCTGCCATGAGCGTTGTCCCAGTCATCCATAATTAATAACAGAAAGTTCATAAGTGACAAGAATATGAATGTTTCTTTCTAAAGGCAGCTTATTAGCCAAATTTAAGCTAAGATTTGGAAATTAGTCAGTAGTTTATGTACTATCTATAATAGTTTACACCTTTTACCTGTGAATACAAAAAAAAAATCTTCTGAACCCTGAGATTAGCTCAGTTAGTTACAGCATTGTGCTTATAATGCCAAGGATGTGGGTTCGATGCCTGTTTGGGCCATTCACTTAAGAGTTGGACTTGGTAATCCTTGTGGGTCCCTTCCAGCTCAGAATATTCTGTGATCTGTGAACATGCCTGGATGTGGAAGTTTATTATATATCTGAAGCTTTTCCCCCTGTAAAGCTGGGACATTCAGTTACTCCAACATACGGAAAACACCATTTTTAGGCTGAGGCTGTGATTCACTGATAAAAGATTTCAAATACTGCTAGAACTCTAACTGTATAATATTATATATATTACATAGAAAACTAACTTTAATTTCTTATTTAATTTTTTGCTGAAGTTTGCATATATGGGTTTCCTTTTCTAGTTTTGATGTACAGCTCAACTGCCTCTTCACAGTTTTTGTGACACTTGAGGACTACCTTTAGAAGTAGAAAATGAAGCAATATTTCCTTTTCAGAATCAAGGTTGTCTTTCCCTTCTGATGACTCAACATGTTTTCCTTGTAACCTTGATTGTGTTTTGTGACTTTTTCCCCCCTTTTGTCATTTTATCTGTGGGAATTGTGAGTTGTCTATGCAGGGATTCCAGCTCTCCTGAGCTTGTCTGATTCCCCATCCAGCAGGGCCACTCTACCCACTAGAAATCAAAAACAATGTCCATGGAGGAATAGTCACTTACCTGCGCGATAGACTCTTCGAGCATGAGATGCCTATGTATTGGTTTCTGGAGGCCATTAGAAGCCCATAATTCCATACTGTGCCATGATTCTCCCAATTTGCAGGGTGATTTCACAGTCAATCCTCTTTTTTTTTTTATTTTTTTTTAAGCAAACTAACGTTCTGCCTTGGTTGGAAAAACTGCAGCTCATCTTTCATTTAGGTTAGTTTTTCAGGAGAGATGCTAAAATAGAGAATTACTTATTTAGAATAAATAGGCCAAGTGTGAGCATCTGCTTCTGCTGGAAGATGTTTCTTGCTCTTCACCTGCATCAATTCTGTGTGCACTGAATTTGGCACAAGCCTCTTGTGCTTCACTTAAAACTTACTCTTGCACAGGTGGTGTGAGTGGCTGCAGTGCAATTGTGTGTAGGTGTAAAGCCTTTACACTCGAGTGGCTGCTTGTGAAGGGTAGACAGACCTAGAGAAAATGAATTCCCGTGCTCCTGCTTGTATTAGGGTATAAGGAGAAAGGGGCAGTTTCCACTACTACATGTTGACCTTATCTCTTCTAGAGGAATTCGTGCATTCCTCGTTCCTGAGAGTGTCTTGTGCAAGAGAACAGGACTGGGAGGTGAGATGAAGGTCTGTTCTCTACCTGTGGATAGCCTGTGTGTTTGTATTGCCAGTGCAGCTGCAAACTCACGATCTGTCCTCAAATCAATCACTGCCAGTGCTGATGTGTTACTGTTTGCTCCCTGCGCTTCCTCTTGGAGCCCAGTGCCAGCTCCTAAATGGAACAGTTATTATGAGTGGTGGTCAGCTAACACTGACTTCTTTCAAGTCATGAGTCAAGGACGTTGTATGTCTTTTCCCTGGACTTATCATTCTTTGTCCAGCTTTCTTCGAATTAACGTCTTCATCATATGATGTTTCTGCAAGTTTTTAAAGTCAGTTCTGTGAGAGATTTTCTGAGGTCCTGAGGTTCTTACTATTTTCTTTGATCTTTCTGAGATGTGTCTGTGCCTTGGATATTGCAGATGAGGTCATACCAATAGCATGAGCATAATTCTCTGTTACAGCCCTCTCCTTATATGCCTGAATGTCTGGTGTAGCTTTGATTGGCACAAACCAGCACGAACTTCCAAGTCTTAACAGGCACTGAGATTTGAGCTAAGCACCTCATTACTGTGGGACAAGAAGTAGTCCCACATTTTTCCTGGAAAAATGTAAGAGGATAAGCCCTGAAGAGAGAACTAATGGATTTTGTGGTAACTCTGTGGTATGGGAGGCAAGTGCCTGGGCTACACGTTGTTCTCGCAGGAAGGTGTTGCATCAGTTAACTTTAAGAGGCTGAAAATAAGCTATTCAAGATTTTGACGTGGATCTGCCAGTTATGGGATTATGCTCTTGATGTGTATTTAATTTTTTCCCGCTAGAATGAATTGCTACATGGATCTATCATCACTCCTACCTCTATTTGGTCTCTGCCTCTGAGTGTGCATTGGCTCAAATTTAGGAATTAAATTTCTATGATGATGGAAAAACACTTTGTCATAGCTACAATTAGCACGCTCTTTTTTTGTGGGGAATTTTTAGAAGAATAGTAGGCGTCCATTGGGAGGAGAGAACCAGGAGAAGGACCCACCTAATTTCTTGCAGTCTGTGCCTGCAGTTTTCTTCTGGAGTGCAATTAACACTCTGTGTGTGTGAGCGCATGTGTGTAATGAGGTAAATGAGACAACCACTGGGGATTCCTACTGAATGCATGTGCAGTATTTTTCCTAAATCTTTCTCCAAAGTGTTTAATAATAAGCTTTGTGAAGGGTTTTTTTTAATGTATATTGAGCATTTCGGTATCTGGAACTAAGATTAAATTGCCTTTCCATTAGAAAATTTATAGAATTTTCACTTCATAAACTAACTCTAAATAACTTTTGGCTCCTTCAGTTAGTTTCATAGGAAAAAAAGAAGGGAAAAAACCTCCCAACCCCCAGTAGAAAAACAACAAAGCATTATTAGGCTCTCCCTCCAGCCCTTTCCTGATCTCAAATCTGAAGCTGTTTAGAAAACACACTTCTTGAGGGAATTTTCAGCAAATACACTGCCATATGTTTTAACATAAGTTATAGATCAGGCAAGAACAGAATTGAAATAGTTGGAAGTGAAAATGGAGTTGGAAATCCATAGATACTTTGTAATTGGGCTGAAGTGTTAAAAACACCTTAAAGTCAATATTGCCAAAGGTATTGAGGTGTATAAATAACTATTACAGATCTGGGATCTTGGTGCTTAGTAAAATACAGTGAGTTCCTTGCTCCCAATTCCTCTAAGATGGTGTTTTCTCCTGTGCCCATGGGCAGATATGTCTATGCATGTTATAGTACTTATGTCTTCTTGCTGATGTTCTAACTTGTGTCAGTAGGGATTTTTATTTTGGACTAGCTGTTGCTTTATAGATTAATGCCTGAAGTTTACCGTGTTTGGAGTAACTGTCTAAAAGGGTTGGATCGTTTGCATTTGCAAGTGAAGAAGCAGTGAATATGGCCAGCAGAACCTGCTGCCACTTCCCTTAAGAACAGTACCATTGCCTGATAATTTGTCAAAGTCCATTGTGTTTGCTTTTGGATTGTATACAGCAAAAGCTTAAACTGGAGAATGGAAACTCATATGTTGTTTCTTTTATTTTGCTTTTAGCATCTAGTCCGTTCTCCGGACAGGAGAAACCAGTACAGCAGACCTATATGTCACCTGCTTAGCTGTGCAGCCTTCAGAAAAAGTGGTTCAAATCTTTGTTCTTAACTTTGTTTTTTGTGACCACTGAACGATTCTTCCCTTTGAGGGCAACAGAAAGATCTACAGTTCCTGATGTTCCTCTGAAGTCCAGATACAACACTGTATAAGCATATGACCCATCCTTCATGGCTTTTTGCTCCCTCTGGAGTAATTTTCTTCTTTAATATATGAGGAATCAATGAATTTGCAGTGGGTTTTTATAAGACATGCAAGAACATTATTGGAGCATTCCCAGGACTCAAAGGTTAGAAATGGAAGGAAACAGACTGGCTGGTGTAACCTTAATTTGTTACCCGTTGTGTGTATGGTCACACAACCCACCTTTGTGGTTTATTTTGTAAGATACGTAACTGATGCCTGACAAAAGGTATAGGAAGGTGTATTTCCCTTCCAAGGTAGTAAATGGATGCCATTGCCTTCTCCTTAGGTTTCCTGGATTAAATCTGTTTGGGCAAGTATACATTCAAGCTAGCCAACCACAATTCCTTTGTACTCAGTGGAAGGAAATAGGTTGTTTATCATCTGATTTATTTCAACTTTAAGGAAATGCTGGTGCTAGGTGAGAACGTCATGGAGCTGAGCTGGGGAAGTCCTTGGTTCAGATGTTGGGAACATTATTTGAGAGGCAGTAAATTCTTTCTCAGAGTGGATCTCAGCTTTAGCTGTGCTCCAGTAGAGCTGTAGTTTCATCTATTTTGAAAACCTAGTGTGTTTCCTCTTCTATTTATGGAGAGAGTTCAGAGTAATGTCTCCAGATGTAGACTTCTAAAATTGAGGTAAATCCTGCCCCTCAGGTGATGCTGGGTAGGATTAACTGAAATTTCAGTCACTGACTTTGCCACCTCTGTGTTGCTTTATTCTAGCTTTAGTGCGAAATAGCTTAGACTAGTTTTATGGAGAACATGTATATTGTTAGTAGAAAAACATATTGAAGAAAGATGTGATCCCCCCCCTCTATCCTTTGCTGTAAATCACTAAAAGTAGCCTCAGTGAGCTTTTCCATTACTATCTCCCTGCCAACGCAGGAAGTGTGTCAGTCTTTGGTTATGTGTAACACATGTTCAACAAGAGCTGGGTTTAGAGAGTGACATAACGTTTTAAACTCCAAGCCCTCATTTAAGCAAAGTTCTTTAGTTTTGCTTTTAAGGGACTTTTTAGTTAGTGAATGATGCTTGCTTGGAAGCATGAAATCATGACAAAACCTCTGCTGAAGCACCTCTGGTACTTGCAGACTTTCTGCCCTGCCCCTTACTGAATCGTATATGGGGATAAATATTCCTATTTCAGACTAGCCCTTGTCTCTTTGGATGGGACTGCCTGTAAGAAGACTAGTTTATACATAGCAAGTGGAAAGGTGTCTTCTGTGTTGTGGGCTTTCCTTTCCAGTGCACTGGACTGTGACTGCTATTAAGTTACAGACCATATTGCACAAGCCACCAGATGGGGAAGATGATTGACCTGTGGGTCACAAAAGACTTGGCTAGATGTGAATTGGTGATACAGCAGTGAAATTAAATAAACAGTTCATCTTTTTATTGCCACTGTCTGCAGACTTGACTGTATGATTCTCTGCACCATTGCTTTGGGCTTAGTTATATTCTCACATGGAGGTGCACTTCATGTTTTTGTGGGTGTGCAAGAGTAGAAGCTATACAGGCAGAAGTCACCCTTGCCTGATCTGCTGTAGTATTTCCACAGGTCCCTTTGCATAAAGAGCTGAAGTTCAAGGGGCAAATCCAAGCACAGGCAATGCTTTCCACTATTAAAGGTATCAAGCAGAAAGATTTAAAAAGCAGCAGAGAAGAAATAAGAAAGTCTTAGGGAAAATTATTTTATTTATCTTGAAATTCTGATTTTGACCATATGAGTTGCGTGTGCGTGCCTGTAGGAAATGGGCTTCCTTTGTTTGGAGCATTAAGCTGGTGATGAACAAAGGACTGGTTCTGGAGAATGAATGATGCTCTTGTCTGTAAGTGTGGTCATACCAGGACAGCCCTGTCAGTGACTGGAATTTAGCCCCTGCCGTTGCCATGTTTTTCTAGGACTCTAGTTTATAGTAAATGCTATGTATTTCATAAGAATTGCAACCATTTTAATTCTAAAATGTCCCAAGAGATGGAAAATCTTGGTCTCGTCCTTGCACCAGTAAGTCCTTTCTGCATCTCCCCC
>JAOXXN010000001.1:81809764-81838606 GCA_026770055.1 Myrmophylax atrothorax
CAGAATGATTTGGAGTGTGTAGGAGGTTACCAAGGAGAGATGAATTTAGAGGGGAAAAAAAAATCACAGAAAGGGTACATTTTAATTTTGTCTAAGCCAAAAAAGGTCTTTTTGCTCATTTTCATTGTGATTCAGGATAGAAGAATCTCTGCAGACTTGCAGAAAACTCTCACATAGGAATTTGGTAACACAAACCTGTAGTCTCCCATTAAGTTGTATGGAGTGAAACAGTCTGACCTTTGTCTATGGGTTTAAGGACTCAAATATTCCAGAGAAAGTAGAAGAGAACAACTGGGAAAGGGCTTGGAGGGACCTTGGGTGCTCTGATCATGCATCTTTGTTATCTGGAGGTGTGTGCAGTGTCCAGGGACAAAGTTACTCTCCCTGGTTGGTCCCAGCTGCTCTCCCTCCTATGCTCTGGCTTTATATGCCTTCACTCCTGTAGTCGCACCCTAAGCCAGTCCTGGCAAAATGATCCAGGTTGTGGAAAAACTTCCTTTATAAAAGCCATTAAAGGAACGTGGATATCTCGACTGAACTAGACATGGCAGCAATTATAGCACGGGCAGGGTGGGTAGGAGGAGGCAGTCCTGGCTCAGCCTCAGCCAGTGCAGGATGTGGTTGTTGTCATCCTGGCTGTGCAGCAATGCTGGTAGGCAAGCACCTCACCAGGCAATACAAGAGGAAAACACATGAGTTGTTTTGCTCACAAGCTAAAAGCAAACCCTGAATTTAGAGTTTCATACCCTCTCAGATCCTTCTGGAACAGTGTTCAGCGATGCACAGACCTTGGAGACCCTGTGTGTGGAGTTTGCTTGCAATTTAACTCCGTACCACCCTGAGATGGCTGCAGCTGCTCAGGATGAGCTGCATGTATAAGCTGTGCAGGGACATCAATCAGGAGAGGGATTTTTGGAGCAACATGCTGGCTGCTGTGTTAGGAAGCAGTGTGAACACATGGTTAGAGAGGCTTGCCAGAGCTGCAGTACCCTGAATCTCAGCAGTCTTACCATTTTAGCAGAATCAAAACCTCTTTCCCAGACCCCATACATACAAGCAAAGGAGATGATAATTTTGTTGCTCAGATGTGGAGATTGTGTCAGCAAAACAGCATTAGGATTTCCCTGTCTTGAGTGCAATACTTGGGGGAGGGCATGAGAGAGCACTGCACCTTCAGTCATGGATGAGTGTGCTGAGCTAACACAGCGTGGGATCCTGGAGTAAGAGAAGTGGTTGTTAAATGTAGCAGTGTGGGGGTTTTTTCTGCCAAGTTACTGCTTGAGCAGAGAACAAAGGTAGGTGGTGGCATGAAGTCTTTACACCCTGTGAGCTGAGGCAGGACTTGTGCTTAGGTGCTAAGGTACTCCCAATCTCAGCATTCCAGAGAGCTGTTTAACTAGAGGGAGAGCTGCTGATGGGTAGGATAGGTAGTTGATGTTACTTGGTAAAAGAAAACAGAAATAAAGGTTGTTGTGTTGTGTAATTAGACACTTCATTCCCCTGGAAGTTGTTACCAAGCAGAACATTTTTGTGGGGAAAAGGTAACGAAGACCTTGTTCAGCTTGGAGGCAAGGCAAAGTAGTGTACCAGGTTTTGGTGCTTGTATCTGTTTCTTACAGAAACAATCTTAGTGACGATTGTGACAGATAGAGTCAGTGTGTGGCTCTGTTGTCATTGTGGTCCTATTCCTAAGTCCTACTGCTTCTGCCCAGCTCTGGCTGTGACCTTCATTGCAGATCTCTAAGAATTTAAAAACCTGAGGCACACAGAGGTGGCACATTCTGTTGCAGATGCATGTGGTATCTACCTCAATGGCGTTAATGTACCAGCAGCCAGCCATCAGTCCTCTGCAGCCAGGCTCCTGCAGTTGTGTCCCTGGCTCCCTTGCCTGCTTCCTTGTCTTACTGGTGCTCTTAATTTAATTTTGCAGAGTTTGCAGAGGGCTAAATTTGGGCCCAGAAGTGTTATTTTTAAAGCCTTGAAATGAGGCTAATGTACAAAAAAAGATTTTTCTCACAGCGTAATGAACCATTTTCAGATTTTGAGGGGGAGAGGAGGATGGCAGTTAGATGGAAGGGCTTTTCATGTCATCACTTTAGTCATGTAAGGAGCAAGGGATCCATCTATGATATTGACATCATCTCAGAGCTTCCTGTGCATTCTCTCATACTATTTTTTTCCACTTGATCTCTTTCCAAAACTCCTCTTTTCTAATCTACCCACTTCCCTTCTGCCAGCCTTCATCCTTCAGTGCTGCCACAGGTATCTTCTCCTGTGCCAGCTTCCTGAGTTTTCAGCCCTACACGGGTTGGATTTCCCTAAATCAGTTTTAAGAAGCCACTGATGGATGTGGATCTCATGAAAATGCCTACCATTTGTTTCTTGGTTTCTGCCAGGATGGGTTTCAAGTATTCATGTTCCAGCTAGATGCTCATTCAAGGTCTAGAGCTGAGCAGGTAGTGCAGACACTGGCACGGCAGAGAAGTGTTTGTCCTGGGCTTTCTGCCCGTGCCTGTTTCAGCCTCTTGGGAAAGATACTGTTAATCATGTGTGATGTGCTTGCGCTGACTTTGAAATCATCATGGAGGCAGGCAGTGCTTTGATACCTGAGGCAGGTCGAGTGGCTAGGGTCAGTTAAGGGATAATGC
This sequence comes from Myrmophylax atrothorax, assembly GCA_026770055.1. Lineage (NCBI taxonomy): Eukaryota > Metazoa > Chordata > Aves > Passeriformes > Thamnophilidae > Myrmophylax > Myrmophylax atrothorax. The sequence goes on from JAOXXN010000001.1 coordinate 81,812,413, forward strand.
AAATCAGTTTTGTTGTCAAGTCTGTAGCAAAAAAACAAAGAAAGAAAAATAAAAGGGGTGGGGAGATAAGGAGGCTGACCTTGAAGTATTGTGCTTCCAGGAAGCCATCCGTCTGCTGCCCTGTGTCGAAGTGAGCGCAGGTTTCGATCACTAACTCTTTCTTCTGACCCTGGGGACTCCATGTTTCAGAGAGTGTGAATGAGCAGATGGATTTTATTAGGCTTAGAAGAGCCAGTTTTTAAACTGGAAAAGCTTTCAACCTTGTCCTTAAAGAATGTTGTTGACATGGAGGTCCTTGTCTTTCATACCGCTTGCCTATTCCCTCCTCCTCTCCCCCAGCTGCAGTACAGTGTTTAAAAACCACCTGAGCACTGCCCACCTATGCCATCGCAGCAGATGTTTGTCATACTGAATGCTTTCTATGTATCTTACCTCATATTTGATTTGGCATAAGATCCAACCCAGTCCCCCAAATATTTACTGCTGGGCATGGTCCGGCTGACATCTGCAGGAGAGCAACGAGTCCAGCTGTTGACCAGAGTGATCCTAGCAGCAGCTGCTGCTGCCAGTGTGGGGTACAGACCTTCTCAAAGAAGCTGTGATCAAGTTCAGAATGCAGAGTGTATTTTCACTAATGTCCTTCCAAGATAAAAGGCCAAAAAGATGACCACCACTTACAGACTAATTAGCCAGAAGCCTCCATCTCATTTATCATAATCCACATGTTATCCTGCTAATTTCAAGGCAGTTACTCGAGCGCAGAATTGGACACACAGGAATTGAGAGTGGATCTACATCACAGACTTTTGCTGGGGAGGCCCTCAGTCAGGGCTTTGATGGGCTGTGTGATCTTTGGCCAACACAGCTGTGCTGACAAGAAGTCCTGAACATTGACTTCTGCTCCTTATACCAGCAAAACCTTGTTTTTACTGGTATTGCTGATGTGGGGGAGGAGACACTTTCCTGCAAGTTGCTGCCAGTGTGAGCTCTGTCAGTGGTGACCACTCCTTACTCATCCTATGGACCCCACTGCAGCTGCTTTGGCAGCCTCCCTGGTAACAGCTGGCCTAAGTGGGTGCGGTTGTGAGGTTCCTGTTAGGAAGCTGGGACTGTACTTGATTTTATTATTAATTTTTTAAAGAGCCTTTTGAATGGATTTTTTAAAATGTACATCTTGTTCTCTAGAAGGCTTTGATCTTGTTAATCTTTTCATCTCTACATCAATCTGTTGTGTGAAAATGCTGGAACGTGCTCTTATTGTGGCAGGCTTTCCTAGGGTTTTGTTTCCATTTTTTTTGCATAGTTTAGGGAATTTTTATTTCCCGAGGCTCTCACTGTGGCTTGATCCTAACATGAAAGTTGACCACAGATGTGTCAGGTTCTAGAATGCCACTTCAGTCTATGTCTTTGAATTTTCTTTACAGGGATTTCTTGAGATCAAATTGAAACAATGCTTTCTGTTTCCTTGCATATGATAAAGAAAACATTTTGAATGAGCCTGAATTCAGTTGTGAGCAGCAAGGAGCTCCCTGTGCCTATTTTCACCAGATGGGACACGTACCAAATTTGAACTCAAAGTTTTATGGTGGCTGTAGAACGAGGAGGAGTCTAAATTCCCTTTCCTGCTCTCTTGTCTGTTTTAACAGGTTGAGCAAACAGTGTGCTGCTGGTTGTGGTCATTTGGCCAGTTTGAAGCATGGACAATATGATTAAATCCATCTGCATTTGGCCACATAGCCTTAATCTTGATCACTAGATCACTTATATTAGCTTTTCTCTCATAGTTCTTGCCATAGGTTTAGACTTCAGGTTATGCTCTCATGGTTACAGCCATACTTTCCTAAAATGTCCATAATGTTCATGGTAGCAGCTGTTCTTGTGAAAACCCTTGTGTAAATGCAATCGTATGTGTGAGAAGTCATGCCCTATGGTGTAACTTGAACTCAAAGAAAGGTGTCAGTCAAAAAAAAACAAAACCAAAACTGTACCTCCTATATATGCCTATCAAAATAGCACCTTTGTAAACTGAGCCAGGTCTGGACTTTTGCAGTTTTCAGACGCTCATTGAAGACAGTGGTGTGACAAGGTGTCCTTTTCAACTTTCCATAGTGTAAACTAGAAGTTGCTCTGCTGAACAGTTTATAGCTGTCCTGGTTTAAAGGGAAACCAGCAAGAGAAATGAACCAAACTCAAAAAAGATCACAAGTCAGAGTTACAATTTACTAAAAAGATTACAGTAAATACGATCATACAGAAAAAAATTGGTTTAAACCCACAAAGGAACAGATGTATAACCCAGCACTCTGGAACATGAACAGAATAGTGTTCGATAGCCCCTGTGCTGAGCCAGTGTTGTGCCTAAGTGTAAAGTAAAAGTAAAAAAAAAAAAGTAAAAGGAAAACCTGTGGGTGAGGATGATGGTCACAGTTCTGTCAAAGTAATGACTGCAGTCCTGTTGAGGTTCTGGTCCTCCTCTGGTTCCCACAAGTGATACCAGAAGTCCCAAACCTCCAGGATTATATATGCTCAGGTAGGAATGCCCAGTACCTTCTGCAGGGTGAGAAGTTTCACAGGGGATGATTTAGCTCAGTGAGTCATGGGATATTTTGGGAATCTTTGACGGTCTAGGCCATTGCAACTGCCTATTGTGCCAGTCCCTAATGGTCCATTAGCAGACATGACCTCTCAGGCTGGGTGCTAATGTCTCCCCAGAGGGGAGTTATCATGGGTTAGTCAGTGGTGTGAAGACAGAAACACTCCCCTGTCTCACAGGGTTCTTTAACACTCAGCTTGTAGTCTGAGGTGTCAGGTGTGCCCTGGGCAGCTGCTGCAAACAATCCATTATTAGCAATTCATCAGAAATGATGTAGAGGGTGTAGAATACACAGTTTTGGTCACATCCACATAGTGATAAACTGGTCCAGGCCTGTGTAATTAGAACAATGGCATCATGGTAGTAGTTGATTGGGCAGTTAAATGCCTCCCTGACATCCGATCCTGTCAGATCTCAGAAGCTCAGCAGGGCCAGCCCCGGTTAGTACTTGGATGGGAGACCTCCTGGGAATACCAGGGGCTGTAGGTTCTAGGCCTGAGGACTTCACTGTCACCATCCAAGCTCACTTGGCCGTGGCAGGTGAACCTGAGGAGTTAAAGGGTGGGGCCAGTTCTGCGCACGCCTAAAAAATCCACTGCGCAGGCTCGAAGGACACACCCACGTGGGGAGAGCCCTGCCCAAATCTTCATTCGCGAAGCCGAGCCATACGGTAGTTGATCACTTTAAGTGGGAAGGGAACTGGTCGCTTTGTCTGTCTCTCTGCGTAACTGTGGGAGACTTTGACTCGTGATGGTGAGCTGTGCAGGAGAAGATTGGAGCATGAAAGGACACCTGGGAAGTGTGCTGCCAAAGCACAGAGCCTGGTGTTGACCTCTGAAGAGGCTGAGGCACTAGGCAGTACCTCAAGATCTTGGAATGTTTGTTGTCCTCGATATTGTTGACCCCTTGCATGTAAGTGTAAAATTCTTGATTTATGAAAACATAATGAATTTCTGTTTGTACTTTTATCTTTTGCCTAGGTCCTGAGGGAGACTAATAAATTGGCTGAAATGGAAGAGCCACCTTTGCTACCAGGGGAAACCATTAAAGACATGGGTATGTGAAGAGGAAATTCCTTACTGTTTTCTGACCAAGTAGAATATCCATAAAGCAGTCATTGACCAACATGAGCAAATTGCTGATGTATTGAAAACCATGATCAGTTGTTTCATTAATTGAGTTACTGCACATCACAGGGACCAGGGTAACAATGTGTCTCCTTTTAAGACATGGCAAATGCAGTGCAAGGCGTCTTAGCGTGAGTGATGAGGTAGGTTGTACAGCTTGGCATTTCCCGCCTCCTGAGAGGACATGGATCGACTGTTTCAAGTTGTCTTTGCCACAGGGTAACTTCTTAGGTTGACAGCACAATTGTGTGTCAGTCTCTGCCATGGACTCCAGGAAGGAATACAGTGCTTTTACAGGGAACTTGCAAAAGTTGGGGATTTTTTTTTCTTTTTTTTTTTCCCATCCAGACGTTCTGATGTGCATCAGATTTGCTGATGCCCTTCAGTCTGAGAGCTTTCTGTGAAAGAGTTGATGTTCACTTCTTTAATGTGTTGCCTTCCTCTTACAGTGATATGGAAGAGTGCAATTTCAGTCCTAAATGTAAAAAAAATTAAAGAAACAAACCTGAAAATACTTTACCAAAGAAACACATCCAAGAACAAAATAAAAACAGGCAAAAAACCCTCCACCTCAATGATGAGTCTTTTTCTCTACCTCTTTCCTAAGGTCTTTAGACTTGTACTTCAACCAAATGCTGCAGACTGACATCTAATTCACTCCACAGACACAGTTAGTTCTGTCGGCGAGACTATATTTTGGAGGGTTCCTAGGGAATGGTTTAAGAGATCAGAGTTTTCAATGTTTTATCTGTTGACAAAGGATGAGATGAGCCATGTAAATCTGTAGAACTGTGTGGTTTTTGGAGTAGCCCAGACAGCAGCTGCCTGGCTCAACAAGAAGTTAAAGGCAACAAAAAGGAAATATTTGTTATTCATCCACAATAGTTGTTTCCTGTTAGAAGTGTCAAGAAAGGCAAAAGTAATTATCTCTGTATTTTACAGGGAAGAGAAGAAAAAATATTTTCAGCCAACCCAATAATCTAGGGTAAAATTGGCCTGTAAAAGACAGGAGTTCCACAAGCAGGAGAATTATACAGTATATCTGGTTTCCAGTTTCTTTCTCCCATATGTATTCTCTTATATATACCAAAGATTGAGCTTATTAGACTTTCCCTTGATGATAGCACTACTACAACCTCTCTATTATACCTGGCTTCCGTTCTCACAAACAGTGAAGCATTTTAATGCCTTGGAGATCCCTATTTATCAGGTAGTCTGCTGAAATCATACAGCTGTGACAGGGTTAAGGTCAGACAAGCCATGTGTGTAGGTACATGTGTACGTGTGCAGTATAATTAAGTAAAATTGTTTCCTTAGGAAACCAAGCTAATAAAATGCAAATGTGAAAGGTGATGTGGCTTACAAGCTGGCAAGGCCAGTGTTTGAGATTGTGCCTGGGGTTCCTTACCTGGAAAACATTTCTCTAGCACCTTTCCTATTTACCCAGAAATCCTGTTCCTTTTCAGATGTAAATGCATGCTTTTCTTATTAGTAGATTTTGTTGGGGTTTTTTAAACATTTTGAAATTACATTTTGAATAATGGGAACTCTAGTGGAAAAACTAGTCAGGCTGCCCTCACCTTTATTGTGCTTCATGAGTCTGCTTTCAAACCTCTGTCAAACTAGTCTTTGAAAAGAAGTGATTAATAATCAGCTACTAATGAAACACTTGGTTTAATTAGAACTGGCTAGAAGCCTTTTGTGTTTAATTGTCCTTCAAACAAATGCATGAAAAATTATATAATTAATTAATTGATGGAATTACTATGGAATGCATGTATATACATATATTTTATTTCTTTTTAACTAGACATTGTGTGCTACATGTTTTTCTCTGAATTAATCCCTTCTGATATTTTAAGTATCCTTCTCCACATCCAGATTTCGAGAGTCATAGTGAAGACTATGCTGAAACAGAGCTGACATGAGGATGATTTAGTTATATAAGTTGCCAGTGCCCTGGAGTAAGACAGAATCCCTCTCTCTCTCCCTCCAGTCTAAATCTCATGAGATAAAGGTAGAAGAAATTAAGGTCCCCATCCTGACACCCCAATAGCCTCACATCTCAAGTGTGTGTTGGCTGTCACTTGGATAGAAGGCGAGCTGTCCTCCTGGCACAGCCCATGCACAATGGGTCCCTTTAGATCTGGAGGCTTGACGTTGTTAAGATGATCCAGGGAGTTTTTTCATGGGTCTGGCAGCTCTGGTCAGTGGATCTCATCTGTGTTTTGAGGGGTGCCATTACTTGCTGGTGACAACGTTAGTTATTGCCACGACACAGCCAGCCAACTACTTCAGTGTCAGAAGATGTGATAGGTGGCAGACGTGAGGAGGGAAGAACTTAAGTCTTGGCATTTTTAATTGATGTAAAACAGAAGGGCCATTAGGAGGGGTGTTTGCTGTGGAAAACCAGCCTTTTGCTGAAACAAGTGAGAAACGTTTGAGGCCTTTTAAGAAGGGGACTGTTTTGAGTCACTGGCACTCAGGCTCAAAAATAATTGAATTGTTGCAGTGTAATTTGATCGCTGACTTCAGACCTAAAATCACCGGCAGCTGGGTGTTATACAGATTCATGGCTGCTGCAAATCACTGTGGCTCTGCTGGCTTTTAGCATGAGGGCCTTCATCCCAGGGCTGACTGTGCATGCAAGGGTGTGCAGAGGGACCCAAGCATCCTAAAAAACAGATGTAGGAGAACTACCTTCTCCTGTTCTTGGTGGCACAAACCATCTCGGGGACAATCTTCAGCTTTTATGCAGGTTATTGTCAGGCTCAGGGATATGCATCCAGGCAGAAGTCATCTCCTCTTTTCATGCATGGTGTTCTCAGCTACTGGCAACAAGAGTAAACAGTTTGCAGCCACGCACTGGCTTTTTTACGGGGGTAGCAGTTCTGTGCAAATGTAGTATTCTGGGTGGTGATACTATTTCTACTCCAACTCTTACCTTTCCCACAGAACTGAAAATTGCGTGTTAGCTCTAGGCTCTAGGTTAGAACCCCAGATTAAGCTTGTTTTAATAGGATCTGAAAAGTAGAATCCCCAAGTATTGCTGCTGTCATAATTTTTCTCCCATAACTTAACTGTGAAATTAACACGCTTTTTTTTTCCTTTTTTTTCTTAAGCTAAGGATGTTACTTACATCTGCCCCTTCACTGGAGCAATCAGAGGAACCCTTACTGTCACCAATTATAGACTGTATTTTAAAAGCATGGAACGGGTAAGCTTTTGAAATAATCTGCTTTTGTTAGCTATTCAATCTTTAGACATAGTTGTTCTTTGAGAGTAATTCTGTGTGAAATGTTGCTATACATCTGAAAATATAGACATAAGGGAGCAGGAGCTGGGGATTTTTTTCCCCCTCCCCTTTTTAAACTCACAAATTTCAACTGTCTACAGGACCCTCCTTTTGTCCTAGATGCATCTTTAGGTGTAATCAACAGAGTGGAGAAAATTGGAGGTGCTTCCAGTCGCGGTGAGAATTCGTATGGGCTGGAGATTGTATGCAAGGTAAAATCTTATCTGTCTTTTACAATAGGGGAAGGGGAACATATATTTTAACAGGTTTTCTCAGTAGTACTGCAGGAAGTTCTGCAAAATGTCTTAGTCAATATGACTTCACAGGCATCAAAAACCATCTGATTTAAAAAGTATTTTTCAGTATTCTCCAGCTCCATTTATTCAGGATGAGGTGTAAACCTTTATTCAGGCTTGGTGCTGGGCAGTGGCTTTTTTTCCTAGTGGAAACCTAGGCCTGCATGGCACTAATGCACTTCTCAGGGTTGGCCACCAGAATATTCCAGGTAGACTCCCATTATTGTGGAGTACAGTACGTATACCTTTCTCTCATCTGCATTTCAAGAGCAAGAAAGGAGCACTGTTCCTCCTAAATCAGTAGCTCATGTCCACCTGCTGCTGTGCTTTGTGGTAAGTGACTGGCAAGTAGCCTTCAGTCCTGCTTGAGGCTGTTCTTTCATTTCTTTCAAGGCAGTACATATTTCACATGTACCTCTCAAGAGCCCTTGGAGTAACTGGAAATACAAACTTCAATAAAAATTAACAATTTACCTCCTTGTGTCTGCTTTCTGTAAGTCCCATGAAGTCTCCATCTCCCCTCCTAAATCCAAACCACTGCTGTTCAGCAGGGCATGGCCCCCTCTGCCTGCCTCACAGGCCACATAGAAGAGCTGGATTCAGAACCTTTTAGGTCTTGGGCTGCTTAGAGCTCTAGTCAGAGCTCCTCAAGGTTAAGAGGATGCCACTTGAGGGATAAGAGCAGAATGAAAAGGAGTCCCAAACTACTCTGGTCACTGCTGTGATTTTGAGGCACCAGAAAGCTAAGCAGACTGTCAGGCTGTGGGTGTTCTGAATCAAGACCAGCTGATGCAATCTGTACCAAATCATCCAGCTGCTCCCTTGCCCTGTTGCAGTCATAATCCTCCCTGGCTAACACAGGGGTGGGGTGCTTGTGCTGGCGAGCTAATTTGTTCCGTGTTTTGTTCTGGGTTCCTAGTCCTCAGCCATTTTGACTGTATGCAGATTTGCACACATGGTCCGGTTGGAATGAACTGGATTGTTTAGCTGGGTGAGAAACTTGGGCACAAACTGTGTGATGGGTATTTTGGCCCTTTGTAGCATATATCTATATATATGCCAGCCTGCTTGGCCTAGGATATGCAGGGTAGTTCAGTGCAATAACAGAGAGCTACAGGTTTTATGCTGGCTTGTACATCCTGAAATGTTCTCTGTCTGAGACCAATCATGTAATCTCCGTTTATGAGCATGCAAAGTCTTTAGCTGTTTATCTAATTCTCTGACTTGTGCTACCATATTCATATGCTTGAACTTGATAGCTCATTTCCTGCTGGTGGCTTTTAAGCTGTTTACTGCAAGTGTTTTAGTTGTGGGCTTGGCTGGAAAAACTTGGCATCTTAGAAATGCTTTATTTAGTTTTGTAATTTGATTTTGTAGATGAGTGTGGAAAGGAGGTCCTGGTTTGCCAGTCTTTGTGGAAACTGCTTCTGTGCAAAGGGGAGGAGTTTTTGATTTCAAGACATCCTCTTGAGTGCTCGGAGAGATGGAAGCTTTAAGGAGAGATGGTGTTGGATGCTTGCACTCAGCTGGCTGGGCTTGGGCTCTGCCTACCAACATGCAGTAGCTCTGTGGAGGTACCTTGTGAGGCAGACCCTTCCAGTGGTCTTCTGGCACAGCCCAGTGTGAGAACTCAGTGAGAACTAGGAGGTGTGTGTCAGAGTCCTGCTGTTCAGAGAGACAGCTTGTCCCTGAGCTAGGCTCTGCCCTAGGCTTTCAGCAGGTAGGGAGCTTCACGTGAAGGTGAGGTGCTGTGGTCAGGCACACCTGTGCACTTCCTCAGCATCTCTGCAGTTGGGGCAGGCTTTGTTGGAGGCTGCAGACAACCACTGAGCCAAGCCCAGCGCAGTGTTCCAAGTACAGTAGTAAATCAGTACTAGAGAGAGCCCTGTGATGTGACCTTATTTTGCATTCTGGCTTTTGGATTTTCTTTGAATTTTGAAGTGGTTCAGAAATTTGCAACTTGATTTTTCATTTTTTTTTCCCCTAGGATATTCGAAACTTGCGGTTTGCTCACAAGCCTGAAGGGAGAACTAGGCGGTCCATATTTGAGAACCTAATGAAATATGCTTTCCCAGTTTCAAATAACCTAGTAAGTGTTTTCAGTTTTTACCAAAAGACACAGAGTGCAGTAAATGCTCTTGTTGTGTCCCTCTACTTGTTACAGCATTCACATGGGGTACATTTTCTTGAAGGAGGAGAAGTGCTGGGTTTTAAATCTGTTTTTAACTTCAGTCTATAGGAGTTTAGATCATAGTAGGAAAAGTCTACTATGGTGGGGCTGGATTCTTTCATGTATGGAGAATGACTTACAGATAAAGCCTTGTAACAGTGGGAAAGCAGTCAAAGCACAGTGACATCCATCAGAGGTTTACAGCTAATGGTGACTGCACTGCCCCAAATCTGGAGTGCAGTTCCTCTGCTCTGTAATGTTATGACACTGCAATTGTTGTTTCAAATGCTGGTTGAAAGGATCTGGTTGTTAATTTGTAAGAGCATTCTTGCCCAAGTAGTTCTCTTTAACAATAAACTCCTTTTGTCCATGAAGTACTAGGTAATAGACAAGTAAGATCAGGGATGTACTGGAAAGTATATTGTTGTACTAATTACCTGATACTGTGAGAGTGTTAATCTTTTTCACAAAGGCCTAGAAGAAAAGTAGTGCAGTGGAGAAGAAGGAGGGGTCAGGCATGAGTTACTATCTGAAATATCAAACATCCTTAAATGGGCTCTGAGTGGGCTCTTAATGGTAAATTTTCTTTCTTTCAGCCACTTTTTGCATTTGAGTACAAAGAGGTTTTCCCAGAAAATGGATGGAAAGTGTATGACCCAACTTGGGAATACAGAAGACAGGTGGGTATTGTGCCGCATCCTTCCTCATCCTCTACTCTTCAGAAGTGAGACTGTGCAGTAATTACAGGTCATGTGGAGCAGAGAATGATGCTGCTGACAAACGTCTTGCAGGCTGGGTTAGGCTATTGTTCTCCACACTGCAGGGATTGATGACAGCAGAACAGCTTTAGAGATAGTAGCATCCACTGATGGAGATTAGCTCAGGCTGCAGAGAGCTGACTTCAGCCTTTATTAGAGAAACTAATACTCTGGCTTGGTCATCAGCTGCTGCTGGCAATGAGGAACAGAAGGTGCGTCTTGTAGGTACAGGCATCCTATTGTTGAGTTTCACACCTCAGCATTCGATTATATCAGTTTGCATTCTTTCCAGTTTTTCCTGTCTTAAACGGGAACTTGGGAGGAAACCCAATAAAAGTAGGATGCCTTCATTATTATAGGGAATCAGCATAGGGATCAACCTAGAGAGTATTGCGATTTACCATAGCTTAGAACACACAGCTGTACTGTCCCCATAGTAGATTGGTCAAAGGTATTTAAGATCATGAAATGACAGGCTGTCAATTAGGAATACTATGGTAAAAACTTGAGTCATCCTTGGGAGAAAGGATGGAAGAATTTTGGGTTTTATAATGGAATCACTCCTGTCATAAAATTCTAAAGTAGAGGAAAGAGCTCAATTTGGTGATATGTTTTCCCTGGACACAGTAAACATCTGTCTCATCCAGAACTGCCAGAATAAAACCAATATTCCTTTGTGAAATTAAGAAATGTTAAGCCATGTAATTTAAAGATTTATTTATGTCTTTCTCTTGAAATGAAACGAAACCAGACCTCTGTCCTAGCCTAGTTGTTCATCCAATTCCTGGCATCCAAAACCTAAGGATTCGTTTTTCTAGGTCTAGTGTTCTAAAAGCTGGGCATGCCTTCTAAATTGGTTATCTAGGCCTGTCATTAACAGATGGGGAGAGAGCTCTTCACTGTTGGGGGTGATTTGTTCTCTCCTAAAATAGCTGCCTAAGATAGATCGCTGGCTTCTAGGCTGCTAATTGAAAGTGAGATATATCTTAATGTATCTTACTGTATGCTGCCTTCATTGCAAAGAGTGTATGTTTTGCAATGAGATGCTACAATCTAAAATCCTAGTGGAGACAAAATCCAGTCGTTTGTAATCATATTGTATCTAAGGTCAACTTTGGCTGGAAGACCAGATAAAGCAGCGATTATTGCTTTGTTTAGAATTTACCTATTTTTTTGGTATTTATTTTATGGAAAGATCTGTTTACAGAGAAGGATCTGCAGCCCAAGCTATTTGAGCAAGATGCATCTTTATAGGTCTAAGAACTTTGCAGTAACAACTAAAGAATAATCTCCACTGTAAAGCACATCATTCACTTAGCTGAGGTTCAGTTAAAACAGATGAAGTACAAAAGGGATTCTTATAATACCTGAAAAGAAGGAAGGGTGACCCTTGTGAATTTTGAAGTAAATTATTCCACTTTCTTAATCCTGGCATGTAAGCTTTTTTATCCATATTAGGGTTTATTTTTATACTGTGATTTGGTGTCCCTTGAATTTGCAGGTGTTTGTTTGCATGGTGAAAGGATATGTGTATTTGCATGAATGTAGTTTGCAGCTCTTCATGGCCTTTCTGTATAGAAACTGACGCTGGGCGGAGGTGTGTTTGTTTCTGGTCACCCGAGGTAGCACTGCTGTGTGTAAAACAGGACACAATTGAGACATTGCTGCAATGTGTAGTTGTGCTATGCTGCTTTTGGATCATTTTTGAGTGGAAAGGAAAAACTTTGCCTGACTGCTTTTATGTCAAGAAACCAAACTAATGCCCAGATGCTGGATCCCTCAGTCATTTCCTTGTGTTGGTAACCACAAAAGTGAATCCAAATCAGGATTTTTTGCAGCCACAGCCTATCTGAATTTTACCCGGGGTGGGCCACAGTCACTGCCATTCCAGATCACACAATCCATCTGTTCCAGTAGCTTATCTCCAAAACTGACCAACGCCAGCTGCTGAAGAAAGGCAAACCGCACTGCAGTAGATGCGTATGTTTGTGATCTGGCCAGGAGGAGAATTTCATCCCTTTTGTTAGATTGATTTAGGTCCTGCAGCATGATGCTCTACGTCCCCTCCAAGACTTTTAGGTATTTCAGTTTGTTTATTTAATTCCAGCATTTAGAACTGTGGTTGTTCAATTTATCTGTGTGAATGTCTTAGCCTTTTTTCTTAATCCAACCAGGTTCTGCTAAAGCAATAACAAATACTACAGTAAATCAAGATTATGTCCTGGAATGGCAGCAGGGATTCGTTAACAGTGAAACAAAACTGGCATCATCAAATAGATAATGGGATTACCTGTCACTGACTCTATGAATTGTGATCAGAAATAGAAAACAGGACATATGCACTGTCAGCAGGACCTTTTGGAATTGGTTTAAAAACTGTTGGAGTAGAGCTGGCCTAGGGCATAAGCAGTACAGCAGTATGGCCAGGCATTAACTTGGTATATCCTAGGCCAGGTCAGGCTTTTCCTGTGGGAGCAGGGACACAGAGAGAGGAGGGAGTGAAGCAAAAGTGAACTTCAGCTACCGGGCATCCAGAAAGGACTTTTAGACCAGCGTCCATGGTAAGATTTATTTCTACACTGGTAGACACGGCAATTTTGCATGTGTTATGATTTATTTATTATAATTTTATTAAGATTAATAGAAGTGTGTTGATATGATAGCAATTGTAGCAATTAGGAAAGACATTCAGTAAACCGCTGACTTCTCTTAGCATTCTTGAGAAAGATGGAAATATGTAACTTATTAAAAATCTGTGATTGTGTAAAACTATGGGGAGTAATAAACAACCTGTAGAGAACAAAAGGAGCTCAGAGAGGTTTGAGATTTAGTTAGTAAATGGAATCACATGTGGCAAATGAAATTTAAAACTGAAATTGCTCCCTGATTTTTATTACACACGGGCTGGCAGAGTATAAAACAGAATTGCAAAGTGAATAAGGCTCAGTTGAAACCAAAAGGCCTTGAGATGCCTTTGGAGTAACTTAAAGCTTTATTTTCCTTAACAAGGTGGAGAGCATTTGGAAAATATTACAAGGGGTTGTGAGGCTGGAAATACGTGATGTTTCCCTATGGAAGTCGTTCTGGTCCAATCCTATGCTGTGGTCATATCTACCAGGGAACCACAGCATAGGGCTGTGATTGCTGCTGTCAGAGAAAACATGTACAAACTAGTAATTCAGAAGAACAACTGACCTGTTTTAAGGATAAAAGAAGTGCCCAGCATTAGCATACAAGCAGAGTAGGCAAGGTAGAGCATGAAATCAGCATCCGACAGAGGATTGCTGGGTGGAACATAGGGGAGTAAAGTTCAATGTCCCACAGTTTAACTGAGGTCTTGCTTATGCTAGGTATGTCCCTACTGCAGAACAGATCACAGCTGTCTTGTGCTAGGTGGACACAACATGGGCTGAGTACATGGCAGAGGGCCAGTTTTGCTCTGCAGCTGTATCCTGTGTTGGTGTAGGGATGTGCCTCAGCCAATGTGTGCAGCTTCCTGGTACCTTATGGCCCAAGCCAAGTTTGATAGAGGCACTACTGGTGTGTAACTCAGGACCCGTCCTGCCTTGCCTGCTGCTGACCGAGGTGCACCTACCTAGCTAAACTGAGAGTCAGTCTGCTGGATCCTGTAGAGAGATGTGGCTGTGTGTAATTCCAGCAAGGAAATTATTTTTTTCCTGTCAGTGGAAGATCCCCATGTGCTTAAACTTAAACATGTGCATTGGAAGGTGGTGGTTTCAGTGCCATGCTGGTGTGCCTTCAACAGCTTTTCCCTCCAAATGAAGAAACTCCATCTTCTACAACATGCATAAATCAAGTGGTAACTGAGCACAAGTGATTAAAGTAAGACTCATAACTGTCCAGAGGGAAAAGAAGTCTAGTTTGTGTGTGGAGATGGCATAAAGGTTGTGTCTCTATGGTTAGATGATACAGTTGTAAGGAGTGTTCTCAAGCACTGGGGCACCTTCATTATGAGTTCCAGACATAGCTTCAGTCCAGGCTGTTACCACAGAAGAGTGTATTTGAGCATCTTTAGCCATGCACAAAGATACTCTTCCAGCAAAATTTATGCAAATTGAGAGTACAAACCAATTATTTACTAGCTAACACACAAAAATAGATAGCTGAAATTTGACTAGCTACTAGACTGAGCAGTAGTACTCACTGCCTCAGAGGATGCTTCTGTAGAGACTTCCTGGCCAGGCAAGCCAAGAGGGAGGGCTGCGAGGCCTGCTCCTAAACCTGGCCATAGGTCAGAGGCTGACACAAGCCAAGGATCACCAGGAGGCAGTTTGGACAAACTGTCCTATTTGGAGAGTAAACGAGTTGAACAGCACAGATGTAAGGTGCATTGTTTCAGCTGGTTCCAGTGAGAATGGTCATGGTATGTTTAATTTTTGACTATAGATTTGGCTGTGCTCTGACAGCCATCAAACATTTGAGTTCCCCTGAAATCAGGGTCTGCTCCCAGCATTAGTTTACCTGAAGAAGACAGACCTTGTGCAGCAGTTCGGTCACTAACGTGGGCACTCAACAACCATGTGCCCTGGCTTCAGAATGATCACAGCCTGCTGTTGTGAGGCACACCCAGGTTCTTCCTGCAGGTGCACAGGCAGGTGGCTCCCAGAGCCATTCCTTAGCCTGCAGAGGCTTCTTGAGTTATATCTGTAACAGTGTGGTTTGATGGCAGGCTCCTGCATGCTTACAGCTTACCAGGAGGCAGTGAAATGCATCTTAGATGAGGAAATACCAGTGTGCTTTATATCATGTTTAGCTTTTTCTATTGATTGCAGCTGGAGAAAGGGCAAATCTGAAGGAGCACGAATTAATGCAGAAGCTACACTGCATTATGGCAAACATCCTGGGAAGATGAAAATTCAGCTTCTCTTCTAGCCCACTTGGCTTATTTCTGTTTGCTTCCAGTCCTTAGAGAAAGTCACGATCCGAATCCAAAGTGTTTGGGGTGGTGCCGTGATTCAAGGCTCCTGTGCTGGGGAAAAGCAGGCATTTCTCATGATTCAAAGGAAATTTGAATGCTGACACACAGCATCGTTTCTTTCTTTGGGGGCTTGTAATGGATTTTTCTGGTCTGGGCTATTGCAGAGGGAAGATTTCTTTCAAATTTGTCAGGGTGGCAGCAGAAAATCTTAGAGCTTTGGAAAGCATTAGAGCTCAGTTCTGGCCCAAGCAGTGTGTGCTGAACCCATTCTGCCCAGCACTGTGAAGCGGGTGCTTTGCAGTGCCCACTCTGTGAGCACTGGTAGAGTTGCTGGGTAGAATGAAAAAGGAGCCTTTCTTCCATGTAGCTGCTTGTCAGCTCCCATTTTCCTTGCCAAGACTGTGCTGACAGGGTAGTTTTCATTCAGATGTGAGTGAGGTGAAATACCTAGGTCTTGCTGATGGATCCATTGCATGTACTTACTAGGACAGGACTAAGAACTGATTTGCCATTAGTCCACTTCCCGATAGTAACCAGCTTGTTTACAGCTGATGGACAGCTAAGAACAAGAGTCATGTTATTCCCTGGTTCACAGCAGAGCTGGTGGACCCAGCAGGTTGCATCCTTGCTGTGTACAGCAGGTAGACTTCTGAGCATGTCCTACCCATCTGGAAGTTTGGACTGTGTATACACACTGCTTGATGCCTGTTTCTAGCAATTCTTTGGCTTCAGACAGCACCAAAACTAGCTTTCCTTTAGGGTTTTGGGGTATTCATGATCCTGAAAGGTCTGCTGATTCCTTGTAGTAACATTTCCTTCACAGAGAGGGCCCCAGGACAGGGGTGGTTCACAAGCAAGGGGTGTGACTGATACTAGACAGAAGGTCTGTCCTCCCCTCAGATTTCTAACCATGACCTCTTTTGACTGCATGACTCACCACTGTGATGGGGAATTGTCTGCAGTCTGTGTGGGTCAGCCATAATTACCACAGCTCATCTGACTTGTGTTAGGTTTGTCCTTTATTTCCTGTGGGAACCGCCACAGTGGTGGTCGGTGTCCCACCACCCTCCTTAAAATGAAGTGCTGTTTATTAGAACAGAAGCGTGTTTTGTTGTAAGAGTTGACGTACCCGTAAAACATGCTCTGTGCTTAACAGTCTGGCCGTGTTCACTGCAGCAGATGTGTCTTCCCACAGAGATGCTTTGTGTCGGTGCTCACCCCTGCTGCAGCAAGTGTCTGTTTAAATCTCTCCTTGCAGACGTGCTGTACCAGCACTCTGTGTTGGTCTGTTCACTCCCAGCATCAGCCAAACCAAGTCTGCAGGTTGTCAGGACCATCCCCATTGTGCTTCAGGTGTTACCTAGAGGTTGTTGTCTGGGAAACATTGAGTGGCTTTCCCATCAAGGCATGCTGAGCTCAGTGATGTGTGTATGTGTGTGTGTGTAGATTCCCTGGTCTCCCAGCCCAAGTCAGACTAGTACAGATGGAGAGCTTAGTCTGACAGAAACATGGGAGTTGTACCATCATGCAAACAGAGACATAAAAATATTTTTTGGTGTTTTTAGGGAATTGCACAGTTGTGCCACAAACACTGAACAAGGCCCAAACCAGACTGATTTCTTGGGAGTGTTTTAGTGCCTGTTCTCCCTTCTGCCCCCTTCTGGCAACTCCATTTTTCATCCCCAGTTTCCACACACCATTTTTGAGCTAAGTGCAGAGAGAGGTGACAATTGGTCACACCTTCTGTCCTGCTCCTGGCTCTCCTGTGAGCCCATGATAAGACTAGGACTATCTTAAAGATGCGCTCAGGGGGATCACCTGTGTTGCTGCGTCTGTAGCCCCCACAGTTTCCTTGCCATAGGTGACCCTGCCTGAAGTCTTCTACTTCCCCTGTTCTTCAGTGACCTGAGCAAAATACCCACCTCTCTGGGAAGATGAATGAAATGCAAGTTAGCAAGATAATGCATTCCCAGGTGCCAGCCCTAAATGTCCTTCATTAACAAAAGTTGCCTTGAATTTCAGGTCTGGGGATTTGACTGTGCTGAGGTTTCAGAGCAACTCATTTGCTAACGTGCTGTTGTTTCCTCTTTAGGGAATTCCCAATGAAAGCTGGAGGCTGACCAAGATTAATGAGCGCTATGAGCTGTGTGATACATACCCTGCCATTCTCGCTGTGCCTGTAAACATTCCCGATGAAGAATTAAAGAGAGTAGCATCTTTCAGATCAAGAGGACGCATACCAGTGCGTGGGACAAAGGAAGCCACTTTGATGTTGTTTTTTACACATACCTTTGGGCAATAAATAATACCAAGATCAGGCTGAGTGGATTCAATGGATAATAAAAGTGGCAGCAACATGGTTGAGGACTTAGAAAACAGCAGTATCTGTTGGAACTACTGTTGTGAAAGAGATGCAGACTAAACCAAAATGAGAAGATAATTTAGCATAACTCACACCGAATCTCAGTTCAATTCGTAAGAAACACAATGCAGCCCTGTTCGGCTGTTTACAATTGTCTGGCCTACTCTGAGGATAGAGGAATACTTACTGATATGCTTGATGAGAATGCTTGTTAAATGAAATTAAGACAAAATACATTGTTATAATGATTATTTCAGCAGTAACTGAAAATGTACTGGTTTGCTTCTAAAGTTTGTAGAAAATCTAATCTGTTCCGAAAGTACTTAACTTTTCCATGGCATAACATACAGTAAGACATAGCCCACACAGTGACTCACACAACATCCAGAAAAACAGTCTGCATCATGTTTAAAAGTCAGACTTAAATGATGTGGTCACCTTTTGTTTGTTCAAACCTTGGGAATGCCACCAGAAGGGATAAGGATGGAAGAGTTCTTTCTTTCATTCAATTGTTATTTAGTAGAATCCAGCCTTCTGGAACCATCTAATACATGGAGAGATCCCAGAGCAAGCCATTACAAGTAAAACACTGCAATGGTCTAATGAATCCCATTTTTCCTTCATTTATTTCCTATTTATTTTCAAAGGTCTTGTCATGGATTCACCCAGAAAGTCAAGCAACGATCACTCGCTGTAGCCAGCCAATGGTGGGAGTGAGTGGCAAGAGAAGCAAGGAAGACGAAAAGTACCTTCAAGCCATCATGGATTCTAATGCTCAGTCCCATAAAATCTTCATATTTGATGCAAGGCCTAGTGTGAATGCCGTAGCCAATAAGGTCGGGTGCTTTTTCCTCTGTCTAAAACTGGGAATATAGTAATTTAGAGCACGTTTCCCACCACCATTTCATGTTATTCTTAAAGATCACAAGAGAGTTTTCCACTGTAAAGGAAATCTGCATGCAATGATCCGATTCTCTAGACAGATATTTGCACTGGTATCTGTAAGGTATCAGTGTGACTACTAAAGATCCATTATATTAATCTACAATGGGAAATGAAATTGCAGGGGAAAAAATCAAAGTAATACTGAGATCAGACTCTTAACATGCTGGATCTTGTGTATCACCATTTTCCACTTCACTGTTTGAAAGACTGCTTACTCTTAACAGAAGCAAAACTCCGTCCCTGTTAACTGTGATGGGAGCAGGGGATACTCAGCACTTCTAAAATCAGGCATCATGATTTCTAATTTCAAAATATAGCTGGGGATTGCTAACATCTAGGAATGTTGCTCTGTTCTTTCTGCTGTTGTAGAAACTAATAGAATGTTTTGGGTTGGAAGGGATCTTTAAAGGTCATCTAGTCCAATCCTCTCCTGCCATGAGCAGGGATATCTTCCACTAGACCATGTTGCTCGGAGCCCTGTCCAACATGACCTTGAATGTTTCCAGGAATGGGGCATCTACCACTGTTCTAGGAAACCAGTTCCAGTGTTTTACCACCCCCACTGTAAAAAATTTCATCTTAATATCTAGTCTGAATCTACCCTCTTTTAGTTTCAAACCATTACCACTTGTCCTATCACAACAGACCCTACTGAAACATCTGTCCCCATCTTTCTTATAAACCCCCTTTAAGTACTGAAAGGCTGCTGTAAGGTCTCCCTGGAGGCTTCTCTTCTCAGCCTTTCCTCACAGGAGAGGTGGTTAAGCCATCTGGTCATTTTTGTGCCCCTCCTCTGGATTTGGTTCAACAGTTCCATGTCTTTCCTGTGCCAAGGATTCCAGAGCTGAATGCAGTACACGAGGCGAGGTCTCAGAAGGGCAAAGTAGAGAGGCAGAATCACCTCATTCCCTCACTTGCTGGCCATGCTGCTTTTGATGCAGCCCAGAATACTATAGGCATTCTGGGCTGCAAGCCCATATTGCTGGCTCTGTGTCCAGCCTCTCACCCACCAGCACCCCCAAGTCCTTCTAGGCAGGGCTGCCCTTGATCTGTTCATACCCCAGCCTGTATTGATACCGGGGGTTGCCCCGACACAGGTGCAGCACCTTGAACTTGGTCTTGTTAAACCTGATTAGGTTATGATGGGCCCACTTCTCGAGTCTGTCCAAGTCCCTGTGGATGACATCCTGTCCTTCAGGTGTGTCCTCACCACTCAGCTTGGTGTCATCTGCAAAATTTTCGGAGACTGCACTTGATCCCATTGTCTATGTCATTGATGAAGGTATTAAATAACACTGGTCCAAATACAGATCCTTCAGGGACACCACTTGTCACTGGACATTGAGCCATTGACCACTGCCTTTTGGCTGTTGCTATCCAGTTCCTCATCCACCAAACTGTCTGCCAATCAAATCCTTACCTCCAGTTTAGAGAGAAGATTGTTATGGAGGACTCTGTCAAAGGCCTTATAGAAGTCCAGGTAGATGAAATGCATAGTCCTTCCTTTGGCTACTGCTGTAGTCACTTCTTTTTAGAAGGCCACTAGGTTGGCCAGGCAGGATTTGCCCTTCCTGAAGCCCTGCTGGCTGTCTAAAATCACTGGTCCTCCATGTGTTATAGCATAGTCTCCAGGAGGACATGTTCCATGATCTTACCAGGCACAGAGGTGAGGCTGACAGGTCAGTAGTTCCCAGGGTCTATCTTTCTACCCTTCTAAAAACTGTGTTTCATGCCATCACTTTAAGCTTTGTAATAATGGTAGAACTGCTTTGTTGTATTAAAGCTCATTTTTCTCTCTTTTTTTATTTTAAATCTGCTTTTCCCACTACTTAGAAAAGGCAATTAGTGTGTGGGTTACACTCCTCTGTAATAGTATGGTAAATTTTTAAATGATAGAATAACGCATGTAATGAGCTAGCAGCTTGAATGGGGATAAATGATAATTACAGAGGAAAAGAAGGCTTGTAATGTGATATTCTTTGGTAAAAATTATAGCATTCATTAGCTATTGCAGGAAAGAGACACAAAGTGTGTGCGTGTGCATCTTTGGTCCCAAGAGTAAGATAAAGCCAATGTTTTCTGCCTGCTTTAGATAGCCCAAACACTGTGATATTTTGTCAGCTGCTATTTGCTCAGGACAAATGACCAGCCTAAAATATAAAATACACTTTTACTTAATGGTTTGTTTGTGGATTTTGTTCTTCAGGCTAAAGGAGGGGGCTATGAGAGCGAGGATGCCTATCAAAATGCAGAATTAGTGTTCCTGGACATTCACAATATTCATGTTATGAGAGAGTCACTGAGAAAACTGAAAGAAATTGTGTATCCCAATATCGAGGAGACTCACTGGCTGTCTAATTTAGAGTCAACTCACTGGCTAGAGCATATCAAGGTATGCATGTCTGCGTCCACTGCACATGGCTGAGCAATCTCAAGTCCTTACCAGTCTGTTCACTGGGAAAGATATCCAGAGCTAACTCCAGGATTTTCAATTCGTTGTAAACTTAAAGACTTAGAATTTGTTTTCAATTACAAACAAATAAACCCATAGTTTCTTGGAGTGAGGAATCTTGAGGAGATGGGAAGAGCAACAAGAGAGGTGTTTGAAATGCTGAAAGATGGTGTGTTGGAAGTGCAATATGTTCCTGGGTAATGCATAACTGAAAGCTCTGGTTAGAGCTCAGAGTCCCGGCGTTTCCAATCCTTGATTTCCTAGTGTTACTGCCTGGTCCAGACCAGCAAATGCAGGGAGTTTGTGCCCTGTCAGCCTTTCAGGAATCCAAGCAAAGTCAGAATGAGGAGGCAAAATGTTTCGGCTTCTACAGATGTTGGTTCCCAAATTAAATTCTTTCTCTTCTAAAAATGTCCAGCTTTCATTGTTGCTCTGCTAATGCAGACAGGAGCAGATCTGCTCCTGGGGCAGCTGCAAGGTGATGGCCATTTTGCGTTCATGTGAGACACAAAATGCTCCTGTGTTTAAATTCTCACTTGTCCAAGGACTGAGCTTAGTGCAAGGGCTCTTCTACAGTTGTGCCTACTCTACAGTTCAGATGTGTTGTCATCTTTTTGGAATAAAAAGTGTGTTCACCAGTTTGCTGTTCTAGTTAGAAAGTCGTTGGGACTGATTTGCCATTCTGCTTGAGGCAAACAGAGCCCTTGGTTTGTCCTGCATTGTCAGTAGCCATTTTTCATTTATAGTTTCTGTTCCAAAGAAATTTTGTAATTTGTTTTTTTCCCTTGTTCTAGCTCATTCTTGCTGGAGCCCTTCGGATTGCTGACAAAGTAGAGTCGGGGAAGACATCTGTGGTTGTACACTGCAGTGATGGCTGGGACCGGACAGCCCAGCTCACCTCTCTCTCTCTGCTCATGTTGGATGGCTACTACCGAACTATCAGGGGCTTTGAAGTCCTGGTGGAGAAGGAGTGGCTGAGCTTCGGCCACAGATTTCAGCTGGTGAGTCACTAGCCTTGGAAGGCACTATATGGAAAGTTATTGTCTGCCTTGAAGGATTTCAAAGGAGTTTAGCCTTTCCTGTGAAAAGGCTCAATATGCAGAAGACAGGTGAATGCTGCTGCTACTGTTTTCTGCCTGTAATTCCAATCATCTCTTCACCTCCTTGGAGAGTGTATTGATTAGATACGAGGAACAGGAGGTATTAAATCTCTCAGGTGTCTTAACTGGTATGTCACGTTGCCAGACTTAGGCCTGAACTAACAGTGTGCTTTGCATTCAGGTTTGGCATGAGGTTGACTGAGACCACTGGGGTATTTTTTGTCTTTCTTTGTAGTTCATTACTTTTGCTGAGACTGCTTAGGCACCGTCATCACAAATGCCTTGGTATTGAAAAAGGTTGGAGAATTTGGTCATGACCTTGACCTCAACATTTTCTTCAGGCACACTTTATTTTTGGGGAGGCTTCTAATTGTTTAGGTGAAATATCAGCAGTTTGAGCCTGGACCAAGAGTAGCTTGTGGTTTTGTCCCTGTAGTTGGCAGAGAGACAGCTCTGGGGGCTTGTGACACAGCAATTTGTTATGGTTTGCACTGATGGGAATTGAGAGAGCCTTTCAGTCTTTGTTCCTATTGTGTTTTGCTCATAGCTGTTTTGGAGTGGTTGTTTAATTTTGGCAAGGGGTAGACCAAGGTCTGCTTACAGCACTTGCAATGGTGGGTTGCATTGTCAAATGCTCTGAGGAAGGTGGGGAAACTGAGGCACTGAAGCAACTGAGGTTCTGCTGCAGCAAAACTTGTTATCTGGTGTTTGAACAATGAGGGTTTTAGCTTCTTCCTGGCCTGACAAGGAAGATAATGACAGTGATTTTCTTTGGTGAGGGGAGAACAGTATTAGAGAAGAAGGAGGGATCTCAACCTTATATGTTCTTGTTCTGCCTTTGTACAGTACTTGGTGCTCCTGGGTAATATATAACCATTAATGTACTATAGTAATTATGAGAAGTTGTGCCTCGCATATCTTGGCCGCACAGCACGGCCAGGGTTGGAGGCCTCCTTCTGGGAATACTATCATCACTGCCTCTCTTGAGGTGGCAGGAGATGGGCTGGGTTAGTGTTTGTACAGCACTTGGAAGCTGTGAGGTGTTGCGTGACGGTTATCGCCACATGCCGTGCCTGTAGGTAGTGTTTGGATACAGCACACTGCACTACTGAAGTAGCCAGGACGACAGCTGCAACTGAAGCAAAAAGCATTCTCATTTTTTTTCCTCCTGAACTTTAGCTTTTAACTGAGATTAGTGCCAGCGTAGCATCTGGAGCCTCTACTCAGACAACTCTTGTTTTAATTTAGCATGAAAATATCCCCATAAAGAATTTTCACTTCAGAGAAGAAGGGAGTAGCTGTCCTTTACTCCTTTACTCACTGATATGGACAAAGCAAAATCAAGACTCTTTTGAAGCTTTTTAGAGCTGTTGGCAAAGGTTTGGGTGACTGGGAGGAGACCCCAGTAGTTTCCCTGTGAAAAAGAACTCATGTTCTTTGTCCTGCTCTGTTTCAGAGAGTTGGCCATGGAGATAAGAACCACGCAGACGCAGATCGCTCTCCTGTCTTCCTCCAGTTCATCGACTGTGTCTGGCAAATGACAAGACAGGTAAATTGCTGGGTGGCACATGTGTCCACAAAGCCAGCGTACCGAGACATGGCACAGTGTCTGAACATATGAATGATTTCCAAGCTAATCATTGCAGGCTCTCCTTCCTGGGCTTGTACTCTTGTTTTGACTCCAGCAACAAGTTTTTTGGGAATCTGTTTAGCAAAGGGCCTTAATGAATAAGTGCACTGGAAGGCCACAATGTTGGCTTGCATCATATTACCTTATTAGTGGGTGCTGTTTACCCACATGCTGCTATAATAAATGTGAGCTTGGGAGAAGAAGGTTGCCTCACCCTGAAAGAGGTGATAGCTGCCTTACGCTTCCCTGGGGGAGGAACAGACCCCCCAGCCATCCTCAGTAACCCACTGTGCCTTCAGAAGCTTAAGTGACTTGACTTGCTAATACAAGTCCCAAGCATGGTGGGTGCAGACAGATGCCTGTTGCCTCTGCTGAAACTGATCCTGTAACCAAACGTGGAGCAAGACATGCTCCATTTTAACTTCTTCCAAAGACAAATGCACTGCTCCCAGTTCATAAGTGATGTACAGAACTGAGTGCCTCACTTCAGACCAGGCCTGGCAGAGGCACAGTCCAGGACAACTCCTCTGTGTCTGGGAGATTTTTCTCCAGGTATGTGGGACCTGAAGGTTTTTTGTGTCTTGCCAGCTGTGGTCAGGCAGTTCACTGAAAAAAAATTAAGCTTATCATAGATTAAACCAGCAGAAATAGAAAAGAAGGATGCCACTATATATGAAGCTGTACCATATTCACACAGAGGAAAAAAATGTGGCTTTTCCATCATCAAAGGTCACTTTCATCATGCTGTCCTTGGATTGCTCCTAAAAGCAGGCATCCTGACCTGCAGCTGGTGAGGTCAGGATGTTGCAACTGAGGCAGCATGGGAAGAGAAGAATCGTTGTGAGAGAGGAAGGCCTCCTGCTCTCCTCATCACTCCAGCATGTCTTTGCAGTTCACTGACCCTCTGTGGAGCTTCAGTTCTTCCTCTCTCAGGTCTAATTGTTTTTGCATGGAA
Organism: Myrmophylax atrothorax; assembly: GCA_026770055.1. Classification (NCBI taxonomy): domain Eukaryota; kingdom Metazoa; phylum Chordata; class Aves; order Passeriformes; family Thamnophilidae; genus Myrmophylax; species Myrmophylax atrothorax. Next base: position 81,837,035 of record JAOXXN010000001.1, read on the forward strand.
TTCCAACAGCAAGCACAGTGCCCATACACCTGTTCCTCCTGCTGACCTGTGTTGCAAGATGCCTCCCTGCTGTTCCCTCTGGGAAGTGCTGTGCTACATACACATAGCATTTCCATTTGGCCCTGGGAAATTTTCACTTTTTTAGTGCATTATTTCAACATGTGCCTTCTGTTCACAGTCTGGTTGCATGGTCTGCGATGAGGGGCAGGCACAGTAGAGCAAACTTCAATTTGAAGCAGCACTGAATGTGTATAAACACAGTGCTCTAACCCTTCAGACCTCTGGCTTTTTCTCAAAATTCCTCTGCAAATGCAAAGCAGCTTTCCAAGAGCAAAACTCTTGCTTCGTGAAGAAGTATGATCCTGAATATCCAGCCAGGCAGGGAACAGGGACAAATCCTGTTCTAGAAATCAAAAGACCAACTCCTTACCAAGACTACAGAGTGGGAGAGAAGTTTATTTTCCTATTTTAAAAGCCCAACCTGATTTTCTATTTCTGCCTGAAGTTTCCTACAGCATTTGAGTTCAATGAGTACTTCCTGATCACCATCCTGGATCACCTGTACAGCTGTTTGTTTGGGACCTTCCTGTGCAGTAGTGAGCAGCAGAGAGTGAAGGAGGTAAGGCAGCTTCTCCCCAAGGTGAAAGCCTGTTCCTGTGATGGCTTTAGCTGGCCAGATATTGCTAGAGAAGTTGGTTCCTCACTCAAATATAGTGGTAGATGTGGGTCTGGAAAATGCCAAGCCCTCTTCTCAACAACTGGGACCCAGGGTAATTTCCTGTTTGCATAAACTGCTGTCTGCTGGAGACTTCACATTTCAGAGCAACACCATCTTCCTTCTGCACAGTCCTTCTACTTCCAGTTACTCATTAGTGGTTGAATAGCTCCTGGTGTCTTCCAGGTAGTGGAAATGCAGTTTTGCTTTGAACTTCAGTTTAACGTAACCTTCCCTTTGGAATCTGGTACGTTTTTGTCCTGTCTTTTCTTTGAAGTGGTCTCTAGGGTGCTTTTAACTATCAAGTGTGCACTGTCATTCTGCACACATAGGTTACAGCACATAACAGGTCTCAACATGTGTCCTTGCTGTGCTTGGATTTTTCCTGGAGAGGACAACACTCCCAGTATTAGCAAGGACATGCCTCTATGTCCTGCCACAAGCCAGTTCTGCCCTGCAGTCTGGTCGAGGTTTGTTTACCAAGGGAGGAGCATATAGGTGTGTACATTCAGACCCAGGCTGGAATCAGAAGGAAAAGCAGTGACGCTGTTTCTGTCTCACCTACCTAAAGGTGAAGCATTCTGTCACCAAAATGCTGCAGCCTAACAGCACAGAGGTACATGAGGGCAGTGCTTCAACCTAATGTGATCATGTTTGATAGTGCTTCTGTTAAAAATAAAAGAAAACCTAACTAATATATAAGTGATAGCACTTCACTGTAGTGAAGTCAGGATCCCTATTTGTCTGGAGTTAGCGGTGACTGAATAATTGTAATTTCTAGAGACAAAAATCTGCATGCTGTTTGCATGTGGGTTTCTGTGTGTTTTTTTTTTTTTAAAGGCCTCAGCCTAGCGAAG
>JAOXXN010000001.1:81838706-81855145 GCA_026770055.1 Myrmophylax atrothorax
TTTTTCTTTTTTTTTTAAAGGCCTCAGCCTAGCGAAGTACTTAATCTAGAAAGTACTTCAACACTGGTTTCAGTGGGACTATTCACAGGCCTAATTACTCCACTAGATCAGGGCCTAAGTCAAATGTTTTCTTTTTTTCCTTTGCACTTAAATACTCTAGCATGTCCTTGAGGAACACTTTAAAGAAGTGAAGTTTAACTAAAGCATTGAGAGTTCACATGGCAGTGTCCCCTTGCTGTGCCGATAGCGATTCCTGGTCTGTGTTGGCAGCTGGGTGGGTAGGAGGTGTTGTTCTGTGCCAGGGCATGTATGTGCATGCCTGCCTGTATCCATGTGCTTTTAGCGCAATAACCACATTAAAATAACAGTTTGAGGGTTTTTTTAAGCTACACAAAAAGCAGCCAGCGCCATATTAATGACAGGCATATGTCTAAGCTGCTACAGTTTGTAGATAGATGGGATCTGTATGGCAAATAAAACCTCCTCCACCCCCTTCCCTTACAGAGCCTTCCAAAAAAGACTGTATCACTTTGGTCTTACATCAACAGCCAACTGGAAGACTTTACTAACCCGTTGTATGTGAGCTACTCCAACCATGTCCTCTATCCCGTGGCCAGCATGCGCCACCTTGAGCTCTGGGTTGGCTACTACATCCGCTGGAACCCCAGGATGAAGCCTCAGGTATGTCTTCCACAGATCCTACTTCTGTTTTCCTCTCTGCTAGTTACTCTGTTACTTTGGAGTTCAAGACATTTGAAGCACAAGAAGTAGTGTACAAACTTATCCTGCCACTGTTAAATCGAAAAACAAAAGTCTAAATTCAAATTTCAGCAAAATGAGCAGCACCTACAGCTGGCTGCTCAGCTGGACATCACCACCTTGTGAAATCTGCAGGAGCTGAATATACTTGGCAATTTGTAAATTTTCTCACTGAGAATATAGGAAAAACTATCTGAATTCTCCTTACCAATGAGCAGAAAAATTCCAAGACTTCTTTGGATGTGGGATTCTGGATGGGAGTTTTGGGGCTGTATTTAGATTACTGGCAACAAGAACCTGCTGCTTTGCTTTGGCTGCCTGAGGCACAGGGGCATTCTGACCACAGCCCTGTTACACCCCTGACCTCAGCCAGCAGGGCAGCTGGCTTGCCACGGGGCAGGCACCTCAGACAAGCAGGCTGAGCAATGGCCCTGAATGCTGACATCACTTTTTAGTAGGAAGGGACAAAATATCCGAGATTTCCTCAGTGCCCAACTGCAGATAACAGCTTTGCAAATCTGCAGCGTTAGATACAGGAACCCAACAAAAGCTTTGCAGTATTAACTGTTTAACAGTCACAACTATGTGAAAATATTTAGATGAATCTGCATTTCCCCACCCCACAAACCCTGAAATAATGTCCATGCTGAGATACCAGGGCCAGTGTCCCCCAGAAACATCAGTTTGGCAATTGTCATCTTTCAAAATACACACTGCTTTGTTTAGCCACCATTGCATTATGCACATGGAATCAAAATCTGGATCTCAAAGCCAGAGCAACTCTCCCATAGGCCTGGGCTGGAGACTGATAATACTCAGGTACCACACCACCTTCTCTCATAGCTGCGTGTAAGGTCCATAACAGTGTTTTGTGTTTCAGGCCTTCCACTTCCACGCTTATCTCCCAGCATTTAGCTACATGTTTTCTTGCAGGAACCTGTCCACAATCGCTACAAGGAGCTTCTGGCCAAGCGGGCTGAGCTGCAGAAGAAAGTGGAGGAACTGCAGAGAGAAATCACCAACCGTTCCACCTCATCCTCAGAGAGAGCTGGCTCTCCCGCACAGTGTGTTGCTCCTGTACAGACAGTTGTATAATAAGAACTTTTTTTGGCCGAGTACCTTCCCAGAATCATGGGGGCAGCTTGTCAGAAGCTCCCTGGAGTGCCAGAGTGGTGCCTGGGAGATGCCAATCTATTTATTTATTTCTCTCCAGGGTAATTTATTATTAGTACTGTAGAACTAGAGAAAGCTTAAGCAAAAAAACCCAACAGACAAGGCCCCCTATGCAATTAACCTTCTCAGTGGCTAGCTTATAAGAGAAGCCAATTGCACTTGCCACCTAAAAGAAACCTAGAGCTCCCTCTCTCTGTTCACTTACGTGCTGGAAATCACTTGGCTTTAAAGAGAGAGATTCTGTGCATTAGAATGAAGTACTGTGGAGGAAAAATGTCTGCTCTGAAGTTTGACAGGTCTCCCCTTTGCTAAAAGGAAAGATGCATCTGACTTCATATTGGAGCCTTGAATGCAGCTGTAACAGCATGAACTCCCTGCTATTAATGTCTGCACAGCAGTGTGAATGATAACTTGCCAGCACATTTGGAGACAAGCAGTGATACTGTCTGAAACGTATCACTCCCTTCACCTTGATCTAGACCATAGGAAGCCATGCAAATGATGCCTTAAAGAAAGGGCAGCTTCTCCCAATAAAACACAGCGGTAGAGGAGCAACCTACAGGACTTGATTTTGTAGGATGTTTACTTCCATCTGTGCAACTTTAGTATCTCACTTATGGTTTACAGTAGGTGTGCCAGGATGCAACTTAAGCACCTTTATTTCTGAGCAGGGAGCAGAGTGTGTCTCCTCTGGGCTTTCTGCAGCTCCTCTGGCCTCCAGTGCCTCATAGTCATCAGGTGAATGGTAGTGGAATACCAAGGGGCACATGTGAACTGCTGGGATCAGCTATTACATTTTGCTTGGGTTAGCATAATTAGTGACTTTAATGCTTCGGTGCAGGATCATAGTGGTGTACTTATGGTATTTCAGTTTTCTGTTAACTAATGAAAGCAACTGCATCAACCAAAGATGCCTTTCTGCCTACATTCCAACTGCTGCTTAAGGTTATTCTGGTAGACCAAACATCTTAGCCCATTTCTTAGCCCTACCTTTAGGTCTTTTTTGGCATAGTCTGCTTCAAGAATTAGCATCATTTGCCTAAACTCAAGTTGAAATTCAGTTTTAATACAAGGTTTTATGACAGAGCAGGAGATAAAACACATGCTTGGTAAAACCATGACTTCCCCATTGCTCTCCCAAACAGGTAAGCACAGGGCTGTAGAATATTTGGCTTACAGGAAAGCAGTCAGTTACGTGCAAGGATCTTTCCTCCAGGCTGCTTTTCGCCTCCATGCTAAGGAGGAGGGGCACTGCTTGGTGGGGGTTCCTGTGTTGCTTTTTTATGACAGGATCCCATACTGTGGTCACCTGTCAGCATGCTGCTCCCCTGAGCTGCTCTTTCATGAGAGAGAAGGATTTTCCAAGAGAGTACAAGACTGGACCAATTTGCACACAAGAAACTGCCTTTCAAGAGTCACATTCCTTCCCAGGCAGTAACAGTGCTTTCCCCCTGCAGCCTCCACTCTGCCTGCTCTATAACTGCAATCACCATCTCCGTGCTTACAGAGAAATCCACAGCCGCCTCCTGACACGATGAAAACAGGCTGTACAGCATCACCACATTTGTTATAGGGTGGCCTGAGACATTATGGTTCAATAGTACAAAAGAACCTACACAAAATACCTTCTGAAGGACTTGGATTTTCTTTTAAGTTGAAGGGCAGATCTGCTCTTACATACAATCATTACACAAGATGGTTCATAGCATTCTTCTGTGTTAGCAAATTGACTATGTGTGTATATTTTGTTTCTTGATGAAGGCTGTTTGGTTTCCTTAACACTAATAAAAACTGATAAAAGGGTAACATTCCTGTTCTCTTGCTTTCAACAATGTGGTTCTCCACAGGACTTAGAGAACATGCAAACAAAAAAAAAATCATCACTGCAAGTTTAGTATTTAAACTCCAAATCTCCCTTATTTTTGTGCAGATGGTCTTGCAAGATGCTAATTTTCAAACTAAAATCTGGAATGACAGGAAAACAAAACTAATCTTTGGACAAGTTTCTCTTACCCTATACAGACTGGGGTTAATACAGGTAAGAGTGCTTAGCTTATCACTATTATAAAAATAGACTCACAGAATGGTTTGGGCTGGAAAGAACCTCTAAAGATCATCTAGTTCTAACCCCCTGCCATGGGCAGACACACGTTCCAAGAGACCAGGTTGCTCAGAGCACCATCCAAGATGGCCTTGAACACTTCCAGGGATGGGGCATCCACAGCTTCTCCAGGAAACCCTTGCCCATGCCTTACCCCTGTCATAGAAATGAATTTCTTATCTAACCTAAAGCTGCCCTCTATCAGCTGAAAGCCATTTCTCCTTGTCCCATCTCTGCCTGTCCTCTCCAGCTTTTAGGTACTGCAAGGTGCTGTAATCTCCCAGAAGCCTCTTCTACCCCAGACTGAACAACCCCAGCTTCCTCAGAACCTACTGTCCTAATGCACTGTGAAGTGCCAAAATTGATTTTTGTCTTAAATTGTGATATTTCACACAAAGTATTCTGAAATACTTTCACAATTAAAAAAACATCCACGATTTCTGCACTGTACAGTGCCTTGGCAGAGTAACTTCTTTGTCAAAGGAGCATTCACATTTTTGTATGTAACTTACCCAAAAGCCTAAATTCGCTGGGTTGATTTGAGATCTACTCTGGATGCTCCTTGATGCTCTCACACCTCGCAGGCTTCCAACTTGGGCACTTCATTCACTATAGGCAGCATGTATGGAGCCTAAAATACTCCTAAGCCCTCCAGGAGTAAGGAGCTGCATGAGGACAGCCTGAGGTGCTGCTGAAGCTAACCCATCTCTGAGCAAGCTGATGTCCACAGATCCTTCCTAAGCAAAATGACCTGAGTGTAAAAGTTTCAGCCACTGATTTTTCGAGACCTCTGGGATGAACTACTCTGCAAGTGGTTACTCACACTGTACCTGGTTAACAGCATCTGACTTCTCCCATCACAGCTAACACCTCTGTGCCTTGGATCCAAGGAGACAGGCAGGGTGGACCCCCTACACAGAGCTAAAACTCAAACCCTTGTGCCTATGTTGACACTGTAGAACTCCCTCCCAGTTCAGCTACAGGCAAGGGTGGACAACTCTGACTCACCTTACCTGCATCACCTTATGTTCATCACCCTGACCAGGGAGAGGTCCCTTGACCACAAAAGGGGCACTGAATGTGGAACAGTGCTGCAGCAAACACCAAGCTATTTTAAAGGAAGTGCAGGTTTCCCACAATTCACTCAACAGGCAAGCTGGCTTTATTATTTTTCAACTGTATATACACAGGTAATCTGGGTCTTCTGTACATTCCATTAATAGGAAATTCTTTACATTATTAACATAATAAATAACTTAGCTGTGCAGGTCAGAGCACAAAATTGCACCACTACCAAAGTAGATAGCTCATCAAAGCATATATTTCAAGTTAAAAGCAAGATGCCAGGACTGAATGGCACGATTGAGGCACTTGCAGTTTAAAATCCTTTGATTTATCTCACTCTTTTACCACCCAAAGCTGTGAACCCTATCCTATAGCTTTTTTCTGAAGCCAGATTTTTGTATAAAAATCTCATCATTAAGCAACATAATTCTTCAGTTATTTTGCTCCTCTTTTGAGTACTCAAACATCCACTGCCATTCATGCTGACTAATGCAATGTAGCAGAACAAGGACTAGAAAAGCATTTTGAGGAGAGCTCCACACACCACCTTTAAAAAGGTTTACCTATTCTCCCTCAGGCACTCCCAGAGACTGAGTCATTGCAACTGCACACAGAACTGGCAAGAAGCCCTTAAGACTCAGGGCTGCATGATCAACTTCAAACAAGATGCATCCTGAGGAACCTCCCAATTCAACAGTAGCGTGAAATCACACTGGCACGTTACACACACACCACCCCACATACACGTGCAGTGCCTGTTGTGCTGAAGGAAAATGGAGGAAATGCTGGAAGCACAATAAAAGGGACCTGGTGAGCCCTACTGCTCGACTCAGTGGCTAGGTACCTTAAAAATGGAATGTGCTCTAAGCTAGACCATAATATATACAATCAAACACAGGGATGGAGAACTAAGAGCCTGTATTTCAAAAGTGCGCTTCACGTACAGTAGCCTCTTCCACACAGCGAGAGGCAGCTGTTTATATCCAGAATGTGAGAAAGTTTGGCCAGTTTGGGACAGTTGAAGAACACCTCTGCAGAAGAGTCAGTAGTCCCAGCTGATATCATCTTTCTGTAGTGAAGTCTGTATGGTCTGCATGTCTCTCAACAACTGAAGATTTTTCCGACTCTTCTCTCCAGGTTTCACTTTGATGGGACCAGCATTCTTTCCTTTTGTGGTTACTGTAGTTGTTACTTTAACCTCACTAACAGGGAACTTGCTGTCTTTTATTTGCTTAGCAGAAGCCTTTTTGGACTTGCATTCTCTCTTATGTCTCTCTAGCTGAAAGAGAAACCCAAAAAACCCCCAACATTAAGCAGTGACCTTGTTTCATTTTATGTTCAGCAGTTCTTCCAACAGCTGAAATATCCCACCACTTGTTTCACCCAGCTAAGCAAATGGATGCTTCCAACTCACCCCAAATAATAAGTATTTTATTTTCCTCACAAAGCACTGTTATATTTGCATCTTTAGAACTGTGTTTAGCTTATAATCTGAACTACTGGGTTATCTCTTTAAAAACAAGTTTATTATGGTGGGATATCTCCACTAGGAATGTGAAAGTTATAAATGAAAAAAGTTGATTTTTCACTATTACCATCAAGTGATTAAAAAAAATAAGGCAGAAAAGTCTTTCTACATAATAAATACTAGTGATTTTAATAGCTACTCACTGTCAGAAATGTAGCTTTAAAAAGAACACCACACAAAACACTGTAAATAAGACTCAGTAGTCCCCAGCAAAGACTGAATGGAGAACTGGGCAGTCTGAGGTGCAGACACATATGCAGCACCATTACCACTGGGAGCTACAGCACATCTGCTTCTCTGCAGCAGTTCCTCTGAAGATCACAAGAGATCAAAAGTGAGTAATGCTTCTAACTGCAAACATTTCACATGTCCATTCTGGATGTCAGCAGCAGAGCTCTCAGCACGTATTTTGTGTATAAGTTATGCCAGGTGAGGGCAAATCTCTGTTCATATGAACTGAACCAGATTAAACACATGGGGGTGGGTTTAAGCTCTTTGAAAGAAATTCACTAAAATAATGAAGATGCAAGAAAACAGGAAACCAATACATTTTATAGCTTTGAATGAACATGCAACACTATTCAAAACATTTTGAAATAAAATAAGCAAAACAGGCATTTTGGGTCTTATAAAATGCAAATCAAAACATAAATGGGTCATTTACTCAAAGTAAAGGAAAATTGTTAAAGATGGAGGTATGCAGACTAACTTTGTGACATCAAAGCTAGAGCTAGGCAATCCTACTCCAAAGTAGTTATTTCTGGTTTATTAAATTGCTGCTAGATTAGGATATAACAAAAACCCCCACCTAAATCAGCAGCTATACGTAAGCATAAACACAGTCAAACCAAACTTGCCTGTAACCTATGTCTCCGAACTTTGTTGATCTGGTCTGCCTTTGCTTCCATCTTTCCCACCAGTGCTTCAAGTTCCCTCTCCAGATCTTCCTTCACTGCAGTGGTTGGGGCTTCCTCGATGAGTTTTGACAGCTGCTGGTGATCACTAGTATAGAATTCAGACATAACAAGGCTTGCATCAGGCTCCCTTGGCTTCTACAGCTCACAGCCCTGCCTTCAGCAATAATGCTTCTAGGAAACCATAGCATCAACAACCAGACACACCATAACAAACCAGTAAGAACAGTTTTGCTGGTTTGCAGCATTATTACAGTAGCTCATGCTGGTGGCAGTCTTAATAACACAAGTTGGAGAGCATGATTTCAGCACTCATTCAGTTTTGTGTATCTGTACCTACTGCAGCTGTGCAGTACAGTACTAATTATTTTCTGTTACCTAGGACAAGTAAAATGCCTAATAAAGCTGTTCTTTAATGGAGTTTTTGTCCACATCCTGGTTTTGGCTAGGATAGAGTTAGTTTTCTTTTCAGTACCTGGCACAGTGCTCTGTTTTGGATTTAGTATGGAAATAACATTGATAACACACTGACATTTTAGTTGTTGCTGAGCAGAGCTTACCCTAAGCCATGGACTTTTCAGTGCCTTCTGCTCTGCCAGTGAGGAGGTAGACACGAAGCTGGAGAGGAGGGATAGCTGGGACAGCCAATCCAAATTGTCCAAAGAGAATCCATACCATAAAACACCACACTCAACACATAAACTGGGGAGAGCTGGCTGGGAGGGACCAATTGCTGCTGGAGACAGCCTGGGCATCAGACATCAGGTATTGAGTAATTGTACTGTGCATCATGTGCTTTTTTCCCTTGGATTTTATTCCTCTCTCCCCTTTTCATAACTATTATCATTACATTTTACTTTCTTTCAATTATTAAACTGTCCTTATTTAATACCAGTGGGTTTTACCTTTTTCCAGTTTTCCTCCCCATCCCACCAGAGTGGAGTGAGCAAGCAGCTGCATGGTATTTAGCTCCTGGCTGGGATTAAACTATGACAGTCCTTTTTGGCACCCAGTGTGGGGCACGAGATGTTGAGGTAATGACAGATCTGACTAGAGTGTGTGAAAACAAATATTTTATAGGCATGCATTGTATTAGTTTAATAGTGGCCGGTCACAACGCTGATTTATGGTACGATGGAATTGTAGCCCGTGAAATTCCTCGCGGGGGGAGTTGTGTGTCCTCACACCGCCGTCCCTCCGCACTGCCGGTGCCACCCACTGGGGAACATTTGTAATTGCACCTTCCACCTGAGCTGCTCAGGGAGCCAACCTGGAGGAGACATCCTCCCCCACCTTCCCCATCTTCTCCTGGCTAATTACAACAGCACTCGAGAACTCTGAATATCCTTAAGATGCACAAACCAGAATGGCCCTAGCGCTAGGAAGCAGCATGTTGCTGATGTGGTTCAGATCAGGGGAGGGTGTGTGTCGGAGGGCAGTGAGCAAGCAGCAGTGTGTGACTGAGTTGCTATTTAAAACCCACAAAGAGTAAGCTTCCTTTTGCACGAGACAGTATATAGAGGGTACATACCACAGGGAACCCAGAGCTTTGTCTGTGGGCCACGAGGAGAACATGAGGAAGTGTGATGGAAAAACTACCTCAATCACAGAAGAACAGGTATGTGGAATTGCAGGGAAAAGCAGTGTTAGAGGAGCCTTGTCTCCAGACAGTACAGGAGAAGGACAACTGGGTCTACTGGACTGTGTAGATTAGATGGTGTGGCACATCTAGCCCACAGGCTCTAACAGGCCCTGGTCCAAAGTGTACCTAATGCCATCAAGCTGTGCAAGGGCAGAACCCATTTGTATTTCTGGAATGACAGTGGGATGCCAACAGCTCATGGTCTTGGAGGGTGAAATCAAGCAGACAGAGTGACTGGCAAAAGCACTCCAGTGCAACAGGCCCAGAGGCTCTGTGCACCCTGGGAATAGACTGTCCCGGGGGAGGGCATCTTAAGGACCCAAAAGGGTACTGGTAGGCTTTCAACATAGCTGCTTTGGAGACAAATGAAGAGAAGCAGCTCTCCATCCTGCCCAGTCTCTTGGAGGGCCCTTCTGTTGTGAGGTTAAAGGTCAAAGAACAACAGGTGATAGAATGATTTTGGTTGGAAGGGATATTAATGATCACTTAGTTCCAAACCCCTGCCACAGGCAGAGATGCTTTCCACTAGACTAAGTTGCTCAAATCCCCATCAAGCCTGACTTGGAATGTTTCCAGGAATGGGGCATCCACAGCTTCTCTGGATAACCTGTTCCAGTGCCTCATCATCCTCACAGTAAAGAATTTCTTCCTAATATCTAATCTAAACCTGCTCTCTTTCAGTTTAAAGCCATTACCCCTCATCTAATCACTACACACCGTTGTAAAAAGTCCCTCTCCAGCTCTCTTACAGCCTCCTTTGAGCACTGAAACGGCCACAGTGAGGTGTCCCTGGAGCATTCTCTTCTCCAGGCTGAACAACCCCAGCTATCTCAGCCTGCCTTCACAGGAGAGGCACTCTAGCCCTCTGATCATCTTTGTGGTCTCCTCTGGACCTATTTAAGTAGGTCCACATCCTTCTTATGTTAGGAGTCCCAGAGCTGGACTTATGTTAGGAGCACTCCAGGTGGAGTCTCACCAGAGCAGGATAGAAGAGCAGAATTCCCTCCCTCAGCCTGCAGGCCACACTGCTTTTGATGCAGCCCAGGAAAGGGTTTGCCTTCTGGGCTGCAAATGCACACTGTCAGCTCATGTCCAGCCTCTCATCTACCACAACCCCCAAGTGACTTCTGCATGCAACTATCCATACACCACTTTTTCCTGCACTGAAAGACTTAGCACAGATGAGTCCAAAGTCATGGACTAAATGAACTCACTGGACTAGTACATGGACATAGACTACAAGAATGATATCTGTGTGTGCATACATTAAAACACTGGAAAGGTGATGGCGATTGACTGGGACATACTGGAAAGTGTGGGGCTTGAACAGGATTGTAAATGGTACTGCCTAAGGGTGTATACTGCCCACTCCAGCAGGGTGGAGGGATGGGTGTGGTGTGCATGTGTGAGTGAGTGGTTGTGTGATACTTAGCTGCTGGCTGGGTTTAAACCATAATGCTACACTGTGTCAGGGCTGCTGCCACACTTATCCACTACCTCCTCTGAATTCAATATAATAACCACTGCATATAAATACAGGTATGGTGTCCAGACTGTTTAGCAGTGTCTCTCACTGCAAGGAGAAACGACAGCCTCTGCAGCCAGGTTTCCTAAACTATCACCCTTATCAGGCAAAACCTTCCAAATTCAAAGCAGAAGGCAAAAACATAAAACATTTACAGTCATAACCTGCAACAGACAATATACCAAACTCACAAACTCATCTGTCCAAATTCATCTTGTAGAGTCAATAATACTTCTGAGAGCTCTTCCTGAGATGAAGACGAGTCCATTGGCAGGGATGGCCTCCTGCTTTTGCTGCCGACAGGATGACCAGCACTGATGGGTTTTGCCAGCGGAGTATCATTTACCACACGTCTGTTACACAAAGCTTTCGTGTGCTGTTTCATCAGGTGTAGGACGTGTTGCACGTTGGCAGCAACTGAGTGACTGGGACTGGTAGACTGGAAGGGAAAGGAAAAGAGACTGCTCTTAAATGGCATCATCAACAACTTGACAATACAGAAGAACATTTAAAAACAGTAACATTTTTGTTTTGCTGGCAACAATGTCTTTTTTATTCTAATCAACATACACAGACAAGAACAGCTTTTGAAGCAGCACAGTGCAAATCCATTTTTGGAAATGCCAGCTCAGCAAGTTATCAATATCCAACAAGTATTTCAAAGACAAACTGAAGAAAAGCATCAAAGAAAATTAAGTGATGTGACCACTGGGTGTCAGGAGTGCACCAAGCCAAAGTCACTTAAGGAGCTGCAGCTACTGAGCATTAAGCTTTGGAATTAACCAGCTCACCTTCCCAGCCACAAAGGGTACATCTCCCAGACACAGTCTGTAATGGGGCTGCACAGCAGGATGGCTTCCAACAGAGCATTTCTGCAAAGAAAGAGGAGAAATATTTAGCAAAAATTACACTACAGCAAATCCATATTCCCTTTATTTGTAATAAAGGAAGCAACCTACTTTCCTCATCACATGCACACATCCTTATTTAACCCCTAAGTAAATGCCTTTCTCTTCCCCCATCTTACCTTCTCCGTCTGTTTAGCTTTTTTCCTGGGTTGTCTTGCTTTTGGAGAAAGCAATGGTGATGCTGCTTGAATCAGTAGTCTGTTGGTTTCCAGGCCTGTCTGAAGCTTTAATTGAGGGAATAAGGCGAGTTACTGAAATCGTATTAATAAATAATCAGAGACAGTAAGCAGAAAATTGCAAACCAAGAGGTTTTAAAATACAGGCTCTCAGAAAGCAAGGGCTGCAAATTTGTAGGTTACTTTTCCTTTCCAAGGTCAATTTAAACATTGAATATTTCCTCTAATTGCACTACTCACCACTAATCCCAGTAAGTTACAGAAACAGCCTTACTGCATTAGACCCGTGCAGGCAAGTGCCAAAACATCAGCTGTGCTCTACATTTGACAAAGTATTAGGGAAATCAAGCCACCCAACCCTGCTCAACTGATCCCATGGCATATTGTTAATAGGCAACTATTCCTTCAGCTTTATTAAATTTGACAGCAAAAAAAAATCCCCTCCAAACAAATAAACAAATAAAAAACCCCCAACAATACAAAACCAGCCACCAACCATCTACTGAATGAGTTTAGAACTTCCTGTTGACAGTGAGAATCCTTTATGCTTTGCTGTTCCTTCTAAGAAGAAGATATGGAGTGGCTTTACAAATCATGTCATAACCAATCTCATCTAGAAGCATTCACAGCACAATTTCTCATGATTGATTTGAGATACCCCTTTCCCAATCACAGCAAACTCATGGCAAAGGTTAGAGCCTAACACATTGCCTCCACAATTCTTCAGCATGCAATCCATGTTTAACAAGCACATGCTTCCAGGTTAGGGGATGACCAGCATCCTTTTTGGCTCATAAACCAAGAGTACGTTGCTTTTTTGCCTCCTTCTAAAATACTGTAATTGCAATTACGAACAAGGGAGCACACTTGCTGACCTTGATCTATTTAGAGATCCCCATGCATACTCAATTATTAGTTTTTCTGAATTTCTACTCCTCTTTTCTAACTTCTTTTAGTGAAGAAATCAATGCTTCAGTGCACAGGTGCTGCTAGAAAAAGGTTCCCAAAAAGCTCAGACAACTTCAGAACATTTGGTACCTCAGACAGAAGAAAAAGAAATAAAGAAAGACTACAACCAGAATTTCATTATTCTTTGAGGCATATGAGAAGTACTTTCAGTAAGTTTAGCTGAAAAGTTGATAAAAAGGAAGAGCTAATTACAGTGCATAGCAGTACAAAAGAAATTTCCTGTTGGTTTTACCTCAGCTGCTTTTTCCTGAACAAGCTTCCTTGCATGTTCTTCCTCCTGAAGCTTCTGTTCCAGCTCTTTCATTTTTTTCTAGTCAAAGTTGAATAAAAATAATAGCATTAATAATGAAACACTTTTTTCTCTTCCTGAAGCCTACAATACTAAGAGCTTGAGCAAAACTATGAGTTCAACTTATGACTTAAAGGCAAGTGAAGACTTGAGCATTAGAACAATTGCTAATGCTTTGTCTGCATAGACATAAATACAGCAGTCAAAAATCTTATGCTTAAAATTGATTTTTCTTTTCTTACTTTCACAACTGGTATCTGAATTTAAGTCACGGCTTACAGAGCAACACACAAGGCTGGCTCTCTCTTGAGCTGTAAAAACACTCTAGAAAGTAGGTTGCTTTGTGTACATTACCCTCCAAGACTTTATACTACAAAAGATCTAATAAAAACATACAATGTATGGTATTATTGGTATTTTATGGTATTTTATGGTATATTATATGGTATTATATGGTATTTTTGCTAAAATCTACACCTTACACTCTTACAAGAAAAGAATTTTTGTGCATCTAGCCACCTTCCTAATAAAGCAGAGGGAGGAAGATGTGCACAATGTCTCTGAGATACCTTTAAACAAAACTGAAGTAATTGCCTTTTTTAATCACAAAAACATGTAAGAACTCTTTTGAAACTCCTTTTCAAAGAAAAGGGTTAAGTGCAAAAATACACATTTCTTTGTAAACCCTCCAACAAGATGAAAACCTTGTTTAAACAAGATACAATGAAATTCCCAATGTGAAAGTTATCAAATAGCTTTCTGACTTCATACAGCAGAAAGAGAAAAACCAATCCTGATCTCCAGTACACAAAACAACTTCCCTTCTCTTCCTCAAAGACTGACAATTCACAACGCCACTAATCAAACTTGAGGCACAAAAGCATGCAATACAGAGTAACAGCTGTATTTATACACTTCTGCTTCTTTATAAATGCACTGCACCACTGAGGTAGTAAATACTTCAGTTCTGCTTTATTGAAGAATAATATAACGAGCTGTTATACAAAGGTGTTAAAAGGCAAAAGCCTGGACAAACACTGAGGACAAAGGTACTATATAAAGCAACAAACTTTTTCTGTTGGATAAAAGAACCCTTCTGAGGATTTTTTTCATTCAAAACAGATGTATTCCAGCTAATTTAAAATCATCTTCTGCCCTTGTGCCCAGTTATTGGCATAGCTCTTCATTTCCATGTGGTCAGTCTAGAAAGATATTTTATTAGCCTGCTAAGTCTGACAAAATTTTCAGTATGAAAATATTGAAGAAAATATTCTGTTTAAATTGAAGATTGACATGAAGCTGGTCCAAGGCTTTTATTCTGAAATGAATGAGTATTCCCTCAGCTAGCTGTCCAACTGCAGCATACAGCTCAAACTGCACTGCAAGAGTATATCTTACTGTATCATCCATGAGAGACTCTGTTAGAAGTTATATATCCAAATTAGATTCCTAAAATAATTTTGTTTTCTTGTTTATAAAAGAAAGTATTGCACAGAGTACTTGACTATCATTAAGAAAGAGGCTGTAGAGCCAAGCAAGCAGACCCTTCCCAGTGGTACCACCCATCATCTAAGATAGCATTGCATAGCAAGTGGGCTTCCTACACAGTCTGCTTGATCACCAATATAAAAATAGAAACAAAATACTTCAGTTTCTGTTAGAAAAGAGGCAAAAATAGACACTAAGTTTCATGCAATCACCTCACTCAAGCACAGAATCATGGGATGGTTTGGGTTGAAATGGACCTTTAAAGGTCACTGAAGTCCAAGCCCCCTGCCATGGGTGAGGACACCTTCCACTAGACCAGTCTGCTCAGAGACCTATCCAACCTGACCTTGAATATTTACAAGAACAGGGCATCTACCACCTCTCTGGACAAACTGTTCCAATGTTTTGCCACCCTCATTGTAAAAAATGCCTTCCTTGTATTTAGCCCAAGTCTATCCTCTCCTAATTTAGAACCATTGCCCCTCATCCTACCACTACAGGCCCTACTAAAAACATCTACTCCCATTTTTCTTATAAGCCCCCTCTGAGTCCTGAAAACCCACAATAAGATCTCCCCAAAACCTTTTCTTCTCCAGGCTGAAGAGCTCCAGCACTCTCAGTCTGCCTTCACAGAAGAGACGTTCCAACACTGATCATTTTTGTGGCTCTCCTCTGGACCTGATCCAACAGTTCCATCCATGTCTTTCCCGTGCTGAAGACCCCAGAGCTGGACACAGCACTGGAGGTGGGGTCTCAAAAGGGCACATTAGAGGGGCAGAATCACCTCCCTTGCCCCGCTGGCCACACTGCTTCTGATGCAGCCCAGGATATGGTCATCTTTCTGGGCTGTGAGCGCATACTGTTACAGGCTCATGTCCAGCTTTTCATGCATAAGAGCGCACAAGTCCCTGTCAGGGCTGCTCTCAACCCTTTCACTCTCCAGCCTGGGGGGGTCTCCCCAACCCAGGTGCAGCACTTTGTCTCCTTGACCCTCATGAGGTTCCCATGGGAGTGCTTCTCAAGCTTGTTCAAGACCCTCTAGATGCATTCCATCCCTCGAAAAACTTTAACCAAACAAGACAAAGTTATGAGACCTCAGAAATTAGGAACACCTAAATGTCATAAAATAAGCACCTGAACTAGTTCCACCAGAGGGGAAATGTCTCCAGACTGAAGACAGCTTTTACCTCTGTGCTTCGCTGCCTTGCAGATTAGCATCTGCTGGGCAGCTGAGCAGTCAGTGAACCCAGCTGAAACAGCAGCTGCTGCTTCTCACCGCCTGGCAATCAGAGGACAAGCTAGAGGTGTGGGCAGTGCACAGCCACAACAGGATAAGGGTTCATCATGTTCATCATTCTGTTGTTCACAGAATGGTGAAGGTTTATTAAGATTGTTAGCATTAAGATCAATTACTGTGAATCCCAGTTGTTCAGAAAGTGTCATGTATTCAAATTCTGGTTACCTGCCTATGCACAAGACCAGAGCCCAGACTGCACTTCTGGGGAACAACCCCATCCTTACTTCATCCTCAGGCACAGATACATTTGGATCTTCTCAGCCAGCTATCCAGGGACTGCACTGTAGGACTACAGTTGCAATAAACATGCCTCAAAAGCATTTCTAGGGCAAGTACTCTTATTATAAGTACTTCATAAAAATAGGAATCTCAGTATTTCCTTTTCACAGGCAATATTAACATTAGCAAATTGCTTGAAGATAATATAGGGCCAGGTTAGTGATTCTGCAGAGATGAAATGCTCTCAGCAAGACCCACACACAGTTTGTGCTCTGGGAGTGTCTGAAATCAGAGGCAGTTAAACCATTGCTCGAGCAGTCACCTCACCTCTTTCCATCCCTTTCAATGCATCATGTATGAAACAGCGACTATTTCTTGCTTCAAAT
>JAOXXN010000001.1:81895653-81912031 GCA_026770055.1 Myrmophylax atrothorax
GAGTCAGTTTTGAACAATGCATAGAAGAACAGAATTTAAAAGTACATCTGTGTATTGAAATGGAGCAAAATGCCTATTCATAGATGCTCATAAACCATGTAGAGATGATTATGTTGAGGTGATGAGCTGTGGCATGGGATGGAGACAGATTTCTGTCATTCACTCCTAGGATGACAGCATATTTATCTCAAACCATGCTTATAGCAAGTCAAATCAGACATGCTGTATGTAGTTAATTGTTCTTAGGTCTTTACTGTTTCACTCTATGTCACTTAAAACTTCTTCTTCCAGTGTTGTACTTCTGCTTCATGCATTCCTCTCAACTTTTTACAGCAACCATCCTTTGTGGTTTGCCAGTGGCATCAGCTTTGACATGTCATTTGTCCTCATCTCCCAAAAAGTACCTTTGCCTGTCCCTACACTCCTTTTATCCATGTGGCCTCTGCCAGTTTTTCATGGAAGTCTTTTCATGATTATGGTCTGAGGAGAACACTGTGGATAGGTCCTGACTAGTAAAATAATTTTATTTTTTAATTTAAATTCATGCTTCATTTTGTCACTAAGACCATATATTGTCTGATGCAGAGATAGTCATCATATAATTTCAAGTCCACTTTTCCTTTTGTCAACCCTACACTTCCTTCTCTGTCAGTTTGTACTTCTTAGTGGGACGGACTTCTGGAAGCAGCCACCGTGTAATGTAGAGCTCCTGGTTCAGCAAAATACTTGACCATATGACTAACTTAAAGCATCTATTTAAGACATATGCTTATGTACTTTGATGATTGCTTTGCCAAGCAACTTCTGTGTCTTGCTGGGAAAAATTACAACAATAATATGCCAAGAATTTGACTATTAGACAGTCATTAATGAATATACCAATATGGAACATTTTATTTTCAAAATGAGCTGTTGCTACACCTCCTCTTTTGTGCATGGAATTTTACAGCAAGAACATTTAAGGGATGAATAGCTGTGAAACATAGTTATGCTAGCTAGTAATCATGTGAAAGATCTCTTTATTATTGCAAAGGGATAAACTGGAGAAAAAGACAATCAAGTATGGAGCAATAATAAAATAAGTGAGATGACTTTTCCTCTTAGACTGACATCACTCCAGGACAGCCAGTACCAACCTGAGGAAAATCCAAATAACGTTATTTAGAAGTTTGCAGTCCAAGATGAATTAAGCTGCAGATTTTTTTCCAGCAAAGATTTTTAGAATGTGAGTATTTTAGACTGCAACTGCAGAAAAAGAGAGAAATAAAATTTATCTGCTCACTTACAGAGGGGAAGAAAGTGAGATAAGATTTCCCTTTTATTATTTGTGTGCATTACCTGTGGGGCTAAGTTGACGGGAGTATTCTGCTCTCGATAAGCATCTGGGTCCTGACTTGAGCCCTGCTCCTGCTAACTTTGCTTCCACATAAGCAACCTTGTTCCCATGAATCAGCTCACAGAACAAAGAGATGATAAAGAGCGGGTATCTAATTTATTTAGGTCTGGACAGGCAGCTACTTGCCACTGTCGTGCGACATGGGACATGGGACATGGGACAAGTCAGAATTACCTGTGGCCCTGTGAAGAGTCTGATACCACAGCTGTTTCAGGGACCATTCTTCTAGCTCAGACTACATGTTTCACTGCTTTGCAGAGGAACATGGGTATTTTTGTCCATCACTGATCCTTCCACCAACGACCAAAGCTGTAAACGAATGGCATATGCAAAATGCTCATCCAGAGATTATGTTCTCCCCAGTGCATGGGAAAGAAATCAGTAGAAGGAAAGTAGTGCAGTGTCACTGAGAATATTATTCTTCCCAGAATAACAGATGGGAACAGGAATCCCCTGGGCATACAAACTAAGGCAAGCAAGTGCAAACATCAAATGCAAGAGAAAAAAAGAAGGAATTTTATCACTACGACAGACTCCAAATCCCAGCAGATACTTTTCCGTGGTGGTGGTTGCCTAGAGCAATATGTGGCGGTGTGATAGAAATGGTGGCCATACTTAGTAGCATGTTTACAGAAGGCAATGCAATGAGTCCCTTGGTGTTATGAGTGCCTGGAGACCCCAAATGGAATCGGTGGACAAGAAATAAGCCACTGGATTTCTATATTTTATTACCTAGGAAGTGTCACTTTTCCCTAAAGTTCTTTAAATTATATTTTTGTAGAAAATTTGAGGAAATGAGGTGCAAAAGGTCTTGCAACAGAGGTAACTAAGCAGCTTTCAGTCACAGAAATGGTAAAGAAGATGTTCATGTTTAATTGTAAAATTCAGTAAAGATACAGGATTTGGCATTAAAGCTGGGAAAAAGTATTATTTTAATTCTCTGATGCAAGACTGCTAATTCCAAAAGGTCTTCTGAGGTGACATTCAACCTCCCCCTTACAGTGTTCAGTTTTAGGAGTGCTGGGGATGTCTGTATTAGAAGTTGGTGTGGTGATTCACTGAAGTTGGAAAAGGGTATACTTTTCTTTAGGAGACACAGAGCACCCTACTGCTGCAATCTCTCTCCAAAACATTGATCCAACACAGACCTTCCTCAAGACATGATGGTTCAACTTCCCAGGTTGGATCAGAAAAAGTCTGAAAGGTCTGAAAACTGAGTATGATAATGAGCTGGGGCCAAGGCAACCTAAACAATCTGCATCCCTGATTGACTTGGTTCCACTCTGGGAATCTGAAAGTTCCTGCCTAGTTGCTGCCAATTACTGTGGAGATTTGCTCTCGTGCAGACCAAGCCTTCCAGGGAGCACCTTTTCTCTTCTTAGTGTCCAGTATGGCTCTGACCTCTTTCTGAAGGGCCTGGTCAAGGCACCTGCTAATCCAAAGGGAAACTCACTGATGAGTGGAAAGCATGAAAGCCCTCTTCTAAGTAGGGTGGTTGAGACTTTGAGGCACTGCACTGCAAGGGCCTGGTACACAGCAGGCTCCTTGGGATATCATGTTTCTTGCAAGTGGACTGCAAGTCTTGAATCCAAGGTGTGAATCCTGAAAGCTAACCTAGGTTTCTCAGATCTTTGCTAAATAAATTAGACAGAAATCAGAATGGTAGGATGAATGCTGGCAGAAATAAGTCTGGGTTGCCTGAAAACAAGGGTGACCTCTGCTCTGATGAGATCAAACTTGGAGTACTGTGTCCAGCTCTGGGGCCCCCAGCATAAGAAAGATGTAGACCTGTTGGAGTGAGTCCAGGGGAGGCCACAAAAATGTTCAGAGGGCAGGAGCACCACTTCTGTGAGAACAGGCTGAGAAAGATGGAGAAGTGATGACTCCAGGGAGAGCCTTACTGTGCACTTTCAACAATTAAAGGGGGCCTACCAGAAAGATGGGGATCAATGAGAATATTTACACCCTGCAATTACAAAGTCTGTCTCTAGGAAGAGTAGGGAGCAAAGCTTTCCTTCCCTGGACATTGGTGATGGTTTGATGCTGTGTTTCAGTCCAGGTATTTTGCTGTATCTCAAAAGCCTGGTTTTGCTTATTTAGCTAGTTGTCCAATATTATTATTTGAGATGGGGAATTTTCTTTCATCTCAGATTGGCAATGGCTAGTTGTAGAAGAGTTGCCTTCCTTGATAATATGAGGCATTTCACTTTGTAAGGCTGGACTGATTTTTGTGTGACATACCCCTGCCTTTGTAGGGACACAGCATATTGATCCTGCCATTTGTTTCTCCTGCTGCTTCACTATGGCCACTATAGTAGCAGCTTTTGATCTTCCACTAGGACTAAAATTTGGTAGAAGTGTCCTATGGCATGTGAGCACACAGCATCTGTGATTGATGAGTATGATAATGCCAATGTAAGAGCTGAGCTCTGTAATAGGCTGTGTGGCTGGTCCACTCACAGGCCATGCGAGAAACTTGGGCAGCTCCTACTTCTTCCTGAACATCTCCATAGATTCTTCTTGCCCAGGAAGACAGCAGCCTGTCTTGCTGTGGTACAAAGCTCACATAGGAAACTTGAGTGAACAAAAAAGGATTTCCTAAGGAAGAGATTTCTCTGGAAGGTTTGTGACAGAGAAAGATGGAGGTAAAGTCCTGGAGTCATGTCTTTACTGAAAAACAATCTCCACTGATGAGAGTAGCTGTGTAAATCTGCTCACATGGGAAAATGGTGAAGCATCTTTGTTTTCCTGTCTTTCACAACAGAACATTTAGGCATGAAACCCCATAATTTCCAAGTGAGTCATTGAAACAGAGCAGCTTTAAAGGAACCACCATGATGTTTGCAGCAGGTGAAAGCAGCCAAAAAATGAGATAAGGGTGAGACATTTTGTGTTCATAACAGTCAAGAATTTCAGTCCGGTCAGCTCACCTACATGTTGTGTTTATGTGGGAGACCATAAAACATGGTGGGGTTTTATGAATTGAATAAAACTGGAACCCTTAGAACTACACATGGGCTTTAAGTGTCTTATCTCATAACTTTATTTCCTTCACAAATATTTCTTTTTAAAAGCACATGGTTATTAGCTGTCTTTCTCAAAACATACTTTATTACTCTGCACAAATTTAAGAAAAAAACATACATAATTTTTTGCAGCTTAGGTGACTAACTGAATGTGACTAAGCATGGCAATTCTTCATCTTTATACTTTTTGTATCAGAATTGTACATCTTCTTAAAACAAAATATCTAGTTACTCCAATGAAGATTTAGATCACAATTTATAATAAATAAATAATAAATAAAGCCCTTTGCCATACTTTTGGCTGCAGTTTACAGTTCATAGCTTTACCTTGTCTTTTAGGTCCTATAACCTTTACAGCAGGGCAAGATTTTTCAGCTTGCTTTAAATTGTCAACCTATTTGACCCAATATAAATCTCACTGAAATCAACGTGACCGCTCTCCATAACTTTGATGTGCTAGGGAAGAGGCCCTTAAAGCAAGCATATGATGCTCAAGATATTTCATCTTTTGTGTCTTTATGGAGATAAAAGCATGATCAATAACAAGGAGTCTTACTCAGCCTTGTGTTGGCACCAGCTACACGAGTGTCTTGAGAAAGCCACAGTCTCAGTGCCTACCTGCCAAAAGGAACAGGAGCTGTAGGAAATGCTGCAAAGCCCCCAAATGAAAGACATTAACAGTATCATTCACCTCTTGACTGCTACTGAAAGCTTCAGTCTACCCTTATGATGGTTAGGCTGATTGCTTTTTTTGAAGCATTTCAAGCAAGCAGAGCTAAAGAAGCCCTTTAAAAGGTCCAATTCAGAGCCTAACCTCCACAAAATGAGACAACTGCAATAATAATATATTTTATGGTCACCAAAAAGGGCAGCCTGCCTCTTTTCCTCTTCTCCTGTGCTCCTGGCATCTATGGCACCAAATGTGATCCTGCAAGGAGCCAAATTAGACTGTTGATCAACCCAAACCCCCACTATTTTTCCTGGATTAGTCCCCTACTAGTTTTCTGAGCTGGTTTAGCTCACAAAGGATTTGCACAGATGCTCACAAAAAAGAGACAGGACTGTGTAGTTGCATGCATGAATCTGTGGAGCACATCAGTTTACCTTCAGAGATACAAGAAAAGACATACTTGAAGGCTTCTCTCTTTCCACCTATATTGATTATTAGTCTGATACAACCTGATCCATTGCTCTACAAACTTGCCTTCTTTATCCTTATAGCATCAAAACTCCAATATTACTACTCACTAACGCACACAGACATCCCTTTAGTCATTAAAGGAAATCCCCAGGAGCCATCCTGGACTGAATAACCTCTGTGAAACCCTTTGGAAAGGCTAGTTATTACGTGGAGTGGACAATAAAGGGAAATGAGGTTTACGTTTGCTTATCCAAAAGGCCAGAGAGAGTTCATAGATTATTCTTTGCACAGATAAGCCAGACCTAATGTAAACATTCCTCACTGGAAAGTATCTGCTGTTTGTTTTCCTAACTTTAACCATGTGGCTAGCAAAAGCAGAATAAATGAAATAAAATACAGGCATTTTAATAATAAAGAACCCAGTCTTTGAAAATTCATATTACTGCTCCCTGGGAAAAAAAAAAAAAGTTGAAATTGTCATTTCTACTCAATACATGAAACACATACTGATGTGGCTGCAAGCCTTTCTTGTAAGTGGAAACTGGTGAGTTTTCAAACTTCTCCCAGCAGACATTCTTCATTATACTAGAGCAGAGCAAATTGTTCATTTTAGATAAAACATTGCTTCTATGCCCTTTATTTGGGTAATACTGAAGTTATACCAGGTTTTCTGTGAAAGTAATGGATATTTGTCCAAGGGGGAGCTGGAAGATTGGAGAGGAAGATTCTAATGTTTTCCAATTCTGCTTTAGAAAATTCCAAAATCCTTGCTGAATATAAATTAGCATAGCATGGCTCTCAAAAATCTCACCCACTACCCATCTGTATCTTTAGGTTCATAAATATTTGATGAAAAAAAACA
Source organism: Myrmophylax atrothorax (assembly GCA_026770055.1). Taxonomy (NCBI): domain Eukaryota; kingdom Metazoa; phylum Chordata; class Aves; order Passeriformes; family Thamnophilidae; genus Myrmophylax; species Myrmophylax atrothorax. The sequence continues at coordinate 81,902,079 of JAOXXN010000001.1, forward strand.
ACCCTTAAACTCCCTGCCAAAACTGTTTACTGAGTCCTTCAAATCAACCTGTGATTAATTTGTTTGCTCTTCACTGTCTTTTTCAAATGTGACTGAACTTAACAATTTGTATCACCAGTCTCAACTCTCCATGGTCAGTTGTCCAACTGTGCCTGGGTATTTCAGAGCTAACAAAAGTGTGTTTTTTCACAATTCTCTTCTATAAAATTTTCCACTCACAAGAACAGAACTTTAATTTCTGTTTTTTCATTTAAAAAATTGCATCATGTTGTAGAAGAGTTGGAAACATGGGGCTGAATTAGTGAAAAGAGGACTGGCATCAGAATGAAAACAGAAAACCTGGCTGTTGGAGCTGGTCTGATGCCACTATGTAGTGATGTTTGTGATAGCTGCCGTTTCTATGGCAATGCAACAGCATGACTTACTGCAATAACAAAGAAAGCAAATGCAAAGCTTTTGTTTAACTTTGATGCCATGAGCTATTTGTTGATATTGGGGAAGGGGGAGGGAGAAGTCCTTTGGTTCCCAGTTAAGCACATTACTATCATGTCGTAAATATAAAGAGAAGTCAATAAAGGGGGTCAGTGATGTTCAGATCTCCCTTCTGTACTCACTGAGCTTGCACACACATGCAGACATGGCACTCAACTTGCCTGTGGGGCAGAGCATAACAGACTTCCCTATGCAGACTGCAATGGTCATCCATCACCTGGCTCAGGGAAGCAGCTCAGCCAAGGTCACCGAGCAGAGTCAGTGGCAGATGTTGGCTCAGGCTTCATGCTGGGCTGGGCCTCCAAGCTGAAGGTTAGATGAGTTACCTGAATCGGATGGCTGGAGATGTTTGCTTCTGGCGTATGTTAGAACAGGAGGGTACGGCACTGGCAGAGCTAAAGAGGTGGGTTTATTGGAGTCCATGGTGGCTGCAGGAACTGCTGAGGATCAGTAATGGCACAACTGAGATGGGGAAAAGCGCTATGGTCGGGGAGAGAGATGAGATCAACCTTTATAATGTGGTCCTCCAAAGCTCAGAGGGCTAAGAGCTTGTGCTGGTAAGCAAAAACAGCTTCTGGCCATTGTGGTTGAGATCTGGTCCTCTGAACTGGATTAGGGTGAAGGGTTTGGACAAAGGGGCAAAAAAGTATGTTTGCTACATATTCCTAGAAGATACACAAGAAAAAGTAGAGGCTGTAAGTAATTGTCCCGGGTTTGGAAGATCATTAAGACTGTAATGAATACTGGACTTAACACAGGAAGAAAAGGGTAGGATCAGGGAGAGTGTGAGGCTTCATTTTTATTGTTGAACCATGCAACATCAAAGCACCAAATGAAGGCTGGTTTCAGACACGGGAACCATATTTCGTTTAGTTGTGCAGTAGGTGTGTCTGATTAGGATTAGGGTATTGAATACTGGGGTTGGGCAGCTTGACCCCATTTCATCTGAATTTTCCCTTTCTGTCTATCCCTTGTGGATGTGCCAAGCCATCATCACAAAGGAGTGAGATCAGCCAGGGCAATTCCAATAGGGAACTGAAGTCCACCGGTATAATACTGGCTGTGCCACTGGCTGCCCTTGTGAGTACCTCTGTGGGGCCCACTGTGTGCCAAAAATAGGCCATGAGCAATTGGCTAGTTATCTGCAGTGCCTCCTCACCAGAAGCTTTCACTTTTCTTGTTTTGTGTTGGTCTCCTGTCTGGGAAAAAAAAGATAATCCTGAGCCCTTCTTGCCATGGCTGTACCTGGTTTGAGTACCAGGAATGGGGAGGTTCTGGTGAGGCAGTGGCCACCTTTAGTCCTCCAGTGTTTTGCATTCATCTCTTACTGTTTGCTGCTGAGCAGCCTCAAGGGCAGGAAACTCAGGTAGATAAGCCTCTTGTCTACTCCAACAGGCCTCTTCAGGAATATGTTCTTATCAGTATATTAAGAACACTCTGATGCCAACTAGCACTGAGCAGCTTGGGTCATTACCATCAGGCTGCATAATCTTCCCAAATAGGGTGGCCCTGTGACATCATCCTGATCCTTGCCCATCCTAGGGACAGCTCCTGACCCCTGCTATGCAGGTCCACACATTTAAGTGGAGGTACTGCTGGTCTGAAACTGTGCTAGTAGAATCCAAGTCAGCCTTTGCTCACTCTTGTGAAACATATCTGATATCCTAATATTTTTTCTGTGTAAATAACATGTATATCAGTAATAAATGGCATTGTTGAAATGACAGAAAGCTTAGAGATAATTATAGGGAAGATTTTTTCTGTTTACATACCTTCTACCTTGCAATTATAGAGAGTGCTTATTCTTTTGTTAATCTGCACCAGTTCTTATTCCATAAGACCCTTTTGTGGTGTGTGCTGCTGGAGCGCATTTGTAAAACAAAATTAGCAAAGAGGTCGCAGATGTTGCTTTCCATTCTCTTTTTAGCCATACAAATTATAAACAATGTCTCTTTACATTCAGGTACAGTTTTCTGTCTCATATTGGTTTCAGAGCTGATTCTTTCAGTATGTTTTCTGTTTAGAGCAGCCTGTTCTTGTTTAAATATCCCCCACAACTGTACTCCATGTGAAAACAATGTTGCTTTCACAAGCAGTGTACACATCTCAAATCCATATGTATATTACTGAACTGATGCAAGGACAGAAGAATTAAGATCATAGAGGGTCACAAAAAATGAACAGCACATTTCTCACTAAAGTCTACACTGAGTCATCAAGTGTACTTTGGCTTGTGTATAACGAGGTAACAGGTAGCAGCCCCTGGAGCAAAAGTGCCTTCCTCACTGGGACTTTATTAGATGCACTTTAATAGAGAGTCCAAGAGCTGATGGTGGTGGAGGTTGTTTTTCACTAAGACTTTACTGCAATGAATTCTCTCCTGGAATACATGGTATTCAAAAGCCTTAGCTCAGATTTCATAGCATGTAGATTTTAAACTTTTTTCTATCCGAGATCAAAACAAATTATCCATATTTCTACTATTGTTTTCTTTTATAACCCAGATGTGCAGGTATTGACTTCTGTCCAACTTTGATTTGGTTGACTGTGGTTGATCTGCAGAGAAGAAGATGTATTTAAGGTGAGTACTTCCCTCCCACCTCCCTCCCCCAAATCAATAATTAGTTCACAATGGTTTTAATTTAATACATGCTCCCACCAAACATGTATTTTAAAGACAAACTGTGTTAAGATCACTACTCACAACTTCTGAGTAGACAGCAGCAGATAACAACACAAAAACAGTGTATGTGGGAGGGGAGGAAAGGGGTACTATAATTGCCCCAAACTGGAAGAAGTTTATCATGAAACTGTGAACAGCTGTTGTTAAAACTCATTCTGAGCAGAAGAATGTACCTCCTGATTTTCTGTTCATTTGAGACATTTCTGTGCCACATGGTGTCCATCATGCTGAATACTTTCCCTATGGGCTGTATAGCTAATAAGACAGAGCAAGCTTTATGTTGAACAGTGAGATGTCTTGAGTCAGCATGTCATATGCAATAAAAAACTATGGACTTGAGTGGTGAAAATGAATCTAGGATACTACTGATTGTTGATAAAAATTTTATCCAGCAGTGAGCACCATACAAAATAATGAAATTGTCCTGCTTGATTGGGTTTGGGGTTTTTTGTTTTAATTTGGGGAACAGGATATTACTTGGGGCTTTGACATGTTATTCAGTAGGACTTGAACTGGATTTTCTAGATTTTCTCTTGCGGGGGTGGGGGGGAGATTAAATTGCAGTTTGTGTGTATAGTGGTGACTTTTGGATTTATCTCAAAGTTAGAACTGAGAATGTTGCTGTTACTGCTGGAGTCATCTGGAGCTTTATTAAAATAGAAACTCGTAGGAGATAGGATATTAGTCTGTAACAGATCTTAAAACTGGGAGTCAGTCTCATGCTTGGTAAACTGAAGAGATTAAGGATAGGACAGAGGTAAACAATAATCGTCTTGATGGACTGTGATGGATTGATCTGTGTTATCAATGTTGAAGCTAAAGCAACCAAAAAATCAGCAACTATGAATAATTTTGGAGAAAGGTTTAATTTTACCTTTTCACTTCTACACAGCACACTTCAGTTGTAAAATTGCAGAAAACACACTCAAAAGAAGATCATAACCTGAGAGTACTTTCTGCATCATTATTTCAAGTACCAGACTATTTTCCCTGCATGCTCTTCTATTTCTCTCCACGTTTGGCAAGATGAAGCATTTCCAGACCCAAAGCAGCCATTTTACAACCAACAGCTGCCTCTCCCTAGTCCAGCTGGCAAGCACCTTCCCCTCTGCCTTTCTCTTTTTTTTATTGCTGATACGTTTTGTCTCATTATATCTCCTGAAAACAATTAGGCAGTCATCAAATGGCAGTCCTTCCAGTCTGTGTTTGGGCTGGACTCTGGTGAATGGTCAAACCGTCTCCAATCGTCCTCTTTCGCATACAGCGTTCCTTTAAAACAGCCCTCAAATAGTAATCCAAATGCAGACAAGACATTTGCAGCTGGCTCACCTGAAGGAGCATTCATTACGTGTGTGTGAGATGGTTTATATAGCTCTCTTCATGAGGAGAGAACAGAAGCTGGAAGAGGTCCAGTTGGTGCCTTGTGCATCATGTCATTGTGAAGTTAAGTCCTTCCACTTCACCTTCATGCTGTTCCTCCTTTACTTTTACTTCATTTTAAACTCTAAGCCTTATGTTCTTCCAGCTCACTGTCATGGAAACCTCTCACTTGCACTGCCAACCTTTGGATGAGATGGGCTGGGCCTCTGAAGTGCCTATCCTTCTGCATCTGCTCTCAAGGAAGCTGAAATGACTGACTCCCATGCAAACATCTATCCTGCAGCCATTTGCAGGCAGGAGGGCGATGGTACGAGTCACAGTAAAAGCAATAGATTCATAGACAAGGGTATGGAAAGCCAAAGAAAGGCACAGGGCTTGCAAACACTTCCTCACAGTACAGCAGGAGGTACTACTCTCCTTTGTAAAGACCAGGCACTTGTTACTTGCTTAGAACAGTTTATCAACGAAGCAGCAACTGAGGCTTCTTCATTTCACTGCTCAATACAATTTCACGCCCAGTCTTTTTTTGCCCCTTATATTTTTTAGCATTGGGAATTAGCAAACTGGGAGTTAGAAAAAGGTGTTCAGACATTTAAGGTACAAATGTGGGACCCAAGAAACTTGTTCAAACTTGTTGCCTGTGGGCAGATTTCCTTCCTTAAAGAGATGAGTGTCTAGGTCCTTAGTATTTTTTAATGTTTTGTTTCAGCAGCTGGGATAAAACCTGCAGTCCTTCTGAGGCTTCAGGATTGACTTTGGCACAGATAGAATTTTGCTTTCTGTGTATCAAAACCACAGCTGAACATCTGGAAAATAGGGGACCTTTCATTCCCATTTTGTCTTTTAGATCATCAACTATTCAAGGCATTTTCTTACAAACTAAAATAACAAAAGCCTGTCCCGCTCAGCTCACAAGGCAAGAGATTGTTATTAGTGCTACTTCTGACAGCCTGGCAAAAAGAACACTTGATGTAATGAAGAGGTGAGTACAGGTGGATATTTTGACTTGCTGGTTGTGGTGTATATCCAGGCTGAAATTTTCAAAAAGTGTGGAAAAATTGTTCCCTAAATAGTAATTTTGTTTATCAAGTGTATTGGAAGGATAAAAGCAAAATTTGATCTGTGTGTGTGGGCATACAGGCATGCACACACACACAGAGACATGCGTGCCTTGGAATCTGTTTGCCGTACCATAATGAAGCAACCTCCTGGAGCTGAGCTCTAGATCCTCAGGGGAAATACTGACTTGCTCTTTCCAATCTGCTGAGAAGAAACATTTCATTTTTGACTCTGACTCAGTGAAAAGGCTGATAGCAGCCATACTGAAGAGCCTGCCTTTTGAATAAACACTGACTTGCTTATCCAAAAGGCAGTAAAATCACCTTTGGTTTGATGGATTGAGCTGCAGTGTTGAGTAATGAGTTGAAAAATAACATTGCACAGACCTGTCAAGGAACTTCTGCATGATTAGACTCAGCATTACACGAGCTGACAGCAATCTATGGTGGGAAGTCACCTACTGACAAACTTTTTCAAACCAAGTCAGCTCGTGGCTCCTATAAGTTACAATTGTCTCCCTGAATTCTCTCTGAGAGTGGTTTATCTGTAAACCTCTGGAAGTGCGTCTTGAGCTTTTTTGGCTTTGATCTCCACATAATGACAACTGTGACCTGGGCTGTGCAGGAGCTGTGGCCTACAGAGGTCCAGACATGCTCAGCACAGCCCCTCCATCCTGGCCAGGAGACGCTGGTTGAGATTCAGGAAGGGTGCTGAGCTTACTGCTGCTGTAGCACCCAGCCTGGGCTGAGGCCACTCTAACCACGCCATGTGCACAGTGGTGGTATTTCAAACAACACTTGACACTTATTTTTGACTTGCCCTTCTCTCCAGGGTGGGAAATGTGGTAAATGGCTGCCTCTCTCTGCTGCCAAAAATGACAAGCCCAGAAGTGGAACAACATTTTCATGTCTTTTCATACACCTAAATTAAACACTGCTATTGCTGTGTCGTAACTCATATATCTAGGTGAGCCACTTTCTGCTGCCATGTTGCAGAATAATGTTAACACAAGGCTCTTCTCCTGTGCTCTGGGCAGTGCCAGATCCTGCTGGCTTGCACTGAGGCTGCAGAGCCAGGGCAGTCCTGTTCAGGGAGGGGCCAATGCTCTCAGGGCTCTCAGGCCACCAGGAACAGGAGTTGCAGTCGTATTTCCACCAGCAGCATGCAGCTGGGGACAGACATTGCTGGGCTGTGCTCAGCTGGTCATCATCCCCATCCCTGCTCTGCTCTTCTGGCTGGGCACTGCAGGACAGTGCCATGTTAGGGAGGGCACTGCCTTGTCCCTCACCATCACCTTAGACCCCAGCTCACCTGCCCTCACCTGTCAAGGTACAGTTTGGTGGGCACACTGCCACATCCTTTTTTAAAACACAAGGATAGTTCCTTGTGAGCTTGCTGAGGAGATGTGGGTGAAAAGCAATGCTGTGCTGCAGACATGACTTCAGCATGAACCCAGGTGCCTGGCAGCACTCCTTGGCATGTGTCCTGCTCCAGATGAGCAAAGCAAAGAGGGACCTGGAGAAAGGCTTGTATTTCTTTGTGTCTGATCCACTTTTCCAACTGCAGAAAAAGATGTCAAGACCAGGAAGTTGACTTGATAAAAAAGTAGTGCTTGTACCTCTAAGGCATGTCTTGTCTAGGTCCTTCAACTATCAAGGCTAGTTAACAACAACATCATCGATAAATGCACCTGTATTTCACTGCATAGACATTTTATAAAAATCTTTTTGCTTTCTGTGAGTTTCCTCCCTACAGCACAAGAGAGGTAAATCAAAACAGACTCAGGAATAATGGGATACAGTCTCTGCAGAGAAGCCAAGGTGACCCTTTATACAATCTTTAAAACCTCAGAAAATTAGACATTTCTTTTGCCTTGTGAGGACTGAAGCCCTGAAGACCTGATCTCTAATACTGATGACACACTTGAGAAGTGTGAACATGACTTAAATTGATCATGGCACTTCACATTAGGCTGTGCTGGAACAGTTTGCTGCCACGCTTCGTGTTAGTGCTCTGTGCACAGGTAGTTTATAAAGGCTTATCTGATCATTACTGTCTGTTATAAACATGTATGGATATGTTAAATGTGTTACATGCATTATAGATAATACTACAGGTAGATGCAAGCCATTGCTGTAGGTAACCTATTGCACTGATAGTCTTTGTAAAAATCCACCAGTAGCAGTTCATTAAAAGTGAACATACCATGACAGATGACCCAGCTTGCCCTAGGATGGGGATGCTCTCATCACAGATGTTTCAGATAAATTCTCTGTATCTGTCAGCATATTTCAACGCTTGCTGAACAGTTGTCCTGTTAGTGCTCACATAAACCTTTTGTGCTTACCTACTTGCTTTTGGTGGGCAAAATAAATTTCACTTGGCTTTATTTACTGCAGTGTCCTGAAAATACCTCCACTATCTATGTGCAGTTTCCCATGTTCCAGAGACACCACACAGAGCCAGTGGTGTCTCTGCAGGGCTGTGTGTACGTAGCAGAGGGCAGACTGGGCAGAATCCTCCAGCCACCTCTAGGCAAGGTGAAGCAGGTGACAGGAGGAGCTGAACGCTTGTCCCCAGCAGCAGAGCCCTCTGCAGGGAGTGTTACGGCAGGCAAAGCAGGACCAGCACAGCGAGAACCGTGACTGTCTTCCACCCAGCTCCCAGGCAGTGCAGATGCACAGCTTCTTTAATCCCGACTGAGAAGCAGTTCCTGGACTCACTTCCCATGAGAAATCCCACCTTTCTCCAGTCCATTGATGGCCTGCAGTCTTGGGTCCCCTCTTATTTAATCCCAGTCTGGCCCCAGCACCGTGGGTTGCCTCTCCCCAGCAGTCGGTGTGCCATGTGATAGGGGGCCTGTGGGTTCAGAGGCCCCACACAGTCTAGAGTTTATGTGTCCTGCTTCCTGGGCATGTTTTGTAACCCAGCCTGTGAAAGATGCCTGCCTCCGTGCCCCCACAGGGACTGCAGGAAACAAAGAGGCCTCATCAACAAATCTGAAGCCAAGGGAAAGGTGAGATTTCAGAGACAATGCACTACTCAGCAGTGCCACTTGCCCGAATCCCAGCTCAGTGTGTCAACTTTCATTTGGAATTGCTGAGCTTTAGCATCTCCCTCTCATGTATAGGGAAGAGACAGGAATATACATCCATAACTGTGGTGCCTCTCAGATCTAGATATCACTTGGCTGCTTAAAGCTTTAGTTCTGCCACAGGCATTTACCTTGAATGATTTTTACATGAGGTATGAACAGAGAACTATCCCCAATCCCAGCTACCTCCCCATCAACCTGTCTTCTCACTGGATAGAGAACTCAGGACAGTATTTTTTATTCCCTTGAGTTCCTCTTAAACACTGGTGGTCTCTTCCTTGGAGACCACTTTAAACCCTCTCAGTGGTTGCCACGTGAGCACAATACAGTCCAAACTCTGAAGCTAGCCCTGACTTGGGCAGGAGGTGGGGCCAGAAAATCTGCAGGGGTCCTTCCCAACCTACATTTTCCCCTCTGATCAATGAAGAAATGCCTATATGCTGATTTAGTTGCAGAAACAATGCTGGGGCCAGACTGTGACCTGCACTGTGATGTCAAAGCAAAGCCCAGATAAAAGTTCATCTGTGCTTCTGAGATTAGGATCCAAGTCCTTTTTTTCTAAGTACAACTTAATACCTCATTGTTACAAAACCTGAGAGCACTGTCAGACAAATCCTGCTATGTAGAAAGATATCAATATTATCACTGATAATAAAGTTACAAAGGCATGACTGATAAGGAAAAGCCCAAATTCCACTCAAGTATTGATTGCCAGGGATTTATTCTGGATATGCCAGGATACTTGGAATGACTCAGTTGTTTTTTCTGGCTATCTGATATTCAATAACCACCCCCCCCCATTTTATTTTATTTACTTTTTTAGCTATTTGTAATCAAAAGCTGCAGAAAGCAAAAAAGCCATCACAAGTGTTAAGAGAATCTGCAAAATTTGAAAATGCAAAGTTTGAAAAATAAATGTTTTGCAAAGTGCCCTATACATCCCAGATATGGGCTAAGAGATGGGGTGGAGTCAGCACCAAATTTAATTTCTCCTGCCTTCTCCCTAGGAAATACCTGCCAAGGACTCTCACATGTGTGTAGTAAGGCACCTCTTGTTCACATACCCTTGTTTGTCAAAGTTACAGGAGGGTGCCACGGGAAGATGTCATCTGTCCAGCCATTTCAGTATTAATACATTAACAACCACACCTTGAAATACCATCCTCTCATGAGCTGGGCAGCCAGTCAAGATCCCAGAGCATGCTTGCATGTGTGGTCAGTATGGAATTCTGATTTATGAGTGAG
>JAOXXN010000001.1:81912044-81941737 GCA_026770055.1 Myrmophylax atrothorax
ATTTATGAGTGAGTGCTGCGTTTTGTACTGATTACAGATGCCTGTCTGTTTTTGACAGCATGATCTCACTGCTGTTTAAGTCAAAGATGACTGTTATGTTATACGGCTGGTAAGCAGGAAAACTATGGTAGAATATGAAGGATCGAGGGCCAGGAGTTATTCTCCATTGCAAAATCCTCTCTGGCAGGCTCGTGGGCTGCTATCATCTACCAGAGTTGCAATTCCAGCCTCATACTGAGGCAGGAGTCAGTACCAAGGTCCCTCTGGGCAGCAGTGTGCAAAGCAAACAGCAGCAGCATCCTGGCAGCCTTTCCTGAAGGAGCACAAGGAGGCAGGTTGTAGAGTTAGTTGGTTTTGAACAAAGAGACAGTGAGAGATCTGAGACAGGAAATCCAAGTTTTGCAAAACAGTACAGTGTGTCCTGAAATGCAGTAAACATCATAAAAATGATTTAATTATTTTATATATGTACATGCTACCTTCCTTCTGGCTGAACTGCAACTGCATATCTCCCATGTCCCTATGAAACTGGGCACTGCTTTGTCTTTTGAATCCATCCTTCTCATGCTTTTCCCTTCAGTTTCTAGCCAGTGTGCACCTTCTTCCCTCTTCCTCTAATGAATTCTCCTTAAGAGTTTTCTGGCTTTACAGCAACAAGCATGGAAGAGCTGGTCTCAGAGCAGAGAAATGATCTCCCAAAGAATGCTCCAGCTCTAGCAAAGCTATAAACAGTTATCCTGCTAAAGATGTTCCCAAAGACTTGCTCAGCATGATAACACAAAGCTGAGAGCCAAGAGTGAGGTAATACACTAATTACTTTACCAACACAATAGCTGAGCCAAAAGCAGAATGCAAAGCAAAATGCTTAAAATTAAAACTGTTTATCAAACTTCAGAGTGCTCTGATCAGGATATGAAGACATGTCTGCCCATTGTCTCACTACACCTCCATCATGATGATCCTCTTCTCATCAGGGAGACAGGTCCACTAAAAGCCCAGGAGTGCTACCTCATCATCAGGAAGGGGAAGAAGCAGCTCATTCAACTTCCACTCCATGTGAGTGTAAGCCTTTGGGTACTAAGCACTGATAGCCTTGGCAGTGCAGGAAAATGGTACCTGGATTGTGTCTTAGGGCTGGTAGTGCTATGCCTTTGCAGGGTATGTTATGGGCTTCCTCTTTCTCATATTTCTACAAGTGTGTGGGAGATAGTCACCACTTTGTAGTGGCTTTGGGTGGGCCCTTCAATGAGCAGGAGGATCATCCCATGCTCTTGTGTACAGAGTTCATGTCCTCATGAGGTGAAGATCGTCATCCTCTGCTGACATAACATCAAGTAAATAGAATTGTGCCAATTGATAGCAATTGCAGATCTCACCCAAAGCTTACGCTTAACCTTTCTGTTTGAAAAAATAGGGGTTAGATGGGCTCTGAGTCCTTTTCTGGATTTCTAATCCTTCTCCAGAAGACAATGGACAACCTGCTGTGTAGTCTGTACCCTTAAGTATTCTATGATGAAAGACAGATCTTAAGAGAAAATATAAATTAACTTATGCACCTGCACAAGGCTTCTTTTCAAATGTGGGATATGCGGCAGCCACGCATCAAGGAATTTTTAATTTCATTAAGACCATCAAATTAGATATTCCTTTGCCTGAGTCATCTGCAAAACCTGAGCCTCTACATATGCTCCAGCCACACCCTCCATTTTCCTTTGATCTTTGCAGTTTCTCACCTGGGCCACTCCTCCTGGGGTCGGGGTGAAGAGGCTGGACCCCACCTCTTTGTTGGTCTGGGGTTGGACCCCATCCCTTTGCTGCTGAACTGGGGTTTAGAACATTGACCCCAGAGGTGGGAAGAACAGGTTGGATGCTGCAGATTTCCACCCACACTCCAGTGTGCCCATGCTGCCCTCTGACAGATGGGGGAAGCTAGGGGACGCTCCAATCTCCTTTGGAGTCTGGGCAGTTTTGGGACTGACCAAATGGGTGATCAGTGAATCACTGACCAGCTGACCAGGCATGGTGCTTGAGGACGAGGGGCTCACCTGAGGCACTGGACAGTGCTTGGTCCCAGCATCAGGCCTGCACCCACCTGCATTGGGTGTTTTTTCCATCGTCCATTTTCTCCTCCTCCATGAGCCATTCTGTGCAATCTTTTCTCTAAGTTCCTTAGCAAAGAAGAGTGAAACAAGAGCAACCTCAGATGTCACCAGCTAGCTGGAGGATAGACATTAACAATTTCTGTGTGTCTCCCTAGTGATTCTATATTTTTCTTTGCCTCTTTTTGGAGAAGATGGTTGCATCCTTCGGCTGTTCCCTCTGCTCCAGTGCGGAGCAGCTCATCACCAAGGCCCTGCAGAACTGGACTGGCTTTGCTTAGGGCATCATCACTCAGAAATCCTCAGCTGCTGATGTGACATTTCCAGGTATAATGTTACAATGCTGCTGGTCAAGTTTTAGCACTCAAATCCTCAGCAATGTGAGAAGGGAAAAATACCAGTGATTGAATGTTTCTCTGTTTGCTTTAAAGATGTTTTCACAAACGTGATGTGGGAGTTATTTTGCTCAGACTGAGTGGGCACTGAAAAATGGTGCCAACAGTTGAATTTTGAAAGACATCTGAGAAAGGCCAAAGGGGTCACTGGGAAAGCCAGCAAGGAAGAGCCAGAAGTCATGAAAGTGTGAGTGGGAGAGAGCCTGGCCACATTTTGGGTGTGCTGGCTGAAGGCAATGTAGAATTTTGGACGGGCTGTGGAGGAAAGCAGGATCTGGATGTGGCATGCGTGTTGGGAGCACAGGAAAAGGAAGACTTAACCAAGCCAAAATCCAGGCCTGAATGCAGGTTTTAGAATAAGAGGGGGTAAGTGGTGACAGGAGGAGACTAGGGAGGGAAGGTGCTGCTTGCATTTCCTCCATGGGTAAACAGCAGTATCAAATATTCCCTATACCTTACACCTATCCTAAATGTTGGTTATGGATTGAGTACATGAAGGTATCCATGGCAATCTGGTTTCCAGTCCCCACCAAGCTTTGAAGCAACACAGATGCTCAGCTGTCCCGAAGTGCTCTCATCCAATGTGTGGGGCAAAAAACCTCCTCCCTCTTCAACTGTACCTTCAATGGATGTGCAATGCTCACTGGCTCCAGGACAGGACATGAGCTGAAATCTGACTCCTCCTGTATGAGTTCATAGCTTTCAGAAGCAACCAGGTGTTTTTTGAGAGACCCCTGTCCACCTATCCAAAGGTGGTGAGAAGATAGAACTGGGAAGATCACTGGGGAAATTATCTAATTGCAGGAATTGATCAATATGACACACTGCAGGTAGAAACATCTCTGAAGCATGCTCTTTTCAGGTGAATCAGAGGAAAATTCAAACCAAAACAACATAGCAGAGACAAAGCTGGGGTTTATTTTTTTTCACAGTATTTATAATGCAGTGATATCCAGTGGTACTGGGAGCCTCATATAGGCTTTGAACAGAAACGCATAGTTACCTCATAGTTTATAATCTGCAAGGCAGACACTCAAGGAGGTGAAGAGTGGGATTTGCAAATACTTTGAAAGTTATAGAGCAGAGATTTCAGAGGGACATATATCCTTGAGTCACACAGGTGTTTTTGAGAATCCTGTTCTAAGAGATTTATGCAGACAAATGCATAAGTTACATGAAGGGTTGTGTTTAGCCTTCCCCAGCTCTCCCCATTCCCATTAAGAGCCTTATCCATTATAGTCTAAACAGGTCTTGCCCATGCAGTGTCAGTCACAGCCTTCTTGAAGTTCACCAAAAGTCCGTAGAGGTTGGCAGAACCTTAGAATAAGCAAAAGAATAAGTAAGGCTTGCAAAATTCTCACAAGTCCTCAGGCCATCCAGGGGCTCACTTCAAGACAGCTGTGGCAAAGAATTGCCTTGTGTTTTCCAAACATTAAAGATCTGGGAGAAATTCAATCCATGTGAATGTTTTATGAGGAGTATTATACTGAAAAAATGTCATGGACAGCATGGAACTTTGCAACTGGAACTTGCTGGGAGGCTGTGTCACATCATTGCTGGCATCTCATCAGGTCTGATGTGGGAGTGGGGCTTCTTCCCCTCAGCCTCCACCCTTCCCTTGATAAAAAGCCTTTTCCCAAGCACTGCTCAGCTTGTGAAATGCAGCTGCATGTTCACCTGTTTTGCCTCTTAGTTTGTGACAAGCACATGGGAGGGTGTCACATGCCCCATAAGCTGGGACCCTGCTGGGGTGGATCGAGGCAAACAGCCACATCCTCCACCGCAGAATGCAGAGGCAAGGATGAGACTGTTCCTACAGAGCGCTCCCAGCCTGCATCCTGAGCCCAGTGCCAAGGTATGGTCCCTCCGTGCACAGACAATTTCAGCATTTCAGCCTTCTCATCATCCTCAATAAGCCTTACTTCAGAGGCTGATAGCCCACTCCAGTGACGCAGATACAGAGTGTACCTGTCAGCTAGTCTGAATGTCCAGACCCTTTCCTGGCCTGCTTAATGGAAATAGTAGTAGACGGAGATACACTCTGGCTTCAGACAGGAGAACCTGGTTCCTTTTTAAGTCAGTTCAGGTAATTCTTCTCCTGAAATAATGGATCTGCATATGGCAGTAATCAGTTCTGCACAGGAAAAGCCTTCTCCATCAAGAGAAGAAATTCATTCTTTAACATAGAAATGGCCCCAAATGAACCGCAGTGTGTCTGACCAAAACCGAAACTGAATGTTTTTTCTTGCTGATGCTTAGAGTTTTAATAGAAGTGCAGCTTTGCTCAGATGAACCCTCTGTGCTTCAGTTGTCTTGTAGAATTTCATCAGAGTGGCAGGAACAAACAGGCTGGTGTTTGGCACTGAGCACTTACCCCTTTCAAGAAACAGGAGTCTGTGAGAGGGGATTTCAGAGGTTGCCCAGCTATTCAAAGATTGGCACAGAAGGAAGTTCATAACATTCTTTCCTCAGAATTTCAGTACTTCATCTGTGCTGGTGCCATGTTCCTCCATGGAGCTTACACAAAAAGCACAGTCAGATTTTCACTTCAGGACTATGTAAAGGAGAAGAGCCAAAATCAAGTGCATGCTGCAGATTTTGGATATGCTGTTAGCACAACTAGCCATACATTCAGCATCCTGCAGAAGAAATTTTGCAGACATGTGAGGAAATAAAAGGGAATGGATTAAAGCTTACAGTGTGAGTGAACAGGATTCAGGGTCTGAGCAAATTAAGCATTCAAAAGCTGCAAGAGGAAATGTTCCTTATGCTGTTCTGCTCCTTCCTGGCTGCTGATCGTGTTCATTTGAGGCTGGCTCAGTAAATGAAAGCCATGAAACATCAGTCTGGTGTTGCCTGAAGTGTCCCACTGACACTTAGCAGCCATTTCAGGTTGCAGTCTCACTTCTTTCAAAGCAGGATAAATCTCAGAAAGTCACTGTTAATCTGTCTCTGGCCTCTCCCTGTCCTAGTCCCACATCTTCTCCAACCGGCTGTCAGGAGCAAGCGAACAGAGGATAGGTGGTTGGGAAGCAGCAACTTATAAAATGAAGGTATGGAAATGCTATTGTGTAGTATTTAATCTTTTTTATTTTCACTTTAATTGCAGCCTAAATGATGCTGTGTTTTGCTTGGGGAGGTAGCTAAAACATCCATAGCTTTTAACAAACATGATGCCCAGCTGGAAGGGCTCAGCTCCTCTGAGCAGGGAAGGTTTGGTGTCAGTATTTGTTGAATCATCATTAAGAATTAAAGATGTCTTCTTTGCCATACATGAAGCAAAGCAGTGTCAGTGCTATACTGATGTTTCAGCATCAGAAAACAGAAATGGAAAAGTGTGATTAGATCATATGGTCTGGTAGAGGGGAACTGACTGAACTTTGGGCTCTGGGAAGTTTGTGTTCATTGTCTCTGGCAGTGCAAGGTTTCACTCTGGTCACACAACCCTATATTGGATGGGGAGCTGCTACCTAATGTAATCCAATACTTCAAAGATGCATGTTGTGTGCCTTGAGCTGCCTCCTTGACATGAAAGCTTAGAAACACAGTCTGCAAGGGACCTGCTGGGTCTGCAAGCCTGGCTCCTTTCTACAGCCAAAACATCAAGCACTGCCTACCATACCCCCGTGAGAATCTGGTTTTAAGCAACTGCAGTGTCCTGCTCCAACTGAAACACTCCTCCTGAAGTGCTGAACAGGTTATACTCACTGCCAGTTTGAACCCACTATGTTGCTGGGCTAAAATTATCTCCAGCCTAAACACTTTTTCTCCTCCCTAGATTTTTGCCCTGGTGATTTCACAGGCAGCAATCCTGTCCATCAGGCTTCGTTTACTGCATCAAATATCTCCAGCACTATTCACATCTCAGGAGCCTTGGCAGGAACAACTACTGGCAAGAGCTATGTTTAATTTCCCTGGGGCTGGGCTGTAAGTGTTACTGTAGGCTTGCACAGAGGGCCTGTCAGCATAGTTCCCTTTTCCGTGCTTATGGGGGAAACAAAGACTTGTACCCTTCTTCCTGCCTTCTGAGTAGCTGATGGCCAGGTCAGTGGTACTTGAGGGTTCACCGAGGCCCTGTGGCTGCCTGCTGAGGGCAGGAGGGCAGAGAGATGCTGCCTCTGAGCAGCATGTCCCACAGGGTGGCACTGGGAGGCAGCTGAATTTGGAGGCCAAAGAACACACCAGCTGGCTCCAGCAACAGTGACAGGACCAGGGCTGTGTCCCTGCTCTTCCTCTCCTCCAGCTGCAGAATGTCCTGAACCACCCTGTGGTCACTCACCATGGTGAGTAGTTTGTCTCTGGCTTTGAGCTCTTCATCTGTCACCTCCTGAGGAACCAGCAGTTTGGCATCGGTAAGACATTCCAGATGAAAAAGTGATTTGGGACGGCTCTTGGTAGCCAACGAATTGCCTGTGGATCTCCCTTGTGAAGACTTAAGATTTTTGCTTACTTTGCTGTCACAACTGCAAAGATGGAGTATAATTTCCATTTTCTATCCCCTTCACATCTTTGGAGCGTAAGGCCTAGTTATGTTGACTCTGGCCCCAAAGTGCATTTGGTGGCCAATCAGGTGTTGAAGAAGCTGTGTGGAGTGAAAACAGCAGGTTTGTGAGGGCTAAACAATTACTGAATCTGCAAGGAGAGCAAGCACAAAATGAACCTCAAGGGAGGTGCCATGATCATCCACACAGGGGCAAGTGGAGCTGCCTGTGGGACACTCCCCATAGGCTGTCAGATGTAATTAAAGGATACCCGTGCCCTTTTGCAACAGTAGCTAGAGGTGAGATGAGTCCAGCTCTTGGCCCTGCACTTGACAACCCCAAAAAACACACCATGTACCTGAAAGCCTTGTCAAAACACTTCTTGGACTCTGGCAGGCTTGGTCTCATGATCTCTTCCCTGATAGTTCAATCCCAGTGCCTGAGACCACCCTCTGAGTGAGGAACCTTTTCCTACTATCCAATCTAAACCTCTCCCAGCACAATGTCATAAACATGTTTAGGCTTAATCCATGTCTCTCTGATATTTCTACAGGCACTCACTGCTGCATGTTGGAAGTGCCTCTGCCAAGCAAGCCTAGAATAATCCCTGGTGTAAAAGAAGTTGTGTAATTGGTGTAAAAGAAATTCAGTGTTTGAATTTGGCATACTTCTGGTATATTGATGTAGCTACATAGATTTGGCATGCAGTTGCTTCTTAAGGAAGTAAAACAAATATGTGCTCATCTACCACAGCCTCTGTGTTTACCCAGCACTGAATCCAACGGCACAGCCAGACACTCCCCCTGCTGTAATATTTCCTTTCCGAACGGATGTCAGAGGAAGGCCACGCTTAAACTGCTCTGCACTGTGAGCCATGACATGTGATGGAGTCCTGGGCTGCAGGGCTGAGCCTGACCACAGTATATTTCCTCCAACTGAGATTTCCTTGGGTGAAAACAAATGGGGAGAGAAGAGGGATTGTCACCTTGATATGATTTCAGAATAAGATCAAGGCAGGGACCCAGATTCAGGAGTTCAAAAGCATTCCTGTCTTCAAATTTAGTTTTAATTACTGCAGAAAAGTGTGCCTGCACAAACTATTTGAGACTGGCACCTGCACTGTGCCTGCACCCAGGGAATCAACCATATTCCCATCCACCAGCTATGGGTGCTGCCAAGCTGAAAAATGGGCCAGGTCTCACCCCCTTCTTCTCACCTGCAGGAAGAGCTGTGCTGTCTAATGGCTTAGGAAGTCTGATTTTTCCCTTTCTGGCATAACTCCTGACCACTATGTGACCTTTGGTGAGCTATCTAGGTGCTCCAGAACTCACTCTCTTACTTCAAAAAATAGGATTATGATACCTACCTTATATATGGGTAGAGGGCTGTAAAGCTGGAGCTTCTCCTGGAATATAGGCTTGTGCTCAGAATATTGCTTGACACATAAATAGGATTTTAGGACACATTTCTGAGAGTGAGAAACTCAAATCAGCACATCCAGTTCTTTAGTCCCCAATCCCGACTACAAAAACTGAGAATCTTCGTCTTGCAAAAAGAGTACAGCCAAAGGGAAGAGCTGTTTGATTAAACAGCCCCTGTCTCAAGCACCAAATATATCACATGTGCAAACAGACCCTGAGTCCAGACCTTGGGAGCCAGTTGCCCAGATGCCTTTGAGGATCTGGGCCTAAGGGCTCATTCCAACTAGCTGAAGTCAATGGGACTATCCCTATATTTAAGTTTTTGCTGGATGACAGCCAAAGGTTCAGCATCTTGCAGAACTGGCTCTCATGATGCTGCATTCCTTAATAGCTGGGAAAGAGAGCAATGCAATGTATAGCAGAAAGTGTCCATCCATATTAGTGGGTATTAGTAACCACTTTTAAAGGCCTAATCTATGTAAAAATGTTTTCTCTCCACCATCAGCAACTTCCCAGCAAGGGCAGGAACTTCCCACGGCTGACATGCCCTGAGCAAACAGAAGAGCTGAAACAAAGAGCTGGGTAATTAGCTGGGAGGGCAGGCGTTCCAGCGCCGCGCAGGGCAATGCCTTACGCAGCTGCAGTGGGGCTTCACGGAGCGACCTGGAAAACGGACCTGACTTTAAAAGTGCAGAGGGTGAGGGGTTTAGTTGTGCTCTTTTAATTTCAAACAGTGATGCCTGTGGCTTTACAGCTTCATGCAAAGGCGGGCAGACAAACTGAAGTATGAAAGGAGCCTTATTAAATCACGCTATACATTATACATGAACTTGAACTCTTTCTGACCTCTGCAGTCCTGGATCCGCCCCAATCTATAAACATCTTGGGCCAAATTTTGTGGTGCTGCAGTAAGTAATTTGAATAAAATCACAAGCTGCTATTTTCAAGACAATAGCCCCAGTTAAGAAAACTGGGTGCCATTTATTGGGAAGATTGTCTATCCCAGAAAGGTACCTGAGTGGTGTAGCTAGATGTTAACAGTTGTCTGGAGCTACAACCCCACTGTAAACCAAAGCACAGCCCCCTCCCAAGCAAGCTGCTAACATTTTTTTGGTTGCCACTCACTAGAAAAGGTATATTTAGAATTTCAAATATATAATTGCAGTTAGAACTAGTTGAAATATTCAGCATGAATACATGAGCTGGTACATCAAGCTCTTTCTTTAACCACAGAGTCTTTACCCTGATCTTGATTATTGTAAAAGGCTCAAATTCTCAAATAGTTTTTTTTCAACTATGCATGAGCAGAGAAAACCACGAGTTTGTTTGCCAGCTCATCAGCTCAGCTGTTTGCTTGTCCTGACATAGGCCAGGTCGCCCAGCATAAAAATTGTTGCTTCTCTTCCCTGATTCTCAGCCTCACATGTTTCATAAGTCTGAAGAGTTATACTAAATATTCTGGTTCCAGTGCAAAGTATCTTCCTTAATATTCAAATATTCTAATAGAATTTGACAGAAGGGAGGTAGCTGGCTTCTCCTTGGAGCTGCTCAGAGCCCTTCTAAGCTGCTGGTCCCAAATTCCTGGACAACCCTTCTGCAGGCAAGTGGGTGGCTGTGGGCATGCTAAATGCAAGATGTGCCTTTCCTCTACCCGTGCTGTGTTATGGACTCTTTGATGAATTTCTTCAGCCATAAATACTTACCTAAAGGGCAAATGTTTGGTGGTTAGGGGCCTCAGAAAGTTAAAAGAGGAGGCTGGATAAACTGGTATGGATTTCACAGGTGGTTTGGAAAACCTTCCCAGTGAGTCCCGAGCCCATCAACATGTTATCAGTACAGAAACAGTTTCTGACCCAGACCTTGTCCCCTAAAAGAAAGGCCATGACTGCAGAAGTGAAAGAGAGAACTGCTGACTTGTGTTATCTGGAGACAACGAGAGGAAGCCTCCCAGAAAATTCTGAAAATTCAATTAAATTGGAGGCACCTTTCACATAAAAATATTTGAATGTAAATTAACACTCTTTGGCAAGTTCTAAACTTCTGAGATATTTATTGATTCTTTAACTTTTTTAGCAAATTAATAACATTTCAGTGGTGAACCGTAAAAGGTAATTTTCAAGTTTGTGTGTTAGGAAGTGAAGCCTGCAAAAACAAAATATAAAGCGTCTCTGGAAATAACTATCACAACTGTGATAATTGCTGGCAGTGGCTGTAATTCCCAGTAGCTGGTTATACTCGGCTTTACATGAAATTGATTTGACTTTGCATTTACTTTTCGACCAGGACTCAGGTGATTTGAATCCAGGTTCAAATTAAGTATGATTTCCCTGGTTAAGATGAAGCAATGTATCAAATGCCTAAGGGAAAAGGGCAGAAGGGAGATGGGAAGCTCTTTGTTCAAACTTTTAATTATTTTACCTCATTCAAAGTCTGAGTGGCACAAGGATATATTTTTATTTGATCACATCAAACTTTCAGTGCACTACTTTTTTTGCTCTAGCTAGCCTACTGCTTACCCAGCATGGAGCTTTTTTACCCCTGACATTCACAGATGTGTGCTCTGATCCCCATGCTTCAGAGCCAGAAGCTGAAACTAACAAAAAAAAAAAAAAAAAAGAAAAAGAAATAAAAGATTTCCCAAAGTGCTTGTTTCTTTGCCTGAAAACCCAGGTCCTGAAACACCATGACAGCTCTCAGCCTCTATCCCAATGTCACTGCAGGCTTGCTTAGAAGTGCTGCCGAGTAGAAAACACTTTTCCTGGATCTCCCAAGTACTGAGCTTCTGCTGAGAAAAATACCTAAGTTTTGCTTACACATTTCTGATTAATTATTCAGCTCTGTGTAATGCCCATGAACATGTCAGGTTTTCTCTTTCAGGGGGTTTCCTCCAAATGCTATGGCCTTGCTGAGCAACCTGGATTGCTCATTGGCCTTTCAGCTTCATGGAAGTCTCCAAAGGGCTCAAGGTAAGGGCTGTCCACACCCTGCCTCTGCCTTCACAGGGGAGCTCCATGGCAGAACATCTCTTGTCCTCGTGTCTCTATTGGGCTGAAGTTGTTCTGAGAACTGGCCTCCTTTGGCACAGTCTGGGAAATCGCCTTTAGGAGGTAAAACACAAGCAAGGACACAGAGGTTAGATCTGATCAGGTGAGAGCCAGATGCCATCCAAAAGAATGGGTGTTTTTGCTTTCACATCCACTCCCTTACTGAGGAAAAGAGACTGCCCTCTGTGAGGAGAGCAATGCTGGAGGAGAGCAAGAGAAGCTCTTAAAGAAGAGCAAAGACTCCCACCCCACCACAGGCATCCTCCAGCCCTCTGCATCTGGCAGCAAAGACTGGGAACAGATCATCTTCCAACACTGCCCGGGTCAGAGGCACATTTGAATATGGCTCTTCATTTGCTGCTGGTAAAATTTTCCATTGACTTCACAGCAACCATTGTGCCACAGGGAAGAGGGGTCTTTCACTCTGATTAACATGAACCTCAGTGCCAACCTCCCTAAGCTTTGCCCATCCTTGCATAATGCAGGAGTGAAGACAGAACTAGGCAGAAAATAATACACCCAGGCCCTCCAAGGGCAGGAAGAGTCCTAATCACCAGAACTATTTTTGGAGAGTTCTTTTAGCTTTATCCCCCTTACCCCCCTAAAGCTGGAGAACAGAGCCAAACACCCAGAGGGAGAAAAGAGGATAAAAGGATTTTTCTTCCTTAGGGGAGGAGGGAGCATTATCAGAGTCACAGAAAGAAGATCAAAAAGAGCTACGCAAAGCAGAGGGGCAGGCGCTCTCAGCCCAGAGGACTGAATTGTGAGCCAGCAGAATACCTTAATAACAAATTTCTAAGCCCCACACATCTGTGAATTACATCCCACCAAACTAATACTGCATCAGCCTGTCTTGTTAATGCATTAGAAATCTGAGCTACACCTTTAAATTTTGGGGATAAACTGGGTGAGGGAGAACTGAGCAGCTGTGCCAGGGGACTCAGTAGGTGTCCCAGATGTTGCTGGCGAAGTAATCTGAGCAAGGGGCAGAGACAGCAGTGCCATCTTATCTCCCCCAGGAGAGCACTGGTGAGAAGCTTTGTGCAAAATGTGCTCAGCTTGTAACTGCAAGGTTCCTGTGTGCACATGCAGCTCATCCACAAGGATGTCAGCCTTGCAATCAGTATGGTTTTCATCAATAGGAACAAAGACATGTGAACAGCTACTGGCAAGCAGCCAAAACTTTCCCCCATCACATTTTTCACAGTCATTTTGAATATGACCTCAAGAAGACCTGTTTGTTTTGCCATAAAAGGCGAAGGGTCTAATCCTAGGCAGTTTTGTGCTGATGCTTCTAGTTTTGCAGGCATAAAAGCTTCTGCCTGAAGGCATTAGTACAGAAAAGGGAGACAAGATTGGTTATGTCCTGGTTCTTCACAGGATAAGGAAAAAATTACACATAGACCCAAGAAGGAGGTGTGGTACTTAACACATCAGCACTTGCTAATAAATGCAACCCAGGCTTAGATATTAGAAATGTGTGTGTGCGTGCGTGTGTGCATGTAAGCATGTCTGGTGACAAGAGAAACACAGGGTAATTTATTAGTGGTGACTTTGCCGCTGGAGAAAGTAAGAAATTACTCCAGTTACAGTTCTTGCCACTTGACATGTGGAACATGCTTGGGAACTCACTCCCAGTTAAGAGGTATGCATTGCTCCTGAAACAATGATGCTTTAATAGTTAACATGCAGTTCAGGACCAGCCAAATTCAGTGGACTAGGTCTAATGACCTTGTCCTGCAGCCAAGAGGGACTGGTCCTCAAAGGACCTCAGAGTCTCTTAGCTTGCATGTGAGGATCCATGACATGCATTTTTGCCAGCTCCATCCCTTCATTGTTGGGTGTCCTGAAGATATTTGTTCACCTGAGCTCGTGGTTTTGGTTTTTTCCCATTCCCACTTTTTTCCTCTGTTCAAAATGTAAGCTCTTTGAAGTTTACATCTAACACAAGATGCATCTGTGAATTCCTAAGAAAGAAATAAACCTACAGTTCAGTGCCAAAAGTCCCTCCCTTAAAGAGAAGCTGACAGTGATATTGCAAAACCCAATTTTCTAAAGACATCATAGGCTACATCAGCAAAATGTTTGCCTGCTCATGATGTTGGAGTAAATGTCAAGTAACTACAGATTACCTACACAAAGGGATAAAGTATATCCTACTCTGTATTCTTGCAGTTGTCCTACATAGGAGCTGGTCAAGTCAAGGTTTTGGACTCTTTTGTGTTCTGTGTTGGACTCTTGAAAAACTGTTCTTATGGTGTTGACTGACATTGGAAGATGAGCACCAAGAAAGCAGAAGGAACCATGTAGAGAGTTGTTAACAAGCCTTCAAAGGGAGAAAGTACAAGCTGGGAATGCCACTATGCAAGGATTGGTGTTGGAAAGCAAGCATACTGTAGTCCTGCATACTGGTTTCATCATCCAGGGAAAGTTCATCCTTGTGAAGGTATTTCCTCCTTCCAGTGCCAAGACCAAGGAACACTAGAGTTACT
The DNA here is from genome assembly GCA_026770055.1 of Myrmophylax atrothorax. NCBI lineage: Eukaryota > Metazoa > Chordata > Aves > Passeriformes > Thamnophilidae > Myrmophylax > Myrmophylax atrothorax. The sequence goes on from JAOXXN010000001.1 coordinate 81,925,977, forward strand.
GTTTGCAGAAGTTCCAGTAGACCTTGATGGAGGTTTGTTTCAACTGGCACACTCCTCTTTTTGAAAGATGTTCCCCCTGTTTGCTTTTGTTGATTGTTATTAAGTTGGACTGGTCCTCTTTATCCATCACAGGTAGTTGTTCTTTGCATGATCCATGCTGTTATTTCTTAAATTTGTCAGAGGATATTTAGTTTTCACTTGGACTGAATGACTACACAAACAAATTGTCATCAAAAGTATTTAAATAGGTGGAAAGATAATGTACTGACAAAACTGGAAACACTGTTGCTATGCTGAAAAGCTGTACATTGTTTTAGCACCCTTTAAGAAATGTGTTTGTTTAGACAATAACTTATGCAGAAAATTAATGCACACCGAATTATGCTGGACAAATAATATTCTTCTTCTTTATTTTCTATTACGGCATACACAATTTCAAAATTTTGAGGTCTTTGCAGTGATACAGTTCCTGAAATACTTTATTTAACTTTATTTAACTCTGAAAGGGGCAAACTGAATGACCTGATTAAAACTGACTTGCTTACCCTGACCTTGACTAGAGGGAAACAGAGGACTGCCCCTGCAGGACTTTACTGTGAGGAATTAAAGCAATTTAATGCAAATGATGCCAATCAATTATTTATGAAAAACAGGCTAATGGTATCAGTGTGATATTTAGGAATTTCCAAAGGTTGTGGATAAGGGCAACTGCATCAATATAGCATATACTTCCAATTCCATAAAATATTTGATTCATCATACAGAAGCTACAATGATAGGAAACACGATACACATTAAGAGGATAAAACCCAGCAAAGTCTCAAAATACAATCAAAGACAACTGAAGACTAATTGTTGTTCTTTCCTAAAGAATTCTTTAAATGTCTTTCACTTGTCCAATCCTCTAGATCATTTTTGTCACTGGTTTGAAGAAAAAAATTAGGTTGATTACTGATAACATTTCCAGGTGACACACAAACAGTGGAAGAGGTGAGAAATGAAGAGGGTAGGACAATCTAGATGAAGATGATCCTTAGACAGCTGAAGGGAATGTCATGTCTCTAGGTGGCCAACAGTTTGGTCATACTTAGAATATGTTGTTGCCATTCTGAGAAACCAAGACAGGGGCAGAACTAGGGGAAGTCATGGCAGGATTGACATGCTGGTATCGTGCTTCCATGAAATGGTCAGTCAGCCCTCATTAGCACTTGGCTGAAGAAATGAAGGCATCTTAGCTAACATTAGGGAGGGTTTTTTTCTTCCATATTTGAAGTCATCTGATTACTCCTGGAGTACCATGTCCAGTCTGGAATCCTCCTTTCATATTGTAACATTAGAAGTTGGAGAGAACTCAAAGAACCACAGACAAGATTGAATGTCTGGAACAGAACATGCCTTTCAGTGGGATTCAAAGATGTTGGTCTATTTGTCTTGAGTACAAGGAGGGACTTTTGTCACTGTTTGTAAGAGTCTGCTTAAGGAAGAATAATTTGAAAATGTAGAAGTTTTGTACCTTCATAGACATAAGCATAACCAGATCCAATGCTGAAAGGTGCAGCTGAGGAAATTTGTATTTGAAGTAAATCATGATATGTCGATTTTGAGAGATATCAGTCACTGAAATCATTTACTGAGGCTTCTGATGGAAAATCCTAAAGTTACTAGTTTTTTTGAAGCCAATACTGATATTTCAAAACAGGATACTCTGTAGGTTAAGCATGGATTCTGGGCCTGTAGCACATCTTAACTGAGAAGCAAGTGCTAAGCAGGTGACCTAAGCCATTTGATCTGAAAATATAAGGAACATTTCACATTGAAAATACATGTTCCAGAGACTCACTCACCACTGTACAGGTGTATGTGGATCATCTACATATCATTCCTTCACCTCCTCTCCTGCACAAATCTTCCTTGCCCTTGCTCTTCCCTCTTCTCTACCCTAAATTTTTAGCCTACTAATCTGTCAGATAGTTTGCTTGCAGGTACTATAGTGTGAAGTCTGCTGCTTGAGTCAGAGCTGGTCATAATGTAAGAGAAAATATCAAGGTTCCCATGCAGGGTTTTGAGTGTGGATGAGGTGTCCAGCTCCAGGCCATGCACACTCAGGTGCAAATTGCTGCACTCAAGGAACTTCACCTGGTGACATAACTGACCAAGCACTTACTCTCCAAAAACTTCTTCTGGAAAGAGAAAACTCATTGGGATTTTTGTACAAAGGTCCATCAAGTTAAAGGCTGGTTTTCCATCTTTCTTCGACCTCGCTGTTGCTTCATCTGTTTGCTTTGGAATGAAACTGGTCCTGCCTCTCCCAGGTCTGGAGTCTGAGGCTGGCTTGGCTGGTTACTGTACCTGCAGCAGCAACTTGGACAATGCAAAGAAACCCTGAAGGGATTTTGTCTGCTCCAGCACATCTCTCCTTCACATGTGCAAGCTGCAATTCCAAAGACAGAAGTTGGACAATGTAGTGTGGGTGGATTTCCAAGCATAAGGCCTGTGGCACATCCTGATGTACAGGTCATTCTCACTGTCAAACTAAAGTCCCCACTCCAAAACACGAGTACATTTGTTTGTTTTCTTCTAAGAAAACAGCTAGCACAAATGTATTTTTCTACTTTCAGCCATGCTGGCTGAAATTAACCCTACACATGTGAAAATAGACATGCAGAACATAAAATCCCAGCAGTTAACCTTGTATTGCTGTATAAATAACTGTAGAGATATGTAAGGTAAACATCATAATAGTGATGCCTAGACAACCTGATGATAGACAGGAACCCAGTAACCTCTTACATGCCAGAGTGACTCTTAGCTTGATACAGCTGCATTGGTTTATAGACCACAGTTATTCTAACCAATGAGGGCATTTTATGATATTACATTACATTTTATTATATTATATTAATTCTGTTAGGGCTTGTTTGGCTGCTTAAAAGAAGAACAAAGTCTCACAAGAGCCTTGGTCCCTTGCAGAGAGAGCCATATGAAAATCACCTGATAAATAACAGTTGCTGAGAGCAATTGCTCAGCCCACATGCTGCCTTGCACAGAAATGATCATCCACAGAAAGATTTTAAGAAATCCAGAGAGCGCCTCAGAAAAAGCAGCAGGAGGGATGGAGGAGTGGGGGAAATGGTGTACGGAGGCTGGAAACTTCTGCCAAGCATTGCTGTGCAACTGCTCGCCTGAGTCAAGTGGGTTTTCTTTAAATATTTGCAGCATCAGGGCCTGTGTTGATAACTTGAATATTAATGTAGTACATCAGTACCTTTGAAATGGGTGCCTAAAACCTCCCAGGAGCCTTCCTGCCTGTGATCCTTCTCCTTCCCAGCCACCTCCACTCCGTACAGTTGTACCAGGTCATTTTAAGAGAGAAGGAGAGGCTCATCTGGAAAACTGCTGCATATTTACAATAAGACCATCTATTACACCAGTGCAGGATGGAATTGAAAACATATGGTGCCCTGGGAGCAGCTGTTTCTTTTTTTAGGCCTCTTATGCCCTTCAGAAATGTCAAGATAGAGAAACGAAAATGTCAGGAAACTGCAATATGCTTACTCTAAAGGCCTCCCGTTGGTGACGTATTTATAAAGCTGTTGGAAATTTTATTCACACCAAGCACAAGGGACGAGGTTTTAAAAACCACATTAACAGAGAAGTCTGCTAAAAACAATCCCCATGATCTGCACCTCGGGGGGACCTTCTGCTGATTGGACACAGATGCTTGTGCACCTCTGGAGAAAGTCCCTGCTCCTGTAGTGATGGTTCAATGCCACTCACTTGTAGGGGTCTAGAGGAATGTCCCCACAACTTTGCAGCTGTGTTCAGGGAGCCAGGCATCTGAGTCTTTACCACAGTGGTGAGTTGCTGCAGTGGATGGTGATTGTGAAGCTGGATGGGACAGTTCAGTGGGATCCATGTGCAGTCCTCTGTTCTGTTTAAAAGGCAATAAATGGGATCAAACCAAACAGTCACCTGACAGGCTCTGCCCACGCTGTGCCAGCACTGGGACAATGGTCTGGAACTGTTTCAGTTTACTAGTGAGCATGCAGCCACATGGACCTGTTACAGGTGTCTCAAAAATCAAAATATTTTGTAGAGGCTTAGCCAGAGTTCCCTTGTGGCTGATCCCTTTTTAGAGACCCAAATCAGCGTGGTACATTATAGGCATAGCAGGTCCCACAGACCTGGGACCAAGCAAGAGAGAAACAACTAAGCCCCATTCCCTTCCCAGGACTGTAACATCCTCTTGCCTGCAGAACCAGCTGAGAGAATGATCTTTCATAGTACAGACAGACAGCAGGACTCTGAAACCAGCTGACAGGAGCTGCCAGTGGAACTTAACTGTCTCCAGCACAAGGCAGACTAAAGCTACAGAGCTGCTTTTGCAATCTGATGACAAACACGACCTGCTGCTGTCTCAGATGCAAAGCCTTGGCCTTGCTCTAGCAGCAGTGACTCATGCTGGAGCTGAACTGCATCCAAGGCCCCCTCTGGGGATCTCTTCCCAGTTCCCTTCTAGCTTCATGGAGATCAGAGCCCTCAAGTCATCAGCTAGCAGCTTTAAAATTCCCAGGCAAGCCCCAGTGGAAGCAACATGGGAGTTGGGATCGTGGTGTCCTTCCAGCTTGAGGAGGACAGGAGTATACACCTGGGTGGCCGTGCTGGACTGCCCATGCCATGGGACAGCAGTAGCATCTCTGTTTCCTTGCTTATGGCAAGCAACACAGTCTGAGAGAGCAGAAGAAGAGGCTTCCAGAAGTATGCTGGAAGAGATAGTGGAAATATTTCAGTCAGGCTTCTCAGGGTTTTAAATAAATTAGACTTATCAAATATTGTGGTTTGGTTGGGTTTTTTTGTCATTTTTGGCAAAAATTTCTGGCAAGGAGCACAGACCTGTGACCATATTGCAATTCTTGCTGTGGGCTGTATTAGGGGAAAAGGATGTGGGAGGTCTTGGAATAGAGAACGGCTCAAGGAAACAGCTATGCCCTGTTTCTGAGCCCAGAGTCTGGGATGTGAGCTGGAAAAATGGTAAAGTGTGGACAGATTATAGAGGGCCAAAGTGTTGAACCACTTCCAGAATGGGGCTGAGGGAACAGAGAAAGGATGAGTCAAGGAGCTTGCCCCCAGAGCAAGAAGTTCAGCACCTCTGACATCCTGGCAGGATGAGCTCAGCCAATTACCTTCTATCTGCAGCTCACATACACATGCGAGATAACTTATTTCTATTTCAGTTCATCATGCTGAGGATAACAGCCCTGAGGCAGACACTTCCCCCAGAGCAACTGGATTTGAGTAGCTCATTTGCAGGTGAGAGTTGAGGCTGTGACACCAGTGAGGATGCAGCCATGCAGATCCACTCTAGATTCTCTTCCAAGGAAAGAGGCAGAAAATACCATTTTGGAGTACAGGGTATGAGATGCTGTGCAGAGCATGAGCAGCTCTATGGGACAGGACAAGAGGGTTCTGCCTGTAAACTCTGGTGCACAGTTCACATTGCTCCTTGATGTTTTCCTCCCTTCTGCAAACCCCTGCTACCAGGGGGAAACACAATGCTGAAGTCATACTGCAGAAGAGGGCAATAAAATGAACACCAGGTTATGTAGAGCAGGGAGCAGAGAACAAAAATATTGATAGAAACACAATATTAAAGAGAAATTAAGAACTGCAGGAGCAAAAGGGGATATCACAAACTCCTGGAGAAGATTAGCATGTGAGTAATGGTACATAAAAATTGAAACAACCCACACTTCTACTTGCAGGAACAGTCTCTGCTGGTCTTTCACATATTTGTGTCTCTTCTTCCACCCCAGAACCAGTCTGCAGATTTCCAAATGCAGAAATACCTTCTGCTGTCTGTAGGTGGGAGGTATTAAGCTTTATTTCCAGTACCTTGAGCTCCACTCGATTCTCTGAGAGTGGAGGAGAGGAGATGATAGAGGTGGATAGATGGAAGTGACTGAGATTGAAGAGACTAATGTTGGACATGAGGAACAACAAAGGAAAGGAAGAAGGACATGGAGAATGGAAGTGTCTGAAATCCAGTCAGCTCTTGGGCAAGCTCAGATCCATATGAAGTTCTGTGGGTGCTGGGTATTGTATAAATTTACATATGAGAAATACCAATGACAAAGGCAGTAACCAATGTCCCTTGGTCCTGTAGCCCACGCAAGGGATGAAGCACCTCCTGTGCCTACCAAGTGATTTGCTTTAATCCCTCTGTGTTTGTGCTCCTGCTCATTTGCTTCAGACAGATAAGACAGTGTTTCATCTCCCCATTGCAACTCCAGGCTTCAAGTGGATCCAAGACAATCCAAGTCAGATGTTGTGAAGCTTCACTGGCACAGATTTCTGAGCATGAGGATAAGAAATTTGGCCCATGACATGTGGATAGAGTGGTTCAGAGTGGCAGGGGGCTGGGCTAGATAGTGGGGTTTACTCTGCTTTGCTGTTAGTTTGTAGCCAGATGGCCATTGCCCCTCTGAGAAACCCTCTCTCTTCCACTGAAACCTCACGTGGGTGGGTTTATACAGGTGGAAAGCCCATGGCAAATCATTCCAGGGTGAAATTTTAAAAAATGCTACAGAGAAGTAGGATTTTGCATTCCATTTCAGAAGAGATTTCTGTTGTTGCAGACAGACACTTTCCACCCTCATCCTCATAGGCTGTGGTAGCTTGTCTGCTGGCTTGAGGTGCCAGACATGTTGCACAGGGCAACTATGGGGGAAATGCAACCACCAGCTGTGAATCTGCAGCCTAGGAGTGCTCTCTCAGAGTGAAGAGGTTGCTGTCACTAGTGTAGGGGCACTGCCAAGGCAGCTTCACATCTAAGCATTTTCTTTGGCATTAAGCTGCCTGGACAGGAACAGAGAGAAAAAGTCTTCCACATAAACCTGGAGCAAATCATCCCCACACAGTTCCCATCGACTTTGCAGTTAGAGCAGGAGGGACATGCTCAGGTCTTCTTCAGGGTGGGGTAGATGTGCTTCCCCTCAAACAGGCTCATAGTGCTTGTAGGGACTTCATCATTTGTTTATGGTGGATGTTACATTAGGGGAGTTCACCTCAACAGAGGTAAAACAACCCAGGTGTCTGAAGCCCTTGGGAAACTATGACCTTTGGCCTTTCTCCCTTAATTTCCCCTCTCACTCTGCTGGAGATAACTGTGCTTATCTGTGTCTGTCAAGCACGTTGAGATTTGCAGGAGAGGAGCACTGGGTGCATGACTAACATTGGTATCATCCTCATCATCCCTTTGCTGAACCCCATCAGGAGGAGGTTGCTGAGAGTCAACTTTGCACCAGTTTAACTGTCTCTGTAGGGAAGAGTCACAGCTGCTTCAGTCTTCCTAGGCTGAGAAGGGTCCACTAAAAACCTTATTTGGGTGATTCAAGCCCTGCAGCAAGGCTTTCCAAGGAAAGTCCAAGATACCAGCAGAAGTGGGTATAAACCATGCACAGAAAGAAGGACAGGGAGAAGTTAGTACCATCTACAGCATGGAAATGTGATCATGGCTGGGAAATGTGGGTTTGTCTTTTTTTCTAAATTAAAATAAAAATAGGGCCAGAGCTCCAGCAAAATATGGAACTGGGGAGTTCTGGTTTAGTACTGCAGCAAAGTTCAAGTTTGTCTTTAATATTAAATAAATCTTTTGCTGTTGTTCAAGAGAAAGTATCAGCTAAGAGACTGCCTCTGCCTCCAGAGCTTTTGATGTGGTTAATTTTTGGAAAGAAGAATTTGGGACTCAGATTTTGCAGTGCTTCACCCCACTATCCTGGCCTGAAATAAATACAAAAGCCTGTGCCAAGAAGTAACAACAAGAAAAATATTTTTTGTGGGTTTCTGCTGCAAAGCTGAGATGGGGATAGATGGATTGATTTGAGGCAAGTGATGAGTCTCGAGGGTGCAGGCCACAGGCAGGAGAAGGGAATGAGCATTGCCCTTGTTAACTTTTAGCAGATGCCATCCAGAAAGACGTACAAAGGTGCTGGTGCTGACATGGCAGAGTGCTTTTGCAATAGACCTCTTCAAATAAAATCATTTATTGGATGCAGTTCTCAGCTTATTTGGACTAAGAAGGAGACTGGAGGGAGGATACAATTCAGAACGAGAAGGAGTTAATGCATTTCAAGGGCTCAAACCTGAACCACTGGGATAAAAGCAAACTTAGCCAGTGACTTCATTGCAACTCAGCAGTAAATCCAGAGTCACTATTTTCTGTGGAGTGCAGATGTCTGAATACCATCCCTGGATGGGAATAAAAGGAAACGCTGTTTACTGTGAACAAAACGCATTATGAACAAACTCTGACACACCCTAAACCAACTTTCTTTTGAAAGCAAGCAAGGGTTTCATTAAAAGCAAAATTTGTGAAAAGAGAATTACAGGATATGTGGGAACTTGCTTGAATGATTAAAAATTAATTGTAGCGAGGGGGAGGATGTAGAAATGCATTATGTTAGGATGTGACTGCATGGCCCAGACAAATCTGAGATTGTAAATTCAGTTCTTTTTCTCCCCTTTCCTCCTTTATATCTGCTTCTCCTGGGCTGGCTGGACACTGGGGCAGATGCACCTACATGTATGAAAAGCACAGGTGATTCAGTGATGCAATGCTCCCTGTTAAAACAAGATCTCCCTTGTCCCCCAACACATTGGTAATGTCACAGAACAAAATGCTGAGCTTGCTGCACCTAAGAGCAGGGAGAAAGCTCCCATTGATTTCTCAAAGCTTCTCAGGTTAGAAAAGACCTTAACACTTGCCAAGTCTGCAGTCTCACAGAGGCCAAGCAAAGCCACTAAGGAGATGTTGGAAGCATTGCAAAAATAGGCTGCTGCTGTCAGAGCCCCAGGACAGGGGAATGACCCCACTCTGCCCCCACCTATGTGCCCCAAGCTCCTGCCTATAAGAGGACTTTTTCTTCGCCTGAGTACATTTCAGCAGTGCTACAGCATTCTATCTTGCTGAGAGAGCCACTCAGACATAAATCAGTGATAGAGAAGGATGTTTTTCTGCTCTATCCTCTTCTGTTTTATCTGGTCTTTATCACCCACAGTAACATTATTATAACTCAGTGTTTGCAGCGATCTCTGCAGCGCATGTCTGAGGCTTCACAGATGTACAGTAGAGCTGCAAGACTTTTCTCCTGCAATTTCTTTCCCATTAATATCCAACTATTTCATTTTGTCCAGCCCCAGAGCTGTTTATCCTTGCTGTGAGCTCCTCAGCAGGCTGATTCACCCCTTGGGCAGTGCCAGCTCGTGTGAGGGAGCCAAGTGCTTGCCAGCTGGCAGCCCCTCCAGAAGCAGATGAGCTGGCCTGGAGAAGGACTGAGATCAGGATGGCTGGAAGAGCTGCTCGGTTACCATTTCTCCAGGGGTTTTTTCAGCTGTGGGGCCAGGCAAGAACTTGGAGAGAATTTAAAGCACTTTTGCAAGAAATGCAAGAGAGAAAGGATATTTTGATGGGGAAAGTGTTAACTTTGTATTAAAGTGCTTAATTTTGAGCTAAACTCAGTCCCTTAAAGTGCTATTTAACTGCTCTGTGCTTCACTTCTTGTTCTTATCCAGGTATGATGCTACTTCTAGGAATTAAACACAATGCTTGACTTGACATAGACACTGTGTAAGTCCCCAGAGACAGCCTAGTGCTGGGTAAGGCCATGGTCTGCTGCATATCAGAAAAGTTTGTCAAATGCAAGTCTTCAGTTGCAAAATCACTGCTGACCTGGAGATGGGCCAGTAATGGCCCATTTCTTTTTACCTCTGCACTCCTTCCAGGGCTTCCCCCTGCCTTGTTTTCACACTCACTTCCAGTTCTCTGGTAGTAGGAAGGAAGACAGCATGAAAGACAACTTGTTAGACAGATTTTCTTACTGTTATTTCTTTTTGGGCGACAGAAGTTTTGACTGAGAGGACCTGTAGGGCAGTGAAAATCCCATTACCCTACATGTAGCATATGCATATATACAATATATACATATGTACATATATATATACAATACAGAAAAAAAAATTAGTCAATTAAAGTATTTTGGTTGTGCCAAGACATGGGACTGTGAACTCCTGAAGAAGTGGATAAGGTCATGATCACTTCATGGAGGAGACATCCTCACTATCCCTACACAGAGGAATCCTTTCTGCAGGGCTCTGTCAGCTGCTGTGACCTCTCTTTGAGTATTTTTCCTCTTTTCTGCCCATTTTCTCTCCTAGAACCTCCTTCCATCTGTCTAACTCATCTTCCACACTTCTTTCTTTTTCCATTCACCCTGTTCCTCAGCTCAGTAGCACCCACCCAGCACCCCTTTGTGAAATACATCTCTGCTGCACTCAGAGTTTAAAGCCACCCTGGTGAGGGGACAGCAATGATCACCTTTAAGGTCTTGGCTTTCTTGTGACAGTTTAATGGCAAGGGAGCTGGGGCCTGTATGAGGACTTGGAGAGAGGCAGCTTGTTTTTTTCCTCCAGCATATGTCTGTGTGGGAAGGAGGGCACTGATCCACAAACTGTCTGCTCGTGGCAGGGTTTGCAGGATGTGCCGGGGACTTCTGGCCAAAACTGTGTCTCCAAAGAGGCTGATGTGGGCGCAGCAGCAGACTCTGCCATTGTTTCATTCACAGTGCATGTAGGAGAATGGCCAATCCACCTCTGATCCTGCTGGGGACTCCCATCCTTCTCCAAATATGCAGACCTGCATGTCATCCCAAATTTGGCATCCCGAGTGCAGCATGACATCCCAAGGCCAGTGCATTTCGCAGACTGAGTCTGGAGACTCTGAGCTGTCAGAGGAGCATAACTGGGAGGGGCCCCCTGGGGTGCAATAAATGCAGTAAATGGGGTCCTTTCACTCCTGGGCTCAGGCCATCGATGCTGGGAACAGAAATATGTGACACATAAGGTGCACTCGGGATAGGGTTGGCAGGGCCAGCTCCTAGGGGCTTAACAGCCCCTGACAATGCCAACTGTCCTTAGTTCTGGAAAACACCCACCGGAGTCAAGGGAAGTTCACTGGCTCAGTGAGTGGGGCTGCTGCCAGGTCAGTATTGCAGCTGAGATCCATGTCTTTGCACCCATAGTAAAGTTATCTCAATTTTCTTCTTTATGTGGTGTTCATATAATTTTTAGACAAAGAGTCAGTAAATTTTCCATCCCTCTTGGCAGGGGAGGTTGGACTAAATAATCCCTAAAATTCCCTTCCACACAAGACCATTCTATGATTATGTGATTTCTACTTTATTCTTAAGGGATTTTGCAGTCTCCTAGTAGAATATTCCCATTGGCTTTTAAACCTTTAGCTTCACAGTTCCTCTATGTAAAGTAAAAAGGTAACACATCTTTTTTTTTTTTTTTAAATTCACATTGTATTTGTTCCTGTTTGTGCAGAATATACATGAGCAGTTAACAAGAAGATTTATTAAAAGCTCCTGGATGCAGCATTTCTTCTGAGTAGCCAAACTGCACTTTTTAGGTCCTCTACAGAAAATTTTTATTTTTACTTCTAAATGAGCTTGTTGGAAATGGGTTTCCTTATCCCTTATGTTTTTGCATGAGAGTGTCCCTCAAAATCACCCCAAAAATGCTACTGCTAAGTTTATTTAGTCTATAGAAGAGAAATCTGGAGGGATCACACCCTCACACTGCAGTGGGGAATGTACCAAAGCCTTTACCATGTCCACAGGAGACAGGACAAAGAGTGATCAGGTGAAGTTACACAGAAGTTTCAGTTTAGGCATTTCTAATGGTGAAGATAAGCCTGGTCATAGATTGCCTAGGATTTCTTATTATTAGAGGTTTTGTGAACAGGTTGAGCAAACACCCATCAGGAATGGCTTGGGAGATAATCCTACCCATGGGCAAGGCAGGTAGTAGCCAAACTCCCAAAGTCTGTTCCAGCCCTGCTTTATATGATTCTATTGTACAGCCTGACTGTGTAGCTCTCAGGGCATGCTAGAAGGTCTGTGAATGCTGAAAGCTTTCCCGTTAGGGACAGGTCTCTCCAGCAGTGTGCTGGTGTGGTGCATTTTTTAATATGCATTTTTAAATGAATTGAGTGTGGAGGTTAGACACCCAGAATATAGATTTTTAAAATCTGGAATCCCTAGTGAGATAAACCATTATTTCTATATTTAAGTAATAGACTGGTAGCACAATAGAAAGTTGCCTGGTGCTGCAAAAACACTGGGATAAATCATCTATAACTGCTTTGTGTAATACTGGAAAAAAATTCTATTTTTTATTTCTTTTTGTTTCCCATGTAGGTGAAGTGATGTTCTGCAGATTGCCCAATGGTCACCATATGTTCTGTGCTGCAGGTGCAACCAACATGGTGTGTAGTGTGTGTGGACCAGGGCTGTTTCTCATCATAGATGACCTCATCTGGAAGGAGAGTCCTTGGGCAGTCTGGTGGCAGGGTAGGGAGTCCAGATAAGTGCCTGTGCTCAATCTAACAGCTATTTCTGCCCCATGCACCCTGTTGCTTCAGTTCCCTTGCTGGATGGCAAGGCAAGCTTTCCAACATTGAGTAATACCAGCAAACATCTTATCTATGGGGCTGTTGTGGCTAGAGATAATTTTCCTCAAGTATTCACACATGTTCTGCTGTACAGCTGGGATGTTTGGAGAAGGTAAAAAGAAAAACTCACAAACACGACTGAGTCAATATTTGTTTTTTGAATGTTAATGAACGTCTGCAGGGCAGTGCTCCTGCTTTGTGCTCTGCAGCTGCTGCTCTGCTGAAGGAGTTCTCCTTTCCTTGGTTGTTCTCATGAGCAGCACCTCCAGGGCATCTGCTTGCCTGAGAGCCACCACCAAGGGCTTTCCTGATGGCATAGAGAAATCACAGGGACAACTGATTGCTGTAGGAATTTAGTACTTAGAAAGCTTTGGGGACCAGCCTGAGTGAAGCTGATAGTTCCAGTTTGGCAAAGCCAGCACTGGGAGGGTGCTATTAATTGCATTGCCAATCCCTGGAAAAGCATCAGCATTCCTACTGCAAGTGAGATATTTTAAAAATGTGTATGGTCAGCTGAAAGCTCTAGAGATAAAAATACATGAAATTAAAGTGGAGAATGTCTTTTCTGTATTTGTTCTTGGGACTTTGAGATTTTACAGTGCAGGATGTTTTGGAGCCTTCCTCGAGAGGTCAGAAATCATAGGGTTTGATAAGCAAAACCTGAGATTCTTATGTATGAACCTGGCTCTTATAGCTATGTCCTTAAAATCAGAATCTGTTATGATGAGTCTTGCCATGAAACCTGTATCTGTGACATGTAGGCAGTGAGGAGTCCATCAACTCAGGTATCTGCAGGCTGACAAGATAGAGATTTCTACAGCCAGGCCTGCAGTGACTTGTGAGCAGCATCACCCTGGACTGCTGGACCACAGGGATGTTCCAGTCTTTAAGCCAGCTGACAACACAAATGCTGCAGATGCTGATGGCTGGAGGTGGAAGGCAATCAAACCCTTCAATTACACTTTGGTGATTTAATCATCTACCTGCCAAATGCTAGCTGGGTGTCCTGTGGTACTACACAAATACAGTAATTACTGCTGTGTGCACCATTTCAAAATAAAATATAATTCACCTGAGCTAGAAGACACCATCCTGCTGTCAGCAGTCTGCAGCCCCTCAATAGACCCTGCAGACCCGTGCATGTAAGGCGTCTCTTTCAGAGTGCCACTGCTGCACTTACATAAAACTGGTTTTGTTTTGGAGCATTAAGTCATTTCTTTCTTGTTTATGAGATTAGGAAGCGCTGGGAGCAGCTTTCTGGATAAAGCTCTGGCTGAACTGAGCCCTTATACACCAGAGGATCTTATTTGAGGAGGGGAAAAAAAGAACCATACGAATGGACAACACACAAAACTGAAAACAAGAGCTGACTAAGGCAGTTTTTGCTGCACACAGCCCTGGAAACACAGATGTGTTTCAATGGCTGTGATTTGAGAGGAATGAACTCATCTGTAAGCCTTGTTTGTTCCTTTTTGCTCCTCCACCCACTGGTCACCCCCAGGAAAACAGCGGCGGCCATGCTCTGGCACTGCAAGCACTCCTTTCCTTTCCTTGCCTTTCCTTGCTCTTTCTTGCCTTTCATTTCTTTCCCTTGCCTTTGACTCACCTTCTCTTCCCTTCCTTCCCCTTCTCTTTCCCCTTCCCCTATGGACTGTCTACAAGGACACAAGCCTTTTGGTTTCTGAATGAATCACCAAGGCTGGTGGGATGGGGCTGCTGAGGTGCCACAACCCCAGCCCACTCGAGTTGCCCTCAAGCAACTGGGATGCACCTAAGGTGGTCCTTGCAACAGATTTCATGTGGTTGATGCTGGGTAGAGAAAGGGGTAGATTCAAGTCTAGGAGCAAGCTCTTCCCTCTGCTTTCTCCTCCACCAGCAGCTGAGAGGGAAGCAGGAAGAGAGAGCAAAGGGTAACACACTCACCTCTGGCAACTCAAGGACCCCATGTACTGAAATATCTTGGAAATATTTCCTCCTCCATCAGATGAAGTTAGGGTGGACAGAAATTTTGGTCCGTTTTTTTGATGCTGGGAATGAATAGGACATAAATGGAGCCACAAACAGCATGATGGTTTGTGCATCATTTCCTTAGGAAATGAGGCTAAAATTAAAAAGCGGAGTAAACACATAGAAATGTGACACACTGGGGAAGTAAGGACAGAATAGGAGAAGTACCTAATAATAAGAGCAGAAGTTACAAGATTCAGCACAGAATGGAGTCCATTTTCTTTAAGGAGAAGGAAATCTGGGGTTGTATTAGGAAGGTACCCTCTGCTGCAGTTGGACAGACACTGCACACCTACACTGCAAGCCCAGGGAACCTGGATCACCCTGTGCTTTGTATGAGGATGGAGGACCTAATACTTTCCTCCTCTCACCCTATAATTTGTTAGTGTAATTAGGAACTGCTCCATAAAAATTGTCCCACTGCCAGCACAGGGATGGGCAAATCACCCCATGGAGGATGGCAGGGTTTGAGTTTACCACTGAAAGCATTTCATGCACACTGACACTAAACAGAATGCATTTTTATTTTTATTTCCTTTTACTGAAAATAGGTAAGATTCATTCCACTTGCCAAACTTGGAGAGTGGTCTGTTCACCACCCTTGAGTTACCTTCCTGAAGGGTCAACAGCCCTCTTCACACAGCCAGACACGTGAGGACCAAGTGGGTCAGAAAAAAGGGAAAAACATCTAAATCCTCCTACAGATTTATTTGTGACAATGGATTTCATTATTACATTATGTCCTCAACTTTCCACCCCCCTCCTCCTCCACAAGTGCGTAATCACATCTCAGATCTCGGCAATAATTGCTCCGCCACGCTGAAAAACACAGCAAAGAAACAACGTTTGTTGAGGGCTAAGAAAGCTTTGCAAACATCACTGATTAGACAGATCTCCCAGCTTGGGAATGGGGGGCAAGTTCAACTGGAGGTGATGGGGAAATATCCATGGAAAAAAATAATAAAAAAATAAGATTAAACATTTTAATATGCTTTTTGTTGTTGTGCTGTTATTTGAGACACAGTGTTGCTGCTTCCCCTGGTGGGATTCACCAAGTATAGTCTCCACATTTGCATGAAGGGCTTTGACTTTGTTTATTTGAAACAGCAAATGGTGCAGACACGCCCAGGGATGATGGAGGCTCAGCGCCGGGCTTCAAGTATAGGTCTCTGCTTCTCCCAGGAGAGCAGCAGCTCCTGCTCTTCAAGTGCCCTCATGTCCTCATGGAACACAACATGCTAAC
>JAOXXN010000001.1:81941837-81965059 GCA_026770055.1 Myrmophylax atrothorax
CATTAACAAAATGATACTTTGACAAAACAAACCCTAAAACTGCCTTTGGCTGCATGCGGATCTGGTGCAGCCATGCTGCTGGCACCCTGTCCCACCACAGTGTCTGAGACCAGGCTCCCTGGGGAGGCACGAACACCATGGTGCCAGCCCTCGCTCCGCCAAAGAGCTTACACCTAAGAAGCTTACACTGCTGTGCAATGCGGCACCAGGAGCAAGGGTTTAGGTTAGAAAGCAGGCACTGTGTGGTCCAGAGACTTCCTGAGCTTTGGTGGAGTCATTTTGTTGTCACTTTCCACTCAGGGGTTGTTATTTCCCCATTGCCCCATCCCTTTCACCTTGATTTTTTAAAAGTTCACTGCATCCCTCTGAATTCTGCTCCCTTAATCCTCCTTGTCCCCTCACCTTAGGTGCTTGAGACTTCTTGAGGTACTATTTTGCATGCAGCAAAAAGCTAAAAATAGAAATTGTGGGCAGAGACCTCATCCACAGATCCCTAGACCCCAACAGCTGATGGCTTCAGGGGGATTTAACTTCTTGAACAGGCAACACAACTGTCTTGGGCCATGTGTGACCCCTCCTGTCACCTCCTGCCATCTCGTGTCACCTGTTTCTGTCTGCTGCAGGCCCATGCAGCAGCTCCTCTTAGGCACTTCTCTAAGCAAGGGGACTACAAGGCGGGAAATCACCAATGGTGCTTGGGCACTTTCTGATGCTGGATGCATCATAAACCTCTCAGCAGGTCTATGGGGAAAAGTCTATTTCTTTATGAATGGGGTATCTGCTGTTACAGGTACGTGCTCAAACCACAAATCCATCTTTAAGTGTATTCCATCACAGGAAGCTAGTATAACTGAACTGGGAAAAGGCTGATTTCCAACC
The DNA here is from genome assembly GCA_026770055.1 of Myrmophylax atrothorax. Classification (NCBI taxonomy): domain Eukaryota; kingdom Metazoa; phylum Chordata; class Aves; order Passeriformes; family Thamnophilidae; genus Myrmophylax; species Myrmophylax atrothorax. The sequence continues at coordinate 81,942,717 of JAOXXN010000001.1, forward strand.
GGCCAACTTATGACTATCCTTTCTGAATTAATGTAGAAAAGGCAGAATTTTTCACATATGGACCAAGTCAGTGTAATTGGATTGCTCAGGAAGTATGCTGCAGACTAAGGGTTTATGATAAGATGTCACTGATTTTTTTAATCAAATACTGTTTCCAAAGAAAATTCAGGTTTTCAGCTCAACAGAATCTTTCACAGAAAATATCTGCTTAAAATTGTATTTAATTTCCTTTAAAAGTGGTCTGCTTTGTGAAAGAGCTGATCACCTGCCAGGGCTGTGGCCCTTGATGCCACCCATTTCCCAAAGTAGGGCAGGCACCAGGCTGGGTGATTATTGATCCTCAATGGCAAAGCAATGAAAGAGTCCCAGAACTTGAGTGCTCTGAATTAAGTATGGCATGATCTTTATGTTATCACAAATCTCTTTGTCAGGCCCAGGATTCTCACAAGACCAGACCACAAGACCAGACCACTCTGTCTCAAAACATAACATTCATTTGGGAGAGAATGTCAAAATGTTTTTCTCCAATGTGTAGAAAGTTTTGATGGTGCCATGGCCACTGCTGTTTACATGAGCAAAACTCATTTTTCTGTGCTTCCCTGTGTGTTTCTGTCCTCCACTGGGTCTTGGAATATGCACTGGCCCTCTGAGGATGGGCACACCCTCATTTTCCATACAGCCTCCAACACAAGAGGATCCATGCCCATGACCAAATACTGGAGAAAACAACTCTCATATCTGCTACAGAGTGGAGGTAACAATAATTTTGTTACAGGTCTTTAAACATAATGCCTCCCAAACATTAAGAGTGCAGAAGACTATGTTATGAATTTATCCTCTACACCTTCTAAAAATGTCCTACACATCATATTCTCCTCTGAAACAAATGGTCAGCAGCAATAAGATTTTTTACTGATGCAGCAAAACTACACACAAGGTCAGAACAATATCTGTGTTATTTACTCCTGCATGAGTTATGATCTGCCTACTACATACAACATTTTCTGTGTTTCCTATTGATTCAAATCAAAAGCCTGTATTGTCTTTTTGCTGATTCAGTGCTTCAGACTCACATTACACCAGGATTCATTTATCCTTTTTTATATATAAATATATATTACAATGTCAAAAAAACCATTTTTGAGTGAAAGATCTGGTACTGTTTGTGGTTGAGGGCTGTGCTTTGTGCTGTCCAGCTCCTGTACTCAGCAGAAAGTGTGTTTCAATGGAAAGTAAAGGACTTCATCACACCCATGAAATGGGAGTAGCAGGTGTGGGAGGTACATGAGACTGGAAAGCTGAGTGGCAGGACCTCAGCAGTCACTGGGAAGGAACAGCGGCAACAAGAGAGGCTGACGCAAGCCAGCCTGCCATGTGAGACAGGAGACATGGCATGACCAGGCCCATGTGCCAGCGGTCACTGTGCTATGGCTGATGCAGCTGCCATCACATGTGAGACCTATTTTCATAGAACCATAGTATGGTATGGGTTGGAAGGAACTTTCAAAATCACTTAGTTCCAATCTCCCTCCATGGGCCGAGATGCCACCCAAAAGATCAAGTTGCCCTGTCCTTGTCAGTTTTCTTTGTTTCTTGTCTCTATCTCCACCCAGAAGCTCCTGGGCTGCCCAAGCAGGGAGGCAGCGGGACCTTGAGGGCAGATGGCAGTGATGCAAGGACAGGGTGGGAGTCCAGCAGCTTCTGCCCAGGCACAGACATTGGAAAAACAGCTCTTGGGACTTCTCTGTTGACACAGTGATAAAATACACTGTTGCTTCAGCCAGCAAAGTCTTAAGGGGGAAATTACCCAAGGCATGATAGTGATGGGACTGCCTAACTCCCATCAGAATCAAATTGATCCTTCAGCCACTGGGAGGTCTGTGGTAGTTTACTGAGAGAGTTTTTCAGTTAGGGGGATTAATGTCCTAATTATGTAATTTTCTATTACATGATTTCGGTGAGACACTGAACTCCAAGCAGAGGCAGACTCATACTTAGTAGAGTGAGTTGATCTAAATCTGTGTTTGGTTCTATATACCCCAGACTTCTTGAAACATTTCACATCTTGAGTGAGTTGAATGTTGGAGCATTTTATGTGCATCATGACTCAGTACTGCGGGTCTGTCTCAGAAACCTCATCAGAGCAGCCCAGCACACCGGTAATACTAAAGAGCAGAAGATCCAGTGGTTTTACCTCATCAAAGCACTGAAGAGCATCATCTGTAGGTGCTTACAAGTCTAACCTACCCACAGAGAGCCCTTTTATCATCCATTCACCACCAAGCACAGACCTCTTGACTTTCTTCCCTCCAGCCTCTATCTTGACAATACAGACTGCAATAGTCATACTGGGTTTTGCCCATTATTCATTTCAAATGGCTGAGAAATCCATCAAATGGCCTAAGCATCTATCCACATTTTCTCCAGAACATAAAATTATTTCCCAATGGTAAATAATCAATCAGCTTCCAGTTGTCTGGCAACAGTAACATTACAGACAAAGATTTTTGGGAACTACTAGAGAGATAAATACTACCAGGATAGTTTGAATTATGTGAAATTTTCACTTTTTGCATATAGGTGGAAGAACAAATGCTACCAGTAATAGTGGCATCTCGGTATTCCTGGTAGTGAGAGACAGCAGGGGAGTTTGATGACATAGTGATTGACTCAACCAAAGGCAATTATACTTTAGCTGTTTTCTCTCTAAATGATCACAAAAATCATGGTCCATAAATGTATCCTTGGTTAGAGTAAAACCAAATAGCCTTGTCTGAACTACATGTGAAAGAAGAAAACAAAAATAACAGACAATTTGCAATTTCAAAAGGGGAAATTAGTTTCAAAGGGAAAAATTAAATTAGCTCAAGGACTTGAGCATCAATGAAGTCTGAAATGTCTTTACATGAAAGGTGCAAGACAATTCACTGAAGCACAGAAAATATGTTACAATTAGAAAGGATAAAGGGGAATTAAAAAAAAAAAGGTGATACAGACCTTGCAGTGGTTGTTAAAAAATAGGCCAGTTCTTCAAATGAAAAGACAATTGAAGCAAATGGACCTGTGTGCAAATAATATTAGAGGTACATAATGAAATTAGTAATTTGCTGTAGCTCAGTAAAGGATAATGTTGAATATAGAAGGAAAAAAGAGTAATAGGTATGTGAGAATAGAAATTATCATACCTGATCTAGAAAAAAGCTTTAAAAACCTAATAGGTACTCAAAATCTATGGTGTGTTCTATGTATCCAGGGTTTGGAGAGCCAACATATGAAACTGCAGGGGCAGAGCAAAGGAGACTTGCAAATTAGTCAAGCTGGCAGTAAGAGCAAATGCAGTGCCTACACTCAAGTGGGAAAAGCAAAGTAATAAGTAATAAAGGCAACTGCAATCTGCTTGCTTCACAGCGATAGTATCAGGCAGGAAAATAAACTGCGTGGAAAGAATAATTTTTAAAAGGGACATGGATTAAAAAGCATTAAGATTTGTAAAAGTCATGCCAGATGAACTTGATATCTTTCTCTGATGCAACTGCTTTCTACACAGGGATCTGCAGTAAGTCTACTATTTGGTGTGATGCCACAAGAGAATTCATTATATGAACTCAGGAAAAATTGGGGTTAGGCAAAGAATAGTATAGTGGGGAGAGAGTTGATTAAAGAGGAGATGGCAGAGAGCAGTCCCGTGAGACTCAACATCTGCAGGAAGGAAGGTCATTAGGAGGGTTCCTCACAGAGGAGCCTTTGAATGGCTCTTGCTGAATATTTCATTAGTAATCTCAATAAAAGTGAAGAAAAGTGCTGGTGAAATATCCCAATGTCACAATGCCAGAGAAGAGTTCATCAATAGGAGGAGATGAGTACCATTCAGGAAGATTAAAATCACCATAAGAATCGGAGCAAGAGAGGCAGAAATGTGATTATACAGAATTGGAGGTCCTACACTCAGAGCAAGAAAGGATCTTTGCAAACTTCAATAGATTTTCTCTGAATCGGCTGAAAATCTTGTATTAAGAGAAAAACACAGGCAGAGCAATCGACTGGAATAGGTCATAAACATAAGGCTTTGAACAAGAGAATTAAGGCTGGGATGCTATTGCTAGGACACTTCTAATAGAAGAGGAGAGGTAATATTACCACCTGGGAAACAGTGTAGACTTCTGGAAGGAAATGAGGTCAAATACATGAGATGAAGAGGACAGCTGCTGGGAGCATAAGGGAGGGAATGAAGATCCTTTTTGATGAGATGAGATCAGAAATGTAACCTTATTCAGGCTGACGAGCAGTACAAAAGCTCACTATAGATTTGTTTGAGGTAAATGCAGGATGGAGGCAGAAAGATGTACTGAATTTAAAGGAGAACATTGGCGTAAGAACAAATGGGAATAAACTAACTGCAGAGCTGGAAATGAGGTTTCTCCGCAGAGGCATGAAGTTTTGGAACAGCCTTCCATGAGAAGGACTGAATTCAAAAAACATAACTGCTTTCAGGGCAGAGTTAGTCCAGGCTCTGGAAGGGGTTATATGACATGGCTGCTCCCAATAGCAGGGGGGAGGCAGGGGTTAGATTTAGTGAGCCAAAAAACCTACACTGCTACTGCAGAACTTGCTGGCAATGCAAAAGTTGCAGCAATAACATCTCTGTTTCAGCAAAGGACAGCTGTGCCCCATAGCAATGGGGTATATGGGGAAAAAGCTTTCTGAGTGTATGTGTAAGCACAGTAAAAGTGCTCCTCTTTGTGTGTCTGTCATCTCTGATCCTGAGCAGCAGAGTGATTTGTAAGGTTTCTTGCACAGAACTTCTTGCAAAAATTGATTCCTAAAAACTGGCAAAAAATGCTACAAAATCATTAGAAAGAGTTGGTTGAGTGATTCTTCCTCAAAATGCAGGTCACTAGAAAAGTAATTGTAAAGGTGTGACAAAGAAAGTATAAGCAGACATAAGAAAGGATCACAAGCATTACTGGTACAGATCTAGCTGGGCATGAAAATTTAAAAAGTCATTTTACAACTGAAAGAGTTAACACTGCAGGCTGGGGACCCTTGTTCACAGAAGTAGTGATGGGACTTAGTATAAATAAGGGCTCTCCGCAGAGCACTCCTGTTCAGATGACCCTACTAAGAGAGCCACCACTGAGCAGTTTATCAACAACAGCTCTCTTAGTTCACCTCTACTTATCTTGGGAATACAATTTAAAGCACTGACCCTGTGTAACAGCAAAGTTTGATTCAGATTGAAGACATGTAAGCAAAATGCCTACATCTTGTCAGCTGAACAGCTCTCCAGACTCCACTATGCTCATCACTTCAGTTACCTCTTGACTTGGAAATCTGCTGACCACATGCTGGTGGCAAATGCCTGCTGAGACACTCAAATATTGCTGAGGAATGACACAGTATCAGAACACATGGGCAAATAGAGACCTGATGGGGAGAGTGTTGCCCTCTGGATAGCTTATAATGGTTGGGTGGGATATTCTTTACTGTGAGGGTGGTGAGGCACTGGAACAGGTTGCCCAGAGAAGTTTTGGGTGTCCCATCCCTGGAAGTGTCCAAGGTCAGGTTGGACGAGACTATGGGCAACCTGCTCTAGTGGGAGGTTTCCCTGCCCATGGCAGGGGCGTTGGAACTAGAAGATCTTTATGATCTTTTCCAACCCAAACTGTTCTGTGATTCTGTGCAGTGGCTACTCAGAGCTCCTCAGCTGTCTGTGCATGGGCCGCTGACATGAACCCTCACCTCCAACAACTACAATGGGACCTTAGAGATCCACCTTGCATATAGGCACTTGAAGTTAGAAGGGGTCTAACTATCTTCACCTAAACTGAGTTGTCCAATAATCTGGATCTGACATTTACACAAAATATTGCTGTGCAGAGCAGAGGAAGACAGATACTTGCCTGTGGGCTTTGGAGAGGGAAATAAAGCTTATAAAAGTGTGTATGACCAGAAGACGATTCTAAATAAAGAGACTTAGACCTGTTAAAATAGTTTTGGTAATATTCAGAGGTGGGTTGAACCCACAGATTAAAGAGGCTTAAATGCAAATAATGCCAGAGTCATGATATTCCTAGCAGTCAGTTTTTACCATACTTAACTCAGTGGTCCCAGCTCTTGCAATTTTATAGTGATTATCCTTGAATTCCAGTTTCATTAAGTCTCAACTCTCTGAGTCTTGGGAATCAGCTCCTGAAAGTGCCAGCTTCTGTTTTTAACAGTTATGGGGGAAAGTGTGACTTGACCATATGCCAAAAATTGAGAAATAAAAAGTAAATAAAATGAATGCCAAATTTTAATGCTTGTTTTTATAAAAATATAAACCACTCTCTATTTTAAAGCTAATCTCCTGACTTTGGAGGCCTGGTATATTATTCCTGAAAATTTGATATTGGCAACACTGTTAACTCAGACACTCTTTCAAGAGGATTTGTGGAAACAGGCTGAAAGAGCTATAGTGTTTTGGAATAATGGATCCCCGAGGAAAACCCAAGGAATGCTTATGCTCTGTAGAAAAGCTGGTAAATGGATAATTCTTGATCTCCTTCTTTCAGATTAAAATAACAGAGGGACAACAAAACCTGCCAGGAAGATGTGCCTGGGCATGTGAGATGAGTGCAAGTAAACAGGACAGCTGTCTTTGCAGCAGTTCAGCACACTAACACAGGCAAACAGAGAGGCAGCACTTCTGGTTGTTAATCACCCAAGGGACCTGGTGTTGGAGAGGAGGTGTATGGAGCTAGGATGCTGGCTGAAAACTTTTGGCAATGGAGCATCCTTTGTTGTTTTCCCTGTAAGCCTGGATTTGACACATTCAGAGGCGAGGCAGAGACCACCAGACGTGGAGAAACTTGTGTTCCCATCATTCTCCACTTATCCTTTTCTTTTCCAGACAGCTCTGTGAACCTCAAGGTGCTTATGAAGACCATATGTCTGTGGAAAGACGTTCTGTCTTGGGTGTGTTATCACAAGAACTCCACAGACTGTGCAAAACTCTGAAGCAAATTCTCTTCCAGTCCAGAAAATAATGCTAGGACCTGTCATGGACTGAGGGACTTATTCAGCCTGTTAGGTCATATGGAACCACAGTTCTTGGTCAAGGAACAGCCTCTTCTCAGGACTCCTTTTAAGCTTAATGACCCTTGATGTAGCTTGTCCCTACCAACCACTTTCTTCTGCTCTGAAAGACCACATACCAGACACCACTTGTCATCTGCCAACCAGCTGCAGAGCAGATGGAGCCACAGAGCAAGAGAGAGGTTCCCGTACTCTGTGAGAGGTTCCAGCCCTGCGCTGTGTCTCTGAGAGAGGCAGTGAGGAAGGAGACAACAGCACAAGTCTCATACTGAGCTCATGAGACTGAATGGCTGTAGTCATTGAAGGGTAGGAGGTGGATGTTAATGATGGACCTGGAGCTGACTACTGTCACTAAAAACGGGGGAAAGGCTCAAGGCCCCATCTCCAACCTACATAAGCACCCCAGGTTGCTGACTATGAATCAGATGGAGAAAAGGGCTTGGATTTGTTGCTTGGAGCAGTCAAGCCATGGCACATAGCAGTAAGGCTTCTCAACATGCCTGTGCAGAGGACCAACTTGACACTTCTGAGCTTGTAGCTGAGCACTAAATGGAAAACAGAAACAGAGGAAGGGGTTTTTTTCCACCTCTGGTTTTGTGGGGGAGAAAAGTAAAATTTTGCTCAAAAGCAGTTTTGTGCCTGCAAACAGGATTTATTTTTGTAAGATTTATTTTTAATTCCATCCAGATGTTTATTTATAAAATAATTTAGGACTTCTATCCAAACAAACATCAAAGAAACCTTTTGGGAGTAGCACTGTCAGTAGCAAAGGGTTTCAGTGATCCACGAGGTGAGCAAATGGGTTTGAGGAGTGTCAGAGTGCATTGGGGGACCACAAGCATGGATCCAATTAGGAACCTATTCCGAGGTCACTCAAACACAACAGGAAAGATGACTCCTTTGGGAGCAAGATGCCAACTATTCCACAGAGTGTGATGTGGGGAATTGCAGAGTGTTACACACTTTCCCAAAGGCAGTATCAGGACAACCAGGAGAACCTCTGTCTTAAAGAGCACCATGTGAGGTACTCACCAGGGCAATTGCCTTGGGTCACTTCCAAGCCTTGGAGGAGGTGTATATCCTGAGCAGAGCACCCTGGGCACAGCTGCTGCCCCACAATGGTGAAGTACCTGCTCAGGTTTCCCCATCTTGGGGATGCTGCTGCTGCCAGACCCCTCATGCCAACATGAAGCCAGGACTGTGTCCTACTAGAGGGAGCTTGAAGGGGACAGATACTCCCAACTCTTTCCATATAATCCTTAATTCCCTTTAATTCCCTTTCACGTAAATCCCACCTTGGTAGCACTGGGTTCTTCTCTTGCCTGCTTCAGGGCAGTGCCAAGCATCATGAGGTGCCATGGCCAAAGTGACAACTTCCAGGATGGAATTCCTGTTGCCAGGTGACAGGGACCTCTCATGCACCACATTCACCAGGGGCACAGCCAAGGATCTGGCTTCTGCTGGCTCACCTTGGCTGCATGGTGCTGCAGGAGAGTGGCCAAGCTGGCCAGGTCTTCATAGATAACCTTCTCATGCCTGGCTGACTCAAAGAAACCTGTAGGGGAAAAACACATTTTGGAAGAACTTACTGCTTTTGAAGCAAGGCTGCTGGCAGGGCTGTGCACTGCAGTGCTGAGAGCAGCAGAAGGAAGTGTGGTTGCATGTGAAAACAAGCAGATTTGAAACAGTATTCAGTCGAAGGGATTACACAAGTAATACCCCAGTGACAATGGAGCTATTTACTCAGTTGACAGTATGAAGAAAACATCTTCTTTTATCTACTTATGGTGGTTAGTGAGTTTGTCTCTCTACAGCCTCTGTTGCTACTTGCTGCTTCCCTTGATGCTTCTGTCTGGTACTTTTGTTTCAGCTTTCTTTTAAAAGCTGTTTATTTGAGGAGCGTGTGGGCTTTGTGCCACAGAAGGGCAGCTGCAGAGATGCACAAAGGGCAGCCTCACAGATGCTCAAGCCTGTGCACATTGGCTGCCAGTGACCTGTTGGCCAAGGAAAGCATTCTCCTTCAGCCCACACTGCACAAAGGTGAACATTCCACCTGGAATTTGTAATACAGTAAGAGCTGGGAGTATCTTCACATTAACAACTGTCTGTCCTCTGCTCTGGTGACTGGGATGACCACACCAGCTATGATGGTTACTCAGAAAGCTTCTGAAATAGCTTCTACAGTGCAAGAAAAAACATGGTGCAAGGCCATGCATTCATGTCCTCACCGTATGGGGCACGGTCAAGAGTGTTTGAGCACAGAGTAGGGATGGGACTGAGGTGCAAGGCTGTGGCTGAGCAGTGTGTTGCAGCAATTTGGGTCCCTGCAAGTGATGCTCATCTTTACTGCAATGCAGACCAAAGTCCTGCCCCTGTTCTATGGGACTCAGACAGCTGCAGATCATCCAAGCGGGTTGCCTGGGTGCAGGACCCTGTCCCAGGTGTGAGGCATAGCTGGCTTCCCATGAGATGTGAGAGCAAAACTGAGGTTAGATCTTCCTCAAAGGGCTGAAGTGGCTGGGATACAGGCTTCCCTGCATCTTCAGGGTATATTTCTGCTTGTTTTGTTCAAACATGCCTATACCTGTACCTGCTCCATAAGTCTCACATATTGGCCATGGTCCTTCACTAAGTCGGGCCATGTAATGATGTACAAGAGAGCATGGCAGTGGGTTAGGCTTCAAAATTCACACTTGGGGGATCAGTGCACAGTTCACAGCTCTGCCACAAGCACCTTGTGACTGTGCTTATGTAGAACTATCAGATTGTTCATGAAATCCAGGCTGCAAACAACCCTAGCAAAAGCCACCAGACTAGATCACCTCGTTTTCTGCAGGGATGGTAGGCAGATCTGGCAGCAAATAGAGTAGGTGGCAAAAACAATCCCATCATGTTTCCAAAACATGTACATGAACCATACAGACACTGTCCATATCTGCCCAACCTCAAATGTCCACATCAGGTAAGTAACCCTGACCACTGACCAGCTGGTGTGCCTGGTTTGCATCTCTGCTCCCTGGAACAAACTGTTCTATTCACAGAGGAAGAGCTACTTCAGTGTCCATGCAGCTCAGATGGGAGCAGTAGTCAAGGACTTTTATGACATGATCCACTGCAACACTTGCCAATTCAGAGCCACCAAATCAGTCTTAAGGCAGCAGAAACCTTTGGCCACTACAGATCTGGGTAGTATGAATTGGATTTATTATACTAAATTTAAGCCATCTAAGAACTAAAGATCAAGGCTAGATTAGTAATTCTGTATTCGTCACTAGACAATTTGTGGTTCTTTTCAGGGACCAGCTTAGGTAGGCTTTAACACATCTGACACAGGCTGAACTGTTCTCTCAAAGTGCCTTTCTCCATTGTCCAGAGTGGGACCCCAAAAGTCTTTGAAATCTTAGGCCAGACTTCTAATTTTCAAATTGTCAAACATAGATGAGTTCCAGTGACTTTCAGTAGTCTGGTAGAGCCCAATGAAAGATACAGTGTACAACCCTCCACTCACTGACCTCATTGTCTCCCTTGTGCAGTTAATTTTGTCTGTCTAAGGTTAAAGACAATCTCCTTGCAATTGACTTTCTTGTTGATATCATCTCCTAGTATCTTAAAAGTCTTATTTCTGGGAGCTTTTTTAATGCTTCATTGTTAATTTTTAATTTAAGCCAAAATTTAAAAAGAAATGGCTAGTGAGCACCAAAATAAAAAGGGCATTATGGTGTTCCGCCAAACTTACACAAAGTCAGGGCGGGTTTTGCTGAATTATCTTCTCATCCTCCTGAGGCTGCTGCAGGGATTCATTGAATGTTCTGTGACAAGTGACAACCTCCTCTCACCCACTCTCCGGGTTAGGGTCCTGGTACCGGTTATAGGTTGTGTTAGGGAGCTGTAAACACAAAGACATGCTGCTGTCTCAGCTACTAGAGACAAAAAAAATTGAATCTTATGATTTCCTGCCAATAGAAAGGCACATGTGTTTTCTATCTGCTGATAAAGAACCCAGTGATGCTGAGCTTTGCTGGAGGAACATCTGTGTTTTCTAATGGACACATAAAACCTCTTCATGAACCAAGATTCATTTCACATTCAATATGTAATTCCACCAGTCTGCAGAATTCTTCTGTGGCTCACTAAATATTTGACATATATTTTCAATTCCAAAAGACAGATCAAGAAATGAAAAAATTCTTCTCCCCAACCCACCCTTCAACTAACCACTCATAGTTAGAGGAGCAGTGGGTATGGAGGAGGAAAGAGGTAAGATCCTGTGCAACATGGAGACATGGAGCAGCAAATGGAGAATCCTCATTTAGCTGGGCTGAAAAAGCATATGTAAAAGGGAAGGAAAGAGTGGGACCCTGCCTGGATAGAGAGAGAAGCAAATCTCCATCCATAATGATGGGGCAACTTGGCATAGAGAAAAGAAGCTAAGACCTACCCTGTTCTTGCACACAACCAGAACCGCCCAGCTAAAAATAACTGGACATGGCTCATGGAGAAGAGGACAGTGGGTATATTTTAGACATTTAGAAATGTTTGGACAACATTCACAGGCATGAGGTGTAATTCTTGGGCTTCCTTGTTCTGTGCAGGACCAGAATTTGGAACTGATTATCCTTATGGGTCCCTTCCAATTCAGGATATTCTGTGATTCTACAATATCTAGAAGACAGCAGCTCAGAGGGATGTGAATAGATACGTATGTTTGGCAGTAATTTAAGTTGGAGCCATGACTGGGCTGGAGTCATTAAAAACTGGGATAAGAGATGCAAACTGATATGAGAAATCCTTTCTCCAGAAGGGAGTGACTGACCAAAAGTAGTGATATGATGAGGATATGACTAATAGTATGAGATGGGCCCAAACCACAGACATTAGGCCTGTATTCAGAGCTGGATTCTAAGTGCAGTGGCAACAACAGCCAGCCCATACAAGGGCAAGACTGAACCGTGAAGGCTGGATACAAAAGAGATCTTCTACAGTTTCGACTCAGAAATTTGGGGTTGGCTTCTCCTTCGCTTTACTGAAAATGACATTTATTAAAATAAATGGTGGCTGAATGTCCAAAAGTTTGAGGCTGAAGCTGTTCCCACTACTGGTATGTTTACCTTTAACAAAACTGAATACCTGAACTTGAAGCACAGCTCAAGAATCCCACAGGAAAAGAAAACTTTGAATAAGAACCAGAAATATGCAGGAAGCACAGCTCTTTTGACAGATATGGGCTCTTTCATGGTGAATCCTATCCAAAATCCTAATATACAAATGCAAATGGATAAGGGCAGAGACTCTGCTAAAGTTCAGTTCAGGGTCACCACTTAAAATGGTGAAAGAGTGGGTGAAGAGACACCTCATTTTAGCTAAAGATTTTGTTCTTTAATACCCACCTTACATTATATATTTTTAGAGACGTATACGGGAAGAACATCCCCTATGGCTGCTTATGTATATTGAGTTACCTCTCATTATGTGGAGGAGAGATGCTACTAGCCTACAGCAATCTCAGACTGTTCATACTGCAGTGGTGAATGAATTAGGTGGTCTCTTCCTGTGACTCATTAATCCTTAGAGGCATGTTGCCATGAAGAAACAGGAGACATTCTTCAGTTAAATAGTTGATACAGTTTCAATTAAAGAGAGGTCCATCTGTGGCATCTCAATCAAGCTTCCTTGAAGCTCAAAAGAATTGGATAATCTGGAATTTCTCTTTGAAAGTAACCCCCTACTTTTCATTGAGTATCTATAGGAAAAGGCTGCCTTCTGCATAACTGGCAGAGATTGATTCATCTCATCTCACATCACTTTTATTGCCAACTTCATAGCTTTTGATTGCACAATGAGAAAGTGATAACAACACTGCAGGGCAGCAGGATGACTCATCAGGCATTAGTGCTCCCTGTTAACAAAGCCTTTTCTACTTACCTAGGTGCTTATGTGGCCTACATCTCCATGGTGTTTGAGTGCTTCCCAAACAAATAAAACTCTGTTTCTGCCCCTGCTCCCTGTGCAGACCCAGCTGCAGTGCTAGGCTGCCTCACAGCAGTGTGCGTAGCTGTGTGGTGAGCTATGTCCCAGGGTGCTGAGACTTGTACACCATAAGGCATGTCCTGTCCCTACCAGTTGCCAGCTGTGAGATGGAGACTGGGAATACAGTCTCCCAGCAGAGAGGTAAACAGGGAATTCACATGGTGCCTGTTAGTGGCACTCACAAACATAGCCACTTTCCTTACATTTATATTTTTTTTTAGAATAATAAACTTGATGTGCTTAAAAAAGTCTTTCCTTGTCACAGATTTTGCAAAGGGGAATGGCGTCAAACTTGGCTCCTGACTCACTGGACATTAGGTATGCCTTGCTCCCCGTCCCAGGGCAATGGTGGAGAAAGCAGTGCATTTTCAACATGGGTCTGGAAGGGACAATGAGGATGGTAGCAAATGGGATTACCCTACATTGTCCTTTGGGAATCCGCAGGAAACAGCTGCCTGCTAAGTGCTGAAAACCGGGACAAGTTCTCTATGGACAACCTCTCACAAATGTGCATGTTCGTCACTGTCCCTTCATGATGCTGGAGGAGAATAATGCCACTGACCCGCACCCAAAGGAGAGGACAGTTCCTCTTGATCCTGAGCCCATGTGAACACTGGCAGCCCAAGTGAAGATCAGGTCTTGACGTTCATCCCTTGCCCCTTAGCTTACAAAATCAACACTAAACCTAAACTGCAGTTTTCAGGAAACTTGTGGCAATGGATTTAAATCCCCAATGCAGTCATGTCCAAGCACACACATCTGCAGCTGGGCCTGAATCAGGGAGTAGTGGCACAGAGATCAATCTGTTAGTTTGCAGTTAAGGCAGGCCAGTGTTGAGGACTAATTCGACCCTGAGCTGTCCTGTGGACCTAGGTGCATTTGATGCAGGGTTGAGTTCAGGCACTTCAGGGGCCATCCTAAATCTGCAATATAGTCTTCCCCAAAGAGCAGATCAGGGTCTGGCACTTCAGATAACACCCACCTCTGATGATGGCCCAAAACTCCTGATGAGAGGAGAGATCTATATGTGTCACCAGGGCTGATTCAGACAGCATGGGTCTCCTCACTCTCCTTCAGATCTTCTGCATGCAGAGTCAGAATGCAGCCCATAGCATCTGTCTACTCTCTCTCAGCTTGAAGCCATTATCTCTTGTCCTATTGCTACATGTTCTTGCTATAAACCTGGCAGATCTTCATAGCTATGTGGCAAGGATTAATAGCTAAGAGTTTCTAACCATATTTTATACCTCCCTAGTATCTGCCCTACAATTGTGTAGGGCCATAATCATGTCTGGCCATGCCATGTCTGGCTCTGCAATGGACTAGAGTCATCTCATGAGGCAGGTCCTAGCATGGGGTTCCATTTGAGTCCTTCCAGAGAAGAATGGACAGCAAGAGTCAGCCATGGCAGCTGTGCAGGATCCCATAGAACTACTTGAGTACTGATGTCACCCAATCCTGCTGCTGAGCCCCAGGTGGTTTCCTTCTTGCCCCAAACATGAAAGGGAAATACAGCTTCTTAATTTGCAGAAAGAAGATACCAAGATGTCCATGTCCTCTGCAGAGAGGCAATAGGCTATACTAAATTATAAAGTGCAGGAAAGAACTGTTTTGGTTGTTTTTATGAGAAAATCAAGTTTGAGGTTATGGGAATTCCATAAGGGACAATCTCTCACAGCAGTGAAAGATTATAAAACTGAATTACAGTTCAAACCAGTAAGTGTTACATTATGCACGGAGACACGTAGACTGTAAGGCTTAACAATACACCAAAGCCGCCAACACTAGAGCAAGGCAAAGGGCCTCCTTTCAAAATTCAGTTTAACAGTGCCTAACACAGAATGAGTAATAATGTTAAGCAACACAGAATGGACCATAAAACACTGCTATATGCAACAGCTATTATCCCATGTGCTAATCTTCGTATCACATTATTTCCTCAAATAATCATAATATTGTGCCAACAGCCCCTTTATTCCTGCTCATTATTTCTCAAGCTGGCTTCCTTCACAAGGAGTAGGGCTTGCACTAACAATGCCCTCAGGGTCTGCAAGTGAAGCCGCGCTCGGCATACCCAGAACAGAGGAAGTCTTTTTCTTTGTCCGTTTCTTTAGTTGTCTGTATTTTTTCCTTCATGGGATTACAAGGTAGTAACAAAGATTTTCATGGAAAACAACAAAGAAATCCCTTATCATCACAAGTCTTTCAGGCACTGACCACTCTTCTGGTTTGTCCCCATCACATGTTTTTTCCCGTTGTTCTCATTTCTCATCAGTCGGGTTCTTACGTTTGCATCTCTCTTGGTGCAGTCTCTGCTCTAACACTGTACAGCATGTTCCTGCTGAGAACTATCAGCTCTGACTTTCTGCAAATAAAAAGCCCTCTTGCCATTATTTTGTCACACTTTCAGCTTCTACTAAATAACTAATTCACGACAATAAACCTCCTGGTTGCCATTACAGGCAGGCTGCCAAGCAGTTTAGATGCAACCTGTGTTATGTTGTTTTTATAAAGGTTTCCCAAACCCCAATGTGAATAGACTTGGGAGTTGAGACTTAAAGTAAAACATTTGCTTAATTTTGTATTCAAAATGTTACTATCCAGAGTTGGAAATGTGAATGTAACGATTTGGGGCTCCTATGCCAGCACAAACAAATTTGTCATACACAAATTCAAATGTCTTTTGTCTGCATGGAATAAGTTAAAATAAAAAAGATCATCTTGTCCTTTGCATCTCCCCATCTATCCATGTGTTACAATTTCTGGCAGAGGATCTGGGACAGGGCAGGGGCAGTTGGTGTTTTTACAGGACCTAGCATAACGGGAGGGGAAAGTAAACAACAATGAAGATGCCATTTGAGATCACAATGAGCATGTGCATAGCAGGCCAAATGCATCCTTTCTGTCATGCAAAAAAACAAAGCCCTGGATGTTGATCAGATGGCCCAGGTGTAATATGGATAAAGTAGAGGGAGGAGGTGGGAGCAGGGTGGGAGCTGAGTGGCCTCTGGCTGGGTTGAAGGAACTAAAATGGTTTTGAGCAGCAGAATGCAAACTGTGTTTTGGAAAACTTCCTTTCAGTGACCTCAGAAGGTTAAAAACCATCCCTCATGGTTTTCTACACTCCTGTTTATGACTTCCATCACAACACTGTCCTATCAACCAAGGGAGAATGGTTCCAGCAAGATTTTTCTTCCACTTGTGTGCTAACCAATTTATTGACTCATGGATGCCTGTTCCATCTGTCTAACAACACAAGTCCATGGGTCTTTGCAGATTTCATGCAATAAATGTGTCAACCATTAACACTCCCTCCTGTTGGGCTCTTGAGAAGATAAAAATCCCCTCTTTCTGCAGTAAATTTCTGCTATAAATCCACAGGTGCAATTGCACACAATCTAATTTCTGGCTCCTGGGCCCACATTCATCCTTGTCCAACTATTCCTCTTGACTGAGTTGATTAGATTATAGACAAGGGCAGGCACTCTAAATGCAAGGTCATGGAGCTTAAATTAAATCTAAAGGAGCTGCAGTAATATATATAATAGAACTTCAACATCTTTGCTGTTAAAGAGCTGGGGACAAGGTGCTTACCTGGCTGCACTCTGAAATCATTTAGCCTTGTGAAGAGTGAGTTGGCTTGGTCCTCCTTTGGAAATCCTTAGGGACCTGGCTTCCAGAAATGCTCATACTCTGCTCCCACAAGTCAGGTTTCTGGAGCCACTTGAGGTTACCACAGGTACTGTGTAACCTACAGGTGACATGCTGTGCCCATCACTGCCATCGAACAGCCAAGTAGAAGGAAACAGGAGGAAACAGCAGAGCAAGCAATAATGCTGCTGAAAGTCACAGTGCAGCTCACTGTACACCATGTCTGGGCTGCAGTGTATAGCATAGTGTAGGGTGTCACACTGGATGCAGAATGAACAAACTTGGACCAAGATCCAGATGCTTCTTTTTTACACAGAGGTCCTTGCCTACTGCAAAAGAGATTTGAATGCCTGATAGTCTAAAAGGCTTGTTAGCCTGGTGTAACGTGCAGTTATTTTATGCTACAGACAAAACAGCTTGCAATTTTCAGGCTATTGTCTTTTCTTTCTTCCTTTTAGAACAAATGGATGATGGAGTTACACCATATGTGACGCACACTGCTTATTTACCAGGAACAAAAAAGGCCCCTATTTCCCAACACACAGAGACAACTGAACAAGCTTCTGTGCTCAGAGTTCCAAGTCTTGGTCTCATCAGCCATCAGCCCAAAAGCCCTCCCTGACGAATGCTTCTCTGGCTCTTTCTCACTGCCTTGTTTACCTTCCTTGCTGGTATTTCTGCTTCTCAACCCTCTGCATCTAGCTTTATCCAACCAAGCATTTTCACTTGGATCCCTATAATATTTTCCCTGTTAACAGGAATTAGAAGTGAAAAACTGAGATTCATGGGAATTAGAATGAGAATGAAGTGATTTGGCAGAACTGGAACAGGGTTTCAGCTGAAAAGCTGACCCAGTAAAGCCAGGAGAGCAGGGCAAGAGTGGTATGGAAAGGGTAGCTAAGCTGCATTTTTCTAATCTGATTTAGACAAAGAGCCAGGAGAAGCAACACATCAAGCAGAACAAATGCTGAATGCTCATGCATTTCTTAAATGTACTGTCATTAGCTTACAGCTCAAACCCAGAATGGTTCTGAGTATTTAAATAGAAGCCACTAAAATTCTAGACCTGGGTGTGAAATTCTGCTTTCAGCTAAGAACTCAGGCAAAACTAGAGCTGGCCTGATGCATGAGGAATAGAATAAGAGCCATTAACCATGTTAGCTTCATTGCTAAAATAACCTGCATTAATGCTGAAGCCTCTGCAGCCTTGCCAGCCACCCTGGCTCAGCCCTCATCCTTGTGGTGTGCACAGCCTATTTTGGACAACTATTGTCACTATTTAACTGCACAGAGCAACACCACTCACAGTCGGGATGGGGGGTGTGATGCAGCAGATGAACAAGAGCAACCTCAGATATAAGTCCTGAGAGGAAGCCAGGACCTTGTCTTTCTGAATGCAGCCCGTCCTCCAAGAGCCCGAGGGCAGAGAAAGCTGCATGACTTCTTACAGTTTCGGAAAGAGGTGAGCTGTAGCAGACAGGCTGGAGTTAAAAACTGAGATTTCTCTCTCAAGCATTTGAGCTGAAGCAGAAAACATTTAAGCATGTGTTATTATGGGAGACAGGATGCTGCAGCAGGGCTGGGGGCACTGGTGCCCCTTGGCGGAACCCCTGGGAGCCTTGGTTCTCCCTGGAGCTGGCTGTGGGGAGGCAGAGCAGTACCAGGCAGCATGGCAGCATCCTGGCATTCCACTGGCCACCGGGGCCTGTGCAAGTCCAGCAGGTACTACAAGTGCACCAATGCTGGAGTGATGCTCTCCAAAGCAGAAAGGAGGTGGGCAAACAGGGAATATAAGGGAGGGAGGAAAACATCAAAGAAAAGGAGCAGAGGCATGAAAAAGGAGAACTGAGGAAGAGTGGAGAAAAGCTGACACACAGAAACAAGGGAAATATCATATGAAAACTAACAAAAGAGACAGGGAAATCCTGCCTTGCAGGTGCCTTTTCTTCCCTTTCACCTGCATGTGTCCTTTGACTTCCACTGTGGCTCAAGATCAAGATTACAAAGTCACAAAATTTGCAGGGGAGCATGTCCAGGTTTTCCTTCAAACTAGAGTCAGTCCCATCAACAAGAGTCCTGATCAATAGCCATAATTTCATTTGATCTAGGTGTGAAGGTCAGGCTGAATGAGATCCCAGGTCGGTCCAAGGACACAGCACAATACACGCTGCCAAAAGGAGCAAAATTCAGCCCAGTGATCCCTGTACAAGGTGGCTGCTTTATTATTATTATTATTATTATTATTATTATTATTATTATTATTATTATTATTATTATTATTATGAAGAAGAAGAAGAAGAAGAAGAAGAAGAAGAAGAAGAAGAAGAAGAAGAAGAAGAATATCCTTTATGGAATAAGACACATATTCTGTCTTGGGAACAGCTGGTGGATGCTGATACATTGCTTTATGCCATGTCTCTGCTACATCATTGTGCCAGCTCCAACCCAGTCAGCTCAATTCCTGCCATGTAGATACAACTTAAACCAGCATCAAAGTCCTTTCCCTAAACACCCTCTGTATGCCTGTGCAGGTAGGCTCTAAATGGTCCCCTTCAGTTTTGGGAAATGTATAATGTTCATCCAAAATATGCCATTTATCATACACCAAACACATCCACATGACTTCTGGGAGCATTTGTTTGCAGGAGTTTGACTGCTGGCATCCATGTGAAAGCAGTATGGCAGAGATGCCCTGCTTAGAACAACCTGGCTAATCTTTATGTCTCCATAACACTCTGATGATGGCTTTGTCCATGAAACCAACCTTCATGGTGCTTGCAGGGAAGTGTGGGGTGAGTGTATGGACCAGCGAAACTACTTAGAGCTGGGCTGGACAGGTGCTGGTGAACTCATGTGGAAGCCCAGCTGAGTCCCAGAAGTCAGGGAGCAAGGGAGGGTTTGTGACCTTCAGGAGAGATGTGGGCACCAGTTCTGCCAGAGCAGATGCTGCTGGGGTCAGGACTTGGTGGCCATAGGAAGGGCAACTCTCAGCCTACAGGAAGAAGTGATGATTTGGTTGTGAAGTACAAGACCAGAGACTGTATTCAATAGCAAACAAACAAAAAAACCCTAGATGTAAAGGGAGGCAATACAGCTGTAAATGCTCTGCCCTGCAACAGAAGCACAGGGAAAGTCAAAATAACCTGGTGAGAAGGGACAGAGGTCCCTGTCCCACCCAAGGGCTATGGTTAGGAGTTGTGCTCCTGAACCCTTGCTCACAGGATGTGAAAAGACAACATGGCAACAACAGTGAAGAGGCAAGAAATTCAACCTGTAACAGCCCAGAACAAAAACTCAGCGTCTATGTTTGCACTACAGGGAATAAAGCATAACCACCTAAAACTGAGGACAACAAGACAAACCCAATGGAGGGACACAGAGGGTTTGTTGCCGCTTGTTTTTTCCCCACAAGAAGTGTAGATGTGCTTCTTCCCCCTTCACACCTGGGGGACCAAGGACCTAATGGCTGATCTCTCCACTCTCTCCAGATGCCCCAAAGGCTGTGTGTACCTGTGTGGGTCTGGGCCGTCCCCCACCCCACCCCGATGGCCTATGCCACTGATCTGTCACAGACCCAACAAGACGAGTTTGCTCTGTCACACAAAACTGTACCCCTTGTGTGGCAACTCCTTTTTCAGTCGCCCCCCAGCCCCCACCCATCTTAATTCAGGTTAAGGCTGGTGGGAAATGACAAATCCTTCACATGTAAATCTTAACACTGGCTTGAGTTTGTTGAGAAACCGTGGTGATTTATGGGGGATTAGCAGATCAGAGCTGAGGAATGTAAAGAGGTTTAGGCTAACTAAGTGGAAAGCTTAGAGCTGGGTCATGGAGAATTTGATGCAGGCTCAAGACTCTTAAATGGTGTGCAATAAAAAGTAGAACAGTAAAAAGGCATGCATTTCAAATGTCCCTTGTAGCATGAGAAGTTGTTTTCCTGTGTTACAATCTGGGAAAAAACCTTGGCAGCCTTCTGTGTATTCCTGGTTCCTAAAGGCTAGCTTAAACAAAACACTAAAGGTGCATTTCTTTTGGTGTGTTTTTATTGTTTGCAATTACACTCTTCCAACAAATGGATGGTTAGTATGATAGAAAAGGTAGTGAAGTCAGAAGGCAGCAAGTCTCTATGAGATGTTAAAGGCAATGCAGTAAAAAAAAGGGTTAATAAGTCTTTCTATGGGATAAGAAACTGAGCCAAAAACCCCAGCAAATAGGAAAAATGTCTTTTTTCAATCAGGATAGGGAAAGCATGAAACAACCATCTTGTGCCTTGCTTAAGATGTTTTTCCTACTTTGCTTTGTGGTTATTGTGATTTTTACGGAGCACTGCGTTGTAAGCAAGCACATGACACTTTCTGAAGCTTAGAGCTTAATTTCAAATCCCCAGACTCATAAACCAGCAGCTCCTCACTGAGCTTGTCAACAGCTGCCTTCTGCTTTTGGCTCGGCCCAAAATTTTCAGGCACATCACTGGCCCCACGCATCGCCTGCACATCTTGCCCTGCACAGAAGAGAAGTCCTGCCCTGCCCCTGTGCAGGGCAGGAGGGAACAAGTGGTGAATATCAGGCAGGCAATCAAATGCTGAGGTTCAGCAGGCCAGGTAAATAATTACAAATAGGCCAGCTCGAGTAAAATTGTTTGGAATGACGCAAGTTGGTGCAAAATAATATTCATGTCAGAAGCCCTGACAAAGCCAGTGGTCTCACTGCAATTACTCATGAGAATTACATTAAGCAAAACAAGACCCTACTTATTGCAAAACATTTATACATTTTGCTTCCCTGTATTAAAATAACCTATTTATCCAACTAAAGATGAATATTTCTTATACAATGTGCAGTAAAACTTCAGAGCACTGCTAGACAGTTCTCTTCCTGAATTACCATCTTTATTTTTTTCACAAAGTCAAAATTTCCTTTAATTTCATCAACTGCAAGACAAGAAGAAGAGCAATTAAGTTCAACCACATAAGCTTTTTAATGTGGTTTCAGGGGATTCTTTAATGTTCATATGTTAGCAGATAAGCCATGCATCCACCCATCCACTTAATTACAGGCCTTGTAACTCCAGTCACTCTGTTTTTTAATTTAATTTGCTGGCCAGTTAGAATCTGAAGAAATCTTTGCCATAACATGCCTACCACCTGCAACTTCTACCGTCTTCACTATGAATTTCCAAAATGAACAGTTCTTTACAACTATGAGACACTGTGAGAAGGTTTATTTTACAGCACTTCATTCTTCATCCTAGTCTAGAGGGCAAGAAATAGCACTTTTTTATCCTGAACTCCAAGCAGAGACAGATGCACAGAGAGTTAAACAATTATCCTTCACCTCCGTTAAATATAATCGGTATTTTCAAAAGTGACCAGTTATTCTCACTTGACTTTACTTCCAGATGCACAACCCAGGACCCTTGAAGAGGACCTGTTTCTGGAGACTGGAGTGTGAACAAGGAGCTCTGGACATCTCAACCTGGACACTTTGCTTCTGATTTACTCTTCTCTGAAAACAGGAAGTGGAGCCAAGATAGGCACGGAAGAGCCAAGCAGAAGAACCCACCTTCCTGAAGGAAGCTCTCTCTGCCTACC
>JAOXXN010000001.1:81965691-81976459 GCA_026770055.1 Myrmophylax atrothorax
GGAAGCTCTCTCTGCCTACCCAGGCAGGGCAGTGTTTCTCTTTCCAGTCCCTTGGATCATTAATTGCAAGTAATTCAGTCAAACTGTACTGGTTAGGATATTTCAAGCCATCCTTCAGTGACAAAGCAATGTATACTTGCCTAATAATCCTGAAATTACCATGGACTTTGACTGAGCAGAAAGCTGGAGCTCAGTGTAATGGGGTGAGACATTCACCACTGAGATGTGAAGGTTACTTGCTGAAGTACAGTTATTTGTGGCAACTGAAAGAAAACAACCATCAGGATACTAAAAAAGAAACAGACCTAATTAACACATGGCTCCTATAATCACTTATTGGGTCTCTGCAGGAATCGTCAGGGAGCACTTATCTGACCCTAGAGGGGGGACAAACACAACTTACTGAAACACATTTTACTTTGAAAAAAAAAAAATAAAAAAAATAATTAATTTTAGCACAAGTCTTTGAAGAGCTATGGGGCTTGAATGAGCTGCCTTAAAGAAGCTGATGCACTCTTGGGCATGATACCCCATACAGAAAACTGTGTTTCCCCCAGCACAAGGTGAATTTCTGCCATTTGACACCAGTGTCAGTAGAGTCATGGCAAAGAAGAGAAACTGGCCTCTGGCTCTCTGATTGCTGAAGATCAGTGCTCTGAGGCAGCTGCTAAGGGGTTTTTTTTCCTCTCTGCATCAGCAGCTCCCAGGGCACGAATGCTAAACTGACTTAATAGAACACAAAATCCATATGGGGAAATTCATATGGCTTAGCACTTCAGACCTGGAGTCTGCACTGCCAGCGACACCTGTATAAACCTCAAAGCAGGTATCACTAGAGCTTGTGTTTGGCTTGTTGGGACAGGGAGCTGTGCAGGAAGGATTAAGCACAGAACTGGATTGGGCAAGCAGTAATGTAAACCTCAGTTTGGCCACAGAGTGGATGGGGTGGGAAGTGCTGCAAGCAGTATGACATGTCTTTGTAACAAACCACAGCTGGTGTCACTGCTGGAACAAGCAGATGGGTTTGGAGGAGAGACACTTATGCCCTTGTGGTGCCATACGCCAACCAGAAACTACCTTGCTCCTAGGGTCTGGGTTTGGGGACAAGTAAGTCCTTCATAAGGATCGGGCATGGCCCTGAAGGCACAGCAGCCCAGACTGAGCAAAGAGGTGGTTTGCATTAGGAAAGGTGCAAG
The DNA here is from genome assembly GCA_026770055.1 of Myrmophylax atrothorax. NCBI lineage: Eukaryota > Metazoa > Chordata > Aves > Passeriformes > Thamnophilidae > Myrmophylax > Myrmophylax atrothorax. The sequence continues at coordinate 81,966,888 of JAOXXN010000001.1, forward strand.
GTAATGATACTGTGAACACAGGTAGAGCAGGCCAAGCTCCAGCTCTGTTCCTGACACTGCCAAATGATGTCAGCTTGTGAGGTGTGTTTCCACCAAAAAGCTCATTTGAATGAGTGGAAGCAGGGCACAACTGGAAGGAGCCAATGCCTGGCACCCTGGTGGCACATGGGTTAAGTTTCCATTTACCAGAAACACTTTCAGGCTCTTCCTACCATTGGGCATGTCAGGTTGTGGTATTTTCTCCTCTCATCCAGGCTGTGAAAGGCACAGTGTTAATATCCCCTTACAGAGATGATTTTGAGACACACCTAAGACAAACCCCATCCTTCATGGGTATTCAGAAGTCCAATAGCTATGCATGACTTATGCAAGGTTCTGTAGGGCATATGTGGTGAGACACAGATGGGACTTTGACCTGTACCAGCCAAGCCCTAGTGGTGTAGTGATCAGCTAAATTACTGCGCTGACATGCTGATTCTCTGCTAACAGATACAACTCTTGCAAGTCTTATTTAATCAATATCTGTCAGACTCTTAGGTGGAAGTTTCTCTAGATATAGACAGTCCCAAATCAATCCCACGCTTACTCATCAGGGCAAGGACTATCGTAAGATGAGTGTGTTTGCACTGCACTTAACGACTGGAGCCTTGGCTCTGACTTGAGATCATGGTCCTCCTGCAATGTAAATACAGAAGAGTAATGATTACCAGGAGAAGGGTTCTTGAAAGGTTCCATCTCTCACAGCAGAGATTTTTGACAGTCAGTGACTCAGTGTTCTGCCTTTCATAACCGTAATGACTCACAGCCCCGGGACAGAGAATGAGTGCAAGACAGTGAGTACTGTTGTTCCAAAGCCCATCAAAATAAGCAAGGTCATTTTCAGCATTTAAATAAAATAACAAGCCATTGGATTAATATGTGTGTGTGGGGGGGGAAATGCACAGAAAAAAAAGTAAAAAGACGGATGAGTAAATTTTCAGATAATAAAGTTCACAAGGAGATGGAAACTCAAATTTTACAACCACAAGCAAGACAGATCAGAAGCTTGACTTTGATACCATTTGCTCAGCTATAAATCAAGATTAACCCCATGTGGATTTATAATGGGGTAAGTCTGGCATACAATAAGACAAGGATCAGGCTTCAAGCATGAAGTGCATCTGGGTACCTTCTGCATTGCCTGAATCTATGAGGATGAGAGGGACCGTTTCTCACCACTGTGTGGCCTTACAACTTAGAGACACAGCTTATGTTAAATAAATTATCTCTGAACATGTAGGAAGGATGGCTTAGACACAGCAGGTAGTGTGTATCAGCTGTAACACCCTCTGGGGTATGATCTGAATGATCTGCAGCTCCTCGAATCAGATGTCAACAGTATGGGTTGAGATGGCTGATGCAATGCAGTTTTGAATTAGTAAACTCGAGGAGGAGAGCTATGCTGGTTTCTGAACAAGGTGGACTCTGATTTTTTATGTGTTCCTAAAATGGAAACCTGCCTGGCTAAAGGGTCTGGTTTCTCAGAATTGCTGAGTATCTACGAGCAGGTCTCTGGGTATTCAGTGCACCTGAAAATCAGACCAGTCAAATGATGCCATCTGGGAGAAGAGCCTCTTTAGTGGGACTGACTCTGAGTTCTTGTCTGTTGCACAAGACTTCTGAAGGTAGCTCCCACAAAAGAAGAGCTTTATGTGTGGATGTTCCACACAAATGAGTCTCCTTCCTCTTTCACAAAGTTTGTGCACACTATTTGTTTTCTGTCTTTCACACAGTAAGTTACAGCAGAAGGGGAAAATGATCCATCTCAGCTGATTGACAACTGGACAACATTTCTATCCTTCCTAAGAGGACACATGATACTCTGTCCCTGTCAAAGAAGCATTTCGGCCAGTAGCATGCTTGGATCAGTTTCCTAGATCACAGAAAAGCTGTTCCTTCTGGTTGGTGTCACGTGGCCTGATCCTGCTGGCCCTGCTCAGGCAAAATGCCACTGGTGGATACTCTGGAGTGCTGGAGGTCATCAGAGAAAAGGGTCTGCTTTGGAGTAAGGTGACAAATGCTGAGGAGTGAATGCTTTCCAGCCTGGCTGCAAGAACAAGCACGGCCCAGCTTGCCCCAGAGGAATCTGTGATTCTGTGAGGGGCAGTTCCCACCCAGACCCCAGCCACTGGAGAAGGCTTGTTTGACATCCTGTTTGCAGAGGGGGCACTCTGATATCTCAGAGGGAAGACCAAAAAAAGTTGTGAAATGTAGCCTACATGGTCATTGATTAAGCATGATGTCTTTTAGTGTTCCCTGGTGCTGCACGTTGGATCACAAGCCCTGTGCACTACCCTTGGGAAGAGGAAATAACACCTACAAACTTGCAGAAGAATAAGGGACAAGCTTGACATTTGACTCCTAGTGGTAGGCACTACCTAGGCAAATATTTGTAAAAGATAGCTCTGGCTCTTTGAACAACGAAGGGAAGTGGAGGGGCAGGGACTTGCCCAAGGTCAGCCAGGCAATCTGCAGCAGATTCAGAGACCTTTGGGTTCCAACCCAGCCCCCACACTCCAGACAGTGCCATGTTTCACCAAGAACCAATAGCTTCACACCTTGCTTTCCTGTGTTAGGTTTTCTTTCTCCTCTGTGCTTGGACCTTTCTTTGAAATCCCTAGTGTTCTCCCAGTTTCTCAGATCATGTTTCTATTGTCTTAAGCAGTGCTTCTGGGTGCAGTTGCTTGGATCACTGAGTCCAAAGAATCTGAGACCTAGCAATAACATCATCCTTCAAAACATTTAATCAACAAGTCTTTCCTCTCACCTACTGAAAATGCCATAAGGCTTATAAAGGTTATTTCCTACAAACGACCTGAAGTCCTTGAATCCCACCAAAGACTGGCATACAAACAAGTATTTAATGGAAACCAGAAGTTGCTTCTCCATAACATGGAATAGGTCACTAGGATTTCTGAGACATAGTGTTCTACCTGGAGTATAAGAAGTGGAACACATTAATACCTGGTATATTGTCGACTTAAGCTTCCCATACATCAGAAGAGAGAATGAAGCTGACTTGCATTTGGATGAAGAAGAAGGTAAGCCATATGTTTCCCATGGATAAGTTCTGGTCCCAGGTCTAATATGACTTGACACGATGTTTGCCGAAAGCTGTGGGATTTGCCATTGACTTCTCTAGGCTTTGGAAGGGCATGTAGTTCAGAAGGACCAGAATGGTTCCAGCCCGATACAGGCATTTCAAAACCCCACCAGGAAGGTTTTAGTTCTGGCTTTCAGTGTTTTCTAAGTGGAAACCAGGTGCTACAGTAATACTACAGAAACCTCATAAAATCCCACTTCAAGCCTTGCTTATCTAAATATGAGAAACAGCTCCTGCTCTACAATACTTTCTGATCTACATTTTACCTGAAGCCTGCAGATAATTTGCAATAATGTGCTTGGTCTGCACAACAGCCACCCACTCTCACTTGCCCACTCCCCTGTACACAGGAGGAAGAGGGAGAGAAGAGCAGGTCTGTTCTGCAGAGAGAAACTTCCAGAAACTGCTCTTTTACTACAAAAATAATTGTTGCTTAGCAGAACCCTCCTTGCCCCATATTTTCTTTAAAGTCCTCTTTGTTTTCCAGATCTGTGGTGCAGAACACCAGCTGTGTTGAATCAACTGATAATTGCACCCACGTTGCTCATATAGAGCTCCACATCATCCTTGAGGTTCTGCTGTATCCCAGGTGTGTTCACTTTTTCTCCTGCTCATCCCAGGAGGATTCTTGAGGCACAGAGCACTTCTGGCTGCTTGTTGGGCTCCTTCCCTGCCTACTAGCAAGAGAGAGCTGTGATAACTTCTCTCCATGCTGTGTTTCTCTGCTCCAACAGCCCAGCCAAGCAGTCGGGCGCAACTCCTGCACCTGTGCTAGTGCTGCCTAGGGCTGACAGGAGGTTTCTCACACATGGGGCACAGGCCCTGGTATGGTCCACTACCACAAACACAACAGTGGTAACAAAAATCAGTAACAAATGCATTTCTTCCCCAAAACTTAGGTCAGATTTTGTCTCTTCACATTTAGAGCTGCAAGTTGTGGACATCTAGGATTTTTGTGACTGTCTTTCACTTGAAATCAATAAACAGTCAACATACTTCATGCTTCTAGGGTGAAAATGCAGCACAGGGCAAGGTTTTTCTTTTTTGAAGCAAGAGGGTCCAGTGTTGGGATGGAAAGGCCTTGTGGAGGTAGAAAGCTTTGCAGCCCTTCCTCAAGGTTATTATCCTCTGAATTCGCTTGGAGAGGGTCATCAGTGAGACCGCTGTGCTGGTAACCTCAAGTGGCTTTATCCAGGTCTGCCAGCAGCTAACAGGCACCACTTGGAAAGCAGGATGGACATTCTGCTGGTGGCCTGGTACAGCCATCAGCTGTCTGGATGAACCATAAAGGCACTGCTGATAAGGCATGCAGTAGAATGGGTGATCCAATACAAGCAAAATAGTAAGTAAGGAGAGGATTATAAAAAGCAATGAGGATCCATTCAAACAAAATATGCTTTAATAAAGCCTGATTTGGATCTCCCAGTACCCAGAGCAAAGCTCAGACAGTTTAAGACCAGAGCTGAGGAGCATCTCTCCAAAGCACACGACAAGAGGCCTTAAATGACCTTTGGATATTTAAACAAGAGAATGAGATTTTGCTGTGTGCTCCTGGGAATAACTTCATAAAACCAACCTGGGAGATGTCTAAGCTCTCAAACAAGAATTGTTTGTCATTTTTTACTATGAAAAAAACACCACTCATGGAAAATCCTGTGCAGACAAGTAAAATATCTGAAATGGTTAAACTGAGGTCGATTCTTCCTGCCAAAAAGGAAATCCCTGTTTGCCTGAAGCTGATGGCAATGTTCCGCTGTGGGAGTTTAGGAGGACAACACTTAAAGAATCTAAAGGTTGATAGGACTCAGACTTCAAAAACTTGAAGCTGCACAAATAACTTCCTTTCCACTTCTCCCAAGCTGTTGGTGAGGACAGAAACTGCCTCCTCCCTCACACACAGGAATTTTGGGGCTCCAGGTCCAAATTGCCAACACACAAGTTAGTAACCAGGTCCTCCAGCAGAGGATGTCTCTTCCCCTGTCCTGCTCCACTTGAGGGGCTTGGGAGCTGGCCAGAGCTCAGCACTGACCCTCCACCACACTTGGTTGAGTTTCTTCTTCAGAAGTGGGATGTTTGGGGCTGAGAAGACATTAGGGTCACTGCTCAGCCCTCACTGGTTACAGCAGGCCATCAAGTCTGAAGCCGGGCAGGAACAAGACAAATGTCTGAAGGACAAATTAGTCCTGTTTTCCCCAAGAAAACAATGATTTCCTTCGAAGTTCATCACATATGCATGCAGATTACATCAAGAAGTGGCAACATTCATCAAAATTCATGTAACTAGCTTGGATAAACATGGCCATCCTGAGTCCTACCAAAATCCCTGTATGTCCTATGCAGCAGAACCATACTGCTCTGTTCACACGTCTGCCACCCTGTCCCAGCAGAGCTGGGTCTACTCTAGGTAAATTGTCTAGTGAAATTAGAGATATTTCCTTCACAGTCCTTAAAAATCTGCCTCCAGCACATGCTGATCCCCAGTGTGGCTGCTACCCCTTTTCCAGGCATTAAACACCCATATTTACTTTGGTTCCTTTTCCTCAGCTATTGAACTTTTGATTCCTTATGTCCAGAACTGAATCACTGCTGGATCCCTCCTTCTCTGTGAAGCCAGACCCAGCTGGTGCTTAGAGGGACGCACAAATTTTGCTGTGGTAACTCACAAGAAACCCAGTTTAGAGAGGGTCCTTGTCAATATCAACCACAGGCAATATTGCAGTCCAAGATTGTGTGCATTATTGTTACAGGAGCCATCTGCAGATGGAAATTGGCTTCTTGCTCTCTAAGCCCTGAAAGGGAACATATGGCTGAATGACTGCAGAATAGACTCCAGATTCAATTTTTTCCCCTTCAATCTAGAGGGACTTTTATCCAGATTTACCTGGGGTCATCTGCACTGGAACTCTCCTTAAACTAGATGTCATTGGTGTTGGTGGTTTCTACTTGGTCTGTTCCTCAAAATCCTTTCACAACTGTCGCAGACATAAAGAAGTGGCAGATTTAGTGGGTGGGCTTAGGAGATTTCAGTCTTAAGAGATCACAACAGTGATGTGGTCCTATTCGCATCTTCCCTGCTTGCCTCCAGTTCCTCGACACCATCTGTTAGACTTAAGAAGCAAGATGGCAGATGCAGTGAGCTACCAGGGAAACAGGGCATGGAAGACCATGGGGTGGTCTTGTGCCTCTCTCCAGTCAAAGTTCCACTCCACAGACTCTTCCTTTCCAAGTGACTCTGTGAAGACTCATCCTAGGGATATGGAAACTCTCCTCACTAGGGCTGTTTCCAGGCTGACCTTTGCAGTTTACTTATGTCTAGATCTCAGCATAAACCCTTTCAAGACTTCACCCTGTGTCTTCAACAAACTCAAACCACAGATGGAACACACTACGGGTGGGTGCTGGAGAGAGGCAAGTGTGGCCATAGCACGGTGACTGCTGAAATGTAAGCACTTGGCTCTTATTTCTCATTCACCACTAAGCACCAGTATTCACCAAAGCAGAACAGGTAAAATCAATATTCTTCCAACATCACCCTTGACCAAGATGCCTCTGCATTATCCACTATTTATGGCAAACAGACATGTGCCACTCTGACTGGAGCAGAGACAAGGACTATTGTGTGAGCAAAGGAGTAAGAGCCAACTTGCATAGTGCCTTCTTTATCAGAGGAATTTGGGGGTTTAGAGGAGCAGAAGGTGAAATGCCTCTTCAGGACAGTGCACCAGCATGAGGCAATGAGCCAGTCAGTGTAATCCATATGTTTTCTTGTCTGAATGGCTCGTGTCCTTGGTCCAGGGGTATGAGCTCAGTCCTTCATCTTGATTTGTGCCGATGGTCACTGCAGGCAGTTGTACCACAGATCCTGGACTGAACAGTCCGAAGTGGATAGACAGGATGGTAACTGCACATCAGGTGCCAGCATGTCTCCCCCACATTAGCTGATTAGCCTGCCAGGCTTGTGATATTCCTTTGACCAATCAGACAGTTGGTATAAACAAACTATTGTCTCAGAAGTTTTAGAAATAAACCTTTTCACAGTAGATTCTTCCTAATAGGGTTTCTTACACCTTCTTCTGAAGCAGCATAAGTTGGTGCTTCATTGTTGTTCCCTCACCTGTGTCAAAATCACAAAGTGGGAGAATCCATGTACTCATGCAGATGGCAAGTGAATACCCAAAAAAGGGGATCCTAAGGACCTACAGCCCCTTCTCACCTTCACACCACCATTTCAGTGACTGCTGCCTCTTGACTGGTGTCACCTCACCTGTGTTCTGAGGGATTAGCAGAGGACTTAACGGAGGACTCAAGGGTATCACTATCATCTGAGTCTGTAAGATGAGGCACCCACCCAGGCACCCTTAGATCAAAGAGGATCCCACAAAGACCTCACATTTATTGTGCTTCCCCCCACGGCTGCTGGACCACTCTGTTCATCTACAGGGTGGAAGAATACACGAACCTCAAACCATATTCCAAGCACTCCACCACTTAAATAGTTTTAAAAGCAAATAATAACAGCTAGACACCAAGAACCAGATCCTGTGTGATGATTTAGCTGAAGGAATACCAGACATGTAACAGGATCTCTAACTGCAGTCTGCAAAACCATTGGCACTGTATGCTCAGATCTTCAGTTCATGTTCTCAGGTTGTCACAATATAATACACTCTATTTTTTCAGTAGTACAGAGATAAACCCTGTTTGTGAGAGTTCTTATTACTATTTAGTTTTGCACAATGATGATGAAGCCAAGTGGGAGTGCATAGGGTTGCAGGCAGTCTTAATTTCTTGAGCCAAACCTGAACTCCATGAAATCAAACTTGGAGCAGCAGTGTTTATATAGGACAGCATGTGGTCCTTCTGCTCTGGTGTGTGAGGTAAGCATCAAGACTTCTCAGCTCTGTAGAGGGGAAATAGGAAATACTTTAATTGCATGCATTCTTACTTTTATTTCCTTCATTTTTTGGATTATTATGTGTAGCCACAAATTTGTACATTTGTTACAGCCAGCTACTTCTAGCAGAGACCTAGGCTTTCAATATTCTTCAAAAATTTCTTGAAGTATTTTGGTTTTCTAGTGGTTTTCTTTTCCTGCAGATGAAATTTAAGCACATATCTGCAAAGGCTTCACATGGTCTCAGAACTGCATCTTACCCTCTGTCCATGTCTCAATCAGCCCCACAACTGTAAGGCTAGCACAAATACCTCTGATCAACACAGTTAATTACCTTTGGTGAAACTGAGATCAATATCTGTCCTTCATATGCTCTTTCCATCTCTGTTGAAAAGTTCTTTATGGGATGCCAGGGTCTCTTTGCTGGTGGGCTGGCTTTAAAATGTTTCTCTCCTTGGTAGTAAACTGCCTTTTCCACTCTTTTCTGTGGCTATATCTAGATTTCGTAGGCCACCTTCATAGGTGGTCTAATTTAGGCCAGATGCACACACTTGTTAACATGTCCGTGATGATACATAAAAGCTCTACATTTAGAAACACCTAATAGGGTATTTGAATAGTAAAAATTAAAAAAAAAAAAGTAAAATGAAGCTCTGTTCTGTAAGTCTATGCAGTAAAATAACTCAGGAAAAGGTAGCTTTTGCTGACTGCTGAAATGAGCATCAGGGAGGGTTTAGGTACTACAAACTAGTGAGAAGTAACCCTGATACTAGATCACCTCAGTCACAAATGCCCAGCTGAGTGCTGTACAAGCTCAAAGAAGCTTTGAGATCCAGGCTCAACAAATCACTCCAGATTTAATTGTCTTATTTATGGGGATAGCATCTTAGGAAACCTAGGGAAGCAGAGCCATGCATTTCTTTCAATCCCATTTGAATCATTCCAGTTCTAATCCTAAAACTCATTTTCAGACAAGCAGTTGCTGACCACAAGAAAATACTTACTGCAATTGCAGAACACATTGGGCAGTCTTGCTGAGCATGCATCTTTTGGGACAATGGATCAAATCTGGCCTCGTCATTGTGAAGGAAAGAGTTTGTGAATGTTGGCTAGTTATCTCATCTTTGCATACGTGTTGAGATTAGCTACCTAAAGAGGCTGTTCCAGACCAAGTGACAGTAGGTACAAGACCAAAACAACTGCAAATTGCAGCAAGACTTGGTTCTCACCTGTATTGGTGTAAATCTGGAATATCACTACAAGTCCTTTGGTGAAAACCAGACTGACTGCTATGAATGGGATTAGGTTCTGTAGGGTTTAAATGGTTATTGATTGACCCAGACAAAACTGAAAACATTGAAAATATCTGTAAATGTTTATTTTTTTTTTGTCAAAACCTCCCCACTGTGTTATTAAGCAGAGAAATGCTTATGTTGTACTATTTGCAGGGCATGAGAACTCAGGAGGGTCTCTGCACCCCTTCATATCAATTTGTGACATCTGATTTTCTATCTTGGAGATATTTCCCACTCATCT
>JAOXXN010000001.1:81986618-81997395 GCA_026770055.1 Myrmophylax atrothorax
GCAGGGGGTGGGAAGCGGGTAGAAGAAGGACGTTGAAACACCCCTTTTGGGTCTGTAGTTCTTCAGAACCCCTGGAAATTCTTTCACTTATTTCCTTGACCTTTGGACTGGGACTTCTATCCACTGAGGAGCACCAGCAGTGTCAAAGTTGAACAAAGGCTGCAAGATTTCTCATTAAGCTCATTTTGATAGATTGCTGCACCAGACTGGACCACCCAGCTCTCCCAGGACTAGCTGAGCTTCTCAAAGGGACCCAGGTATTTGACCAAGCAGTAATGAGTCAGGGATCACTAGGGACCAGAAAGGCTGATCACCCTTACAAATCCTGCACCCTACCTGGGCACAAAAACTGGTTCCAGCTAGTGTTGGTGAGTTAGGAGGTATCAGACCTTCAATCTCTTGCCTCTTGTTCCCATATCTTACATCTGGGATCTCTCTCATGTTTGTTCTCACATGGTCAGCAGGTCTGCCTGTATTCCAGCCTGGGAAGGAGGCACAACCACTCCATCCTGCTATGGTAACTTGTCTCTTGACTTGCTGCTGAGCCTGTGAAATGTCTAGGTAGTGACACTGGTGAAAATTCAAAAAATTGACCTGATTGCTTCATCCATTGTGCTCCCTTGCTGCTAGTAGTGCCTTCCCTCCTGCCCTGTTGCACATGCCAGGCATGGACTGGATGTGTGATCTATCTGGTGTCTCAGCATGGGGTCAAGGACAAGCTGGGAGCATGCCATCTTTCAGGGTACCACATGCAGTGATCCTTGCTCAGAGGCATCCTCCAAATCCCAACGTTGTGGCCTTCCCTTTATTCCTAGTTTGGAGAAGCAAATCACACAGGGACCAGGGGCAGGGTCCATTTGGCACTGCACAGGACACTTCATACCCTCTTCAACAGCTCCTTAGGTATAGACACTCCTTGGTGGCTGCATGGAGGAACAGAAGCAGAAGGAAGGATCTGCAAATGGCTCAAAGTGATGTATTGCAGTCAAAACTGAAGAGATTACTAGACTTTTTTACGAGGCAGACCATGCTCAAAAAAACACCTGTGATAAGGGGTCCCTAGCTTTGGAGAAGCTCAGTATATCGTCAAAATACAGATGATAAATGCAGTTTTCAGAGCTTTCTAATGAAGTTGAAAGCACTGGAACAGGCAGAGTTCTTAGCACGCTGTGGGACTTACATTTAATTTTCACCAGTAGGTCTCAAGGCCCTTCAGGACAATTATACCCACTCACGGATGGGGAAGTTGAGGCAGGGACAGAGGCAGCACACAGCCACCCTGCAGGCTGGTGAGCACAAGAAGGGAAAGCAGCAGGCTTCTGTTAGGACATATGATAGCAAAAATAGGCAAGCCTAATCTGTCCTGCCCTAATAGGGAAGCACATTCTGGGGCTTTAGCACTGAGATTAAATAGATCCTCCTTGCTCACTGCATCCCAGCACAGAAAGGAAGTACTTTTGTAAAGCTATTAGCTCCAGAGGCTGCATCAACAAAATATAGCAGAGTTGCTGGCAGGAACAGCATGAGCTGTCCAGGCTCCTTGAGGCATTAGGATGACCTGCAGTCATCCAAGGAAAAGCTCAAGGTGGTACAGAAATGAAATTACCTGTCAGAGTATGGTGACAGTCACACACATAAAGATTTGAAAATGTCCCTGGCTGCCACCACACAGTCTCTGCCCCATCTCACTTCTTTGCTCTTTCATTCTTCACCTGGTGTCTTCTCCTCACTTCTCCATCTGTGGGGTCCCATAAGTGCCCTTCCTCAGCCTTAATCATTACTTGGGCACACACTCCCCATTCAGTCCCTGTTGGGTGTTACCACTCCCTGCTAGCCCACTGCTAGCCCACTGCTTGAGCCCAGCTAGCACTAGCCCCTCCCAGGGGCAGAGTACTAGGCACACTGGGAGGGCCCTCTGACTCACTGTGGCAGTGGGTGCCACTCTTTGTCTGGGCACTGGGTCCCGTGACCCATCCCTTAGAGGTGTACAAATATGATGCTTGGACAAACCAGGACATTAAACTATGAAAACCACAGAGAAGAAATCAAGAGGTATTTTTCCCACTGCCTTCTGCAGAGCAGGGCTAGGCATGTCAAATTTGAGCTGTTTTAACTCTGTTTTCTTGGAATGTTGCTTTTCAGGCAATTCTGTACTCTGGTTGTAAACCTATGGCAACAGATCTGCAAAGATGACTGGGGTACGTGCTCCTACAGAGAACAGCAGTGCCAGGAATCCCTCCATGTTGAAGAGTTTATTTCAGTTTCCATCTGACAGGGAGAGTGCCACTTGCTCTTTTTCAGTAAGAGATGCTCAGAGGTAAGCTATGCTTTCCTGACAGTGTGCTCGCCTTTCTCCCCCACACTCCCCCTCACCCCTGTCAAACTGGATGAACTGGATGCCTTCCCAAGATACACCCCAAATTTAAAGCACTCTACTGCTGACATGATCTAATTCATGTCTCCCTTCATCTCCTCCATGTACAGTGACATAAACTCTTGTTGACTCCCAGGAGGACAGGCATCATGCACTGGCCTGTGGCCAGTCTGTGTGCCACCAGGAGCAGCTGGGCAGAGCTGGGTAGATGTTCCTCTTTGGAGGATGAGTCAGCAGCAGAGCTGGAGGCAACACTTCCCCGCCTGCAGGCTTGTGCATTCTCCATGGGGTGCCGATGCAGACTATCAGTCATGTTCCTCCTCTATACTCACAGTTTCCAGCAGGATCACAAGTAGCTTAGGACATGTTGTCAGAGTAAGATGGGGTCTGGAAATTACTGTAGCAGCAAGAGCAGCTCATATACTTTCAGTATGGGTCTGGTGCCCTTGACTGCAAAAAGATGGTTGGTTTACACTGATGTAGGAGCAAATTGACTCAACCTTAAAGAGAGAGATCATGAGGACCAAAGATGAGCTGCTCCACAGTATCTGCCTCTCCTCCCACTGAGGACTGGTGAGTGGCCTGCTTTGCCCTCATCCTTGAAGACCCTTGTCCCCTGCATCTAAACCTCCCTAAGGACAGGACTGCAGCATCTGGGGTTTTGAGGCCCTGCACAGGATTTGGTCTCTGGACATTCAAATGTACAAGAGCAATTTTTGGTCATAGGGCCTCAGTATTAATTTATTCAACTGTCATGGAAAGAAATTGGGTCATATTTTGAGAAGAATAGGATGTGTTTGCAAATAATAACTCTCAAAATGTCATTTATTCTTTTAGCTTTTAGTCTATTTGATCTGTGATAGTCCAGCACCCAGACTGACCTTTAAAACAAATGACTAGGTGTACTTTTCACCCAACACATAATTAAATTGTAGGTATGACAATTGGAGCGCAGTAGTTTAAACAAGTTCATAGAGGACAGATCTACCAAAGCCTGCTGAAAATAATGTTTGGGATTCAATCTCCAGGCCAAGAAGATCTTGGACTGCCAACTGTGAGAATATTTATCTCTTTCCTTGAAATTCTTGTTACTGACCAGATTGAACCTGGACTGAGCCGTGTGGACTTTTGCTCTGGCTGCAAAAGGTGGTACTTCCCTCTGTGCACAGCCTCTCTGCCATGAACATAAAGCTTTTTTCTCCAGTGCACCTTACACTGTAGAGCCACACTATAAGGTCAGACATCAACTTGTTCTGAAGGGGTATTTGCTTACTTGGGTTTTGGTTGGTTTTGTTTTGCAGAGTGATGCAGTAAAATAAAAAGGAGTGCCGGCTGGACTCCTGCATTATTCATCAGTTAGGCAATCCCAAACAAATGCCAGGTTGGCATTAGAGGGAGTTTCATGTATTACTCCTTCCTCAAGGAGATCTGCTCCAACGGTGCTAATTTGTATCCTCCCCAACAGGAGCCCATGTCTCTGTCTCTGACTTTCCAGGGTATAACCACATGGGAGTCACTTCTGGCTGCTCCAGCCACCATCCAGTGTGCACCCATGTCCTCCGTAGGCTCAAGGTGGGGGATGCAGGAGTAGTGAGGCAGCTAACGAGGTTGCAAGAAAAAGGAGAGGGTGGGGAGATGGATGAGTGAAATTGGAACAGGAAATGGGTACATTAGGTTGGATTTTCTTTTCACCTACAGTGGTACACAGTAAGATGTGCAGGGATATAGAGCAGAAGGTCACAACCCAGTAGAAAGCGTATGGAGCCAGTGGACATGTGCACAGCTATCCCTGTGTGGCACGCTGATGTGTGATGCACTCTGGGGCTGACTCATCCTCATGCTACTTTGGTGGATCCCCTTTGTTGTCAGGGCAGCAGCATCAGCACAAAACAAGGAATCACAAAGCAGCGATTTTTGGAGCTGGGGAGCAGTGTTTCCACTAGAATTGGCCTCTGTTTGCCATGGTCTTTGCTGTGAAGAACAAGTAAGTCTGTGGCATGAATTGAACTTTTAAACCCAGGCTGTTCAAGTGGGTTTGAAATTAGGACTGTCTTTACTTAATTAAAAATGAAAGGCTCTTTACAGCATTAAGCTACCCTTTGATACAGTTAAAACTGTAAGAAGGGAGAAAAACCAGAATCTGAGTTCAGGTTTGGAGATGTAGTTGTTTCACCTCAGTGGAGCACCAAGTTGTTTACAAAATTGCTGTTTACAACAGGAACAAAGCACCCTCAGATAAAGCCAGAAAACCCCATTTACCTGTGGAGAGAACTGGTAACAGGATGCCTGAGTTAAAATCCTTCATTCAGCAGGGCATACCAAAATGAGTTATTTTGTGCTGCTTTCTGTTGATTTAAAATGAGATGACACAGAGACAGATTAGCTAAAACCACAGACATTATAAATTGCAATTTGGTCTCAAAAGCTGAAATGCTTTGATCTGTGATTCAGTTGGGGCCAAACTGAAGCACATTTAAAGAGGGGGAAACACGTACAAGGGAAAAAGAGCTTCAACATAAACAACATTTTCTCAAATTACAGTAGCTGACCTGAATAAGTCTTTGCCATTATTTTCATCCAATGTTAATCAAGTCCATCAGGAAAGTTGTATAGCAGCATCCCCACAGAGAGATTCTACGACAAAACATGTCAGTCTCTAATATGTTCATTAAGTACAACCATAGAAAGCATTTCATCTTTGCTGTCCGGTTTGGGACTCATATTTGGTCTGGTCTTTCTGTGAGAAGTATGGTAAGACATTTTGGAGCTGATACATAAGCAATTTTTTTACCTTTTTTTTTTTTAAGTAGAGTCAGAAGATCTTTGATTTGGCAGGTTTGAAGTTTCTTAAGGGTTAAAAATATGCTTAAAGTTAAGTAGATGAGTTGATGTGTGCTGAAGCAAGAGAGGAACTGTCCTGCTCTCTGCAGAAAAACATTCCTCATCTCTCCCTCCCTCCCTTTGGAAAGGTTTCTATTCCAGGCAGCCCTCCCCAGTCTATACAGCAAATTGTGGGGCAAAACCCTGGCTCATTTTCTCAGCAACTTGAGCTCCTCTCATTGCTTTCTACTCACCTGCTGATCTTATTCTGTCTTTTGCAACCTTTTGAAATACTTTTTGAAATAATGTTTTATTTTCACTTTGTAAACAGACCTCTTTTGTGCTCCCAATCACCTTGACACTTTCACAATTCCTGCTTTTGCCAGTGTGAAAGGGCAAGTCACAGTGCAGAAAGTTTGCCAGCAAGGGACTGAGCTTGACCACCCACATGAGCTGGGCTGAAGCAGGGAAGTGGACACTGAAGAGCTGCAAGTCTCCTCAGGCAACAGCTCAGGTGCTGTGACAGGAGCTATGCTAGGGGACAACCCACATCTTTCCCAAACATCTGTGCAAGCTGCCTCAAGGCCTTGCTACATCCCAACATCTGAGTACATCCAACAGAGCCTCTCCGGAGCACAGCAGAGAAGAAATATCAGATTTGTTTTGTTTGTCACAAGTGGTTTAAAGCCAGAGGATTTTCCCACTTTCTAGTGTGTAAACAAAGTGCACCAATGTCCTTGTCCTGCTGGCCTTGTTTCTGCCTAGCAAGCATTAGCAGAGCCATCTAAAGAAGTCTTCCAGATACATCAGTGCTACTTCTCCCTTTACTGGAGGTACAGTCATACCCTATATTTGTTTGTACTGCTTTTCAGAGGCTTACCAGTACAGTGTTGTCAACATTAAATTTCATCCCAAGAAATGTCCTTCCAGATGAGAAAGGAGTCCTGGACTGTCTGGGATTATCCTAGTCTGGAGGCAGGAGGCTTTTGGCTGACGTTTCTGATGGTGGCATTTTGTGATCCAGTGGTCTAGTGCCATGTCTGCCATGGCAATGACTGAGTCAATGCACATCATAACTCACTCAGTTGTTTTGTCTCAGCTTCCCTTTGGCAAAAACCCAGCACTCATACATCACAGGATAATTGCATTGTTTAATGAGACAGTGGCCCTTGTCTTGCTCCTCTTTCTTTAGTTGCTCCCACTGAAGACAGACCCATCTTAGAGTAGGATTAGCAAGATTTAATGCATTATTCACACAGACCTGTGGTATGAAATGCTGATAAGAAAGAGCTTGAGTGGGAGAGTAAAGATGAACTACTTTGAAAAAGACTCAATTTGGAGAGATGGAGAACTTAAGTTTGGGTACCAATTCAATATATTGCTGAACCAAATGCCACTCTTTTGTGTGCAATTCCACTCTTACCACTCATATGCTTAAAATTAAACATATGCTTAAATACTTTGCCAGAGGAGGTCTTCAGAGCTCCACTAGCACTGTATGTTTTTGCTCTAAATTCACTGTAATTGTTTCTCACTGAATAGATGCTCACTGAGTAAGATATAAAAAGAGCATGGGAACAAAAGGGTCCTCAATCTGAGACTTTGATCCACATATTATTCAAATACATAATGACTGCTTTGATTTATGGATTTATAATTCTATTGAGGCATTCCGGAGATTACCCAAAACATTCCAGCTCCAGTCAATGCTGGAGGGTGTTACCAGAGCCCCTGCCTGGAATTAGATGGATAAAATTTAGTTGCCTGTTTGCTGCTGAGATTACATCACAGATTGCAGGATAAGAGCATGCTTCATAGCCATGCACTCACTTATATTTGGTGCTCATTCCAAAGGTTTTTTTTTTTCTCTTGTCACCTAAGAAAAACATCTGAAAGTAGAGACTCTCTTCTACCTGCAGTATCTAGAGTTTTGGCAGTATAACAAGACAGCAGACTACATAGTGGGTGTGTTGAAAGAAGGAGCAGATGGTGGATTGTTAGCACAAGGATTTAGCAATACATTTAGAAAACAGATTATTTTGGAAGATGAGAAATTATGAAGCATGATCAGCCCCCTCCCTCCCCTTTACTCCCACTCCCCTCCCCAAACATATCCCCACAAGATGTTAGGTTGGCCATGCACTGTAGGAGTGACTCAGCTCTGACACTGACTAAGATTTTTGCAAGAATTCAAACAGGTGACAGCTGTGAGGAAAAAAATGCCCTGCTTTTCATTTGTATCAATACTAGTTTGGATTTTAAAATTCATTTAGACTAACACAGCAGGCCCATCTATTTGGTAACTGAGAGGATTACTAGTAAAGGGACCTGGCCAGCAAGAAGGACTCTTCCTAAAAAATGGGGGCTAATCACCCAGGTCAGGACTTACTCTTTCTGTTTGCTCCCCATCTACCACCACTTTTGTGGGTAGAGGTGTTTTTCATTCAGTGGGAACTCAAATCTAGGATGAGGACTTACCTTCATACCTCCCTGGCTGTAAAATTTCCTTTTTCCCTGTCATTATGTATTGATTATATTGAGATATTTAGGTGTAGAATAAAGTGTGGTGGTTCTGCTGTGTGAGCAGAAAAGAATAAGATTTCATGAAGTGCTGAATGCCTCAGGTAATCCATATAGTCTGGCTTCTGGGAGAGAAAGAGCAACATCAGATAAGAGGGTCACCTGTACCAGTAGAGCCTAGGGATCCTTCTAGTTACATAAGGAGCTCTCTCTTTCTTTAAAGGTGGTTTTATCATGTGGAAAGGAGACCAGAGATGAAGGGTTTGTACTACAAATGCGTGAAACCCCTGACACTGTGAGACAAATCAGTTTTGGGTTCCTCTCCACTTCTGTGACTCTGGCAGCAGGACTTAGGGGTTAGTCAGAGATCAGCTTAGGGAGTGGCTCTTCACATTTCCCTCTGCTTGGCCATTGTGACAAAAAGGGATTTAAGAAGGACATGAGAGGGACCGTAGTATAATATCTGGAAAGCCCTTCAATGTGAGACAAGAAGCAGGAGCTTGACAGGAAATATGAGTGGTTTTTTGGTATGGTGCTACAAGGTCACTCTTGTTATCAACTTCTGTGCTCGACAGCTGCATCACATCAGAGGCTGCCATCACTGGTACAATAACAGGGACCCAATAAGAACATCAGCAGGGGACCTTGAAATGAAGTAAGGGCAAACCACAGACACAATACAGATCCTGGACAAAGAGTATAATTTTGATCCTTTACAGTTCATACTTTCAGGATCTCAAAGCCTTGAGACACAAGGGGGAGATTCACCTGGAAACCTAGATCACTTTGGATGTTTCAGTTTGAGTCATTCTAAACAAGAGGTCTAAAGTGAAACACGTACATCGTATTCTGAAGTTACCTATTTCTTCCAACAACTATACAAAGAGTAATTAGCTCAGATGTAGCATGTTACTGTAGACTTTTAAGATGGGTGAGATAAATGCCACCCAAAAATCCTGGTTAACCACAAGAAGTGTTCTCTTGGTAGAAAAATCATCAACCTACAATCCAATAAATAAATGTAGTGTGTTACCTATGCAGAAGAATGGTATTGAACACAGCTGTCATTTAGCAACACAGCATGACTTAAGGCCACTAGGGAGAAAAGCAGGCTGTACTGTCTACTTCAGCATGAAATGACACTTTAGTTCAGTATGTTGTTTCCTCTGCACCATCAGGTTAGTTCACGTCCCTTCACAACTTAAATGAATCCTTTGGTGCAGTGAGACTAGACATGGTCACTTGGGGCAATGTCCACCTGCCTGGAGATGACAGAACTAGGAAGGCAGATGTGAATTTTCTGATCATCAAAGCAGCTATATCTCAGTGGCTACCAGCAGCTGAGTGTTTGTGTCTCATTTTTGAGTAAGGAGTGGAGTATAGGAAACTAGGTCTTACATCATGTATTAACCACTACTTCAGCATTTCAGAGTGGAGGCACATCCCTCTAGAAACCACCTCTTTTCCATTCAAGCTATGGCTGTGTCCTTTTCACTATTCAGAATCCTGGAAGATGTTTCTTCTGGTTTTAGATAGACTGGTAAGTCTGGATGGTCTTGATCTCACAGCAAAGCCAGGTATTTATAATAAGGAAGGAATTGCTTTTTTGTGGATAGGGTTGATCTGGTGATGAAACAAACTCACAAGGTAACGCAGGACTCATCTTCCCTTGTGGAGGGTACTCCTAGGATATTGTAAATGTTGGAAAAACAGAATATGTCTTGCATCTGTGTTGTCTGTTGTGGATGAAAGCTGGTGAAGAACTCTCAGATCCTTGACTTAGAAGTGGTCAGCACTGCTTTTGAGGAAGATAGGATCATTTTGCTTTGAAGGACTCAATAAAGTGGTTTTTGCTCAAGATATTATTGCTGAGTATTTGCAATCCTGGTCACTCTGAGCTACAGTATTTTCTTTCTTGGATAAGATTGTGGAGAGGCATCTCTCAGAGGAGCCAAGTGCCTTTGATATCCTTCAACCTCCTCTATGGCCCTGGCTGAGAAACCTCTTTTTGGAGGCTTGTGATCACCAGGGACATACTGCCATTGGGCTGCTAGCTGTTTGCAGACTTCCCAGAGAGGGTTTTGTTGGGGTTTCTTGGGTTTTGTTCTTGGCGGGAGGGGGTGCGTTTGTTTGGGTTTTTGGTTTTGGTTGGTTGGGTTAGGGGTTTTGTTTGCTTATTTTAGTCTGTCTGGGGGGGTCTTTTTTTGTTGGTTTTTTTTTTTTCTTTTTTTTCCTCATGAAAATGCTGACCTGACACAGAAAAAAAGTACTTTGGGAATGGAATGATTCTGACAATACCCTGACAGAAACTAGGCAAGTTTCCAGTACAGCCCCACTTGCCAGGTGGGTTTCCAAACCCTCCCTGTTTCTTGTCAGCTCATGCACAGCACTCCTGGCGGGCTGCCCTGCTGAATCCCAGGCACAAGGATTGTGGGTACAGCAAGTTCATGGAGTTTCCCTCTGCTGCATTGAAAGGGCTTAACAAAGGTGACCAATCTCAGGGTTGCTATGCTAAGAAAGCCATCCTCCTTGAGTCTTCTCCCTAAGAGTCTTGGGAATACTTGTACATGGTTGACACAGAAAATGCTGTTGTAACACTTTCTCAAATGACTTTTGGAACTTTGCCATTTCAAATGTTTATTTGCTTTTGGAGTAAACTTTTTTTTCTTCCATCTGTGGAACTGAGCATGGAATAAAATATGGATCCATCTGTTCAAACTACCAGTTACCTCTGACTCCATCAACAGTGAGGTGTTGCTACACTGCTTGCAAATGCTTCTGCGAGTAGAATATGTCCACTCCTCAGCAGTTTCTTTCTTTCTCCCTAGGAGCTCTCCACAAAGGGTCCCACTTTCAATGCATCTCCCAAAGGGCTCTTGACTGTGGGGCACCACAAGATGTTAATCCTGACAACTTTCATATTTTTTGGCCATAAGGAAAGGCTATTCAGCAAGATGCAGCATTCTCTTCTTTTTATCAGGTCTACTGTGGCCAAAGCCATCCCACTGTATCCTCTGGGCTGGAGAACACAGGTGAGATTCTACATGGGATCAACTGGTGCAC
>JAOXXN010000001.1:82029442-82052872 GCA_026770055.1 Myrmophylax atrothorax
GTTCAAAGATGCACTTGAATCTTTTGGAGGTAAATCTGAATTTCTGTCAATCTGCTGGCCTGGGTGGCTGGAGAGAGCAGGAACAGCTGATGTGCCTCTGGACAAGTCTCTGTACTGACATGCAATAAACCTTCTCTTACAGTTGTAAGTCTTCATTTTTGAAAATCAGAATCTTTTCTAAGTTTCATCAGGAAAATACATTTGTACCTTAGGTCTTTGCTGCCACCAGCTTGGCTACATTAAGTCAGGGTGTTTTGGAGATTGTATCTCACTAATGACTCACTTTGGTAAGATGTAAAATGTTCTTAAAAAAAAAAAAAAAGAAGAAGAAAGAGGAAGAAACTGCCTGACTGCAAGTATTTATATGGTTGCTCCAGTAAGTCTGTGACTTGTGAATGTGCTACCAAGATGAAGCCTTTCCTCTGTCTGTCTCTTGCCCAGACCTCTCCCAGACTAATCAAATGTAAAACAATTAGTGTGTCAGCTCCCTGCTCATTGTAGAAGTCTCCTGCCTTTGCAGGCAAGACTCCTTGGAGAAATAATTTTCTCTAATTGGTGACCGTTTTAGGATTTCCTATCAGGTGAAGAATCAAAAGGGCTCACCCGTGGTTTTCCATCTGTGGCCCTAGCACCTATAAGATTTTTCTGGACTTCTTTCAAGGAGACTAAACTCAGAGGCATGGTGTGGATGCCACCTCCTTCTGAAAAATGCTTACAAGTCAAATAATCAAAAGAGGCTTAAACTTCTGGCTTAGACAGCAAGGCGCTTGCTCTTGGAAATTGTACCTTTAGGCTAGAGGTAAAGCGTGTTAGTCAGGGAGATTTTATTTTTCGTCTGGCACATTCTTTCTGTTTGAGTCATCGACCAAAGAAAAATGGCAAAAAAAAAGGTGCTTCTCTTAAAGCAGAAGAACATTACTTCTCTGGGATGTCCAGGAGGACTGTCCCTTTCCAGGCAGAGCTATGAGAACAGCATCAGCATTCCTTATATTATTTGAACTGTAGCAAAGATGCTCAGTGGTCATCAGTTGTACACGAGCATTTGTCCGAGAAACATGTACCAAGGGGGCTTCTCATTTTCCTTTAAAAGCTTTTCAAAATTTTAAAGAACATCAACCACAAATTTTGTTTCCTATAAATTAGAAACCTTAAATCAGCCTCATGTTTTAATATTTTGATGTCTTGAATGTTAACAAGTTCTTCATGCAGAGGTAGCATACCCAATATGTGCTTATACTCTTCCAGTTAGATACTATCTATCTAAACAAGCACCACCTGCCCATCAGGTGAGTAGGAAGGGTTCATAAGTATAATGTCTTAATGTTTTAATGCTGTGATTTTTTTTTTCTTTACCCTTTTCAGATATAGATTGATCTGATGAGGTGCATTCAGTAAAGGGAAAGAATAACATTTGTTTCCTAAAACCAGTGTTAATAAAGAATTGGAGTGTAATGTAGTTAAGATTCTGAAGTAAATCATATGATACCGCCTGTGTTGAACAGACCGTTGTAGGAATGTGCTCACCCAGGCACTAAGGAGCTCCATTACATGGGCTGCATCTTCTAGACTGGATTAGCACAATGCTTATTTCTACAATGGTCTGGTTTAGCTAAAATGTCTCCTTGTTTGGGGGATGCCAACTCTTATCTCTATTAGAAAATAAGTTCCATTTTTATACAGGATTTATAGATTAAGTAGTATTCTTGAACCAGTCTGCTGCAGATATATGACAGTGTTAGGGCAGGTATAGTGAATCAGATCAAAACTCGGTGTCCTGTCTGTAACAGTGCCAAGGGAAGAAACAGAAGGAAGAAGACTCAAAACGAAGCAGTTTCTCATGACAAACAGCACTGTCTCCCCAGTCTCCCAGGTATTTGCAACTTGAAAACTTCCTGAGCTGGAGGTGATTTCTCCATATTTAATAATTGTTCTTGTAATTCTCTCCATTAATTTGAAGACTTCACTTTTAAACACACACTGACTTCAGGTGTCCGCAGCATCTTACAGCAAGGATTTTCACAGCTTAGTTGCACATTGTGGAAAAGGTTAAGTACCTCTGCTTGAGCTTGTCACCTGCTGGTTGGTTTCTAATCCTTTTATTTGAGATGGTAAAAGCACACTATGCGTGTGTGGACTGTGACAGCCAGGAGGCAATCAATTAAAATTTCTTGACATGCTTGTGACAGCAAGCTCAGCAGTTCAGAGTTGCTTTCCAAGACTTGAGCTACTGTGTTTCACAGTCCTTTGTGAAAAAGATGGCAGAAAACTAGATGAGGGAGCTTCAGTACTGAATGGAGCACATTTACCTCTTTAATCTGTGAGAGAGGATTTGGTTTTCTGAATTTTGGCAAGTTACTCCATGACGCTTAAGATAGTCCCTGCACACAGATTTAAAATAACTGCTATGATCATTTTGTACATAGAATGTGTGGGAGAAACAGTTTGAAAACCAATGCTTGTGCCATTTGCTCCACTTTCTTATGTTTCAAAATAGAATTTGGTTTTATATAGTACTTGGTTAGTGAAAGGTGCTTGAGAGCATGTTTCTCTACCAGCAAATAGGTAGTGTCCCAGAAGTTTTTATTGAGCTGAAAACATTACATGGATATAAACTTATCAAGAGGGAGTGTCAGCTGGGACAAATGGTACATTTATTTCTGGAGTGTGGAGCTTCTGTCCCTGTTCTGTCCCTTCTGTTCCCTATTCCTTGAAATGCAATGAAGAAGCACCTGTGATATGTTCCATAATGAAATGAGCCTGTGCAGCAGATTTGCTTCTCTTCTGATAAAATTCAAACTTTCCACTTAAATGTCCTGTTTCAGTGGCTGATCAGGAAAGCAGGCAGAGGGTATGTCCTTGATTTCAAGAGAACCGCTGCAAGAAGAGAGAGCTGTAACTATACAGCGACATTACACGGTGAAAAATATTGAAAGTGCCTGGGAATCGACTGTGTGATCTGAGATCAAACAGCTTTTCACATTGGAAAGGAACTTGAACTTTGCAGCTAGAGTTAAACTCTGTGGTGGATTTCCACTCTTTGTTAATTAAGATTTTTCAGTGTTTGGTAGTTAGTAAACACTTAGAGGCCATTCACTTAAGAGTTGGACTCAATGATCCTTTTGAGTCCCTTCCAGCTCCCAATACTCTGTGACTCCATGTAGTGTTTAACATTAGTCACAAGCATTGCTTGACTAACACATCAGCCAGCGAAATACCTTGTGTGGCCAGGACACCAGTGCAGCCTTGTTCCTCCTGACAGCCTATCATGCAAGGTAGTGGAAGGTGGGAAAGAAACAATTTTACTGAGCTGGTGCAGAGGTCAGAGCCCAGCTCCCTCCCCTGCAGCTGTGGGGGGTCTGAGATGCTCATCAGAGGAGGATATTGTTACTAGTTTTTCCATTAAAGTGCAAAGGTAGGGCTCCATACTTGCCCTAAGCAGATCTCTTTAAGGTACTGTTTGCTCTGAACTTTTTAAAGCTTCACCACTTCAACTGCAAACTTGGCAGTGGCTGACTTAACATTTGTCTGGATTCTCCAGCTGGTTGCGGAGCTGTGGAGTTTCATGTGCTCACCTGACTTAGGAACTGTTAACCAAGGACTTCTTCAAAACCACTGCAGCCAAGGACTTCTTTAAGGCTAGCTTTAAATATCGGTAGAAGAGCAGCAGTTGTACGAGTGACTGCAGTGCAGACATAACCTTACCTTCCTAAAAATCCACATGTTGATGTTTTAAGGCCCACTGCATCTGAAATGTCTCTCTCTCTGGTCTTTGTCATAATGAATGCAATTCATTAGACCCAAAGAAGAAAGGTGAGAGAATGCAGCCTTGGTTAAAAATTCTCTCAGTCTGCTTTTACAGTAACCTGCAGTTAAATGTATCTTCTTTCCTATAAACCCTTGGTGATGATGATCTCTGCTGAAATGCTATAGCACTAGAACTTTTTCTAGCATGAATTGCAAGAGAGTCCATTCATGGCTTTCTTTTAAAAATTGTTGTAGTATTTTGCCATGTATTGCTCTTATATTAGTATTTCAAACATTTAGCATCTTTGAAATACTTTTTAAAAAAACAAAAGCAAACCCCCCAAAACACTATATCCTAGGCCACTTTCCTAACAATAGGAGGATGCTATTAGATATTTACAGGACGGATGAATACTATTCTATTTTGTTTTCTTACAAGGCATGTATTTTCAGACAATAATTCTATTAAAAATTCTGTAGAGCATTCTTGAGAAACAGTTCTGCCAGAGATACATGATGGATTTGCATAACCCTAGGGGTCTTTCTCTCTTTTTGTCTTTTAATCTCCAGCAGTTAGGCCTCTCCGATTGGCAGTATGCCCAATAAATCAAATGTGTGTGTGTTTATGAATTGAAGTATTTAACCATTCAATTACTGTACTGTAAAGAGGCTGTGTGCTCAGTAGTTAATTGAGGTATTAATTCAGGCCTGTCAAAGCAGTTGCTGTTCTATCTGCACTTTCTGGCAAATGTTTGTTCTACCTGTAGGCAGTGGTTTGCTGCATGGTTCAAGTGGGGAAGTTGATACCGTCTCTCCAGAGGAGGATGGAGACCACAGTTGCTGTCCTTACCCACACTGAGCCTACAGCCTCCTGAGCACATGGCACCCCACTGGCAGAGCAAAACCAGGCCTGGTTAGATGGGCTGTGCTCAGGCAGGATGAGGCAGCCCTCTGCATGGGAGGCAGTGGATTAAAGGATATACCATGCTGCTTCAGAGACTCTTCATTAACATACAGTGCTCTTGTCCTGGCTGATGAGGAGACAGATTAATTCAGTGCAGTTTTGCCAATTCAGTGGCTAAAGGCTATGTTCTCCAAACTAGATAATACTGGTCTGTCTAGTGTATGTTAGATTTGGACTAAACCTGAAGGTGGAAAGGAGCCAAGGTACAGATAAAACAAGTCCCAGCTAAAACCGCTGAAGTTTTTCACTGTAACTTTTGCTCTTAATATCTGATGAAACATAGAAAATGCTCTTCTGCTATGCTTGTAGTATATTGAGTCATCTAGACACTCACTCAGAAGATCTGTCCTGAGGGCATTTGTTGGGGAGGACACAAGTTCCAGTGTAACTCTCGGGTATGCAGGGAGGGAATGAGGTGAAGTTCTACAGGGGCACATGAGGGAACCATTGTCTCTCTCTTTTTTATTTCTTTTCCCCTGTTGATTTTTTGGGTGGTTTTTTATTTTGTTTTGTTTTGTGGTTTTGTTTGTTTTTGTTCTTGTGGGGGTTTTGGTTTTGTTTGTTTGTTAATTTTTGGTTTTTTAAGGCTGAAGTAGACCAGAAGACCATTTGTTGTCTGCTGGTGGTACATATCTTGCCTAGCTTCAGACCACTACCTGGTTAGCCATGGATTCCTGTTAGTCTGTGTGGGAAATTTAGTCCTTTCCATGGCACAGTTGATTTCATCCTGAGTTAGACATCCCTTTTTTTTTTCAGTTGTAACCAGGATCCATCTGGCTAACGTTGATTTGGGTGTCTGCTTTTGGCCAGCTAAGGTTCATCCTTGGTATCTGATGAGGATTGGGGCATGAATAAGGACTCAGATTTTTGAGGTTTGCCTTTAATTAAATGGAAGTGATTCCCAAGCAACAGGGAAGTAGAAGTCGCTCTTTGTCTTTCATCCTTTTTATGTGTTAATAATCAATGTTTGGGTTTGACTTGGCACCATTAGTTGAGCAGATTTTCTTATGAAGGTCATTACATTTTTCCAGTCAGGAGTGTCAGCCACTTCAGTCAATCTTGAGTTAAAGATGTGTCTTTTACATGATATATTTAGGTCTATTCTGAAAAAAATGCAAAATACAGTTCAGGTTTCCTAAATAAAGAAGTGTTTTTCAGCACATTCGTTACTCTGACGTTTGACTTGCAGTCCTTGCCTGTCTGCTCCCAGTTGCAGCTGAAGGTTGGTTTTGGTTCACAGAAATTATCTCCAGGACAAGCAGTGCAACACAGCAGTGGGAATAGTAAGAATGCAGATGTAGACTTTCTTTATGAAAAAGGCAATAGGCTTTTCTGCCAGTAACGTCATGTTCACTTCTGAGTTTTTCTTCTGTAGGTCCAAGTTACCAAATATCTTTCAAACATCGAGGAACTGCTGTGGGACTCCTACTGCCTGGCCATCCATCTTGAGTTGGGTAGAAATTGCTGCCCTTTGGTTTCTAATTAGTGTGAATTGTGTTCTTAATAGCTGGTGGAGGGATGGGAAGTTGGGATAGGCTTCCTTTTATTGTGTGAAATCTAAAAGGGCTGTAACCTGTTACCAAAGCAAAAGCTCCCCATCAATTGTACTACACTGGCTCTCTTCCCAGCTCTTTGCACCACTTCATCAGCTGTGAGGCACAAAGATGCCAAATTCTTATTGTTAAAAGTAACTCTTAAGTATTTTGAAATGCTGTTCCATAAAAAAAAGATTTTCTGCTGTTTGACTTTCTCTGCTAATTTTCATCTTTATGGCTTAGTTTGCATTTTTGGAGTTGTACAGGCTGTTAAGAGGAAGAAACTGTTGCAAAATCCCTTGAAATACCTCTAACAAATGACTGCAGGCTAGGACTTTGTGAACTCTTTACATTTTGACATTGTTTGTTCTGAACATCTCTCTTATTGCTTCTGGAGGTACGTCCAGGGTTTAATTATAGAAATGGGTCAGTCGTAAAGAGGAGTTCTGCCTTGTCATCAAATAAAGTGTTGTGCATCATTCAAATTATTCCTCTTCACATTTTTGGTTTTTAGCTTTTCTTTCTCAACAGGAATTGTTTTGAATAACGGGACACCCTTCAATTGTGTATCCAAATTTTTGAAGTCGCAATGCAAACTTCATTTGAGATGAATTGCAGATATATTCTGAAGCTATAAAGCTCCCAAATTTATTAAATTAGATGCCATAAACAGATTTTTTTTCTTTAAAAAATGATCCATCAATAAATGTTTGTTAATAAATGTCAAAATTTCACAGCTTTGATGAATATACTTTTTTGGTCTTGTCAGTCAGAGCCTCCAGGATTACTGACATGTGAGGGCAGGTAAACTGGGAATATTTAGCTTTCCTTTTAGTCAGCAGGACTATGTATAGCTTTTAGCTATTATACTAATCCTCTGTACATTTATGAAAATTATTAAAGTTTCCACCTAAAATGAATTGGATGCATCCTAAACTTCTGCCAAAGTATTTCTTCTACAAAAACATTTCTGAACTGTTCTTTCTCTGCCAAAGTTAGGTGGATAAATTAAAATGCAACTTGGATGCAAAGAAACAAAATCCCTCCTGCAGCCTAAGGAAGAAAAGTAGAAGTGAAGACAAAATCAGTGTTCAGACTTTTTTTTTTTTTGCATGTTTTCTTCTGTCTTCAGTGAGGATGGAATGAGCAGGTGGTCCAGTATGACTGTAAAACTGTGTTAGAATTTACTGAAACCCAGAACATCTGACTGTGATCAGAACCAGTGAAGGTAGACCCTGCTCTGGGATCTAGGAATTGTAAGTGAAAATGTGTTCAGTGAGCCACTGGGAGTGGGAGAAACCAGTCTGTGGATAGATTGTGAACCAGCAGCAGTAGCAAATAAGGCTGCCTGTTCCATGTGAACCAAAACACAAGGCATTTGTGTCTGTCAGGCAGAAAACCAAAAGTGCATCACTGAGTCTGTGAGATTGAACTGGTGTGGTTTGGGTTTGAAGAACTGAGAGATAAAGGTGAAACTGGGAAAAATGGATCGCTTTGGGGAGATTCAGCCCCAGACAGGGAGTCCTAAACCCAGTTCTCCATTCCCACCCAGGTGTCTCAATGACATTCTTGACTCAGATTATTGCTGCAGATGATCATCTATAAAGAGATAGAACACTGAATTTAAATAACAAAGATCCTTATAAATGTTAGATGGTGGCAAAGTTGCTTGTAGATTATGAGAAAAGGAGTAATAAATAATATATACTCATTACCTTCCCCAAAAAAACATTTCTGCTTGTTTAGGAAAGAGTTTTTTCCTCAAGAAAAGCTAATTTTGCAATGCCTTTAGGGTTTATATTTGATCTGGTGCTGTTTATTATGCTGATGTCTTTATAGAGGTAGCAGGCTTTGTTAGAGCAGAGGCTCTGAGCCTCTTCATGAGTGTTTCCTGGATGCTTGCACTGCCCTGGGAGTTGCAAGGACACAAGTGGCAGCGTTGTCATGGCTCACAAAATCCCGTCTTGAGGTGCAAAATGTTTCTTCCCAGGGGATTTTTTTTTTTTTCCAAGAAGCCATGACCACCTTGATGTCAAGTTCAGGATGAATTAGTTTTTCTGTGCAATGTGTGTGAGAAGCACCTATGCACCTGCAGCAGTGCAACCACTTGCCTTTTCCCTGTGTTTTCTGCATTCACAGGTATTCACAAGTACTTCCTAAAGCAGCTGTTTAATCAGCCCTGCCAGCTAGCACCTCCATTTTCAAATAAAACAACTTCCTTTGACAGCTTGCTAAAAATAGGGCTCTTTAAACCCTGAGGACACAGTGATTCATATGTGATAGCGAAGAGGAAGAAGGGTTATTTCTTTTGCTTTAGGCTTTGAAAGCAAAGCCACTGTGCTTGTTCCAGTGCCAGCTGGGCTCATGCTTGCTCCCACTTAGACTTCATGGCTTCATCGTCAACCAAGTGGCTCTGGCATCCCTTGCTCTGCCTCGGCAGCTTGGCAGCTATTTGAGATGCAAGTGCCATGTCCCAGTGCCCATCTTCGCACTGGAGGGAGGGTGCACAGTCACTGCCACAACTGAAAATAAACCCTTGAGATGACAACTTGCAGCTTTTGTCTCTGTTGGGTTTGTGCAGAGCTCACCCAAGGACAAAGGTAATTCTTACAATTTATAAACAAGCAAAGGGGACGTGCTTCCACTTTGTCACTGTTTAAATTCCTGATGAAGCTTCTGACAGCATTGCAAGTTCAGTGTAAGGACAGGAAGAAGTCACAGATACAGCTTATACCGGCCTGATTTTTCAAGAATTCCTGCGGCAGCTCTGCAGAGGTCTCATTCTGCTGTCTGACATCACAGTGTATGACTGCTAAAGCTGCTTCCAGGCTCTGGCTCGCAGCAACCCCTCTCTCAGCAACCTGCTCGGGTGCAGTTTTTTCTGCTTTAAAGCTCTTCATCATCTCTTTCCTCCTGAAGAAACAGCCCCCTGAAAGACACTATTCTTAATGTAAATGGAATTGGTTGCAAACCTTTTAAGATACTTATTCATACTCCAGCAATGCGTTTCTGGAGGAACGTGGTGCAGAAAATGGCTGGTATATGTGCGTATGGCATTTTAGTTGCTGAGCAACCTCTTTCTTGTTTCAGCCACTTAGCATAAGAATCTAACTTCAAATAAGATACTTGGGAC
Organism: Myrmophylax atrothorax; assembly: GCA_026770055.1. Taxonomy (NCBI): domain Eukaryota; kingdom Metazoa; phylum Chordata; class Aves; order Passeriformes; family Thamnophilidae; genus Myrmophylax; species Myrmophylax atrothorax. Next base: position 82,038,819 of record JAOXXN010000001.1, read on the forward strand.
CTGACTTAGTGATAGCTAGTGTGACCTGCAAAGACTGCTTGGACACGAAAACAAAACTGCTTTCTTGTAAAACAAGAAGCTTTGCAAGAAATTTTGCCATAAAGGACCATATATCTGCAGTGTTGCTTTCCAATTCCCATACACAGTTTTTTATATTTGGGTTCTTGAGTAGACCTTAAATCATTGTTCTAGATAAAGCATGCCCAGGAGCAGTGGTTCTTATCTACAGCTCCACAAAGTTATCTTTCTTAATGTTTGTCAACTTCCCATGTTTTTATTAATAGCATCCTGAGAACTTGTGCAACCAGATAATGTTTGCTCCTTTTCTCCTGACAAGCTTGTTTTAACCAGTTTTAATAAAATAAAAGCTGTGGCATGAAGGCAAAATAATCTTTCGTGTTGATGGAAGGGGGAAGAGCATACACTTCTAATATAGAAAAAACCAAGCTCCCTGAAAGTGTGCAGAGATAAGACTCACCAACACGAGCAATCATATTTGGGCCTTTGGGTTTTTGTTCTTGTTTTAGTTGTTTGTTAGTGGTTTTTTCCAGGCTTGTGTTTTTTCCGAACTGCTACCACCCAAAAGGAGCTGGGTTTGTTCTTTTTGTAATAGATTTAACACACATTTTTCATGTCTGACTATCTTCTTGGCTTTCTGTCATCATTCATAGGAATTAATTGTTGATACTTGCCTATATTCATCCACCCAAGTACCGTTTCCTCCTTTCCTTCTCAGCAGTAGCTTATCTGCAGGGTCAAAGGAGTAATACAAGTCACATTGAATGGAAAAACAGGGGAATGGAGCCCAAATCCTGCTAGAAGCAACACAGGGATTTTTTTGCCTTGGTTTGGCCTTGAGGACCAGCTTTGCAGAGCCCAGAGAAGGTACAGATCAGAGGGCAAGATGGAGAACTCAGTGTTTCAGGTCTGGTTTAGACCTGTGCTCCAGCAAGCGCTGACAGTGTGCAGCTATCTATCCAAGTTGTGTCACTCACAAAAGCTGCTTCCTCCAGATTATTCAGTATGAAATGAAGGTTTTAAACTTTAATTTCCAGATAACCTTTACAGAACAAGTAAAATGCAGCATTAGTAGCAATCTTGGAAAGCATTTCTTTTTTTAGTGTTGGCAGAAATGACTGGCTGCTGCCAAGATTGTGTATTTGAAGACAGAAGGTATCTTCCTGTGCCTTGTGTAACTGTGTGAGTTGCATGTGCATATACCCAGTATCTCTACACCCTACTTTATATTGAGTACTTTTTATACATAACAAGTATTTTACAGGGGGTTTGTGGCTGTGACAGCAGTAAGTTGTCTCCTGTCTGCTAGGCTTCAGTCAGTTGATCCAGCTTATTTCTCCATCTTTTAGCAGCTAATTGTTCCAAAGTCACAAATTCAATTGTCCTGTGAGAGTTTGCTTTGGAACATCTTTCCTGAATAATCACTGCTGATTTTTGCATGTTATTTTTTAATCTAATTTAGAAAGGACAGGATGTTTTTAAGGATCAGGACAATAGCTACGCAGCTCCAGTGGTTTGATTTTCCTGTGTGGAAATCAGTGGCACATTCATTCTGAGACTGGCACTGCTGTTTGTGCACATGGCAGTTAAGCTTAAGCCCTGCTGGTAGAGGTATTTAAGGGTCATTTGTTATGGAAAACCTCAGACTTTTATGTTAGGGGCACAAAATATTTAGTATGCAAATCCAAAACTCCTGTTTATGGATAACATATTAAGAGTCACCAACGCTGTGGTGCAGTTAAGGACTTGAGACAAGTGTGCAGTCACCCAGATAGGTGGAAAATAACCATGAAGAGGTAAAGAAGAAAAGAAGCAACTGCTTTAAATTACTGCAAGGGAAATTCAAGTTAGACATTAGGGAAGCTTTTTAACAATCTGAGGGGTTAGTCACTGAAATAAATGACCCATGGAGACAGAGGAACCTCCAGGAGGACTGGACCAGCATGGTCAGGAATGACGACAGTGCTGGTGCTGCCCCTGGTGACCCAGAGGAGCAGGCAGCCTCCCCAGGCCCCCTTCACCCCTCTGGCTGACATCAGCCATGCTGTAAAAGGCTCCAGAGTTTCTTGTAGTTCAGTTCCTTATCCCTAATAAATCAAAAAAGTCCTCTGGCTCTTGTTACGCTATCAGCTTATTCTGTACTAAGTATATCCTCATGCCTTGTAGCTGGGGTTTGCACACCAAGGCTTGTGCTGCATGCAATGTTCTCCAGGCCCAGCAACAAGGAAGGTGGCCATTTCATCAGGTTTCTAGAACAAGCCTGTAATTGCGTCTTGCTGCTTTGCTTGAACTGTGGTTTTCATGCCAATATTTGGCACACAAAGTGCTTATGCTCTTCGCAACACTAAAGATCTCATCAGTTGCTGATACTGAAAAAGCCCCCAGCATCTTGCTTATAATTTCCTGAGTGTGGCTTTTTTCACCCTCAGTTTTCAAACTTCCATTCAGTCCAGTAAATGGCTAATTTTAGCACCATGCCAGATGTTTTGTTGCTATTGTCTGTATATCTTCAAGCTGGTCTGTAAACCAATCAGGATTAGATTTTGGGAGAGGGGTTGTGCCTTATCCTTTGCCAAAATTGGTGCCATTCCTTCATGCAAAGTACAGGGGATGAAAAGCTGATCTAAATGCAGTGTGGTGGCATCACCTCTTCAGTGGGCTGTAAAACACCCCGGTGGCTTTGGGAGGAGAACCGAATCCAGATCTTGAAGATCTCATCTTGTGAGAGAAAGCAAGTTAGTATGTTATTCCTGATGCTGACTGAATTATGTGACTGTTTTGCAGGAAAAGAGGGTACAGGTCTCCCCACCACTGACAAGAGGACCAAGTGCCTTTATACCAGAGCACGAAGTAAGTTTGAAGTTGGGCCAGGCGGGTGGGAGCTTTTAAAATAGAAATACAGGACAGTTCTATGACCCTGCTTGTTCCGTGATACCCAGGTGAGCTCTACTGAGAGCAAAAGTGATGGTTTCTCTGGAGCAGCTTCCAGTGGGTAAGAACCACCGTATTCTTGCGTACAAGTGGTGCCGTTAGACATCTTTTCAGTCACCAGCACTCCCAGAGCCAGCCATGAGTGGCAGCTCTGCTCTTCTCAGGCTGAGGTCGAACACATTATTCATAAAGGCAGATCTGAGGGGAGGCCTGTGCAGTATTGCAGCAGTATTGATTATATAGCTCTCAGAGCAGTGTCTCACCTTCAGTTTGAGAAAACCTGCAAGTGTGACTTCACTCCTTAGACTGTAGCTGTGGCTCTTGAGAGGATTTATAGTTGAAAGGCATGGTTGAATTTCAGACTCAAGATTCCTGTGCATGATGTAATGTTCAAGGTAAGCCCTGATTTGCAGCTTGCTGCAGTAGATAGAAAGTTTGCTATGGTGATGTTCTCCTGTGATCTTAGTCTTCACATTCTTATTCATTGATCATTAATTATTTGGAGTGGTCGACTATAACACCAGGACCTTTTGTTTTGTTTTAAGTAGTTGCTAAAGGCGGATAATTCACATACTAGAAGGGCCAAAAAGACATTTTAAAAGATGAGATAGCTGCTGTTCTCTGAGTTTCTCTCCATTTGTACACCAGCAAGGTTTCAGTTTAAGAACAGAGAGGGTGTAAAGGCTGGCAACAGGAAAACATAATGAAGCAAAAAGGAAGAGAGATCAGAAAGAGTTTTAAACTTGGGAAGAGTGGAGTAGAATGAGTTCCAGCCAGTCAAATATGTAGAGAGAGAAATACAAGATGAAATTGAGATGCCAAACTTTGTAATGACCTAGTTTTTCTCATAAAGTCAGTAATTGTATTAAAAGTAGAAAAATAAATGTAGTTAAAATTGTGACGTGTTTTGAGAGAATTGTTGATGAATTCATTTCACAGCTGAGAAGCTGAGACACTTGGTACAGGCACTAGCCAAGGGTGCAGGAGGAATCGCCGAGTGTCTCTGGATAACCCCAGCAGTTGCCCTGGGACCCTCCAGCTGTATGGCTAAAACAGCTATTCAGTATCACAAACAAATGCTACCTGTGGTTTGTTAAGCAAACGACTACCTTCTTCCCTCGTTCCTTGTCATGACATAGAACAGCCAACAGAGAGGTTTTAGTTAGAAGCTAGTAACATGCTGAATGTCTCACAAATCTTGATAACAACACTGCTGGTGTCAAAACCTGCTTTATTGTTGTAATGGAAGGAATATGGGCAGAGCAATAACAACGTAATTGTAAAGGTTCCTGTTAAAGTGCCATAAGGCTTTAAAAGCAGAGTGAAAAAATATGTTTATGGATGATAATAAATCAGGAGGAAATACATGCACAGTGTGGAGAGGATAATAATATAGATAGAGATAAATCTTAGCAATATGCAACATTATTATTTCTATGCCTAACATAGCAATAGTGCAGCCTTACATGATTATATTTTGATTCTGTCACAAGAATTTCTATCCATAATTTATAGTGTTACAAGGAAAATCCCTGACAAACTGAAGATGATTAGAAACCTATGTTTGAAAAGTATGATTTCCCCAAGAAACCATTAAATGAGACACAGATCTGTTAAATACACTTGCTGAAGAATAAGGGGGACTCCTTGGAGTAGAGTGAGGAATGTACAATAATAAGTGAGATAAAATGATCTCTAATGTGTGAATAAACTTCTGACAGTAAAAACATTATTAAGAAAACTGAGAAGGCATCATTTTGAGTACAAAGCACAGAAAAGTTGCCATAATGAAGATACACATGTAAAAATTATGGAGCAGTCTAACTGTGTAGCTGCTTCTTTCCTTTCTTTCTGGGCCCACAAGTTAAAATAGGAAAGTACAGTGGTGAGAAGTGAAAGTGTAGCATATTGTTGGTGTTCCTTTATATGCAACTTCTATATAAGATCTGATAGGAAAACATTTGAGGCACAGTCAACTCATCATCCCATCATAAAGAAGGAAAAAATTTTAAATAGAATATTTCAGCAAAAGCATTGTGTCTTCTTGGTTTTAGGCGCTTTCTAGTTTTGTGTGCAGTAAGCCAGATAAAATGTGTTCTCATTTCGTGGTGTTTGCAATAGTAAGCTGGCTGGTTGATTACTATGCAGTGTCAGAATAAATACTGGGTACTCTAGTCCTGTGCTTGTAACTTCAGTGGTGAACATGTCGAGAATGGCTGTTCTTGGTGATAAACACTGAGTAATAGCAGTAATACTGTGTCAGGGCTTGCAGTGCAAGAGCTGCTTATTCTTCTGCTGTTTCATTTCATCTTGTGCCCAAGGTTTGGATTGGTTGGAATAATTAAAGAACAGCTTTTGTTTAAAGAAAGCATTAAATTCCTATTCTAAATAATACTTGAATGTTATGGACAAATTAGCATTTGATCTCCTCTTCAATTATACAAGCATAGAAGGGGTAGGTTGCCAGGCTGTTTCTATAATTTGGTTACATAACCCAGTTCCTCTCCCTTAATTTTGAAATTGGTTTTAGAGCTGAATGCTCAGGTAGTGTGTGTCCATACAGGCTATCTTCCATAAAGAATTTACTTTTAGCTTTTACTTCCAGCTCTCTGTACAGGTTGGACTTTAAAGCATCTGTGACCTTAGCTGTTTTGGAAAGATCTACAGAAAAATGTTTTTGTTTTTTGTAGAAACATTAAAATAACAGAGGTTTTGTGTAAAGTGCTCTTCAGGTTTCAGTGTGCAAGTAGGATCTGTGTATGTGTATTTGCATATGTGCAAACACATATGTTTATAAATATACATCCAGAGCTCCATCATTGCCTTTCAGTCTGTGCACAAGCAAACCTTTCATACCGCAGTATGTTTCACTCTGGGGCTAAAGCTGGAGAAAGTCTCTTTCTGTGCTAAAATGTGTCCATCTTATTTTTAAGGTTATGCAAGCAAATGGTTTGGATGAACGTACTAATCTTCTTGTGGAAGAATATTCTACGTCTGGTCGCCTGGATAACATCACACAGGTCATGAGTATCCATAGTCAGTACCTGGAGTCCTTCCTCCGCAGCCAGTTCTATATGCTGCGCATGGATGGGCCCCTTCCTTTGCCCTACAGGCACTACATTGCTATCATGGTATGTACCAACAGCCTCTGTATCTTCTGCAACCTTGACTTCTGTATGCAAAAAAAGAAGGGGGAAAGAAGACTTTAGAAAGGAGAGATTAGTGTGATACTTTGACAGGAAGTGATTTTTTCTAGTAGATTTTATCAGAATAAAGAATGCCTAGCCAGAAGGTTTTCAGTGAGGAAGGAAAATGAGCAATGTACCTCATTCCTTGTTTCCCGCAGTGCTGTATTTCTCTCGTGCCCCCATCACTGGGCAGCAGTAAGATGAGATGCATTGGACTCGAGTCACCACAAATTGCAGGTAGACACTAGGAAAACAGTTTTTACCATGAGGATGTTGACACATTGCAGCAGGGACCAAGAGAGGTTCTGTGATCTCCAAGGGTAGAGATCTTGTCTGGGCAAGGCTCCGAGCAACCTAAGTCAGCCCTACTGTGAGCAGGAATTCTCCTCCAGTGTTCTTTTCCAACCTAAATTATATTGTGCAACTCAGAGTAATCAACTGTATTTTTACTGGACAATCCTCCATACTGTATAGAAATGCACTGCAATATAAAACAAGGCCCTTTGGAATGAAATTGCACTTAAAAACATTGTTTTTGTGTTTTGTCTTCCACCTGCAGCAAAATCAGATTACATGCTAATGTGCTGCACTTTTCCCTCTGTGTTTAATTATTTCCAGGCTGCTGCCAGACATCAGTGTTCCTACCTAATAAATATGCACGTTGATGAGTTCCTGAAAACTGGTGGGATTGCAGAGTGGTTGAACGGTTTGGAATATATTCCCCAGAGACTGAAAAATCTGAATGAAATAAACAAACTCCTTGCACACCGACCCTGGCTAATCACAAAAGAGCACATTCAGGTACCTCTTCAGTTGTGCCCTGTAAATAGCAGTAAATGTCTGGTAAAAAGGACCTATGCAGGTGTCTGGTTAGGCTTCATTACCCTGAGTTAAAAAATTCAGGGAAGTACTAGTGCATCAAACAAGCCATAAATTCTCCTGTGTGACAGGAGAATTTGTGTGTCACAAACCCGACAAGATTTTCTTTTTAGGAAATAGCATTGGCTAAAATAGCCCCAAAAGAAAAGAGGTCATCTACTAGGCATCTCTTTTTTTATCCAGTGAGAGTTTGCATGCAAGAGGAATATGGTATTATTGGAAGAAAGGATCTGATCCCTTTTCAAAATGCATAGTGTTTTATAGAAAAGCTGGAGGCCAAAGGAAATTTTGTATTTACGCTTTTTTTGTTCTCATTTCAGAAACTTGTCAAGACTGGGGAAAATAATTGGTCTCTTCCTGAACTGGTGCATGCTGTTGTCCTGTTGGCACATTATCATGCCTTGGCAAGTTTTGTATTTGGTAGTGGCATTAATCCAGAGAGAGATCCGGATACATCTAATGGAGTCAGACTTATAGCAGTCAACAACTTCTGTGTCTGTGATCTTGCCAATGACAACAACATAGAAAATGCATCCCTCACAAGTAGCAACTTTGGGGTTAGTGTTGCAAGAAAATTCTTTTGCTTGCCTCTGTTTTGTATTAGAAAACTTTCTTCCATTCTTTTTAAATTTCAGGGTAGTTCTAAAGTTTTTGTCTGGTAATTCTTACATTCACTCTGGCAATTTTCTCTATAATCTATTGAAAACCAGGACTCTAACTGTGGATAGTAGTCAGAGCAATGCTATTTTGATAGTTGATCTCACAACCCATTTGGCAAGACTAAAACTTTGGTTTCAGCAGAAAGCTTGAAGTCCCAGTTTCTTCAGACAGTGTGGCAGTGACTGGAGCATGGTGGCATCCATGTTCCTAACGTGTGGGATAAAAAAAAGAAAGGGAAAAAAATAGTAGTAGTAATAATAATTTTAACCTCAAGGCCTGCAGTCACAAAACAGGTCAGTTCTGAAACACTTCTATGTACATGGGAGGACATGTCTGAAGTAAAATTACTTAATTCTTCATGCTGGTGCTTCTTCAGCTTGAATGAACAGAGGACTTTGATTACTAGTTAATTAACTTAAATGGGGACATTTTTTCCTGAAAGGAGCTCTGTAATGCTCTTGAAAACATGTCCTTGAATTATTGCTGACCGATGAATTAGTCTCATGGCCTTTGATGGAAGATCAGGACCATAAGCAGAGTCACTAGATGTAATTTTTACAATTAGCAGTAGAATGTGAACAAGTGATCACTCAGCTCAATTTCTGTGTCTTAAACTTCTGGGCTGTAAGACATGCTAGCTCATGCAACAGGGGTGTCTTACTCCCCATTTGTAGTGGGCAGAGGGTTGCAGAGTCAAAAAGATGGAAAAAACACACCCAATTTATCTTATGAAAAATCTGAATGATAAGTACAGATCACAGCACCCAAAATTTTGATGTATTTCTAGGAAAAAGTGGTCTGTTTTCCTCAAAAAATAAAAAGGGTCAACATAATGGTCATTTGGTCACATGTAATGAAAAGCACTGATTTGCCATCTGAGTTTATGTTCTGTATTGCAGTGCTGGAGTGTATCTCCTCAGAAACATATTTTGCATTACCAATAGACTGAAAAAAGTTACCTTAATATTAAAAGTTGTTTTCTGATAGATGTAGGGCACACACGTGGATTTTCCTGAGCTTATATTCCTACATGGTGGAATATAAATGACTATGGTTTCCATGTTCAACCACCACCTCTTTGCTGATAGTCCCCCTGCAATAAATTACTGCAATAGGTTACATTAACACTTCCCAGCTCCTGTCTTGCTGTCTGAAAGCTCTTCGTCTTCGCTGTATGTGACAAAATGCATTCTGGCTTCAGTTTTTGTGTTTGCTGCTGCTGTCTGTTTTTGAGAACACTTGTTGTCAAGCATGAAATCCGAAGATGACACACGTTGTCTATCTTCTAATTTTGCAGAATGTCATGGTGTTTTTGCAGATTGCAGATTCTTTAAGTGAGCTGGAGGCCTTGATGGAAAGGATGAAGAGACTACAGGAAGATAAAGAGGACGAAGAAGCCTCTCAGGAAGAAATGGCAACTCGCTTTGAAAAGGAGAAGAAGGAGAGTCTGCTCGTAATTAGTGGAGGTATTGGTGCTTTTCCAGTTCCATTTTATTTGTGCTTTGTGAGAAAAAAATACTTGAAGCTACTCCAGTGACTGAAACTTTTTCTGCCCATTTCTTTATGCTGGCTCCTCATGTAGTAGCAGTGTATTAGGTGGTCTTGTCACTTGCTTCATCTGCTTAAGATTTCTGGATCCTCAAATAACACCATCCTTTTTACTATTTGAAATGTAGTTTTTGCATATTTTTAAAAAAGGCTGTGACATTCTTTAAATAGAAGTGAGTAAATTGCTCATTTTGTGTATGCTCTGTATCTTCAAAATCATTCATTCATGTAAATGTTCAGTAATACTTCACAGGTTTATGTTCTACAGCACTTGAAACTTCAATGACACTCCTAAGTAGCTTTCAGATATGACATATAGTTTAGGAATTTGATTGGCATGAGAATCAACTTCTTCACCATTTACTGCCAGCCTGGAAAGGACACTTTTAACTTCTCTTTCTAAGTGATCACACTGCTGTGCTGTTCCACTACCTGTGTTGTGATAGTGATTCGTAGCATTTTTTTATTCTTAAGTAATGTTCAAAATTCTGAGCTGAAACCTTCTTTTCTGTATTGTTCATGTGCTCTAGAGGCCTGTTTCCTATAGCCAGGAAAGTGGAGGTTTTTTGCAAAGAAAGTGTTAGAAGAAAGGTTATTATTAAGACAGTCAGGATCTCCAACTATTTCCTCATAGTAGAGGCTACTTAAAGATGATTGCTTGTGTTGTTTTCGGAAGTGACCTGTAAAATGCATCACATTTTACTACACTGTTCTGAGCGAATTTAGATCTTGGTAGCTTCAGACCAAACGTGTGACAGTATCAATGTTTTTGTGCAATGAGCACAACAGGGAGGAAGAATGTATTGTGGCTCAGCAGAGAGGTGTTTTTGTGGATCTCTAGGAACATGCAAAGTCTCCAAAAGAAGATACATCCAGCAACATCCTGGCTGGATTTTTAGAAATGGACATTTTATACTCTTGCTGTTTTCCTTTGGCCAGGCAGTGTCAGTAGTGCAGATAAACAGACACCCATTGCAGTTGCATTATCAAATCAAGACTTCCATGAGTCTCTGCAACTTCAGGTCTATGAGTAAGAGGACTGAAGGGTTTTTTGGATGAGGTTGCTGATAGTTTTGTTGACTTTTTTTTTTTTTACTTTCCCTTTGCCTTTTGCTGGTTTGAGCTGAAGATTCTCTGTGTGTTGGGCCTCTACCCTTTCATGAAATTCACTACTAGTCAGGGGAGAGGAGTGTATGTATACAGGTTTTTTTTCTTTGCTGAGAATTTACTGTGGCAGATGTTGTGCAAGCTTCTTCCTATGCAGTTATGTTTTGATTGTTTAATGAGGCAAAGAGGAGATAAAGCACTTCTGCAATTCTTAGATTAACTGACTTTTCAAGGTGCTAACAGTGGACATATGGCAACTGTTCTATCGATGCATGTGGAAGCAAGCCACAATTTTAACAGCAGGGTCAAATGCAGTCAGCTATGCAGTAGTCAACTTCTGCAGAGGTAGTTACACAGTCAAGCCACCTGTTTATTCGAGAGGGAAAGATTGATTCCTGATAGAGAACTGTGCTTGCTTAGTGATATGTTTTGTAGCTCTTTGAAGATGCTTAGTTACTAGAGCTTCTGGCACAATTTCACCCTGGTGTACTGTAAAGCTCTTTGCTTTCATATAATCTTCATCTGATATTTACAAGTAGAGTGTTGCAGTGCTTTCTGGTTGCTCATACTCCGGATTATGGACCAGAGCTGGTGTGATTCCCAACACTGTACCTGCTCAGTCTACCTATCCTGTTGTCAAGGCGACGTTTTTCTGGTTTTTTATCCTAGCACAATGACTTTACTAATGGGATTCATCTTCCTGATTTGAGATACGTAGCCTCCCTCAGAAGGCAACAGAGAGAAAAGCAAACCTCTAGGCAGAACTTTAGGCCATCTATCTCTTCCCTTTGTGTAGAAGTATGTTAGATGTCTAGTATAGGCTGACATTTAGTGGGCTCAGTGAAAGCGATGGATCTCATAGAAGCAGATTGGGGTATTTCTTTCCTTTGTACCACTATTCTCCCTTGCACAACTTCTAAAATTGTCCTCTAGTCCTGTCATAGAGTGGTAGTTGGAAGTCTGCGCTAACTCATGTACTTGCCTAAAGCAAAGCATTTTGCTGTTTTATTCACAGCATTTGATGATGAAATAGTTTCTACAGATGTCTCCCGTTATATTGAAGATCCTGGGTTTGGGTACAAAGACTTTGCAAGGCGAGGAGAAGACCATCTGCCAACATTCAGAGCTCAGGTACCATCTCTTTAAAACACATTCACTCAAAGAATGTTTGTATATCTCACTACGGGGCAAGTAGCATAAAGCACTTGTAGTGGGGCGTGGGTTTTGCATGCTCCTTTTCTTGTCCTGGTCCATTGAATAACTCACAAGCTTCCATGAATCTCCCTGAAATGGAATCTTTTACCATTCTAAATTTCTAAATCTCAGACAAGGTCGTACTTGGCTTTCTGTCTTATTTCAGTTATTACAACTATTAATGTTTGAAAACTGTAAAGCATATCACTACATCTGGTAGAAAAGTTAAAGGTAGAAAACAAAGAATTTCTTTCCCATCCCTCCAAATGCTGTAGAAAAAAAATCCACTGGAGGAACTCGTTATTTCTGTCATTTTATCAGGTATTCTCTGACAAATGGTTATCAATACCTGGATACATATATGTCTGGGAGAACAATTTAGTGAGTGTTGTTCTCATATGTGCACCAAATCACTGGACTTTGGATGCTGGGAAAGAAAAGGAGTCTCTAAAAATGATTACTGACGTTTTTGCTGTAGTTTAATACATTTTTTTTTCAGTGCTGTTGGAATAACATCATGTACATTTTACCTGTACATTGTCTTATATATTGGCATATTTTTCCATGACCAGATTCCTGAACTTTATGTAACAGGAAGGATATTCTAAGTTGTTCTGTTCTATCTTATAGAGTACATTAATGAGCAGTCTAGTAATAAATAGAAAGCAATGGAAGAAACCTTAAACCAAATCAGAGAACTTCAATTAAAACAACAGTGGATGCAGAAAACCTTCATGGTCAGAAGATGTGTCTGAGACTGTAAAACAGAATCCATGATCACTCTCAGGAAATGTATTTAGCTATATAGCAGTCTGCTGATCTGGGTAATTTACTCTGTAGTCTTCATATGAGCCTGAAGTAGGATGTTCCTGCCAAAAAGAATAAGGCAAAGTCCATGCCTCTGAATCAAACATTTGCTTAAATACTTTAGAAGCAGCAGGCTCCCTTGGAAAAAAGCTCAAAGAAGTTGCAATTGGAACTAAAACATCTATGCTTTTAAATAAACAGAACAGCTTCCAGCCCATATTCAAAGGAGTCACCTTGACAATTTAAATTTATTATGTCCTGTTCTTAACTGTTATGTGTATATACCCACAGCCTCCCAAATGCTCTGCTGTTAATGGTATTTAAATTGCAGTAGTATCCCAAACTCCTGCAATAAATCTAATTTGTATTCTGATCAAGAAGACTGCTTTATCTCTGTGGGTTTAAATTTAATAATAGAAAAAGGTATTCTATACACAGGAGAGTGTCTTTAAACTTGAGGGGAGGGATGGTGTTTTTTCATTGTTAGTATGGTTCAGCTGATGTTAGTACAAAGCACTTTCCTTCTTCTGGGCCTTTTGACTTTCAGAGGCTTCTGTGATGCCCAAAGTGTCGTGGACAACTTTCCAGAGCTGGGTAGATATGGCGTATTTCTCACAAGCCTTCTGGTCTTTTGTTCTGGCAGCCAGAGGCCCAGTGTGATGTTGTGGCGTGTTTCAGATGTCACTGAATGCCTCTGTTAGGCAACCAAGTAATATCTTACATGCTCTTCCCAATATCCTAATTAGGGGGATAGTACAATAGAAGAGCTCCAAAGTGCCTGAGAGAGGACCCAGCAGTACCTTTTGAAAACAGTCAGGCACAGGAATGACATGGAGATGATACCCTTGACCATAAAGTTGCTGTCAGTGATTGAATGATTGAACACTTGACAAGGATGTGGGCAAACTAACACCTTCTGTGTGACCACAGCACGGGTTGCATGCTGCTCTGAAGCAAGGTGGTTCTCTGCTGCTGATGCTGTGCACTCTGCAGAAATTTCCCATTCCTGAGCAGGCAGGCTTTTATCCTTGCAATCCAGGTGCTTGTCTTAAGACCAAAACAACCTGGATTTTATCAGGTTTTTTTAGGGATGGTTCAGTGCTTTACCCAGTGATTGTATATCCTGTCTGGAAGTAAATACTCCATCTCTACTCAGAGCTAAGCATCAAAGCCTCCAAGAGAAATAAGTTTTTAAACTTACAGGCCAATCCCACTTAGAATGATACTCGTCAGAGTGACAAAGCAGAAGAAAATTCTCTCAGCACTTCAGTTGAAGCTTGGGTTTTTTTCTGCTGAAGGTAATGATATCCAGCTGGAGGTGGGGTGTCACAATATGATATTCATTGCTACGAAGTCTGGGGGAGTGGAGCAGGTGATGTGGATGAAGAATTCAAAATGTAAACTTCTGGAAGAAAATAAAGTTATTACTATCAGACAACAAAAACTGTTGAGCCATAGAGTGGAACAGATAGGGAATTCACTTCATTTGTGCATTTATGTATTTCCTTCTCTTCCTGCAGGACTATACTTGGGAAAATCATGGCTTTTCCCTTGTAAACAGGCTTTATTCTGATATTGGGCATCTCCTGGATGAGAAGTTTCGGATGGTGTATAACCTCACATATAACACTATGGCAACACACGAAGATGTTGATACAACTACGCTAAGAAGAGCTTTATTTAACTATGTCCACTGTATGTATGGAATCAGGTATGAAGGAA
>JAOXXN010000001.1:82059600-82091756 GCA_026770055.1 Myrmophylax atrothorax
GTGAGCTGTAGATGGATTTATTTTCATCAAGACTCAACTGAAACATACATTCTTTGCCCTAAATCCTTCATTAAAATGAAAAGGATGTACTTTCAGCTTTAAGAGTTAAAGAATTACCATCAGCTCTTCCTATGTGTTAAAAAAACTTTTAAGGACAGGAAAATCAGTGACTGTAAACAATTATAAATGTAGGCCTCTCTAAATTTAGAACAGATCAGAACAGAACAAAAAGGAAAACATTTTGTTGCTCTGTTACTTGAGTGCAGAAGGTCAAAGCACCATATTTTCCAAAAGTATTTTTGTTTGTAGTGATGCTGATAGATATTTTCATGGGGTTTGGAAAAAGCAGTTAGCTGCCTAAATTTCAGTGGGAATTTAAGCACCCAGGCACTCAGTAAAATCATAGGAGGTGCCCACTTGCATTTTTGAGTCAGATTTTTAAAGAAACTTAGTCACCTAAATTCAACAGAATAAAATTAATTTCCATAGAGATTAAAGGAATAACATGTGCCAGATCCATGTGATTTGCAGCAATTGTTAATGAAATGGGTTGTTTTGGGGACTTAATAATAGGTTTAAAGGAATCTCTCCCAAAGCAGTTAAACTAAGCTGCTGCTCTTGCCAAACAGATTCTCAGTGTTTCTCATGCATATGTGTTTTCCATGAGCATAGGCATGCATTTCAGGCTTGTGTTCCAGAATTTGGACTTCTTTTCAGAACAGCTGGATTATTTAACTTCTATTTGCAGAAGAGATTCACTGGTGGTAGTAAGTGAAAGTAAGTGGATAGCTTGTGCCTGGACTAAAAGTTTTTGGCTAGAAATACTCCAGATCTTCTTGATCTCAAGTGATGTTCTTCCAGTTACTTTCCTTAGAGGTTTGGATCCTTCTCTCATAAGTAAGGGGTGACAGTGCACAAAATAAAGGAAGAGGGGAGTGGATTCATTGTAAATGAACTTTCCCTGAACTTTTTTTTATATTCAGAGTGGATCTGAATATAAAACTGTAAGAATTAGGTTTTCTGTTTAGTGATCGTTCCAAAAGCTCCACAAAAATGTCAGTTTTCACTATCTGAACTTCAGACTTATTGTCCCTAATGTTGCCCAGCACTGTTTGTCTGAAGAGGTGCATCCACTGGCTTTTCTATATTTAGGAATTGTAAGTGAAAGTTTTTATCTTCAAATGAAAATTAATTCAGCATTTCATACCTACTGCATAGATCACAGGTGTGGGAGATGGAGAGAGCACAGTAGTATGAGGAAACTTCAGAGCATGATCAGTGTTAATTTATTCCTTAGAGCACATTTCCTGGCATGTGGTCATGCTCCTACTCACCCAACACACACCAGGTCTCTTTTGCAGACATTTAATCCTTCTGCTGCTCATCAAGGGCAAAAATGGTCATTTTCCAGCCTGTCACCACCCCCGTCCTGCATCAAGTGCTTCCTGTCTTTCCCAGTTCACAACCCTGGGCAGCCATGCAGGGACAGCCTCCCAGCCTTGACCTTGAAAACAAGGTTCCTCTATCAACGTTTGATGTTGAGTGCAGAGGCTCTTTCCTATATTTAGAAACACTTAGTTGCCATATTAGGTTATTTCTGGACATAAAAATTCTAAGTGTGGTGTGAAAGGATGAAACTCAGTATATTTAGGTAGCATTTGCCAGTAGCATGTCAGAGCCCATCTCTGGAGTTACGGTAACAATCCAGTGGATACACTAAGGAAACCATTTCTTTGGCGAAACACCCCATGCTTGCGCTATTCAACTGTGAAGGTTTCTCTTGAGGACATCTAATGGGGAATTTGAGGTTCCCTTGTGCCAGGCAGGCTTAGAGGGCCATTAGGTCAGCATGCCCTCAGGTGCCTTGCAGCCAGGCACTCTGCATCCAGCCTCTGGAACAAGTGGATTTGGGTTTTTTCACTTATCTATGGGAAAAAAATCCAAATGCACTGTGGAGTGGCTGCTGGAGACAGGCAGGATTGAGTGTTTCTGCAGGTAGTGAGTATCATCAGGGATTGTGAAAAATATGAACCTGAATTCTGCCCTTGTTCCTGAGAGTAGTTAAGAGGTGGTACTGAAGATGCCAATTATTATACTAATTGTGGGGAGCAAGCCACACTGTTGGCATCAGGAGGTACAGACCACAGGCACTCTGGAGGGGACAGAGCCAGCACAGGAGGAGTTGATGTGTTTGACAGTTAAAGAAACTTCACTGATAGGTCCAAAAGTTTCTTTTCTATGCCTGTGAATCAGGGAGATTTGCTTACTCCACAGATGGAACAGGGAAACTTGCCATTGTTGAATTGCATTTTCTTGCCCCCCATTAGCCCTTTAAAGGGAGTTTTCAGGCAAAATGGACAAATCACCAAGCATTGCATCTCCAGCTGAGGGGTCTGATGGGCAGCGACAGCAGCAGGTCGAAACATGCACTGTCAAAACTGTTTCTCATTCCTCACTTCATGCTCATGTCATGCCACCAGACCCAAATCTCTTCCTTCCAGCTTGGCTGCCATGTGCCCAGGTGGCTGCAGGTGCAGCTCACTCAGGGTGGTGGGTGATCACGCAGCTGCTTTTAGGGAAAAAATAATAATAATTAGGCTACAGCCGTTGGACTCTGCAAGGCAACACAGTCAGAGATCTTTTCACAACTGTGACCAGAACTGGATATAAACTGTAGCTTAAGAAAATAGGAATTATGTAAACTTGAAATCTCTCGGTTTTACCCTTTTCTCCTTTTGCTGGAAAGCCACACAATGAATGTATATGCTTTATCTTTCTATCTGACATAACTGAAAATCAGACTGCCAACTCGTTGTTTTGTATTAGCCTTTTTTTTTTAAAGAAAGAAAAGTTTGTGAGCAATATATGTAGCATGCTGTGAACGTCTGTTTTGATCTTTATAGTTACTCTTTAATCCATCAGTATTAACACCAGTTCTTTTTTGTGTTCCCCTTGGTACTTCGTATGCAGTGTAAGCAGAAGCTGTGATCGGCTTTGCAGTCCTGTGCCATGTTACTGTAACTCCTTGATTTTTTAGGAAGCACCTGACTGTGGGCCACCCTGGGGCAGGTAGCGTGCCTGTACACGACTGCCACTTTTCGGTCTCTTGTACTATGTATAGTTTTAAGTAGAATAAGCTTTTTAACAGAATATTGATGCGGTTTATGAGTCATGCAGGCTGCAAGTGTCTGGTGTGTGAGAGTCTTTGTATTTATAGTTGTTGGGGTTTGGTTTTCTGTTTTGTTGTTGGTTTTTTGTTTTGTTTTTTTTAATTCATAAAGTAGCAAACTTGATAAACATAGCCACTTTAAACTGCTCTTGCTAAACAGACCCTGCTGTAGATAAAATACCACTGTATATACAGGGAGGAGTGCCAGCTGTCCTCTCTGGACTGTGGGTGAGCTGCACCCCTCTCTGCAGAAAGCTGCACAGCCACCCCTGCGTGTGACCACATTTGGACCCAAACACCAGGAAGGCTGGGGTCTGGCATGTGTTTCAGCCCCCTGTGCCCATAAGCCTGCCACTGGCTGCCCCCCACCCTCTGCTCATCAGTGCATGGAGGAGAACATGAGCCTTACTGGCATGAGAGGGATGGACAGACCAGCTGCTGGACCACAAACATGGTCATGGCCTTTCAGCAGCCAAAAAGCTTCCAAGCCTCTTTGGAGTGCAAAAATTAGCCCTTGATTTTCTGTCTGCAGAGCCTGGCACATCTGGGAAAGAAGCAGCATTGGTTCCCCATTGGCAGCCGTGGGTCTGAGCCCCCTTGGCAGGGGTGGCAGGCAGGGCAGAGTATGGCCGGGCAGTGCTGTGCCCAGGGAGGGGCATTTCATTGCATCTCCTGCCTCTGGCCCTCTGGATAGGGAGTTAAATTGTACCCAGCCCAGCAGCTCTCAGCTTCTTGCCTCCTTCTGCCATGACCACATGGGTGTTTTGGGATGGAGGGTTAAGGACAAAGCTGTGGTCCTGCTGCTCCCTCCCATCACCACAGAGTGAGGAAGCGTGGTAGCTCAATGGGTCCCACAGTCCCTACAGCATCCTGTGGGCAGGTGGCACATCACCTGTCCTGCCTCCCGAGCCACCTGCCCTGAGTTCTGGAGATAGGCTACAGGCTGCATGCTTTCACAGGAGGTTTGCCTGCAAGGTGAGGCAGCTGCTAGGAGCTCACTGTGGGTTCCCACAGCAGCTTTCTTCATTTTTTTTTCTGTTGTTGCTGGTTGGGTTTGTTTTTTTTCTGCAGAGAAACAGACTGACCTAGTGGGATGGATTTTCTTTTTGTGTGTGACTTTTGTTAGTTTTTAAGTTACCCGACTTGAATTTATCTGGACAGATGCAGAAGGAACTTTTTTTTGTGAGTTAAGAGACAAAAACGCATTTTTAAACAAAGGAATCATGTATTAACATTTTAACAGCAATTCATAAATCTGCACTTTTTATGAGGTTTTGAAAAATCTATTTATAGGTACGGAACAATGGGGTTTGTTTAAAACTGTATCGCATTTATACTTGCTGAAATTACTTTCATTGTTATCAGTAGGAATTTCATTGGTTAAATAAAATGGATAAAACCTGTTTCCTGTTTGAGCCATCATTTGCCACACACTCGGGAACAGGTATTTGGGCAAGAACATCCTGTGTTTTGGGACAGAATCCAGTCCTCAAAGTGTCTTTCCCCTCCATGCCCTTGTGTGTTTCAGCCTAAGTATTATTTAATACAGAGATTATTTAATTCTTCTTCCAGGGAGCCCTGAGTGAACCCTACAGCAGCAGTGAGTGAGAAGCATAAAACTGTGAAGGAAATGAGAAAGAGAAAGAAAATGTGTACCAACAGCACTGGCTCAGGGCAGTGCCAAGCATATCTCGCAACCAAATTGCCCCCAAGTCACCAGTCCTGCCCTCTGCCCCATCCAGCCCCCAGGGAAGGGTAACTTAGAGCTGAGGGATCACCGGGGCAGTTTGCCCTGGGGGAGATACTCATCTCCCCTCCAAAGAGACAAACCTTGTTAACACAAACTGTGCACCTGGAGTGTTTTGGGTGTATCTTATCCTCCAGCTGCAGGATGCTCAGCTGACCTGTCCTCACAATGGAAATATCCCAAAGTTCTTTAGAGTTCAGTCAGAAGTAGTGTGTGCCCTAAGGAGGGCTGTGACCAATAGCCTTTACCTGCTGGCATCTCTGGCTGGTTCAGCTTCCTCCTGCCCTGAAAAATACACTGATCTCAAAATAAAATAAGTACATAAATAATACATATTATTTATCTAGATAGATACAGATATATACATACATAAAGTGCTTATTTATTTGCTGTCAGTGAGAATTTCAAAACACTGACAGTATCTGTCATCCTAGGTCCAGGCAGAGCTTCCAGTCCCCTTACAGTTGCTGTGGCTGTCACCTCCAGGTGCTGGTGCAGCTCAGGACTGGGAGGGTGAACTTGTCGCCAGCACCATTGTGAAAAAGATTCAATATTCCTCAAAGCCAAGGGCTGCTGAGGAATTCCTGCTTTAGTTTCTACAAGTCCCAGAGGACAGGTGAGCAGCAGGGCAGGAAGGTGCCCTCCTCAAGCAAGCCCTGTCTTGATTTTGGTCCCTGCACCTTCCCCCAGCATGTGGTGTGAGTGGTCTGACAGGTGCCCAGCACAGGCAGAGGACAATCCCACTCCCAGGTGCCCCGTCCTCACCCCTCGGGCTGGTTCCCCCCAGAAAATCCAAAGCCAGAAACATCTCTGTGTATTGGTGATTCCCCATATCTTCTTGACCATCCACCCAGCTGCCACAGCTGTGCTGCCATCTACCCACTGCCTCCTGCGCCCGCACTGCTTGCCCTGGAACCAGAGACAGAACCCAAGAGACAGAAGGGCAGTGGCAGACCAGGGGCCTGTCACAGGGATGCTCATGTGACCATGGTCGGTGGCTGCAGGACAGGTGACTGCCCCCTGGGATGTGACCCCAAGCACCAGCTGAGTGTGGCCACCTCCATCCTCCCAGACACATGCAAGAAGCCACAACCAGCAACAGGGTGAGCAGCTGCAAGTGGGGTGACATCCCACTCAATGGCCTAAGCAAGCCCACACCTGTAGGGTTGGGTTTCCACTTGTGCTGGGGTCTCTTTTGCTTCTTCCCAGCACCACCTCAGGCTCCTCCTGCTTCCATGGCACTGGGAAGAAATGGTGATTATTCCCAAACCCCTGTACAGAACCATGAGTGGATCTGCTCTCCCAAGTGTATGTGAACTGCTGCTGAAGTGCACCCACCAGCACGACTTCATTCCAATGCTACACTCTAAATTAGCCAGAATTATAGGCAATGTGGGAGCGTACAAACTCCCCCCAAAAACTTATAATGGGGTCATGATGGAGCAGTCTCGTGAGGCACCTGGCCCAGCGGAGCAGAGGCTCTACAAACCCAGGGTACAGTTAACAGAGGTTTTAATTAACATGACTCCTAATGCTAATAAGCTCATGTAAATATCATTGATTTTTTAAAGCTTTTTAATATATAAAAGAAGATAATCACTGGATTTGTATTTCCTGCTAAATTAAAACCTACCCTCTGTGTCCTCCACATTTGGTTTTGTCCTTGGGCTTTCTTCAGGCCCTTGGAGCAAGCAGGAAAGTGCCTTTGCAGAAAGGAAGTTCTCCTCCTCCTCCTGCCTGCAACTAGTGTTCAGAGTATCAACGTATCTAGCCAATAAAACATTTTGCCAAAAAACGTATACAGAAAATACAACAAAACATGTGATTTCAGTCAAAATGGAAGTGTTTTAGCAATAGTGACCTGCAACAGTAAATGTTGACTTGCCCAGGAAGGAGTCTCCCAGCAGTTTGCTGCTGCAGTGTGCAACCCCACCCTTCCCATGCCGACCTCATGGTCCCATGTCTCTCATGATGCATTGCAACCGCCATAAGAAGAGCTGGGCTAGGGAGATGACGCTGCCTGGATGTAGGCGCTTAATTTGCCTTGCTAAATTATCTAGCTAATCTCTCTTGGTTCCCTCTGCAGCCTGTGGAGAGGGAGAGACTCCACCAGAGGGTGACATCTGCCCTGAATTACCTCCTGGGAGACTGATTCTCATCCATACAGTTGGGATGCAGCCTTTGGCTCACAGAAGATTAAACTGCAGCTCACATCTGCAATACAGCACAGTGATACTGAAAAGATCAGCTGAAAACACTGTATTAGATTTAAGCTAGCCCCTAGGCTTTTTGTTTTGCAGGTTTTTGCTGCTGAAAAACAAAACAAGAACACAATTTTTGGAAAAAAATTAATGGAAGCATCTGATACAGATATCATTACCAGCTATAATTAGTAGGCCTGAATGCAAACCCCCCCAACTGCAAGAGGGCCAGAACCTCAGTGTTGGATCCCTGGGAGTCCCTGCAGTGCCCACAGGGTACCTTGCAGGAATGTGCTCTGTGATGAACATCTGCATCTGCTCACAGCTGGGAGTGGGAGATGGAGAAAGAGTGAGACTTTGAATATGCTGCTGAGAGAGAGAAATAAAGAACAGATACCAGGTCTCAGATAGATCCCACACCACCAAACCTCCCTTGGTTTAGGGATGGGAGTATAACCTGAATCATTACAGGATCTGGGGATGGACAAAACTGTCTCATGATGGAGCCTGAGCACCTGTTCCCTTGTCCTTGATGATACTTGAAAGGAGGTTGTAACAAGGAGGGGTGTGTATCTCATCTCTCAGGCAACAACAAGTGACAGGATGTGAGGAAATGGTCTCAAATTGTGCCAGGAGAGGTTTAGAGATTAGGAAAAATTTCTTTACCGAAAGGATGCTCAGGAATCAAACAGACTGCCCAGGGAAGTGATGGAGTCGCTATCCCTGGAAGTGTTGAGGAAATGTGTGAATGTGGCACTTCGGGACATGGTTTGGTGGTGCACTTGGCAGTGTTTGGTTAGCGTTGGACTCGATCTTGGAGGTTCCTTCCAACCTTAATGATTCTGTGATTCTGAGTTGGCATCCTCCTTAACTGGTGGGATGATGATCCTCAGAGACCATTTGCACCCCTCTGACACCAGGATGCCTATTGTTCCCATTCAAACTTCTGCAGCCATGGGCTCTATGCTCTCACAGATCCTTAGAAGGCAGCCCCTTTGCTCCACATCAGATACACATCTCATTTTTGAAGAGTGCAGTGGTGTTTTCAAGTGCAGACTGTCACTGACAGTGCAAAGGTGTACAGTTACAATCCCACAGATGCCTTAGGGTGAAGGATAAACTCAGCCACCCCACAAATGCGTGTGTTTTCCATAAACTCAAAAAATTGTGGGCCAAGTTCTCTGGGGGTTGGGATCATTCCATGCAGGTGAGGGCAACTCATGTGGTTGAGTTGTTAATTCTGTCTCAGTGGGACCCCACACAAATCCCTACCCCCACCCAAATGTGTCTGCACACGCTGTGGGTCATTTCAAGCAGCACTCAGAAGGACTGCATGGAAGGACTTAGTGACCCAAGAGCCTTCTGAGGTACTGTGAGAAAGATCATCCCACCTGTACCATCATTTGGGTGAATCACATCAATGGACACCTCAAAGGTCTTCATGGGTGGAACAAACCCCATCAGCCACCAACCCAGCTACACTTCACTGGCCTGAGCTTCAGGCATCTAGATGAGATGCCCAGGTAAAAGCCTGGTGAGATACTTACACTGAATCAAGGGATGCAGAGAAGAAATTTTAAATTACTACATTTGGGTGGCACAAATCCAGAAAGTGATGTCTCCGTGAGTATACTGTACCATCCCTCTGGAATTGCTCCACTTACCTCCGCAGCTTGCTGATGTCAGGACCAAGTAGAGACCATTTCTTGGCCCTTATTGTTCACTATTTAGCTATTGTCCACGTGGTTTCATAGAATCATAGTATGTTTTGGATTGGAAGGGAACTTTAAAGGCCACGTAGTCCAACCTGAGACATCTTCAACTAGATCAGATTGCTCAGAGCCCTGTCCAGCCTGACCTTGAATGTTTCCAGGATGGAGGCATCTACCACCTCTTGGGCAACCTGTTTCAGGGTTTTATTCATTGTAATTTACTCTCATGGAAAAAAAAAAAAAAATTCTTCCGTACATTTAGTCTGAAACATCCCATCCATCTGTTCTTTTCTCCCACCAAGTTTCCTCCCATGCTCACTAATGTGGTCCTGCCCACCAGCTGCAGGTCCTGGCTTTAGTCCATAACTGTCTTCTACCAGTAGGTACTCAGGGTTCAGAAAAGTCACACAGTGACATCTGCTCCAGATGTCCATTCCTCACCATGTTAAATTAATTTAAAACATCAAGTTATTAATAAAGATGATACTACAGAGGATTTTGAAGCCTCTGCTTCAGCTTTGCAGGCAACTTTCCTGGTGGCTCAGTAAAAAATTGTTTCTTCCTCCCAGGAATACTGTCACAATTTCAGTATTTTTAGAAAGAAAACAGGGTGGGTTTTTTTTACATCCTTACAAATGGGAGAAATTACATACATGCTAAGGTGGGCCATGGCTGAAGGAGACTCCTCTGAGATGGAGACAGCCATGTTCACATGCCAAACCTACTGTCAGGCAGGAGCGGGTGCTGAATATCCTCGTCCAAACTCTAATCCAGACCCTGGGCTGCTCTTGGATGATTCTCATCCTTGCTTGTTCCAGCCTGGACCTGAAAAAACTTTTCCACTAAAAATGGTAAATTGCCACAAAAAGAACTCTGTTTGATAAATCACTCCATTCTGACAGGATATATTTCCTTGGAGATTTTCCAAACAGCTGTAACACTAACACCACTGGAAAGTCTTTCAGCATTTCTGCTTGACTGGAAACACCAGTTCTGTAAAAATCAGTGGCAGATGTTACCGTGTGAGATCCATTCCCAAATCAAAGTCAGTCCAACAGTCCAGGAGATTGTGCAGCAAAGCGAACTCATCCCATGCCAAACCCACAGTATCGCAACCTCACTAACACACACACACCCTGGACACACCTCACCCTCCTTGCTCCCAGACAATCCCTCCCAGCCAAACGAGTTACCCTGGTATTTATTTTCCAATACCTCTTCCATTTTCTGGCACTGACTACACTAGAGAGATAACCTGTGAACAAGCATGGCTCGATTCCCTGCCAACCAGGAGCAGCTCCCTGGCTGGAGGGAGGGACGGAGCAGGTGATGGAGCTCCATGCAGAAGTGAGAAGCTCCAAAACATGCAATGGCAGCAGAGGTGTGACCCAGAGGCCTGAGCCCAGGGCTGTGACTGAGGGGTTGTGCAGCCAGGGCTGCTGAGTCCCTCTGCCATTATCAGTGCCTGGCCTCAGGGTGATGTAGCAGAGACAAGGGTCACCTCGAGGTGCAGAGACCCCTGTGTCGAAGCTTTGGGTGACCTGATTGAGGCAGATACCTTCCACTAGACCCCTTGCTCCACGCTCCGTATAACCTGCCAACCTGACCTCGACTGTTTCCAGTGATGGGGCCTGCACAGCTTCCCCAGGCAACCTGTGCCTGTGCCATGCCTCACCGGTTCCTGCGGATCTGAGATGGATGCAGTCTCAGCTGAAGGGGGTTCTTCTGCCCAGAGAGGTACCTGCAAAATGCAGGTGCCCACACCTGATTTGCTCATCCCAGGATCTCCATACTGTCAGTGAAGGAAAACTGCCACTTTTAGGGGGTGCTTGTTCTCCTTCTGAAGAAGTTGTGACAAAACAGGTCCAGGGTCTGGCACCACACAAGAAGGAGTTTCTCCCTGTCAGCTGTGAAGAACCATGCTGCTGTAATGTGAATTCTGAATCAAACTGGCCATCATGCTGCACCCCTGGTGCATCTCACCACATCTCACAAGAATCAAACAATCCCCTCTCCTGGCATACGCAGAGCTAAATTCACTGACTGTAACCCCTCAGCTTTTACCTGTGTATTCTGCAGCTTAATGAATTGAGTCTTAGAGGGCTTTAAGAGAGGAAAGGTGTTTTAAAAGCACAAAATGGCCATTAATATCAGATGTCAAGCTGTAACAAAGGAAAACTGTGCTGCTAGTGCTTTATTGATTAGTCAGGGCACCCTGGGTTGCATTATCTCATTTCCCACTATGACAGAAAACGATACCAGCCCCTCTTTGGAAAAGCCATTTTATTTTGTTGAAGCCATATGTTTCCAAGGATAGAATAAAGCTCAGGAACCATAAATCATGCCTAGATAAGAACAATCTCAAACAATGGTTTGTAGCAGGATCTTGTTCTGTGATAATTGCTCAGTGTTTGAGGCATTTCCCATCACCTACTCAGACATGCAGCACAGAAGAAAAATGCCCCATGCTGGTTACAGTTCTTAGCATTTGAAATCTGAGCATGTTAAGAATTTTAATAAAACTGCTCCACATCTGCCCAAATCCCACAGAGCTGCAGTGCCTTATATTTCAAGGACTGTCCACTTGCAGTCAGAAGTCACAGCTGCAGCAGAGACCTGCTGGCCTGACCTGAGCTAGGCTGGGTAGCAACTGTGATGGAGATGTGACAATCCAGACCTCCTGAGTGCCCCAGCTTTGCTGCCTCTCGGCACATGAGCTCCCACATACTGTGACTGGGGACTGCAGTGGAGATGCTGGTGGAGCTGGGACTCAGGGGTTGCTGGGTTAAGATGTGGGGAAGCTGCTCTGGGTGCAGAACCCCCAAGTGCATCACTGGCTGCTGCGCAGCACTGCACAGCTACGATGGGTCAGAGATAAGGCCACGCAGAAGGCACAAGACAGGGAGCTGTGGGGGCAGCTGCCTCCTCCCCAGTGCTTGGGCTGCATTCAAAATCTACTGCCATGACATGTGCCTTTAGAGGCTGCAGGAGATTCTGGGTCCTCCAGGCTGGGGTCCCTGTCAACCCACTCTGGCATCTCCTGGGACCTGAGCTGGCTCCTTTCCTGCCTTGACAGCTGCCATGCAGCTCAAGAGGAGTTCTGGGATTGGGACAGGGTCTCATGAAGCAGTGGGAAACCAGCTCTGCATCTGTCTTGGCAGCAGAGAAGGCATGTTAGAATGGGCAGAGATGTGAAGTTTAGTTTGAAGAGCATCTGCAGGCCGCTGTTGGCCTGCTAGAAGCAGTGACCTGGACCTTGCCCCTTGCACCCAAAATCCCTGAAGTAAACCCTGCTGACTTTACCCATATGCCATATTAGCATACAAAAGCTGCCTTTCCCGTTGAACATCAGCGCTACTTGCAGACGGTCTCTCTTTCTCTATAAATCAGTTGTGACCCACAAAGTATGAGACAAAGAATCATCCTTTCTTGCCACTCATCTCACCACCTTCCCACTTCATCTCCATTGTTAGCAACCCTGACTTTGCCATTTGCATCACTGCTGAACAGGGTGCCCACTGATCAGGGTGTGCTGGTCTGGGACAGCATACACACCTGTGTGCATTGAAGACATCCCCTGAGCTAAGGAAACAACTCTTTGTCCTTTCATGAACCAGCCAAATCTCCTTTTCTTCTGAATCCATCCACCCCCAGAGAGGCAAAGCTGCTATATTAGTAACTGGGTTTTCTTCAACCCAGGACTGGCCAAACCAACACAGCACCACTGAGTCCGACATGGGATGGCAGAACCAGCTTGTTCGCTCCTGGGACTCATTATGGGATGCTGTGTTGGGTCCGCACCAACCTGACGCTGGAGAGAGGGACAGAGATGGGGATGAAGGGAAGGATCCATGCATGCAGGATTCCCAAATGCCTCTTGGAGTCCAGCCAAAGTAAATGCTGTTGAGACCAAGAGCCTCTATCCTGCAGGCAACTGCACTAAGAGTTCCAAAGGCCCCGGGAAGGGCAGCACCTCTGTGCCCTCCGCCACTGGCAGCAGATGTCCCTGTGCCCTTCACAAGGCTGCAAACCTCTCATAGTCCCCTGCAAAGCCCCTGCATGTGCCCCAGCTCTGGTGTCTCAGATGTGGGGGACACGGCTCATGCTGGCAGGCAGAAGGGGTGAAGAGTGAGCAGAGAGGATGAGCAATGCAGAAGACGGGCTGGTTCCACCTCCAGCATTAAGGTGCTTCCTTGTGCATGGGGTCACAGGATGGGTGTTCACACTGCAAAACAAGGGCTGCATCCCAGGACACCCCCCACCTCCCCTCCCACTGGACAGTCCATAGTCTCCTGTGTGATTCAGGAGCAGTCAGCTCTCAAGGGAGGTAAAGCAGGTGGCAACAGATTCGAGGCCAAAAGTGTGACTCCTGGATGCTGCTGGGCTTTGGAGGAGGCACAAGGGCTTCAGGGCTAAGACATTCAGGGACTTAGACCATCAGAGAATATCACATCTTGAGGATTCAGGTGTTAGACCTTCAGTGGTCACTAAGAGAGCAAGGAAACATTGGGGGAATATGGCCTTGGTATGGTCAAGGGAAAATGCTTTCCCACCATGCAAAAAAATGGGCAGTGGGTCTTTTCTTGCAGCAAGATCTACTCAATTTCAGATGTCTTGAAAGACCTGAGGACTGTTAGATACATCCAGTTGCATCCCATCCACAAGTGGGACCCCAGTGCAATGAGCAAGGCAAACAGCAGAACCTTGCCACCATTCCACTCTGCTCCCTGCTGTTTCCCAGCCACAAGTTCTTACACTCCAGTCTCCTTCTCTTTTCTTCAAGTCTCAGAAATCCCTCTGTAACTGAAATCCCCCTCTGACCACCATCACCTCCTTCTTCGTAGGGTTGGGCTTCTGCAGAGCTCACTGCCACTGTGTAAGTCTCAGTGACATCACAGCCAGAAAGAAATAACTTTGTACCACACTTAGTGAGCATTTCCCAGAGGAAGCATCCTGACACCTGCAAATCACAGAAACTTTGTGGCCTGCACCGATAAAACCCGAACATTTTACAACAGACAGAATTTGAGTTACAATGGTGGTGGCCCCCAGTGACATTGCCTCGGCCCTCCCTGTTATTCCCCAGTCAGCTCATTATTATTAATGTCACTACAATAAATACCAGAACAAAATTGACAGTGTTTGGTCACGTCTCTTAAAGCATTGTCCCACTCCTCTTTCAATCCATGTGTTTGCAGCCTTGGTTTCCACCCTTATCAGTCATCAGAGGAGCCTTTAGGGACAAACCGTTTGACTATGTGACCAGCCAGGTAATAAAAGCCATGCAGAACTGCAGCTGTGGCATCGATGACAAGAGACAAGGTGCCCCCAATCCCACTGGCCATGTCTTTAAGGACAGAGGGAATGGCACAAATGGAGTGGTAAGGGAAAGCAGCGAGGTGAAGCACAAACCCCACTGGGATGCTCAGGATCCTGTAGGTGAGGGACACCACATCTTGAACAATTTGCAGGAAGCCTAGGAAGATATTGATGATGACCCTCCCCACGTCATAGGGGATGCTGATGAGCACCATGCTGATGGCCTTTAGGTAAGACACCAAGCCACTCCACAGGCTGTAGAGTCCGTCCAGAACTGTACCACAAACTCGCTTGACAACAAGCCACAGAAAATAAAACACAAATTTCACCAGCTCCACAAAGATGTAGATGAGGAGTTCCAGAAGTTTGATGAAAGGGGTAGCAATGATGCCAGCCACTTTTCTCACCCAGCCACTGTCTTTTGTCTCCTGGTTGTCAGTTGTTCCTGCTTGCTCTCCAGAGCGGATCTGACTGACAGCTTGCAATACTGCTTCTTTTTTCTCCTGGTTTTGTTTGTCTTCCCCACAGCTGCCCTTGAACAAGTGAACTCCTGCTAGGTGCTGCTTCTCCAGCTCTCCCACCGTGAGGTCCACCAGGCTACTTTCATCCTTAGTTTTTTTCACTAGTCCCAGAGACCATCCCTCTGGAGCATCACAGCAGGCTGCCAGCCAGAGGCTCTCTGGCACTGACACTTTGCCTTTAACTTGGACACTGGAAGGAATTGCACCTGCAAGGAGATACAGATGATCCTTCTTGGAGCAGTGAGGGATCAGAGCTTGCTCCACTACCTTCCCGATGTCTCTGTGCCAGCTTTTGCTCAGAGCTGGGCTTAGAGGGACAGCGTTCGTGAGCGTGTAAGTGGCCATCTGGTAATCCTTCTCATTAAGCAAGCTGGGATTGAGCAGCCCTCTCTCATAGCCAGAACCCACATAGTCTGAGGTCAGGGCTTGATTTGCACCAAGGTTGGCCACAGTGCCAATGATATCGGCTTCATGTACCATCTCATGCAAGTCATTTTCTGGATCATCTATCTGAAACAGTAGAAAGAAGAGTTATTGGATGCAATTCACCTTTCTATAAAGCAATGTAAAAAAGGGCCTTGAAGTACCCTTTTCATTATGACTGCTACTACATGCCACACCTTGGATCATACCCTGCAGTCCCCCGTTACTTTCCCTGCAGTCCTTCAAAGGACTGTATTCTCTATTTAGCTTCCCTGACAAATACATTGGTTTAGGCTGCAAAGGATATTTGTAGCTTCTCCAGTCTGGTCCACAGCACAGCACAGCACAGCCTCCAGAATCTCACCAACCATGCTGCACCAAGCCTCTAACTTTTGTTTTTTTCTAGAGAGATTTGAGTAGATGGCTTGATTCAGAACTGTGTTCTCAGCTCTTATGATGGTAGTCCTGCAGTTTATTAAGAACCTACCACGGCACCTTAATTCAATCCCTCTAAACTATCAAATCCGAGCCACAGCAAAAAAGAACAACCCATGGTATATAAGGTGCCTAGAGAAGGCATTTGCCGCTCACCACTTATTGTGTAAGAAGCCAGAATGAAGCCAGGCACCATGTCAGGTGACCTGAACTTCCCTCCCTTGAACAAGAGACACAGCAGTGAGCACTCTTAGGGCTCTCACAGGGCTGGTCATTACTAGTCTGATCCTCCTGCCATTAATAGCCTGAACCCCAACCTTAATGACCGCACAGCTTCTGGCATAGCATGGTCCCATGGTCCTCCATGGAATCTGTGCTACTTGTTTGTGTCTGGAGTGCCGTGCAGCCAGAGGTAGCAATTACTGCAGCTGGAATTTGTCCTGGAGTCACACAGGAGGGGCAGGGTGGGGGGAGACAGTAAAAAGTAGTGGGAGGAGAAGCACTAAATGTCAGGGTGTGTTCAGGACTTTCTCAGGTGGCTGCAGCTCTGTCTGCTCCATAGTCACTCCTATTGACACTGCCTGCAGCCACTCCAGAGGGCTGTGCCAGATTGTCATTTTCTTCCCCAAATTAGAGGGTGAATATGTTGGTAAAAGCTCGGGGGTGGCAGACGATCTCCAGCAGTCACTGCTTCCCGCAGTCTCTGTAAGTCTCTGTTTCAGAGGCTGTGGCCCTAAAGCTCCCAGTGCTGTGCTTGCTCAATTAAACTTGCTGCCTCTGCCCCAGCCTAAAAACTGTTTACTGCACTACGGCAGTCAGTTCATAATCTACTTTGAATCACTGCCCAGTCATTCCCTATCCCTTGGTCATCCTGCAGTGCACTTGGACAGACATCCAACTATGTCCTTCCAATCTTACACAGTTTGCATCCTCTTACCGCATCACCTCCTCACAGTTCTGCCCAAGCCTGTGCTAAAGTCAGGGTGAAAGGGCCAGTGCCAGCGAGTGTCAGCAGCTGTCCACCACTCTCACCTGGGAACTGAGCTCTGGCTGGCCTGCATCAGCCAGACCTCTGCAGTCAAGGCACAGGGCTCCCTCTGCACCAAGCCTGGTCACAGTGCCAAGCCTGCCCTTTGCAGAGGGCTGCACTGCCTCCACCTCCAGCTACGGAGGCTTATTGCTCTTCATTTTGAAGCAGCTGATGCTTATGGCTTCAAGAGTGGAAGGGTCACAGTGAGTTCCATGTGCTGATGCACAAGTCATAGCCTTTTCTAAATGCACCACTAAAAAATTACTTATTCTGCATTACTACTGACTTACACTGCTCCTCTTGCTCAGACACCCCAAACATTCACAAGCTGCAGCTGGCTGATGAGGCCTGACATTTTGCATACCATGAAACCACTGTCTCCTGCTGCCTACTCCCACTCCCCCATTCTCCCTGTTCTGATGAGATGATGGCGTGCTATGGGACAAGGGATGCACCTAGTGTGCTTAATTTCACAGTACCAGTGAGAAGAGGACACAGGTGTGAGGCTGTTCCTAGGAACTGCCCTCAATGCTATGACCCTTTGGAGCTTTACACCCTCGCAGAGACACTTATCCTGTCTCACTCCCATGGTGTGTGCTGCCATACGACAGGACACGTAGACCCAAGATGGATCAGCTCTACCTCCTGGCAGAGATTCTCAGCCTACATTAAAGCAGATGGTATAAACTTAATTCTTCCCTCCTTATGAGCTGCTACATACAAATCTTGAGGTGCCTATCAAGAAAATATGTCCCAGTTACCTGTCCAGCTGGAAGGCTTTTGCACATACCATTGGGATTGTTTAGGTGCAATTTGAAAAGAACATGATAAAAATGCAGCTGTGTGCTGTTCATGTGTAAGGCTCTGACATCACCTAGTTATGCTTATAATAACTCATATTGTGGTTTGTAATAACTCATGCATAACTGAGGTTTTCATGCCTCCTCCAGCTCAGCCCCAAGGCAAGCTGTCTACAGCACTGCATCTAATCTGCATTGCAAGCTACCCTTCCTCACTGCTTCAAAAAGCTTTTGGCTCGTGTCACCCCCAAGCATATCTGTGTTCATGGAGTCAGCCATGAAGCCACCTGTCCAAATAACCTGAACAGCTCAGAGCAAGATCCAAGTAGACAGGTAAACACCTCATTCAGAGGATGGGGATTTAAAAATAAACTCTGCAGCTGAACACCTGTATGGATGTTAGCACATAACAATACTGATGTGTGTCATTAAGTGCAGGGTACAGTTTCACAAATGGGGCGGCAGAGGATTAAAAGTATGGCAACACACAGTTATTGGGGCAGGCAGCTTTCATGGAGTTTGGTCATTGAACAAGACAAGTCAATGCTACCTCCCACCCTCCCCACCCTCACAGGTAAGATCCCAAGTGAACTTCAGCATTCGACTCCCCTTGCTACTGCCTCAGGCAAGCTTACACCTTTGGTTGCAGTGGAAATATTTCATCCAAACTTTGTGTGGGATTAATTTCTCAGGGAGGAGGTACAGTGCATCTTATGCCAAGGTTTCTGTAGAATGACTTGGCTCTAGAAGTACCTGTTTCTCTTGACTCTCTACTAAGAGAGATGGCAAGAGCCACTCAAAGGTAGCTGTACTATAGCTGCACAATCCCACTTTGGTCATCTGCCTGGTGGTACTCATCAACCAAATGAAAACACAAGGTTATTCATCCAGCCCCTCATACAATAGGACAAAAAAAGCAACACCAGAGTCTTCCATTTCTCTCTAATCTACAGAAAGAATCAAACACAAGAGATTTTCAGACAACCAAAATGAGATGAGGTGAAACACACCTAAGTGACTTGCTCTCAAGCCCTAGGAAATCATCGGAAGAGCAGGTTTTCAGACCTGCGCCTGGGGGAGTCCCATCAGTACCCTACTCATCAGCCTACCCTTCCTGCTCTCTAATTTTTCACTAATTGCTGAATTAATTCCCTGTTTCCAGCTGCCAATTGGCAGTGGGTGGCACTGACATTCCTCACACTTCTCACCCAGTTACTGCCTCCGTGCTACATTTGGCATTTGTTTCTCAGGCGGACATTCCTGAGGAGGTAGGCATGCAGGGAGTGAGATGGTGCCCTCACCACTTACATCATTATCCCCCCCAAAAAAACATATGACAAGCCTGAGGCCCTCACCACAGTGCTGAGTGTGTTTTTATAGTGATTTCTTTCTGTTTGCTGTGTTTCTGCATCTGCATGCCACTGTGCAGCTGAGCCAGCTCATATCCAGCTATCCCTGTCTTGGCAAGGAAATCACCAAGCAAATCAGCAATATAACCTCACTGGGCTATGCTGCAGTGTCTAGAGGGGTGTATGTACTTATTTCTTGAGTTATACAGATTTTTCATAGTCCTGATTTCTTCCGCCCACAGTTTCTTCTGAAGACTTAGTACTTTCCTGTCTCAGATGGAGGTTCCTGCAGTGAACTGCAGAGGTGCAACCTCCTATTTCTGAGACGCCTGGGTTTCAGCAATGGGTGAAGGGGACCCCTAAGTGTCAACTAAGAATGTAAACCTGCAGGGATGCTCCAGAGAAGCCAAAACAGCTAAGAGTAACACCTGGCCAACTATTTTGGCGGCTGCAGTAGGGATTTGTGGCAGACACACAAGATTTGGGACTCTAGAATGCTGGCAGGAACAAAGACAAGCTCAGGGGCAAAGACAGAGGGAGTAGGGAGGGCAGAGAAGCCAGATGGAGGGAGGTGCAGGAGAACCAAAGTTGCTGTGGAGGGCCTGCCCACTGTTCCATGGCAGAAACAGCTTTTGAGTCTGCCTGGGCAAGTCTGGAGACTAAGACCACAAGGAGCACGAGGAAGTATGGGGGCTAGAGGTGGTGAAAGGTGTCAGTGACCAAAGGCAAGTGAGGAAGAATCTCATCTAAGCAGCTTT
Organism: Myrmophylax atrothorax; assembly: GCA_026770055.1. Taxonomy (NCBI): domain Eukaryota; kingdom Metazoa; phylum Chordata; class Aves; order Passeriformes; family Thamnophilidae; genus Myrmophylax; species Myrmophylax atrothorax. Next base: position 82,079,065 of record JAOXXN010000001.1, read on the forward strand.
ACCTCACTGCCTCCATGGCACTGACGAAAAATTCTTGCTCACCTAGGTCCTCTTTGTGCTTTAAAAATTCATCACCCTTCTTTAACTCCATAATGGTAGAGTCTGCAAAACACTTCCCTCTTTTAAAAGGGCAAGCAGACACCTCCCACAGCTGCCTGTGAAGTGGAAGGTAAGCAAATCAAAAGACTCTTGCGAACTCCTGCAACTCAAACCCAGCCTAGAGAGCAGGGAGACAGTCCAAGGTGAAGACAGGGTTTGTAGGATCTCCTGTCTTCACTGCCTGTGGCCTTAGTATCTTATCACCCCACATGAGGAAAATAAGCACAGCAGAAAGTCTCCTGGTAACAGAGAAGAGCTTTGATCCTGGCAACATCCAGCACCTGAGGACCACGCTCCCAACACACTGCTCTGACACTTCTGCCATTCCTGTCCTGACAAAGCACCCTTGCACACTGACAAATCTTTCTTAAGTTCAACAGATGGTGTACCCTTATGTCTGCTACAAAATTCCACATGATCACTGCTGAAAAATCTGAAATGCAGGAAAAAAAAAAAAGAGGTAAAGAGTACCTGTTCTCTTAGGGCACCAGCAATTTTTTAAGGATTTCCTTTAAATTTGACAGCCTGAAGGCCTTGCTTAAACATGTCAAGTGTCAGGGGAAACAAAAACCACTGAAGCTCCAGCTAAATTCATTTTATGCTGCATACTTCTGACCTGACTGAAGCCTGAATGCTCCAGGACACTGCGACTCATTTCCCTACCACAGCCTGCAACACAGGGACACACCAAAAAGCTGCAGCATCAACTTGGTGAACCACAAATGGATGTTTTATCTCTGCTCAGTGAAGCTAAAGAACTCCTATCAACACTGCGATCACACTGGCAACAAAACAAACTTCAACTTGACAGTGCGATGTTTAACCCATCGGCAGTACTCCCTGCCCCCGAGAGCTGGCTGGTCAAGACAGACACTTCAGCTGGTGTCAAAGGGAACTTTCCTCTACCCTGCCATTGCAGCAGCCTCCCAGTTTTCATTATAAGCTCCCTGGGACAAGGAACTATTTGTTTGCTCAGTTCCAAGCACAAAAATAAGTTCTGTTCATGTTAAATTCATACCAACAGAAGTTCACCAAGCAGAGTTCCTGCCTCCTTCGCAGAATCCTAGCGCCAGCTTCACCCCAGAGGAAATGTTCACCAGGAACACTTGCTTTACAGCAAAGGAAAAGCTGACTTACCTGCGGTTCAACCAACCAGTTCTCCTCCTCGCTTTGGGCTGGCTTTGTAAACTTAAAAGCTGAATAAAGAGGGATTTTGTCCTTAATACTGTAGAGGGTTGCAAAGCGTGGCTCTTTGTTGTATTGCTGACAGATTTTCACATGGAAAGGCTCTGTAAATCCTTCGGGAGGAACTTGTCCAGGGAAGAATACGTTACACTCTGCAAAACCAGCTTCATCCTCTCTAACAACTCTGCCCCGGGAAAACTCTGGGAAAACTGAGATGCAAAGCAAAAACACAATTGACGTCTTCATGGTCCACTCCCTGGAGCTGAGTGAAACTCCGTCTGCCTCCGCTGGGTACGGCAAAAGACCTATGCTCTGAGTCCATGCAGCAGCGAAGCCAGAAAGCGTCTGGAATTCGGGTGTAGCGTGAGAGGGAAATGAAATCCGAAACCACAGCCGATCCCTCCGGGAGCCAGCGCGTTCTGCAGGCAGCGCGCTGTGGAACCGAACGTGCGCAAGGCTGCGCTGACACACGCTGCGGACGCGAACTGCCCGCGGGAGACAATGCCAAGCAACCTGGAATCATCCGGCTCGCTGGGAAGAGGAGGAGGGAAGCCTGTGACAGTGCAGGGCTGGAGCTCGGCAGCACCGGCTGTCCAGGCTGGGGCTCAGTGCCGGTGGGGGTGTGGTGTGCTGCATTGCAGCAGTACCCGGCAGGAATTTTGGCTGACACAGCCAGAAATGTTCCTGCAGCTGTCAAGGGGGATGCTGCAAAGTCATATTCCCCACTCCAAAAAAGACATTAGTTGCCCTCTCCAGCTGCAAGCCTGGACAAAGGAGGGGGAGAGGAAGAAGAGAGGTGGCAGACATGGTGGCTGCTGGGAACCCAATTTGCCCTTCTTGGGGTGACTGTCATCCCTACTGCTGCCAGCCACATGCTGCTTAGATGCATGCTTAGATGCATTCAGAAACACATTCATCTCCCATCTCTCCTGGCACTTTATGGCACTTCAAAACCCTCCAGTATTACTTCGCTGTGGCAGACTCTCCCTCAGAAGAGATTAAAAAGGGACAGAAGGATGAAGACCCTCGGATTACATACCCCTAATCAGCATCCGCCTCTGAACATTTTGACCAACCCTGTAGACTGGCAAAAAGGGAATGAAACTGCTCTTCTGAGTTTATGTTCGGCAGAGCAACCACCTGCCCAGTGGCCATCTGCCTATGATACCTCAGCTACTGCTGGGTAAAAGGCTGTATTCCTTCAGTGACTGAGTAAATTGATGTTTTCAGATTAGTGGGGATGAAAAGGAGATTACAGGGGAATTCCTCAGAGTCAAGAAAATGGTATTTTCCACTCATGAAGTGAAATGTGATCAGCTGTGTTGCCAACAATTTAAAAAATTCTGGGTGCCAATAGGGCAGAAGTTCCTTTCATAATGTGTTTTCCAAGCAAAAAACTCCAAGTGCTACCATCCCACAAGTGTTCTGCAGACAAGGTAGGAGTAGTCCATATTACAACAAAAGATGAAATTGGACAGTGAGTGATTGAAGTGCCTGCCCAAGGTCAGAGAAGGAGCCTGTAAAAGGCTAAAAATAGACTGCACTCTAAGACTAAGTAATTCCTCTACTCAGGGATGACTTCTGGAAGTATCAAGACAAGGAAATACGTCAGCACCTCTTGGGGTGGTGATATCAGCTGAGGAGGCAGAAGCAGGCTGGACAGGATGGGGAACAGCAGGAAATGTAGTAAGTGGGCTTGGTTCTGGTCCAGGCAGATGACTGGTCACCCAGCCCTTACAGAAAGAGTTAGTCATGTTCAGGAAAGATGACAGAAAGCAAAGACACAAAATTTCGTTTTCCTGGATGTAAAAAGGCTCCTGGGAAATCAAGAACTGGAGCTAAACCTTAGCTATTAGATGTTTTTCTGATCCTAGACTTGCAATTACCTGGGCAGCAGAAATAAATATTTTCAGAGTTAGTCAGAGGTTTAGACAACTTGGTACTGCAGTAGCTTGTCTGCTATCAGGCAGTTTTATGGGCACAACAGGGAGTGATGCCCATAGGCAGTGATAGGCAATGATGCCTATAGGGATTGATGCCAAAAGGAGTATTAAGATCAGATCCAAAACAGCCCTAAGGCTGTTGATCTGAGCAGAAGGGCTCTGGCAAAATACACATTGGGTTGGCAGTGGGCAGTGTCAGCTGGTGGTGGCAGCATGAGCTGGTGAACACAGTGAAGCCTCGTGGGAGCTGGGGCTGCCTCCTCCAAACCCACTGAGGAGTGAGTGTGCAATAAGTGGAGCAGTGCCAGCGGTGCAGGCAAGGACCCAGTATTTGACATGGTTGAGCCTGGGAAGGATGCAAAGAGGTGTTGATGTGGTCAAAGAGACGTAGGAGAAAAGCAATCATAGAATCATAGAATATTCTGAGTGGGAAACCACCCACAAGGAACATTGAGTCCAACCCTTAGCCCTTCACAGGACACACCAAGACTCACACCACATGCCTGAGAGTGTTGTCCAAACGCTACTTGAACTTTGTCAGGCTTGGTGCTCTGACCACTTAACTGGGGAGCATTTTCCCAACCACCCTCTGGGTGAAGAACCTTTTCCTAATATCCAGCCTAAATGTCCCCTGACACAACTTCAGGCCATTACCTCAGGTCTTGTTACTGGTCACCACAGAGAAGAGAACATTGTCTGCACCTCCTCTTCTCTTCATGAGGAAGCTGATCTCTAAGTGGCAGGCAGGGGTGTGTAGGAGACAGGAGAGTCTGTAGGCAATAGGTTGTATGGACACAGAGTTTGCAAGGCATAACAGAGATAAAGTGTGTTGGGGAAATTAAAGACCAAGAAATTGGAGAGAGGGAAGGGAAAAAAAAGAGGTAAAGGTCTAGAAAATTATGTTGACCAGAAGGAAAAGGAGGATATTTCTCAGAAACTAGAGTTAAGAAGGATATTTACTCCTGAAAAACTGGGGTACTAATGAAAGGTTAAGGAAGAAAACAAATGAAAACAGGTGTGAGGAAACACAGGAGGAGGATTGTGATAGGTCAAGTGAGAAGATGAAAGCATTTTGAGAAAAGTCACTTGTGATAAGAAAATAAGGATAAAACATTAGGAGGGGGATGAGGAAAGGAGAATGAGAGGAGGTTTTCATCCATCTTCAATGACCTGACATGGACAACCAATCTTCTCCAAGGGTCTCAAGCACAAAAACCAATGTGTCAATGAAAATAATACCCCCTGCAAAACAAACCTGAAAAGCATGCCAGCATCCAAACCCTTTAGCTAGTAAAAAGCTGCTAGGCTTGTCTTCCTGCTTTCCCACACTGCTTCTCCAGCCCTGTCTCTCTTCACATGCCTGACACTGGATTTGCTACAAATAGAAGACCTATCTCCTCACATGCCTGACCCCTCTACTCTAGTCTTTCAAAACATTCTATACTCCAAATATTTTTCTGGGCTGGATCTCCTGTCTCCTACCATGACCTCTGGAAGAGACTCCAGTGCTGTATGTGACTGTCCCTTTCTTCTGAGAAGGAAAGGAAAAAGAAAGTGTCTCCAAGGGCAAGCAGTCTCACTGGAGAGACACCATTTTATTCAGTAGACATACTAAGATTTGGCTTGGAGCACAACAGTACCAGCAGACATGCCATGGCATGCCAGAGAGAACATCTGTCTCCTCACTGTCTCATGGGAAAACAGTCTCTTTTTAAAATTAGTTTAAAAACTTGGTCTGGGAAAGGCGCCCAGTGCTGAGCTAGAGAGAAAAGCAAGAGTGAAACAATTTTCCTATTATAACTAAGAGATTCAAGGGCTAAAGGAAGGAATAGGCAGAAGGACAATAAACTCTTTAAGGAAGAGCTTAGAAACACTTTGTTTGGATTTTGACTCCCACCTTAAACCAGGTCATGATGCCAACCTCTGCTGCCTTTTGTCTTCGCACCTTCCCCACAGTGTCCCTGGTGCTGGGGAGGAGTTGCCCTCCACTGACAGGGCTGCTTTGCTGCTCACCTCTGACATGGTGCTCACAAGCAAGGGTGGGCCAAGTGAGAGGCCATTAACTGTCTCAGACTGCCAAGGATGCTGATCTGGTTCCTCTGCTTCCTCACTTGCCTTTTCTCCTGTCCAAACTCACAGTCTCAGCCCACAGAAGCCAGTGGATGCCTCAAAGTGATGTCACAGCCAAAATCAGAAGAGGAAAAGATGGAGAGGTTTAAAATACAAAATTATGAAGGAGATTGTCCATGGTACACAGCCAGAGGAAGAGGTTGACAACTGGGAATGGTGAAGCACCCAAACATACTGCTCTCTGGCTGGTAACACTGTTAAGACAGGAACATATTCTGATTTTGTACAAAAGCTTGCACACTGGGAGTCTGACACGGACCTTGTAAACCTGGAAGTAAAAATATATTGCATAAATACTGAATAACATTAATAAGATCCAAAAGCTGCATCCTTTAGCACTTTGTCACAGTCTTCAGACTAAAGAGAATTCTGTTAATCTTCAGTCTGCTTGAAACAAGCACAATGACAATCCCATGCTAGACAACAGAACTAGGGTAGATTTAGATGAGGAATATAAGGCAATGTTTTCAATAGTGCAAATGATTATCTGTCAAAATGAGTTATTTAGAGATGTGCTGAAAGCTCTAATACTTTTATTCTTTAAATTAGGAGATGCTATTTAACACAATAACAACTATAGTAAAAGAGTGGATGTTTCAATTGCAATGGGCTTTATTTTACAGATTGTCAGTTGGTCAAAGCCACAACAGTTCTTACACACCTTAAATCTGTTTTGGACAGGAAAGTAACCCACTTAAATTTGTTTCTTCTAGGTATTAACAGTGATTTTTTTATTATTTGATTTCTTTTATTTTTTTCGAAAGTCTGGTGCAATTCAGTCAGTGCTGAGAGCTCACCATGCTACATGCTACCCAAAACCAAGGTGTTAGACAGCTCCTGACACTCTGCATTGACAAAAGACTGATGGGTGGGAACAAAATTAGAGGGATAGACTTGTTAGGCTTGCATCATCACAGAAGAGGGAAGAAGAAAGCCATAATGCTTGAGAAAGCTAAACTTGCTGCCAGGATCCAGAAACTTTAATCAAGAGGCAAGATAGTAGCCACACCCAGGAGTGTCTCCAGTAACACCACTCTGTTTTGGAACCAAGAAGTGGGAGGAGATGTGAGATGTTCTGCTTTAAAGGTTTGGCCAGACCTGATATGTGGAGGTGAGGTTCCGGCTGTTTCCCAGCTCCAATGTCCTCTGTGCCACTGGGATCGGCAGTGAAGATGTCCATATGGAGCCCACTCATCCCAACAACCAAAGCAGAGAGGCAGGCATCGCAAGGGTGTGACTTGCATCATCCTACATGTCCAGGGGAAGACGAGATGGCATCTTCCAGATGTGCCTCTGTCTCTGTACTTTAAAGCAAGCTCAGAATGTCCACAGCTGGTCAGACAAACCTCAGGCAGGACCTAACATACTCCTGCCACCACAGGGATTTAGCCCATGAAAAAATAAAGTGTGTTTGCTGTGTGAGAGAAGAGTGAGCAGCTGTTTCTCCATTCTCGTTCCAGGCCTCGGCCTTACTACTGAAACACATATTGCAACTGCTGCTAGGTGTCAAGGTAATGTCATATTTTCCATATACGTTGCTTCTTGGCCGGTACTGCCTCAGGAAAGATTCAGATGTGAAAAACATAGTCACCAGTCCCAGGATCCTGTCACTGCTGTGAGTACAGGGCTCAGATTCTGCCCTTGGAGTTCACAGAATAGCACTGGTGCACAGGAGCCAGGACAAGGTATTTCCTCTAAAATAAAAAAGCAACAGTGCTTTTAGTCACACTGACAGCAGGGTGGGAGGAAGTACCAGCCTCAAATTAGAGCTCTAAACAAACAGGTGGCTGTTGGGGCTGCAGGTTAAATTACAAGTGCAAAAAAGCCTCTGAAGAGCAGACCTGGCAGCCTCCTGATTTTGGGAATAGCTCAGAAAAGTCGAGCTTTGCAGTGTCTGCTGGGATCTGCTGTGTAACTGCTGACTTGATTTTCTTGGGACATGGTATGAACTTGTCTGTGTCTATGTAACACTTGTCATATACCTGGCTGAGGAGCAGCCAGTCTCCAAACGCATGGTTCATCAGGGGATATTCAGGGTGCACTACTCTTCAGCGCTGTAGAGTCTCATGTCAAGATGTCCTTCTATGCAGTAAAACTCAGGATCTCAGGATACATGTTACAGGTCCCCAGAGGATGCAACAGAACAGTACTCATGCAAGCCAACACATTACACAGAGACCCTCATAAGCGACACGGCACTATGACACAGTATATGGCTTTGGCACTGCTTTGTAAAGAAAATTGAAAGCCTGCATGTCCTTAAGATCTGTAGCCATGAATCCTGTCCCAGATGTAGGCACTGAAGGAAAGATAACTTTGTCTCTCTTTCTTAAGTTCAGTATCAGTATCTAGAAGATTGAGGTTTCAGTCCATCAGGAGGCAGGAGATGTTTGGGCTCACTCGTGCAAGAGCCGGTGACAGGAGTCACTGTCCTGCTGCCCTGGGCTGCTGCTATTGACCTTTGCACAAATAGTCACCTATTCACAAAATCTGAAGGCGAATCGCCTTTTGTCCTTTAGTTCCGTAGTGAAAGCACAAGAGCAAGAGTCTCACAGTCCAGCCTGGACCACTCTGCTTACAGACCCTCTGAGCAGCAACCCCTGTGCCTGTGCCATGACATGGTGCTGTCACTCACCTCTGTAATCCACCCAAATGAACCAGAACTCCCATGAGAGCACCCCAGCCTTATAACCTCCCTCCAGGACAAGCCAATGCATAACCACTCCATGTGTTTCTAACTGAACATACTTACACCTTATGGGAAGTGCTTTGAAACCTACCAAGCACAGACTACAGAGCTCATAGCTGGTCAAGACTGCAGGAGTTGCAGTTGTTAAAGCAAGCAGTCGCTAGCACAATGAAAACTTGAAGGGGAGACAGATGTAAACAGTGCAGAAAGCACATTCATCACACGCCAAACATTCCTGTGCAAGCCCTACCCCCACAGGCAGCGCTCTATTGGTCTTCCCTGCTGTGCTGCAGTGGGTGGGAGTCCTCACCAGTGGGATGCAGCACCTTGCACAGGACCAGGATTCCTCCCTCTACTCCTGCTTAAAATTTTGCCTTCAGGGATGACAAAACAAGGTTATTGAGGCACAGTAAGTTAGTATGGATAGGAGCAATGAGGTCAAGCTGCTCAATGTGCATGTTTTTTGCGGGGACAGATGCGAGATGTGGCTGCCTGCACCATGCTCATGGCAGGCAACTGGCCAAGGAGAGCAGGAAAAGGGAGGGGAATGCTAAGTTTGGTTTCAGTCACTGATCTTCAGCAGCAATGATACAGAAATAGGCAGAGTCTTGCCAAGATGAGGCATGTCTGCAGAGGCGTTTGCAGCACACACCTTCTTGATGTGCCCCGTCTTGAGTGGAGAAAACAATGCCCCGTTCAAAAGGCCTCCTGCTTCTGCAGGTAGGGCTTTGCTTATACTCACTGTGCAGCTCTGTGTTCAGCTGAAGGAACTGGCCTTCACAAATCCTGAACCAACCAACGCTAATAATCAGGTTTTGATACTCCTATCCAGCACTACCCACTTAAATTTCAGCTGAACACCTCCTGCCCCTCTGCACAAATCCCAAAACAGAGATCAAAACCCAGAAAGGGAACAAATTTTGCCAGGCTCCTCTCATCCATGAAGGCCTTCAGTCGGGGTTACTGATCTTGTAGGAGAAGCCTTCCTTATTCTCAGTCTGAGTCCCACAGCAAGACTCAGCTTGCAATTCTACCTCAAATAGAGGTGACGGTTCTGATAGTAAAATTACACATCAAAGCCCTCTGTGCTTTGTAATACAAGAAATCAAATTTCATAGCCTGCTTTTACATGGAACGTTGCAGATACAGGTCAGAGAGCCAAAGCCTTTGGTCCATTATTTGTGGTTTTATAAAGAGGGAAATGCACAAGACTTGGGGAGATGGGATCACTTTGTCAAGGTCCCCTGGCTAGTGGCAGTGCTAAGAAGAAAGAAGCAGTTTCCTGAGTGCCAGTCCTATGCACTGACACAGTTCCATGTAAGCAAAAGTCTCCCTTGACACCTCAGAAGCTAAAATATTGTGAATTTGCAATCAAGAGCTGAAAGAAAAACAACCTGGTTGATCCCACTTGTGGGTCAAGAGTTCCTTGTTTTCCAAGCTGTTGTTCTTTGTTTCAGTCTGAATCAGAGTAAACTCGCTTCTGCCCACGTTTGAAACAATGCAAGTGGTTAAAACCCTTCCAAAGCCAGAGCTGCCTCACTACTGGGCAAACCCTTTGCACACTGTGCTAGTTCAGTGAGTAAAGGATATCTAAATGTTTTCACAGTGGTTAAGAGAACTCACTACTGGCTGAAAACAGCTAGAATCCTCTTAGGTATGTTACATTCATGTGGCATTTTGGAAGTACAGGAATTGATCCTATGGCCAACCTTCTTTTCAATGAGTTTGAGGACTGCACTACTGACATAGTCCTGGAAAGGAGCCTGAATTGTGTTTTAACTTGGTCAGAATGACATACAACTGATTCACTCTTCTTATAAACTCTTGCTTGTACTCCTGGTTTGGAGACTTGAGATAAATTAGGTGTTTCTGTGCTTTCACACTGGCTCCTCTGTTTCTTACAGCTCTGTTTATGAAAAGTATTTAGCTGGATCTTGAAGCTTTCAGAAACAGAAATTTTAAATCCGGAAGGGTCACATCTAACTTAATCTCATCTTTGGAACAAAACTAATGATTGAACAAATATTGATAAAGAACTACATCAGAAAAAGAGTTACATAGCAATATGGGTATCAGCTCCTGCTGTTATTTCTAAGTCACAGCTGCAGCTGGCTCTTACAGAGAGGAGTGCATCTCCACTCCACCCTGTCTCACAGCCTCACTTATGGAATGCTTCACTTGTTTCTTTCTTCCACATCTACGCAGAGAAGATGGAGGGAAAGCGAGCAGGTCCAAAGCCAGAGCCACTGTGGTGGGTGGACAGCCAGCCCTTAACACTGGTTTTTCAGAGTCTGGGCGCTGTGCTACTGAGACTCCTCCCAGCCAGACTGAGTCACCGTCAGCCAGCAGTAAAGAAAGAATAAAATTAGCTTGGCTATTAGAAATGTTTGGCTTATAAATAAAACAGTAGGACAGTTTTGCTTGACAGTGGATTCAACCATAGAGAGAGGTATGTTCTGGCTTCTCGCCTGGATGTAAATACTGCATGGCTAAAATTATTTGCTTTGTCCAAGCTCAAAAAAAAAAAAAATCAGTAGAAACAAGAGAGCTTCCACGGAGCTGAGTGTGCATCCAAAGCTGTGAGTCCAGGAAGTGTTAGCTGTGTGTGTCTTGGGGCACCACTCCTTCCTCAAGCACTCTCCCTCCCCAAGTCCCTGAGTGCCTTTTGGTTGACATCACATCTCACATTGAAAAAGCACTGGGATCTCAGCAGAGAGTCGTGTGTGTGGGGAAGCAGACAGGGAATCACAGTAAACATCAGACGTATCCCAAACCAGTATGTCGGACCTGCAGCACTGGTCCAGCCCGTTTAATGGCTGGTAAAGGAGCCACAGTCTGCAGTGTCTGATGAATGTCATCACTGCCTTGGGCAGGATCCAGATCGGGTCCTCATCCTGTGTCTTTCCTTGCAGGGAATTGCTGCTGACTCCTGGGATTTTTCCCTCTGTGAAGAACAGGTCTCAATGTCTCTCTCTTGCTGCAAAGCCGGAGTCCATAGCTGCTAAATCCACACAGAACTGGAGTACCAAAGACACAAAAAGAAACAGCAGCCCAGGGGATGGGACGGAGCACAGAAGCAGAAAATGGGAGAGACAATACAGTGGGAAGCGTCAGGGAAGAGGTTAAGGGCCAGGATGACTTCCTGAGCAAAGCAAAACAGCAGTAAAAGGTTTTTACTGTCCCAGGGCAGCAGGGAAGGTGTGACGGAGAGATAAAGAGCCAAGATGGCCTCATCGGAAAGCAGCCCCTGCTGACTCACTGACTGAGTCACAGCCTTGCCCAGCCTCTGTTCTTTTTCCAATCAAGGAAACAGCAACTTCCCAGGAACTTCTTTTAAGGCTGCCATTTGGATGCTGACCATTCCTGTACCAAGTTTCCACTCTTGAACAATCCCCTGTGCCCTTCCATGTCTGTTACCCAGCAGGAGGCACAATCCTTCAAAGCACATGATGTCCTGAGGGAGGAAATGGTGCTGTGGCCTCTCTAAAGCAGAAATGGGATTTTCTGTTGATCAGCCCATGCAAGTTGTGTCTCAGATGGCAAAAGGCAGGCTCTCACAGGAAGGCAGGCAAGGGGAAAATTTGAGCTGGGAGATTCCCATTCTGGCACTGAACCTCTGCTCTGCTGGGGAAAATGGTCACCTTCAAAGTGCCACATTGCTTTGAAAGAGGGAATTGCACACCCTGCTGCTGTAGGGTGAGCAGACTGTGGCCTATAGTGGGAGACACAAAAACTCAGGAATGACAATTGCCTCAACTAAATTCCTATCTGGATTCACAAAAAAATCAGTGAAAATCAACAAGTAAGAGTAAAGTTACAGATGCAAGAAAGGGAAACCAGATAGCAAAGAGTATACATGAGAAGATTTCAAGAACAGAAAAATTACACAGGAAACAGAAAAATCTCTAAACTGGCAAGGCTAAAAGGGAGTTTTTAAAGTCCATTAGGAACATAAGCAATCTTCATTGCACTAGAGGCCAAGAAGTAGATGAGAAAAACATTAACAATGCTTTTAAGAGGCACAAGATTTTTATAAATGTTTTTGTTCTCTTTCAGGACGCAATGTCTTTTGGGATCTTGCCATAATCTCAGAGAATGAATAGCACTTAGGTGAGACCAACACCCTAGAGCACTGGGATAACCAAAGAATGTTTGTCTCCTGGTGTGACCAACAAGCAAATATAAAATTGCACTGAGAATATGTAGAGGTACCATAAAGATTTTGGGATAGTAACTAAGAGGCTATGCCAGTGACACCAGGAAGGGATTTATTTTCAAGGCAGACTCCTTTAACACAGCCAAATGTGTTTATTGTCTCAGCTCAAAGACTACGTGGAATTTTCTAATCTAGAAAACAACAACCCTGGGAAGGATTCAAGAGTCACCTTGGACATGTCCCTGGACTCAAGCACCCAAGGTAGTGGTGTGAGTAAGAAGGCCAGTGTGGTCCTCAGACAAACAACCATGTAGAAAGCTGGGGTAGGAAAGTGGTTATATCTCTCTAGTTCACATTGATGGAGCTGATGCTGGAACTGTTCTTTATATTCTTGTGGTTTATAGATTAGATAGAGAACAAGAAAAAGCCCTCAAATAGTTGGTGGGAGGAAGGAAGCAATCCTAAGACTCAAAGAGCCCAGACTGCTTAC
>JAOXXN010000001.1:82121497-82145754 GCA_026770055.1 Myrmophylax atrothorax
ACGCTGTGCCTCACCTAAAAACTCCCCTGCGCAGGCTGGAAGGGCACACCCACGTGGGGAGAGCCCTGCCCAAAGCTGCATTCTCACAGTCTGGCTGTACAATATACTTAGTGTGAATTTACGAGAGTGGCTCAGGCATGTGAAGCCCTCCAGTCCCACCCCTGGATCTGAGCAAAGAGGAGGGTGCTGGCATCTCAGCTCTTCCCGGCTCTGTTCCTGGTGGAAGTGGGTGTACGTGGCTTCACCCCTAGTAGTGCTGAACCATGGGGAAGAAGGCAAGGACTCACCTTAGAGCATAAGGTGGTCACAAGAGAGAGTCAGGAGGCCGGAGTTAGTGTTGCTCAAGGCAGAGGATAGAAGGAGATGTGTTCAGCATTGGTCCCTTGGATAAGTTCATACTTTCCAGGTCAGACTCCTGCAGGAGGTTGGAGCTTGGGACATGGCTTTGGCTGCTGAGATTCCTGCTATCTCGGCTGTAGCTGCAGAGCATGAGAGCCTTTGACATGAAGATTTTATTAAACAACCCATTATCTAAAGCAACATTTTTGGTCAATGAGCAGTGATCTGTCTCAGAAACATATTTTTAATTTTACTTTTCCTTTTTAAAAAGCTACTAGCAACTGCTGATTGCAGATGGGAGCATTTATATCCATTATATCCATTTATATCCATAAAGCCTTTCCTTTCCATACTGCTGCAGCCTGGCTGTCTCCTCTTCAGCATTTGTTGGTTTGGAGTGGGTTTGTTACTTAATTTCATCCATGTTTTTTTCCACGATAGTTACTCCTTGCCAAGAATATCAAATCTGAGCTCTGGAGCAAGTGTGTTGTAAGAAAGTGGAGAGATGCCACAAGGCGCCTTGGTACGTGGGAATGCAAGGAGGGACTTGACAGAAGACCTGGAGGGCATTTGGACTGCACTCAACTGAAGGCAGACACAGTGCAGAACTAGCAGATGCAGCAAGTTAAAGAAAAAAAAATAATAAAATGGTGAAATTAAGTGAAGGAAACAGATAAGGAGATTGGAAGGAGTGTGATCGATGAGCAGGAAAGACGAGCAGAGTAATAGACAGAAAGAAGTTCTTCCCACTCCTGCAACATGGCTTAGCCAAAGTGATAACTCACTAAGTGAGACCAGATGGGCTCATTTGTCTGCTCTCAACAGCTCAGCAGCACTTGTTTCAGTTGCCCCAAAGGATGAGTTTCAGAGTCTCAGCACAGATTGTTGTTCTTTTGACAACCAGTTCAGGGGCCTGTCGACAGATTTTCCAAAGCACTCAGTGCCTACGAGAAAATGCTGAGCGATGTCTGAGATTGTGGTCAGTTAAGAGGCATCTGAAAGGGATCTGGAAGCTTTTGAAGCTCTAATTTCTGTTCCAAAATGCTCAAAATCTGGCACTCTGAGACATTAATCCTGTGACTGGCATGGCTCTGGTTTTATCCCGACATTACACTGCTGGCTGTGGTGGAGTTATTCTTGGTCCTTGCTGCTGTAAATGGGAGACCAAGACCAAGATGTTTCAAAATACTTGGAATTCCTTTTTTTTTTTGGTGAAATGTGTTTTCTAAGTAGAAATAACAATAAACCAAAGACTTTTTTTTTAATATCATGGACGTCCTAAGAGCTACGTCTTATGCAGCCAAGTGCAGGAAATCCGGTGGGATGAGCTACCCCCCCACCTGCAGGGACAGTGAATAACTGAGTATCTGAGAGTACCCCCTGCAAATCAGGTGGCAAGCTGGGCTTAGGAGAGCTGGATTGGTGCCGAATAGCACCATTATGGCCTAACCCAGCAGCTGCTCTTCCTAAGAAAAGAGGTTTGTCAACAAGTTGAAAACTCTCTGCAAGTTTTCTTTGCTGATGCAGCAGAAACAGAGTAGGTATGGGGATAGCAGAGTGGGGGCGTGAAGGATGCGATGGGACCGGCACTGGATCTTCAGCTGAGCCAACCTCTGCAAGCAGGGGAGTGAGTCCAGGGCTTGGTTTTGGATTTGGTTTGGTTTTGTTTTGGTTTGGTTTTTAATTCAGCATTGAGTAGGACAGAATAGAGCTGGTTTTTTTAAGGTAACATCAAGGGGAATCAGAAAGTATGAAGATGGTTCCAAGCTTTTTCTTTACTGGGAACTGGGAAACCGTTGGTATCTACAGGTGCTGCCTGTTGTGCAAAACAACATGAATTGGCATTGGACACCAAGGCTAGAGAGCTTTGCTGTAACAACTAATGCTTATAAACCCAACATTGCAGATGCAACAGGAATGGCTGCTCCAGCTTATACCTCTCATCTCCCATATCCTTGGCCTCTGGTGTTTCCATGCTGGTATTATCATAGACACAGTTGTAGGGGAAAATGAGGAGGAAACGGGACACTCTTACAATTTGAGGTTATGAACTTGTCCATGGAGTCATTGCCAAGCAGAGTGCTGGTTCAGCGGGGGAAGGCATATAGGATGGGACTTGGAGCAATGGTTACCTTCTTGCATGGCAATTTGGTCACTGCTATTCTGTGGTGCCATGTAAGCAACACCCCATCACTGGTCGCTTGTTCCTTGATGGAGTTTCTGCCTTTGATGGTTGTCTCCAACATTTTAGTTGTCTTTTAAGGCTGTTTTCAGGTTTACTAGGGTGGATGAGACTTTTGCATTTGCCAAGATTATGCTGAAATTTAACCCGGTCCTCTAAAACACTTGTAAGCACCCCCTCACTCATCCTGGTGAATGCAATGTGGAATTTTACAAGTGAGCTCTACTTTCTGTCATGAGGTAGCTCACAGATGAAGCCCAAGACATGAACCTCACCAGGAACTCTGTAGCTCCCCAGGAGGGTCAATGCATCACTGACACACACGAGGGAGCATCGGGGGAACAGTGCAGCTGCATTACCACATGAGCTTAAGCCTCAGAGGTAGGAGTATCCATACAATGTGGGTCTTGTCCTAGGAGAGTCTGGGAATTGTTGAGTCACTCATTGATCTTGGTAGGGCAGCACCTCTGGTTTCATGCCTCCTTGCAGGTTTACATTAATGCAGCATTCAAATCCAGTTCCAAGAACTAGCTTTTCCCGAAAGGTAAAGGGATGATGAACTGAAATCCTCTCCTCCCATCTCTGACAAAGGGTTGAGGCTACCTATAAAACTTCTTGATTGCCCTCAAAAGCAAGGACTATGTGATGGCTGTGTTGTGAAGGAGTCATGGTGTCTCCATCTGGTAGAGCTGAAAGGGGAGCTTGGGGGCCTGGTGGGTGGTGGGTGTGTTCTTCACCTGAGGAGCAAGTGAGGGTGCCAATGGCAACTGGCTTACTTAGTGTCAGTAAGCCTGTTAAATGCTTAGCAGGCACTGTAGTGCTGTTTGTAGATTGAATCAGGTCAAAAATTTGGACCTCTTGCTAAGTGGTGTATTGGAGAGCTCTGGGCAGGGAGTCACTGTGGGCTGGAGTGACTCTGCAGTCATTGTGGGTTGATTTCTCTCTCTCTCCCTGCCTACCAGTACAGTGATACTGCAGAGAGATGGAAAGCACTCACAGCTCTGGAAAACCTCTTTGCACATGTTCTGGGAGGCAGGAAAAAGGGCAGCAGTTGTGATTTGGGTGCAGAATGAGAGCTTCAAATACTGCATCTCTGAGGAAGGTGGAGAGCTCCCCTCAAACATGCCACTTATGCTGTCCTATGCTGTTCTCTGCTTCTTTTGAGGAGTTTCATTTGGAGGAGCTAAGAAGCTCTCACAGGGATGGAGATCTGAAGGCAACACCCCAAAAGGGGGATGTTAAAGGAGAAGAAGTGCAGCTGTGCTCCTCATCCCAGAGACCTTCACTTCATCAAGACCTTTGAGTCATCACTTCAGCATCCAGAGGAGAGACTGACCAAAACGCTTCCCACGACACCCTGTACCATGGGGGACAAACACCATTCCCTGGAGGATGTACGCTGAACCCCTTTGGCATGGGTAGAGTGGTGGCAGGGAAACCCAGCACACTGCAACTACATCTCTAGACTTTGCCTCCCCACCCATTGGCAGAACTCATTCTATGACATTTTAACAACTTTGAAGCTGCAATATTTGAATTCCCCCAAGTCCATGTGTTTGCTCTTCATTATGCCAACACCTTGTTTCTTCTCTAAGCATTTTCACCCAGGGCTACTGGCTGGGTGGCCATTAGCCAAAAGCTGGTCCTCACAAGGCTCCCAGCGGGCAGCTGGGAGGGAGAAGGTCCTTGTGAAAACACAGGTCACCCCTTCTCCTCAGTGCCAGGCTCATGAAAACACCTCAGCATCCTCAACATTTTTTTCCTTTCTTTCAAGCATTCAGATCCCAAAGCCAAGCCTAGGGCAATTCTACCCCAGGTTGATGTAGAGATCACAGTGAAGACAAAACAACCTCACTTGTCTGTCAGGGCTATCTCTTGCAACAGCCTCTTTGTTGTTCCAGACCAGGGAGCTCTTCCACGTTGAAGGCTGAGACACCGCACAACGAGTCAAGGCAAGGCCAGAGATCCCAAGAGAAAGAAATGAAAACAATCTCCTTTAATATAAACTGCATGTTTCCTTGTCCATGCTCAATTTACACTCTGCATTTCTGACTCCTCTCTGGCAACCAGTGTTTATTTGGCAAAAGAGGGCTCTCATTAGCAACGAAGGGCAGTATCAGATTCTTCTGTGCCTTGTTTAAACTGTATTTTTGCTCATGTTTTCCTTTTAAAATGATTGAACAAATTACTCAAAAGCAGCAGCACCCTATCCCCTTTCCATGTGCTTCCAACTATAACCTTGAGTCAAGTAAAACATTTCAACTCACTGATTCAGAAGAGTCAAAGGAAACCCATCTCCAGAAGATGACAAGAAGCCAGCTTTCAGCTTCTGCTGAAACTACTGGCTGGTATTTATTAAAAAAAAAAATTGTTCATGGTAACAGGCTAATATTTTAATAATATTTAGAATAAGCTCTCTTTACACAGAAGTCATGTCTTATTTGAAGGTCACTTCTATTAATTTTGCATATTTTCCAGGAACAGAACCCTCTTTCTTTGGAAAACCAAAGAAAAGTGCAAAAGCTGTTCTTTATATGTCTGACCCATTCTAGTACTCAAACCCAGGCTGGCTGAGGGCTGGAGAGGCTGCAAGCAGGGCAATCACTGCCCCATTTCATTAACCCTTGCTCGGTGTTAAACCTTCCTTTTACCTCCACACGCCAAAGAAATGTTCTTTTTCCAACTCATTTCCTCTCCCTGCTTCCCTTTGATCACACTCTGGAACCAAGCATCCCACCCCATACCAGCTAACTGGAGGGAAGATTTACTGTGTTGACTCTTGGAATTGATGAGCCATTTTTGGAGCTAAATGGGCTCCTGGCAACCCTGGCATTTCAATCAAGTATCACCACATCTGCCAGAGGTATCTGTCTGCCCCCTCAGACCCCATCCCACACCAAAGTCCCTCTCTGCCTGTAGGAGATGGCTCCATCCCAGCTCCATGGCCTTTTCCCCTGTGCTCCGGCTCAGTATCCCCCATTGGGAAGCCACAGTCTTCCTCCCATCCGGCAGTGGCCATACTCCATCTTGGATTTCAACTCTAAGGACCTTGGTTCAGTCTTTTCAGACTTCAGGAGCTTGCACAACTCCTATTTTTGACCGTGCATTTCCAGAATCTCCTTGTTCATTCAGAGCACTGAAAAATGTTTAGAGAAAGTTTATCACCGGTATCATGTCAGCCAGTGAGCAAGAAAGCCCTCTCATGCTTACAAAATGCTTGAATAATGGCTTGCCACCATTAACCAAAAGCTTTACAGTGATGCTCCTCCTCCATCTTCTTTCTCCTCCTCCCCTGCTGCCCTCTTTGTGGGCTGGGGTCTTGGCTTCTCCCAAAGCTCCAACCTCCCTTGGCCTCCCACAGCTCCCACAGCCCCCACAGCCAGTTGCTTTGCACAGGTCCCATTGCAGTCCTGCTGCAGTCCCCACCTCCTCCACTTGGATCATTTTAACAGCTCGGTCAGATGCTGACTTGGGGAGATGTGTCTTGAGCCTGTATCTCCCAGGTCTTGTTCAGGATCCATATTTCCTGGCCAAGATGGTATGGCTAGACTAGTGCTATGGGATGAATGGATCCTTCCAGCCCACTTTAATAGGGATTCATCCCCAAGGACTGTGCCAGGTGAAAATGTGTGTCTGTGACACTGGGTAACAACTGTGTGACCCAGCAGGAGGGGGGCAGCTGCTGTGCATGCCCCTGCTCCCAGGCTTGTTCTCTCCTGTACAGCCATATCCCCAGCACTCAGCACTCGGCCCAGCTCTCCTCTACAGCATTCCTGGGACTTATAGGCATTATCATTAGTTTGAGGGGTGAGGGTTTTTTTTTTTTCATTTCATCAAGTTTCCACCATGAAGTGAGGGTTGTGCCTTAGCTGGCTGGGTTGGGGTTTTCCTAGCACAAGGACAAGGAATTTGGGTGTCCAGGTGCTTGCACGGGTGTTTGAGAGTGTATTGGGTTTGCATGGCAAGGTTTTGGTAGTGGGAAGGCTGCAAGGGTGGCTTTTGTGAGAAGCTGCTAGAGGCTTCCACCACATCTGACAGAACCAATGCCAGCTGGCTCCAAGACAGACTTGCGGGCCAAGGCTGAGCCCTTCAGCAAAGGTGTTTGCAACTCAGGGAGAATGTATTCGAGAAAGAAAACAAAATTATTGCACAGAGGCAATTGCAGCCAGAGAAGAGAAGAGGGAGAATATGTGAGAGAAACAGCCCCGCAGACACCATGGTTAGTGGAGAAAGAGGAGAAGGAGGTGCTCCATGTGCCAGAACAGAGATTCCCCTGCAGAGCTGGCAGGATCTCACTGCTCTACAGAGGACCAACAGGCAAATAATTTTATGCAGTGGGCAACTGGAGGTCCAGAGTCTGAGCTTACAGTCTAGACCACATCTTTTTTCAGATGTATCATCCATGTGACATCCCAGGTGGTACTGTTTCAGCGTTTGCACCCAGCTGGTGGCTGGGTAAGTGCCTGCTCCTTTGGTGCAGAGGTACCCCCTGCTCCTGGTGTGGAGCTCTCAGTGGGACAGGGTTCCCCAGGCTATGCTGGGCATGTGGTGGTAGGGGACACCAAAGGGTGATGTGGCTGAGAGTAAAAAGGAGGGTCCAAACCCTGAGACCTCTCCAGGGCCTTCCAGCTCCTCTGCACGGATTTTTTTTATTGCTTTCTGGATGAAGAATGAAATATTTGTGATTTATGCACAGCCTCAGACAAGCTGAAGGGCAGATCTCCACTGGTGCTTTGGACCAGTCTCAAGGACAGGAAATGGGCTTGTTTCCAGCCTTACTGGCTGCTCCAAAGTGTACAGGTATAGTAGCAGAAGCCAGGACCAAGTGTGCACCTGCAGAGATTTCAGGATTGGGCTTTGACCACCTCACTCCCTGGAGGTGGCAGGAATTTGCCTCTTTAGGGTGCTGCAGAGCCAGGTCCCTTTGCTGTGGGGAAGTACTTGGTGATCCTTGGGTGTATATCTGCTGTGAAAATATTAGATATCATGAGACATTTCAGTCCCTTTTCAGTTCCGCTGTTCCAGACAGCATATTGGATTTCCATGTTGCCCATAGCAACGTCCTCTGGTTGAAAATAAGCAACCTGTGACAAACGGATCAGTTTGCTGGTGGAGATGTAAGAATGGTTGATATTACCATTGTTATTATTCTTGCTATTACTATTATTACTGTCACTATTATTTATAGCTTTGGGGGCATTGCAGCAACAGTTTTCAGTTAGGAATGCAGAGGTGAGCGTTTCAAAACAACATCACCCGCGAGGCACCTCCACAGGCATCAGGGTGCAGTGGCCTGGGGCAAAGAAATTGAGGCCACAGCAGATCTGATTCTCTCCTCTTGATTAAACAACTGCTTTTCTTGGCATGGAGCTAGTGGGAAGAGGCTTGCAGCAACAATAGGAAGTCTTTTTCCCCTGAAAAATTACATTTGTGTCTGTGTGTCCATGGCAGATGAAAAGTGCAGCATGTCACCCATCTCATATTATGTGATGTGCTGCTGGCCTCCAGAGATGGTGCTACTTGGGAAGGTTCTCTCTCACCAGCTCATGGCCATTGCTGCATGACACACAAGTCTGAGGTTTTTGGCAGAAGATACCTTTGGATGGGCTGAGCTGAGCAGAAGTGACTCAAGGCTTTGGATGCCTTGGTTTCTGGGTGACACTGTTTGAGTTATTTCACTGTACTCTCAGTTTTCACTGCTGTTTTGTGTTTCAGGGAGCTTGTGAAAGCCTGTGGCTCAGTGTTCCAGGTGTGTGGTGGGAGAGGTATCTTCTTGTGAGCTCTGCATCCAGGCCATGGTGAGCTGACAAATAACTATTAATAACTTGTTTCAGAAGAAGTTGGTTTTGAGGAACAGTGCCTACTGTTTGGAGGGTGGACTTCAGCCTCATAAGCTTTCACTTCTGATCATTTTTCTGTTGATCTTTAAGCAATTTACTTTGCACTTTGAGGCTGAGGCTACTCAGGTACGCTCAGAAGTCATTACATCAATCTACAGCTTTCTTGGGATTTCCTGGTTAGTGGCAAATTTTACCCAAATTCTCTCAGAGCCTTCTGGAAGGAGTCTGGGAAACCACCCTAGTGATCAGGGCACCATCTCCTGTTCCATTGACCTGGTGCCTGTTCACCCACAGAGGGTGAAAACAAGCATCCCAAGGTGTGGTTGTTCAAGGCACTTTCATTTCAAAGTAGAAAGGAAAAAGCAATTCCATTTAAACAGCCTTTTGGTGTTTTCCATCTGTTTAAGGCTGGTTTCCATTGATTCAGTTCCCCACCTTCAATCCAAGGTGCTTGGTTATTTACTGACAGGTCCCCTCAGAGCCTGGCAACATCCTGGCCAGGATGGTGCCAGGAGGGAGAAAAGGTATTTACAGCTGGAAACACTGAGAGAAAATGTGCTCCCAGGGTGTTTTCTCTAAGATCAGCAAATCCCAGAGGTTCCTCTGGACTTTTCCTACTAGAAAAGAGGTGAAGAGATGCTTAGATGAAATCCCAGTGGCTGCAGCAGGGGATGCTCCTGATGGATCTCTGTTGGAGAGCAGTGGCAGGCAAGCAGCTTCTGTCAACAGGAGTTCCTGAGCTGCACAGAGCACCACACAGCCCAAGAATGGTGCATCGCCCAGTGCCATTGCAACAGCTTGGGCAGCTCAGCCACGCGAGAAGCTCAGCAGAAACCTTGGGGTCCAGTACAATGCAAGGTGGTAGCTGGGGGAATGCTTCGAGCCCTTCTGATCTCATTTTTCACTTAGTTCAGCATCTCTGGGCTTTGGTTGCTGCTATGTAACATATACATGACAAAATAAACTGGGGGGCACACAGATGCTCTACTGAAGGGGACAGATCTATCCCTGAAGGAGGTTACTTCCAATCCTTCTGGAGTGAGCTGGGTTGGGAAATGGGATGCCAAAGGAAAGGAAACCACAGCTGCCAGGCCCCCATCCCAAGGGCAGTCTGGTAGTTAAGCATTTCTCCAACCTTCCCCAGTTCTACCCTGGCAGAAGGCAAGAGCATCTATCCAGTCTCTGCCCTGCAAGCTGGAAATGCCAAGTTTCCACTTCCTCCTCTCTTTTAGCATGCTCTGCATCAATTGACTCACCCTTGGACCTGTCCAGGTTTAGACTCATTTTCTCTCAAACATGGGTGGGTCATGTTCCCCTGTCTTCATGGCTGTTTCCTGAAAAAGCAGGTGGCTGCACTTAAATGCCTGATACTCTTGTGAGGGTGCTTGGATTTTCCAGGACACCACTGTGTCAATGGTTCAGCAGCATCCTTTCCCTTCAGCATTTGAAATGAAGGTATAGGTATGAATGAATGAATGAATGAATGAATGAATGAATGAATGAATGAATGAATGAATGAGTGAATGAATGAATGTGTATGTGTATGTATATATATGCCTATCTGCTAGGGCACATTGCCACTGTCCATGAATTCAGGCTTTTTGTCCTGTTAAACTTCATCCCATTTCTGTTATTCCAGTCCACAGGTTTGCTCAGGTCTTCCAAAGTGACACCCTCAGTTGGGGGTTTTTTGTCTGTTTGTTTGTTCGGGGTATTTTTTTGGTGAAAACTATTATATGCTTATGTTACCACAAGTTCATCAGCCTATTATTTTTTGTGCCACTGGCACTGCCAGAAATACTAAATGGTCGAGACTGATCTTTGAGGATCACCAGGAGTTATCTCTGTGCAGCCTGAGTAAACTCTTATTGAGACAGAGCACTTAGTCCCTTAGCTACCCATTTCACAGTTTCTTCCCACCAGGTACTGTCTTATCCATTTTAAGTAACAATTTCACATGGGACACTGTAAAAAAGTGCTGAAGTCCAGAAAGATAAGACTGAATGCCATGTCGTTGCCTAGAAAAATCAGTTATTCAGGAAAGTTTGAAGAATTCCCTAGCAAGGATTCCATTTGACAGGCCTGCTGCAGACAGGCAGAGCTGCAATTTCCCAGGGCATCTTTCTTGCCTTCCTTAAATTACTATTTTCCAGCACAGCTTCTAAACCACCATAGATTAATTTCAAATACTTGCTGCTGGACTTGCAATTTCAGGGCCATTTCTTCTCTGACTCTGGGGTGGAGCTGGTCCAGTTCCTCCAAACTGTGTGTTCCAAACTCTATGAGCTTTCTTTTCTTTTTTAGATGTGGTTGTTTCCATATTCTGATGTCCATCCATCTTCAGTTTGGCCTGAGATTCAGCATCCTCATTCTTCCCAAGGCCTGACACCAAACAGCCACCTCATTTGAAGGATGTAATATTTAGTAGGGATGTGGTATCTTTAGCCTCTGCCACACCCTGGGCATGCAGAAGCTACATTTCTTTCTTCTTTCTTTATAACTCAGGAACTTTTTGCTGCTTCTTGTATTTTCCTCCACAAGATCTAACACAGCTTGACTTTGGCAACTCTCATGTTATCCCTGCACTACCTGACCTTTAACATAAACCTCTCTTGACTGGTTAATCCCTTTTCCCATCCATTACAGGCTGGTGGTTGGGGCTGGCTTGGGAGGGTTGGGGTTTGGTTTGGTTTAGTTTTTTGTTGTTGTTGGTTTTTGTTTGATTTTGTTTGTTTCTTTGGTTTTGTGGTAATGCATCCATTTAAGGATTTAGCCTTTCCCCCTGAGAGGTTTCTTCTCTTGCCTGGGATTGCATTCCAGGTTGTTGTAGGTTAGTTAATTTCCCTAATTAATTCCCCTAATTTTTCAAAATTCCCTTTGTGAAGAAGTTAGCAGCAAGCTGAGAACTTATTTTTAATTTAAATTGAAATACCATGGCAGCATTCAATCCAAGATACTTTCTATGACAAATTCCTTTATAATATCTTTAGTTCTTATCAAAGCCAGGCAAAACCTCCTTCCATCCTGTTGGATTAATCACACTTCAGCAAAGAACCCAGACTGTTGTGACCAGGACATTTCATCATTACTAGCAGTGTGATGGGAGGTTAAAGCCTTCATTAAAGACAGCAGTCCCATGCTTGACAGTCTCAAATCTATGACAACAGCACAGAAATTCCTGTACACACCCACATCTGACCCTAACGATCATAGAATCAAAGAATGGTTTGGGTTGGTGAGGGTCTTTAAAGATCATAGAATCATTAGGTGGGAAAAGAGGTTTAAGATCATCAAGTCCAACAGTCAACCCAGAACCACCACCATATTCACCTCTACATGTCCTCAGGTATCATATCCACATGTTTTTTGAACACTTCCAGGGGTGGTGACTCCACCACTTCCCTAAGAAGCCTGTTATAGTGTTTTACAATCCTTTCTGTGAAGAAATTTTCCCTAATACCCAATCTAAACCTCCCCTGGTGCAACTTCAAGGCCATTTCCTCTCATCCTGTCACTTGTTACCTGGGAGAAGAGACCGACCTCCACCTGGATACAACTTTCTTTCAGGTAGTTGTAGGGAATGATAAGGTCACCCCTGAGCTTCCTTTTTTCCAAACTAGACCCTCCCAGCTCCCTCTGGTGCTCCTCATAAGACTTGTGCTCCACACCCTTCACCAGCTCTGTTGCTCTTCTCTGGACATGCTCCAGCACCTCAATGTCTCTCTTGTCATAAGGGGCCTGGAACTGAACACAGAATTAGAGGTGGAGCCTCACCAGCCCCAGGTAGAGGGGGACAATCACTGCCCTGGTCCTGCTGGCCACACTGTTGCTGTTACAGGCCAGGATGCCATTGGCCTTCTTGGCCACCTGGGCACACTGCTGGCTCATGTTCAGCTGCTGTTGACCAGCACATTCAGGTTCTTTTCCAGCAGGCAACTTTCCACCCACTCTTCCCTCAGCCTGCAGGAAGTTGTGATCTGAGTGCAGGACCCAGCACTTTGCCTTGTTGAACCTCACACAGTTAGCTTGGCCCATCAATCTGGTGTTTCCAGATTTCTCTGCAGAGCCTTCCTGCCCTCCAGCAGATCAATGCTGCTGCCCAACTTGGTGTTGTCTCAACCTTACTGAGGGTGCATTTGATCCCCTCATCTGGGTGGGCTTTAGGAGCTTTCAGGCTTATGGGTCTTTGAAGATTCGAGTCTTTGGGAACTAGATACAAATAGGATATCAGATAACTACTCCACTGCTGCAACGAGTTAGTATCTGTTGGATATTTAGGAGAACTCTACGCTCCACCCACCTCTCTCAAGTGGTTTTCAGCACCATGATTGCAAAGCTCTACAAATGACAGTAATATCCTGAACCATTTCATCCTCTTTTCTATGTATTGCTTTAGTACCCACCAAGTACCCAGTCCTGCTCCTTCTCCCCTGTTGGCTTTCCAGAGATAAGATCAGGTCCATAACTCATCTCTGTCCCACACCTTGAAACCTGCAGGAACTGCTTCCACAGCAGTGGGGCTAACTCCCCTGTCCCTTTGCCCAAACACATGGTTCTCTTCACAGCTAAAGGGCACACCACTAACTTGAGGCCCAAACAAGTATCAATATGACTGAAAACAATTTCCTTTACAAGTCTGGAAGGAAAGGTTTAGAAAAGATGTTTCACCAGCACAAGGGGGAAAGGCTGCAGTGCTCACCCCAGGAATGTCCCATGCTGCCCAACAAACAATTCACAGTCATATGTTTTCTTTCCAGTTCTCCCTCTTTCTATGATGGTCTGCCAAGGGAAACCTTTGACACATACAGCATCCAGCAGGATAGTCTGTGCAAATGCCTTTGGTGATGGGTGGAGACTCCACAGTGCTTCCCTGATGGTCCCCCCCAGGGGACACATGGAGCCAGTGGGGTGAGGAGGAGATTGCCAAAGAGTCTCCCAAGAGCTGAGTGCCCTTCCATGCCAGCTCTGCTGGGATCAGGAAGGACTAGCCATGGGTCATGATTTTCACACATGAGGATAACATAGCACTGCTGACTCTGGGGCTCCAGAGCATGTTCCACCAACGAATGCCCAGTGCAGTGCAACTCTACAGCTGCTTCTGAGGAAGGCCTCAAAATAGTGTTCTCCTCTCCAGCAAGCTGCGGTAAGTTCCTGAGTTCAAAAAAGTCTCTTCTACTTACGACTTCAAGCACATTTTTCACATGGGAAAAATTGTGCCACTGGTGAAAGATCCAAGGAGAAAGCCGACGTGTGTAGGGTGAAGGTTGTCAAGTGCTGGGAAATGTTTGCTCTAGAGAGGTGTATGAAATTCCTCTCTAAAACCAAAATGAACTTGGTCTGTGATAGCTCTTTTGGGTCTGAAGAGTTTGACTGGATGATGATGCAAGGAGGACTTTCAAACCCAGAGGCTATGTAATAAAAAAAGAGTTTTCAAGTGCAGCTCAGTTCCCACGAGCACACAATTCCGTTTTCTCTGTGAAAACTCAAACCCCTGTGTTTAGAACGGGCTTTTTACCTGAAAAGGCCTATGTTTTGAACTGGTCTGGCCACTGTCAACAGAAAATTTTCCCCCAGCATGAATGTGTAGTTCGCTGTAGAAATAAATTCTTCACACTCAAACCATTCTTTTGCCACTTGCATTGAACAAATTTCTTGTTCTTCTTTTGTTTTCTTATTCCCTATAATGAACCAATTTTTTTATTATAGGATCTTAGAATGGTTTGGGTTGCAACAGACCCTCAAAGGTTGTCTAGTCCAACCCCTGTGCAGTGAATGGAGAACATCTTCAACTAGATCAGGTTTCTTCTGGTCTTAGTCTTATTCCTCTTGCTCTATCTCGTCCTCTACTATTGCTGTCGCTATATTTACTATAACACAATTGGTATTAGGATCACCATTACAGACTGGAGTCACCCTTCTGTGTGTTGTGTGCTGGACCAGCGCAAGATGTCCGTGACCTCCATCCCAGAGGCTTCCCAGTGTAAATGCCAGGGAAGAGCAGGCAGGACAGGGCAGCAGGGTGAGTGGCTCCCACACTGCTCTGGCACACAGGCAGACACCTTGCTGCTGGCTGGGCTTTGCCCAGGAGTTGGCATGTGTACACTAGAGAATGGCACTGGGGACCTGTTGGTGGTAGATGGCAACAGGGGCCAGGGAGGCTGGTGGTGCAGCCTCAGCCAGGGTTGGGAGAGGCTTCAGGGCCCTGCAGGCAGAAGAGCCAGCACATGCAGATATCTGGGTAACATGATAAGGCACGCATGGCATCTGAAAATAAAGGCTTATCCATCTAAAAAAAGCTCTGACACGGGGGCTAAGGCATTATTTAACACCTAAATGAAAGGGCTCTGACTTGTGCATCAGATTTAGGCTTGGGCAACTTGTACAATGATTTCATTTTAAAAGCAGAGGTGCACTGAGCTGCTGTGCAGATAATAATCGTAATTATCAACAACAAGTATCACTTACAGCTTAAGACAAGGATTTTGGGCCACCACACATGGCCCCACTGTGCAAGGTACTGTACAAATACCTAGATAAGGGCATCCCCTTCCTCCCAGCTGTTCAGTCTTAAAACTATACAGCAAAACATGGAGAACCAGTGGCTTGTGAGGACCTGATTGCCCTGGGCTTTCCCTGCCTATTTCTGGCAGGGTTAAGTTGGAAAAAGATGTTGGAGGCAGAAGGGTGTGAGGGGGACAGTAGGAAGGCAGAGTGGGATGTGTGCTGTGAGGATGCAAACCACAGCTACAAGAGGAATGCTACAAGAAAGCCAAAGGTGAACTTTTTACACAAGTGTGTAGTGGTAGGACAAGGGGGAGTGGCTTTCAACTTAAAGAGGGCAGGTTTAGATTGGGTATAAGGAAGAAATTCTTTACTGTGAGAGTGTCAAGGCACTGGAACAGGTTGCACAGAGACATGGTGGATGCCCCATCCCTGGTAGTGTTCAAGGCCAGGTTGGGGGGGCCTCTGAGCAACCTGGCCTGGTGGAAGGCGTCCCTGACCATGGCAGGGAGATTGGAACTACAGGGAAACAGGGCACGGATAAGGATGCGTTCCCACTTTGTGCCCTGCTCATCCATGCTGCAGAGCTGGCAGGCTTACCATGGAATCAGGTTTGGGTTGGAAGAGACCTTAAAAATCATGTAGTTCCAATACTGCTGCCCCTGGCATCATGCTCACCCCAGACATGGGTTTGTGCACGTGGTGCTTCAGTTCCCTAACTTGCTTCAGTCTCAAACCTGATTTGGGCCAAATCTGCACAACACAGGCTCCCTGCAGGTGTAGTGAGCATGCTGTACACAGACCCTTCTCCAGCCCCTGCGAGAGGTGGCTGGACCCACAGGCTGCCTCATCCCTGCATCCTGCTTCACCCAGCAGCAAGGAATGGAGGGGCTTCCCCATGACAGGGGTCTGAACCTGGATTTGGTACTTGGCCTGGTCATTTCTGGATGTGCTATGAATTCAGGTGGAATTCACGCAAGCAGCAATTTTTTTGCGCACCAAATTGCAGCGTGATGTTAAGAGCAAACCTACCAGAAAGGGTCATCTTAAAAATGCCCTGAATAACCTGCTGAGGGGCCCTTCATTTCCTCACTTTATGACATCTGTCTCCCTCCTGGAGCTTCCTCCCAGCCTACTTGGGCTGATCAAATCCCAAACCAGGGACTGGCAGAGGGATGTCAGCTGCCACCACAGTCCCTTGTCCTCATTCCAAGCCCAGCTGTCCTGTAGGAAGCTTTGCATGCCTGGACGGTCACTGGCTGCTCACCCTGCTTCTGCAGGGGCCCAAGGGCACTCCCGGGGCATGCAGGAACTGGGGGAACTGTGAATGGGGAGTCAGAGGCCACCAAGCAGCCAGGAAAGCCACTGGCCAGGTGAGGGCATGACCTCCTGAGAGCTCCTTTGCTGCCTCATCATGTGGTACCTGAGAAAACAGGACCCCATCCAGCACTGAGCTTTGCTGCAGGTCTTCAGCCCCTCAAAAGATGGGGGGCCAACATGGACCTGGGTCTCATCTCTTATTGCTGCCCTGCTTTGTGTCAAAGTAGAGGGCACTGGCACAGAACTGACGTCTGGGCTATAGCAGGGCCACGCAGGGTTACTCTGGAAAATATGCGCATTGATATTTTATTCATCTAAAGCTGAAGTGGTTGGTATGAAAGAAAATAGCTTGTGGTCTTCATACCTTGAGTCAATGAATTCCTGGGCCTTTTATAGCTCAGGAATGCTGGGCAGTTGAGGTTGGTTTTACAAGGCTGTGAAACTGTGGCATAAGGTCTGGACGAACATTAATCACAGCGGGACGATGACAGCTGCTCATGTTTTACCCGTCTCTCAGGTGGTATCGCACTTTGCACATTGTGCCCTGTTTTCCCCATTTGCTTTGGTCAGCAGAGAGGGGCATTAGTACCTTCAGGCTTGTGGGGCCACTGCATCCACCAGTTTTAGTACTGACATTCAAAGGGGTGGTCCATGACCAGCACGTTGGTGCAGTGCCAGCACCTGGCTCGGCACTGGCCTCAGGCACTTCCCTGCACTTTGCTTTCCCTCCAGGCTGCTGTTTGAACAATACTCTTGCACTCTGGAAAATAGAAGGAGTATTTCTCAAATTTTCATGATCTCTGTATAGTAAGAGCTACAGACCTTTAAGAAGAGGGGTTTGGGGTTCGAATGCAGTTGGCCTCTCAAGCCCCCATCATTGCAGGCTGATGACCAGGAGGTTCAGCCCAGCACAGACCCCACCAGGTACCACTGATCTACTGCAGCTCTCCCATGCCCATGCTGTCCACCTTCTGGGTGAGCAGCTCCTATGCCACAGGGTACCCAAAAACCTGAATAAGGGTGATGCAGGAACACAGTGGGGTGCTCAGACCCAGCCCGGTTTGTTGCGTTGCGTCCAGACCCCAGACTGGGGATCCTGATGACCAGCAGACCCCTGGCAGCATCCCTCCTGCTGGAGATCTATGTCTGCACTGTGCTCGTGTTTCACTGCAGCATACCCTAAGTCCTACTCCAGGAGGTATTTTGCTATGTGAGGAATCTTTTCCCCAAGAATACACCTCACTGTTGTTTATACCTTTGCTCCTCTAAAACTTACAGAGGAGAAAGTTCAGAGCATGGTAATGAACCAGCACAGAAGAGACATTGCAGCTGCACAGTGCACTGAATCCAAGTGAATCCTGGAAAGATCTTGTCATTTTGGATGGGGCTGATTTTTGAATGCTTCTAAATGGTGATTTTGTTAAAATTTTTTGGCTCTTCTGAGCTCTCTCCCTATACATGGCAAGTAAGGAGATCCCTGTTCATTACTTACTTTGGGGATCATGGATTTTAATGTTTAAACAAACTGACTCTGGAAACTTACTTTTTGCATGTTTAAGCCTGAGGTTAAAATGCAGTGTTACAGCAATATTCTCTCTATATTTGGCTGGAACATCTGTAGTGAAGGCACAATCCAAAAATGGAATAAGCCCCCTCTTTGTCACACCTGAATGCAGCTGGCCATGAGGCTTTTCCCACCCTTGCACTGGTTTGGCCTCTGTTAGTTTCTTTTCTCCCGTGGCCTTGAAAAAAACAAGCTAAGCCCCAAATTCTTCTGTCAAATCTCAACCATCACCAAATTTTTGTTCTTGGTAAAGAGCCAGGGCATAACAAATACTTTCAGCTGCCATGTCTTGAAGATGGAGGGATCAGACGGGTCAGGCTGACC
The DNA here is from genome assembly GCA_026770055.1 of Myrmophylax atrothorax. Taxonomy (NCBI): domain Eukaryota; kingdom Metazoa; phylum Chordata; class Aves; order Passeriformes; family Thamnophilidae; genus Myrmophylax; species Myrmophylax atrothorax. The sequence continues at coordinate 82,139,568 of JAOXXN010000001.1, forward strand.
TGTGCTCACATGGGGAATATGAGGTGGTGGGATGTGGGTGAAGCAAAACCTCTGCTAAAGTTTCTGCAACCCCCCTGGATCTTTGCTGACAACACTTGAAAGGATTTGGGCAGAGAAGGCTGGGACAGGCAGAGAACTCACAGGAGAGAGACGCCCTTAGTGGCATTCATGCCTTTCATGCCTGCAGCTCCCTGGGACCTGATTCAGGAATTTTCTAATAGATACTTTCAAGAGCATGTGAGAGCCTGCTGAGCAAACCTTCCTTACTCAAAGCCAGACACCTGGCTAATTTTTTCACCCCTCCCCCCATTTATTTCAGTTTCATAAACAAACATAGGAACAGTATTTCCACCAGGCTGGAGCACTTCCTTTGCCCACACAGCAGCTTCAAATGGGATCTGATCTTTGTTCCTTACTGAAGACATTATATTTACATAATTCAAGAATATCTAGATCTACAAGGTGCTTAGGTGCCTCATGCACACTGACCCAACATCTGCCAAAAAAAGAGAGCCCCAGACCCTCAAGAACAAACTGAAAAAAATCAATGCTTAGGAGGAATGTAGGGATAAAGCATATTCCAGTCTTCACCAAACTGTCTCATTAAGCTTCCAGCCTCATTTCCTTCAGGTGAGGATGATCTCAGTAAAATCCTGCTCTTATTGCTTGGCCAAGCTCCCAGTTTGATCTTCTGCTTTGGAGACCCACTGACTTCATGCCCACATATACTCACTGGTGGCATCTGCTGTGGGGCCCTTCATAAACAGTAAAAAACTGAGAAAACAGAGTAGATGCAACCTCAAAGTTCCTGAAGTATCTCCACTTAGTGTTAGCACGTGTGTGCAAAGCTTAGAGAAGTGTTTCAAAAGTCCTTTTTTCTTTTGGGGTCTGAACATATTCACACTGGAAAAGTGAGAAAATAAACATGTTTATACATTTATTATATACAATAGTAAGGCACAAGTTCAAACAGCAAAGAATAAGAAATCTTTGGCTGACCAACAATATCAACATTTGCTGGGGGTGACACAAAACGTTCTCCATTTCCCCCCTATGTACAAATAACCCTCCAGCTGTACAACACTGTACACAAACTTCTCTATACAACCAACAACAATAAAAAATGACAGTATTTTACAACTAGTTACCAACGTCACCTGGAATGGTTACAGCACAGTTTCCCAAAAACACAAAACAGTTCCAAGAGCTGGGAAAACCAGCACAAACAGAGCTGCACCGCCCTGCTGACGGGGGCTGATGTATGGCAGTAGTACTCCACACAAGTCCTGCTGGTGCTCAGGCTGGGAGGAGACCCACTGGTCCTCCAGACCTTCCCTCCAGTAAAAGTAACATCTCTCGAATTCAACACAGTTGAGGAGAATGAACCTTTGGGTTTACTTGAGCTGTTGCCTACAACACGAGTTGCGTACACCATAGTTATCTAACAGTTTCCTGTATATGACCATGAATCTGAGGCAGCATCAATTGTAAACACAGCTTTGGAAACTGGAGGTATTGTGGACTCCACAAGCAGGAGGAACGCTGTACTCCAGCCGACTTGGAGAAGCCAAGCAGAACCACTACCAAACATAACTAAAAGCTGTATCACACATGCTGATCCAACAGTGTTTCTGCTGGATGCTTCACTTACTGAACAGTTTTCATCAAAAGAAATAATACAGCTGGTAACAAATAGGGACTTACAAGCACCTGGGTATCCTTATTTCTTGGATAAAAAACGATGAAATGAAATATTCACCAACATTTTACTTGTATTCCCTTGCTTTGTCTTTCTCCTATCCCAGTCCTACCAGAGACACTTGTGGAAGGGCCATGGAGGTGGGTCAGCAGTGATGTCACATGCGGGCCCAGCTTTTAAGCAAACAATTACAATGTTTAAATTAATTTTAGGGAAGAAAATGAAATTATCTTACAAGGCATATATTAAGCTGCATAATATCTTCCAAGGGTTTTACACATTTGGTTTCACAATGCAAAGCTGCTAATACTTAAAACACACAGTTTGCTTGCCTGCACAACCTACCTACCACTATTTCGTTTAACAAGTGCAAAAATCAGAAAGAGGGTGACAACAACATATGTCTAATTCTATGTACACACAAAAATAAGTGCATGGTTTTAACATAGCAATTTTTTTCTTTAAAATGAAAGGTATCAGCCAGGCAGTACTGACCACAAGGCTCTGACCCATGAAGGCTTTGAGTTCACAAGGACTTCAGTTTTCAGTGAAAGCAGAGTTTAAAGTGCCTGGTGTTCTCATGGTCAAGGGCTCTGATTCAATACCTACAGGAAGGGGTGACCTTGAGCCAGCTTTGAGCACACAATTACTTCTAGCACCCATCACTTTTCTACTCTAGGCAGTCTCACATAAATCCCATCACCCTTTTCCCCCAAGCCAAGTTCTTAAAGTCATTACAGTGCACCACAAGGTTCAGGAACTGCAAAGCCAAGACAAAAATACCTCACAGAGGAAAATTTCTCTAGAAGCATGTGCAATGCACAAAGCAAATGGTATGCCACAATTAACACAGCTGGTGAGCTGGCTGCCTTACAGTCAGTCAGCACCTCTTAGTAAATTCAGAGACAAAGCTGAAAATGAGAAATGTTCCATCATGGGTAAAATAAGGTGAAAACAAACTGCAGCTCAGCACAGAAAACACATGATGCTCACGTATTCCTTTGCAATTAAACCTTTCCTGGCCTGATCCTACACCCCTTAATGCCCAATCCCACGTCAACTTGAACAGCAGGTTTGTATGCTCAAGCAAGGCAGGCATTGAAAATAAGGGAAAATCTTGTTCTTACCACAAGCACACTGATTCTTGCAATACTATGAACCAGTGCACATTAAGAGGCATCTTCTGATTTTACATGCAAAGCCAGCTTAACACCTCTGACACCACACCCATGCAGTCCCCCTCTGAAGGAGCTCTGTTGGGCACAGCCCTTCAGGGAGCTGTTGGGATCCTCCCCAACGTTTCCTTCCGAAACCTTTCTATGGTTACAAGGGATTGCTTCAACAGGGTCCCCCTCCCCCACTCTACATTTACCCTTCATGAGAATTCCAGCCAACAACTGCTCCTACCAAAAAAAAGAAGTTTCAGCAAGCTCTGAGGCTGCAAGACACGAATATTTGCACTGTAAACCCAGCTCCAAGAGCAACACTTGTCCAGCCAGGAAAGAGGCACCTGACCTGCCTGCCCAGGAAAACCACATCACGCCACTTCACACAAATACTTACAAGAACCCATCATGTACACCTAAAGACCAATTATTCACAAAAACTAAGCAGTGAAATTTTTGAGACTTTGAAACCTTTGAGAAATGCATTGATACTCAGGAAGATGCAAGTTTTTCCTGGGTTACTTGGAAACTCCCTCTGGCCTTAAAAAGAGACAGGATTTCACTCCCTGTTCTGGCTGCGGAGCAGCAGGAAAACAGAGCAGCAGTGTGCAACCAGTCTGTAACTTCACTACCTTCTCTTTATGCCAAAAAATGCAGTTTCCTTTTTCCTCAACAATCCCCTTCTCACACCATCTTCGATTTTCAATGCCCCCTTCTGTTCAGAAAATCCCAGATGTTCATTTCATTGCTCCTCTTCAGTGCTCTTGACTTCTCTGCCTGGTCCAAAGTCTACACTTATCAGACTCAAGCTTCATTTTGCACACAAACTTTCTCTGTCTTCAAACTCTTAGGGTTAGTTTTCAAGGCTGGCACACTGAGGACCATCTTGGACCTGGTTGTACACATATGAAACCCCAGAGGCACAGACCTCTGCTCAGATGAGGACTTCCATCATGTCCGTATCTGGAAACTCAGGCTTGTGGAGCAAGCTGCTCACTCTGCCTTTGCTGTCAGGCAGCTTCGCATGGCTGGAGTTCTCTGCAATGGAAAGAAGGGCAAGTTGGTCTTCAGTTCAAATTCAACAGCTGTGTATCAAGCCCTTTTTGGGGGAGTGAAGGTGGAGCATGACCTAACTGTACGTCCTACATCCTGAAAGCCAAATTTGTTCAGGACACTGAGAATATGTAATGCTCAATTCCCTGCACAATGAGAGCAGGTGTGTGAGTCTGCACAGACCCCAAGGGCAGGCACAAAGACGGTACTTAAGAGATACAGACCAAAGTACCTTGTAAGCAAAATCACAGAATGGTCTGGGTTGGAAGGGATCTTAAAGAACATCTAGTTCAGTGACAGTCAGTCCTTTTAATGATACAAGGCATGTTTTTAGAGGGAAAGCTTGATTTCAGAGAGGAATGTGTAGGAAACAGGCTTTTTCAAAATAACATGGTTAAAATAAATGTCTGCTTAGCTAGGGCTGCAAACTAGCAGTTTCCACCTTTCAAAAATAATTAAAATTGTACTTCTTTATCCCCACTAAAAACCAGATCACCCCTTTCTCCATACTGTTTCCTCCTGCCTTCCTTTAAAAATTAGGGAGAAAATGGTGCTTTCACTAACCATGGTTTCAGTTGGAAAAAAAAAAAAGAGTTTGAGTATTTGAGCAGGTGTGGAGTGTCTTCAAGGTGTGAAACTCAGCAGTTTTATATCTGGCAGCATGAATAACTGCATTTGCTGCAAACCCTGCCTGCCACAGGTGAGTGGAGCTTTACATAAGCTGCCAAGCATGAAGCTATGGAAAGCCTGAGTGGGCAGCCTTGGAAAGCTCTCTCTCTACCATTTTATTTTCCCTGGAAAAACCTCCACTTCACCTTACAAACTGTGATAGCATCATGCATACACACATCTCCCTCCCCCCCATCAATACTGGGGTGTCTCTGGGGATCTGCTGTCAACCCTGAAGGTGCTAACATTTTGCACTGACATGGGGATCTGGCAGAGCTCACCCAGTTTCTCGCTGGCCACTCGTGCCCCCGAGGGCCGTGGGGCTGGGCTGTGTGATGGGGTGGTACCCAGCCGCCCACGGCCGGGGAAGGAGGCGGTGCCGGGCCAGAAGAGCTCGGCGGCTTTGTCCGTCTGGGTGCTGCTGTCTTTGCTGCCCGTCTTCGCGTGGGAGGCTGCCGGCACTGGGACGGGCATGCACGACAAGGACGGCAGGGGGGGAGGCAGCGAGGGGCCTGGTGGGTGGTCGTGGTGCTCCTTCCCCAAGAGCAGTCCTGAAAACACACAGAGGTCAGTCACATGCTGGCTCAAATGCAAGGGCTGTCCCTCTGTCCTACCCCACAGCTACAAAGTGCTGGTCTGTCTCCAGCCCCTCAGCTTGGCTTAGCTTTCCCCCTTGATCCTACCTGTTGCTCTTTTGCTGACATCCATATGGTACTTCCCTACAAAACAGCTTTTCAAAAGCAGCTTCCCTTTCCTGCATTCCCTTCTGCACACCCATCCTGGTGGCACTTACTCCTGGCACATCCTTGCACACCTCCATGCGCTGATCCTACACGACCCCAAACCACAGGCAGTGCTACACTTCTTTTCCCATTCAGATGCCACATCACATCATGCAGTCCTACCCACAGGTACACCCACCCTCTTGATTAACTTTAACCAGGCTTTTTTTAGTAGCCCAAATTTGTTATTTACTCCCAAAAAGTTGTAAACATTATGTTCCTGTATCTGGGAGGATTTCTCTCAACTATGGCTTTCTGTAATCAGTGCAAAATGATTTAATGTGATTAAAAATATAATTAAGATACAATGCAAGGTTTAAAAATGACTGATTTTTGACTTAAGCACAAGGAAACACATTCTATCCATGGAAAGTACTCTGGAAATGAGCTGCTGGGGCAATGGGTGCCAACGCACTTTTGCTAAGTTCAAGCAGAAGGATTAGGACGAAGTGATGGATGAGCCAAAACTTAAACAAAAGCTAAGCTCACCTATGCTCCCCTTCCAGAGCTTTTCTTCCTTCCTCTCCTCAGCTATCTGGTTGCTGGTGAGCGAGGTCTGGCGTGAATGCACCCCCGTAGCAGCAGCGATGGAGGGGACAGACCGAGCCGGTCTCAGGCTGGCACTGTCAGCTTTCCCAGCATCCTTCCGTGACCGTTGTTGAAGGACTTTGATCATGGCATCCTTCTCAATTATTTTAGCATGGAGATTCTTTATTCTGCAAATATATGAATGCTCTGCTTACAGGAATGGAAAAAGCATTTATAAGAGCAAGTCTCCACACCCTGAGCCAGCAGGGAGGTCCCAAGGTACACGCCCT
>JAOXXN010000001.1:82149737-82182904 GCA_026770055.1 Myrmophylax atrothorax
GTCTTTGCCTCTGGTGCAGTAACAATGTGTTTGGAAGCTGCTTTCCAGAAATGCAATATAGAGTGGCTCTTGGGAGCAATGACTGTGACTCTGCTCCTGCTAAAATACCGTCAAATCTCTGGCAGGAAGGTAATATTTTGGAAGCATGGTCCTTGGTATCTTGGGTCATCACAGGTGCTTGCCATCTTCTGAGTCAAAACCTCCGCCAGCCCTGCACGCTCAGCCTTCAATGCTAACTCAAACGGATTGTTTTTTGGCCCCAACTCATGGATCAGCGATAATGAAGATTTGCCATTTGGACTCAAGTACCAGCAAGCCAGGGACAGATGAGATTCTGGTTCACTGTCTCCTCGTGTGCTGCATCTCTTCTGCTGACCCCAGTAAAAATGAGAAAAAAAATCTCTTTTTTTTTCTCTGCAGTTAGAAAGTGTCTCAGTAACTGTAATTTTAATAACTCAGAGAAGACAGTGCTGAAGAAAAAAGCTGCGATATTTTGATGCCACATGATTCATTGCAGCATTGTGGCTCATAAAGTATAAATAACAATAGTAAAAAATAACTCAAAGTGTACTCTCAAAGCTGTAGATGAGACAAGAAATTCAAGAGTATCTTTCCTCTTAAAACTTACTAGATGGAGTGGGTGCAGGTATTTAAGAACTACGTCAACCCAAAATCCAAATGCTAATTGTCAAAAACATTTTAAAATTAAGCAATCTGTAAGTTGCAGGGGAATTTTCTGCCAAAATGCACAGATGTAGCCTGAGCTACCAAGACAAGGACTTCAGCAACAGTGCATCCCAGTTACTTTATATATCAACTTGTCCTTATATTCCAGCCATTCTTATTTCTTGTTTTACCTTCCCTTGAATTTTAATTGTATATTTCTCAAGTGTTCTTTTGTTTACACCAGCATTAGCATGTCATATCCCAGGTAATTCCTTTGTTAAACTGGAGGAAAGCTGGCTAAGGGGGAACTGAGAAGAGCCACTGCAACAAGACTTGAACAAGCCCATGGTGGACAGCGCAAGAAAGACTTAATACACTTCTATGGCAGCAAGGAAAAGTTGAGATGAATGAGAAGGGTCTCCAGAAATCAGCCTCAAGAGCGATACCATTGGAAAAGTACTGGGACACCTGGCCTGTCTTGGGGCTGCTGGAAAGAAGAGGATGCTCTCAGTATTGGCCATCTCATGACTCTGCAAACCACTGACACTGACCAGAGAGTTATTTCCCAGTTGCATCCTGCTGGCAGGATCAGCCCTTCTGCTTTCTGGCAGCACAAGCTCCATGTAACAGCTGCTTTCGGTTTCCACTAATGCCTTATAAATAAGCAAAGGTTATAGTAGCAGATGCCTGCGATGACAGATATGAGTGAGCCCTTCAAGAATTACCAGAGCATCATGCTTTGCTTATGTTGCTGGTTCTTCCCCAAGCTGTAGTTTGATACGTTTAGCACATCTGCTCACCCTCCTCCAGAGCCAATGCCCATGTATTTGGCACTTGGTACGGGCTGCAGCCTGAATGTTCTCCCTGCAACCTCCTCATGCTTTTTTTTCCCTTTTCACAATGACTGGACTTTGCGACTTAGGGATGTAGGATTTTTAACAAAGGAATGGCTGTGCATAAGATAAAAGCATAACACTACCCCTCTAAGGACAGAGGGCTGCCAAAAACCAAGGGGACACACAGAGAAATGCAAATCTATACTTTTAGCCCATTCTGGACTGGACTGATAAATACATAATTTATTGCCTGACAATGACGCCATTTGTCTCCAGATTTGTCACAAGTTGAAGTTTCTGTGAACCACAAACACCAAGCTTTGCACAGAACGAATATAGCCCAAGGTCCTGCTCCTACCAAATCCCCTATCATCCCACCTTGCTTTTTCAATGAAAGATCAGCCAAAATCTGTGGGCTAAATCTCATGCCCATGTATACCGCACCTCTTCTCCCTTTCTTCTATGTGGAGCTGATTTTGCACAGTCTGTCACTGCTGGAGAGAAACCTGGAAGGATGTCTTCCCCTGGCAGGTTTAGGGGAACATGCAGGGGTAGAGGACCTGCAACAGGCAGGGCTTGGCAGTGTCCAGCAGCCCCACAGCGGAGCTGCCCCATCCTCTGTTGAAGATCAGGAATAAGAATCATAGAGTGGTTTGGGTTGGAAAGGACCCTCAAAGATCTTCTAAATCAAGTTCCTTCATCATGGGCAGAGAAAACTTCACGAGATCAAGTGTCTCAAAACCCCATGCAACATGACCTTCAACACTTCCAATGATCCACAACCCCATCCAAAGGAACGGTTTCGGAGGAAAGGCCAACAGCCTGAACCCAAAAGCAAGCCGGCACCTGGCAGGACTGCAAGTGACTGTCCCTCTTTAAAATCAACACCCAAGGGCCCATGCTGGAGTTCTGCACAGACCACCCCATCCTCACCTGCTGCATCCTCAGTGAGTCCAGCTCCCGCTCCAGACGTGTGCGCAGCCGCCGCTCCATCTGCTCCCTTTTCTCGCAGGCTGCCTGCAGCTGTGTCAGCGCCTGCTGCAGCTTTTCCACCTTCTCCACGTAGGCCTGCTTCCTGCGCAGCTGTGGGGTACAAGGGCTCAGCAGGGCTGCAGGGCACTGTACACCCACCCTGGGCCACTGGGACCCCTGCACACTTGCAGGCACGCACTGGGCTCAAGCATGGCTTTGGCTGTTTGCTCAGAGTTTCCCCAGGGGAAGGATGGTGCCTCTTTGATGGGCATGGAATGAGCACAGCAGGCATTGCTGGGGCAGCGCTACCCCTTTAGGAGGTACTGCTGCCCAGATCTTCCAGCCAGTGGGGATCTGCTAACCATGAACCCATCTGGCCATTTCTAAGCAAGAGCCATCACATTGGTGCGTACTCTTTGGGCAAACACAGAGGACCCAGCTAAGAGAAATCCCAGTGGGTTTTATTGACTGGTGACACTTGGCACATTGCCTGTGCCCGAACAGAGCGGGTTTTTTTTCAGTCCTGTATATTTGTTCAACTCAGGTGGAACAAGCCAAGTGCCAGCAGCACTCCAGCTGCTCTGCCCTGCTCACAGGCTTGTCCATGCTGATCTATAGATGTCCTGGCAGCTGAAACTGGGCCCTTGTTAGATATATAATGCAATTACTGAAGGGGTAAACAAGACACAAGAATTTTCCAATACAGGGTTTCATAGCCAGAGACTACTCAAGAAGCATAACCCCAAAGGGGTATGAATTCCTCTTCTGCCACCCTAAATCCATCCATGTCACAGGTGAAGTGAAAAACAGGCTTGTTCATAGAAAAAGCAAAGCTTGGCCAAAACAAATTTCCCCAGCCAGAGCCAACAGCTGGTAGTATGACCTCCCTAGCTCTGTTGCTATCCAGGCTAATGCTTACAGCTCCATGGGCTTTCTATGAAAATTAATGAGATTATAATCCCCACTAGTCTCTGGCAGCAGCCCGAAGGTGGCATTCCTGAGGAGCTCATAACTTGGCAAGACAGGCACCATAGTGGCTTCCTGCTGAGTGTGCAATTTTGGCAGTAGGAAGGTGTTTCTGTCACCTCCCAGCCATACCACCAGGGATCAGAGAGGGTCAGGGAGCTCCCCCAGGGTCCCTCCTTGGCAGCAGGCCTCATCTGCTCTCCCATGTCCTGTCAGATGCTGCAAGGTCCATCTGTACCACAGCAGCAAAGATTTGGCTTTGGAGCAGCCCTCTAAGCCCCAGGGTTCACACACTCACATGTGAGTGCACCTCTGCCCATGTGGGTGAGGTGATGCTCATGTGCCCACCGCCTTCAAAAACAATTTTATAGGAGATATGCAACAAGACAGTTCTTACATTCATAAATTTATAGGGAGATTCTTGAGCCAATTCTTGACTTTTCTATCCTGTGTGTAGATTCATAAGCAAAAAAATCACCCATGCATTAAAAAAATTAAGCATAAAACGTTGTAATTCAAATTAATGGGTTGTCAGTGAAGTGTGTATCCATAAGGTAGGGGGGGCTACAATCAGAGATATGTGGTAGTAAGCTCCAACCCCTCACAGACACACAGACTCCAATTTAAAAAAGCTGGATGGCACCTGGAGAGCTACCAGTCCATCTTCCTGCTGCAAGGTAGGATCAACTGTACCTAAAACCTGGCACGTCTATACAATCTGTTTACAACCCCCCCCCCCCAGGGGTAGGGACTTCACAGCCTATCCCAGCAAACTACTTTACAGCTTTTTTTCCTTAACTGCCAGAAAACTTTTACCCTAATGCCTAATCTGGATTTCTCTTATGCAATTCAAGCAAATTACTTCTTGCTCTGTTTCCAAACTATGATCTACTAGAGCAAGAAGCATTTAGTTAAACAATTCACTTATTCACAAGATCAGCAAACTTGCCTGAACAGTGCTCTTGTCCCAGGGATTAGAAAAATAAAGATGAAGAAGAGCTAAGGCTAAAAAGGGATGATCCAAGCCAATAAATCTGAGTAAAGATGTGTGGGTCTTGGAAAAATATCCACACTAGAAATGTAACTCGTTTGAGCAATCAAATTCTACAGATATGAGATTTGAGTGAAAGACTCTTACAGAGATGGAGAACCCACTACCACCCTAAGTAGGTTGTCTCAGTGTTAATTACTCTAATTCTTTATTTCCAGCCTGATTTTCTCAGCTTCATCCTGCAAACGCTGCATCTCATTTCCTCTTATGGTAAATAGCAATGTTTAATCTGTCTGACAGCAATCCCTTCTTCATCCATCCTAGATGGATGAAGGGAGAGCAGTGGATATTGTCTACCCCAACTTCAGCAAGGCCTTTGACACTGTCTCTCACAATATCCTGAGAGGTAAACTCAGAAAGTGTAGACTGGATGAGTGGGCAATGAGATAGACTGAGAACTGGCTGAAAGGCAGATCCCAGAGAGTCATAATCAGTGGCATATTATCTGTTTGGAGGCCTGTCACTAGTGGTGTACCCCAAGGTTCCATACTAGGCCAGTATTGCTTAACTTATTCATCAGTGACTTGGACAAAGAGGCAGATTCCTCCTCATCAAGCTCACTGATGGCACAAAGGTGGGAGGAGTGGCTAGTACCCCAGAGAGATTTGCAGCCTTTCAGAGGGACCTTGGCAGGTTGGAGAGACAGGCAGAGAAGAACCAACAGATTCAACAAAGGCAAATGCAGGGGCTCGCACCTGGGGAGGAATAACCCCCTGCACCGGTACAGGCTGGGGGCCAGCCTGCTGGAAAGCAGCTCTGCAGAGAAGGACATGGGGGTCCTGGTGGACAACAAGCTGCCCATGAGCCAGCAGTGTGCCCAACAGAATCCTGGGATGCCCTGGGAAGAGCACTGCCAGCAGGTAGAGGGAGGTGACCCTGCCCCTCTACTCAGCCCTAGTGAGGCCACATCTGGAGCGCTGTGTCCAGTTCTGGGCTCCTCAGTACAAGAGAGACATGGAGCTCCTGGAGTAGGTCCAGTGGAGGGCTACAAAGATGGTTAAGGGACTGGAGCATCCCTTTTACAAGGATTGTCTGAAGGAGCTGGACCTGTTCAGCCTCAGAAGAGATGACTGAGGGGGACTTCATCATGTCTTGTAAGTATCTGAAAGGAAGGTGTCAAAGGATGGAGCCAGGCTCTTTTTGCTGGTGCCACGCAGTTGGACAAGAGGCAGTGGGCAGAAACTGATGCACAGGAAGTTCCATCTCAATATGAGGAAGAACTTCTTTACTCTGTGGGTCACTGTGCACTGGAACAGGTTGCCCAGAGACGTTGTGGAGTCTCCTCACTGGAGATATTCAAGACCCATCTGAAGGAAATCCTGTGCCATGTGCTCTGGGATGATCCTGCTTGAGGAAGGAGGTTGGACCAGATGACCCACTGTGGTCCCTTTTAACCTTACCCATGCTGTGATTCATGTTCATGTACATGGGCTGGAGCTCAGACACCTCTTCACTTTAATTGCTCACAGTAAAGAACAGTTTCTGGACCCCAAATAAATTCTACAGCTGTTTTCTGAACCTCTCAGATTATCCAGTCTTCTATCCAAAGCATGGACCAGACACACAATTCCACCAGCCGTCTCCTAAATGACATGTGGTGGTAATACCACCTACGTATTTTTGAATTAAAATCTTCTACTAGCAGGCACTCAGGATAATGCAGATTTGCATAGTACACCCTCTTATCTTAATTCAACTTAGTAGCTACTGCTTATTTCTCAAGGCTTGATTTAAAAAGCTGTTAAACTTAATTACATTCTGCTGATAGAAAAAATCTGTGTGGATTTACAGAGCAGTGCATGAGCTAGAGCTCTGTTAACAATAACAGTCATTTTAATTTGAGTGATTTTGTGTTTCCTTCAATATACTCCCAATTATAGTAGAAATCCCTGGTTTAAGATGAAGGTTTAACACTGCAACTACATCAGCTCCATGTGTCAAGATCCAGAAATGTTGGAGGCTGTTGAAAAGGTGCTCTGATTTAGCCATGAAACAGGACAAAAACAAGGGAAAGGGAGTACAGGAGCTTGGGCAAATGCCAGCAGCCTTGGATTAACTGCACTTCACCTGAGCTGCCTGATGCTGACTACAACAATTAAAACATGGCAACTGGGCTAAAACTAATTTGGACTACCCCTAGAATGAAAAAAGCAGTTAAAAACTACCAGGTCAGCATGGGTTTGCCCGGGTTGAGGGCTCTGACAGATGAACTCTGCCAAATACCATTGCATCACTTGCATATGTGTCACCTCTGAGATCTACCATGCCCCGGGCAGGAGGTTACTACCTCTGTGACACCTGCAGTGCCCCAGGCAGGAGGTTACCACCTCTGTAACATCTGCCATGCCCTGGCAAAAGGTTAGGTGCTCTCTAGAGAGGAACCTTTAACTTTTCCTCAGCTCCACCAGTCCACAATCCAGGATTCAGCAGAGGTACAGTTCTATTGGATGACTAGACTAAACCCTGGCTACTGCCAAGCTCTTAGAGGCAGAGCCTTCAGGCTGCAAACCTATTTACTGCAATCCAGCAGGCACAAGGTAGCTTCTTGCACAACCTGCCTGGAAATCAGTATTTGCGCTTCTGCCTTCACTAGTGTGTACTCAGCAAGCCAATGCCACCTGCCAATGCCACACTGACAGTCTGTGTGATGCCTGCATGATGCCAGGACTGTAGGAGCACGTGTTTCAATCCAGAAACACTCCTTTATTCAGCCACTTTGTAATGAAATGCAAATAGAAAACCTTGGGTTGCCTTTAAGACAAACTGTCAAGTGAATTATGTACAGATTACAGGCATGCTGGCTCCTGCAGCTGCCCCAAAGGGACTGCCCCAAATACACCGGGACAGCAAGCAGGCTTTAGTCTAACTAACAAAGGAGCAGTTAAACTTAATGTGATCCTCTTCTTGCTGCTGAGTGTATCCACCACAGGAAATGGAGTTTTTAAAACGTTTCTAAATAGGAAGTCAGAATGGTCTAATGGTCAGGTGCAAAACAGCAATGGCTTCTGCACTTCCATATAGTACCATAAATCTTCCAGACTTTAATCAACCATTAGTTAGCCCAACAGGGGCTTTGTCTGCTGGATACCCTAATAGGAAACATTCAAATATCACAGAGCTCAATTCACCCTTCATCTTTCTAAGACAATGAACAACACTTAAATTACTTGCAGGTATATGAGAAAAGATTTCCCTGCTCCTCACAAGACCTCTTGGGAGTTTTGCACTTCTTGGGTCTTATGGTATGATAGGTTGTCTTCAGCTCTGAAATAAAACCTGTAGCTCTTGGTATCTCTAATCCTGCTCAGTCTGCGTCCAGGCAGATCTTTAAAAATGGTTACCAAGGCCTGCACCGCTGTGTTGTGCACATCTCAAAAGCCTCCTGGTAGCCATTGGCGAGAAATGGGAGGATGCACCAACATGACATGTCTGTATCACCCTCCCAGGCCACTGAGTAGTCAGTTTTTAATGTGATTTTCTTGTTAAGCTGTACCAGTACCTCAGCCACCAGCTAGCTGAGTCTGGTCTTGCTCCTGGTTACACGTTGAAGGCTCTGCTCTGGAAAGATCTATGGTTGTGGTCTCCTTTGCTTGCTTGTTTGTCTCAGTATTATATAACTAGACATTTTCTCAGCAAGACGGCCAGTACAAGGGAAACAGGAAGACCTACCACACTGTGGCTAGAAGAGAATCAGGACGTGGATGGAGAAAGGCCTAACTGTGAGCCACATATACCCTCAGAGCACCACAATGTTGTCCATGCCTCACCTCTTCTTCCAGTTTGATGACCTTGGCTTGTGCATTGTTTAGGGCCTGGTCAAGGATTTCAATGTGCCTCCGCTGGTCCTCACTGGCGGAACGCACAGCTGCCAGCTCCATCTCCAACTTTTCCTTCTCCTTCAAGTGCTCTTTGTCTGAAAGAAAGACAAGAACAAGAGCCATTCCATGAGGAAAGCTCACAGGCCCAAGGCCACACACCAGAGGTAAGCTGCCACTTCCTAGGAAAGCAAAAACTACGTGAAGCAGCAGTGAGTGGGGCCATTACAACACAGGGCTGAGACACAGCGGGCAAGGAGGTTCCACTGCCAGGGCTCAGCCCATCAGTGCCCAGCCTTACATGTGCACCAGCAGCCGAGACAACAGCAGCTGGGGCTGCATCTGCACTAGCACAGCTGGTGGACACAAGCACTGCCTCACAGCTTTCCATTCTGCTGAACTGCTAGCACATTCCCTAGCAAAATTTTGGGCAATGGGCAAGAAACCTGAGACCCAGCGATGTGGGCTGTACTGTGCCTGGTCTTTTTTATTTGCAAGGATGGAGATCATGACACACACAAAATGTGAAGAAGCCAAATAATAAACACAAATCTGTGCTGGACAGCCTGAAGATGGAAAGAGGGGAAAGCATTAAGGAAGAGTTAAGATAGAAGGCATGGGCTTTCTCTGGGCATGCAGAGAAATGGAGGCTGTGGAAGACATTTCAGCTCCATGGGAGCCCAAGGTAACTTTCCAGACCTGCATGACCTAAGGATCCAGACCAGTGCTCCCCTCCGATTAAGCATCTTAACACATCACAAGCAAGACTAAACCATGTAGATAACTTCTGTGCTGAAAAATAATTCCTTTTTTGGGTAAGATTTAAAACCACTTTAAAAACAACACAACTGGCTAAATTCAGTCAGCTTTGCTCACATCTTTTTCTTCAGCAACAAACTGCAGGCCTACCACTGACTTTGCTGGCAATCTGCCTGGGGAAACGCTTGGCTCCATCTGCTTCTGCCCTGTCAGTGCTGAGAAGCCATTTCAGGGAACATGAGTGTCACAGGCCAATCACTGGATCCCCAATTTCAGAACACAAATAGTTAATGACTGGAGTGAGCAAGGGATTGAGGTTTCATTCAGTGAAATCTGAGATTTCAAAATCTGGCCTTCATTCTGAATGACAGCAAAAATAGAGAACTTGGAAATCCTCCAGGAAGGAAAATTTCCTTCAAGGATTAATTTGGCATCAATTAAATGTTGTTTTGACTTTTAAAACACAGCATTATAGAATTTATTATTTTTTAACTGAAGTGAAAAGTTTCTCCAAAAACACTGAAATGTGGAAAATCTGCCTCAAACATCCAGCCTATCCCACCCAAATGTGACCACTCAAGCTGGAAACCCCAGGCAGGGTCAGAAAATTTCACATGGCCAAAGCTAGTCCCTTTCAGACCTGAATTACCTGCAGGAGGGCCACATTGTTCCTTAGGTGGGAAGAGAATAGATATAATTTCCCACGCCATCAGTAGGTGTCTGCAGCATGGGGAGATGCAAATGTGCTGAGCCATGTGGAACAAGGCAAAAGTGGATGAGGTGAGCCCAAACCCACCAGCTGTCTTCCCATTTATCCTTAAAGGAGGAATTCAGCACCTCATAACAAGAAACCCTGGCAGCAACACTGGCGTGTTGGTCATTGCAGAGCTCACAAGCAAAGCCCAGTGAGTGCTGCACACACTGCACCACTGACTACCACCACAAGCTGCCTTGGTATAACCCAGCCTTACATTTCCCTTGTTGGCAAGAAACTTCATATTGGACATGCAGATCTCTTCCTTCAATGCAAATACATTTACTTCAATCAGATTGACTAGAAAAACATTGATATCTATTGTACAGAAGTGTACCTGTGAGCAAATCACCCAGAAGCTAATGCCATTAGAGGGTGAATAAGCTGGAAAATGAATGCTATTTCAGCCCTGTGGCACTCCATCATCTCATGCTGGGACTACACGTGCTCTGCTCCACATCTGAAATCCATGCTTCACGTTACACATGGGTATAACATATAGCAAAACAGGACTTGGGATCTTCACTTTCAACTTCCGTTCAGGGAACCTGAAGCACTCAGCCCACCCTGCTGGCATTATGCTTTCTATCCCCCCAAGAGCAGACAAATTATGCTGTTCACAAAATAACAACTACTAGAAAGTTGGCAAGAAAAATTTCCTGAACAGCTCTCAACACTTCTCCAAGTCAGCTTCACCCTGCAAAATGCTGAAGGTACATATTATACTTTACTTGCATTCATTTTTAGTGAAGAAGCAACTTTGCTGAACATACCTTAAGTTCTCTTCAAGTGCATACAAGGTGTCCTTAAAGTCTAAACACTGGTTTACTGCGCTACCCTTGCATACACCTTTTTAATTAAAGGACTCTTGTTAATAACTGTTTCTGTGTTCTGGTGGATCACTGCCTTATCCCATTACAGAACAGTTCCCAAAAGGCTTCTCTGCAGCAGTTCACAATTCTAATCTCACAGTTTTCCACCCACTGCCTCTGCCTGTTGTACCTCCACACACTGCAGACATTACACCTACGCTCTGGGTAGGTAGAAGAAAAGAGCTAAAGCAAGGAGCCTCCTTCAGTGCTTCTCAAACAGGCTTTCTGAGTTGTCAAGCTCGGTAGGTGCACCAAAAGAAGACAAGTCTTGATCCTGCTTTGTAGCAGAAACATTAGACAAAAAGATACACTCAATCTATGTCATCTCTTCCCTAAACTCAGATGTGACACCCAGCTTATCACACATTATATCTGAATATCAACCTATTTGACCAATTTAATGACCATCTCAATACATTCCATGCTGCTTTTCTCTCTGCAGAGTGGCAACATGGACATACTTTAAAGACAGGCCTTATTCATACAAAATGACCGCTGCTGGCAGCAGAAAATATATTTAATTATGGCAGTCAGAGATTATTTGGCTGCAGGAGACTTTGCTGCAAAAACAAGACTGGCTCCCATATCACCAACTCTTGTGGCACTTCCAATAATTTCTCTCATGCACGTTTGCATTTCCCAGTGGGGGCTCTTCACTTAAGAGCTGCTAATTCCACAGACGCTTTCTGGTGATCATGCCTTTCCTCAGGTTACCAGGTACAGACGTTGAGGTTTCCCTCCAGAGGAGCAGCAAAGCCACCGTCCATCTGTCCCTCTGCCCAATCCTCACTCAGCCCCCTGCAGCTGTGGTTTGATACTGAGTACGCTGAGCCAAGGGAGGCCTGGAGCGGCAACTCAGATTAATTCCTGATTATTTCCTGTCAGAATACCAAATGGCTCTCAGTTCGCCCAAAACCCTACTCTCAAAAACATCTGTTGTGGGCATTTTCTTTGGCTGGATACATTCAATGGGAATATTTCTTCGCCTTGGCTATTTGGGACAGAGTTCATAGCACATGAACTGAACATTCCCACAAAGCATGAGGTTCTATTAACACACTGCCAAAAATGTCCATGCACCCCCACTAATGGGTGAAAAGCCACGTGGACAGGCACAGAACTCAGTCTGTTTCAAACACCTGAACAAATGGACCGTTGGAAGATCCCTGCTCCCACAGTCCAGACATCCCAGAAAAACACACAAAATTCTTAGCCTCCACCAAAACATTTTTCTCATCATGTGCTGTAGCATAACCTTTCTTTCTGCCCTATGTCCTTGAAACCATCCTCAATCTTCCTGCCTCTCCCTTCCCACAGCATATCTTAGCCTCCTCCTGCCTGTTTCTTCTCTTACCTGTATGGGCACATATGCCTTCATCAGTTGCTGCTTCATGTCGTTCCTTCAAATAAAGTTTTTCCCTGACAAAACATCCCATAATTACCACAAAACTTACATGGTGTGAGTCCTCTCCTACCCTGACATAACAGTAGCATTTCTCTTAGGCACAAATGCCTGGCACTTAATACTTCCAGGCATGTGGCCTTGCTTTGCTTATTACTACTACAAAGAATAAGATGTTTTTGTCACCTCTGGTCTCCATCTCAGAGCACACGACTGCTCTGCACTGTTGCACTGCTAAAGGAGAGCTCTGTGAGGAATCGAGAAATGATCCTGGCACATCCTGCCTTGCCAGACTTCTTTTACAGGGAGTTTTTCCTCCTACTAGATTTTTACCACACAAAACTTTGTGTGTAGCATTACCAACCTCAAGAATTTTATCCTTTCTTCTTCAACTTATCATAAGAGTGGCTTAAAAATGGTAACTTTTAGAAACTTGCTGATGTTAGAGTCTTCTTGTATAACTTCGTTGGGGATGTTAAGGGTCATGTTTCCAGGCTGTTTTCCACAAACATAGGGACTAGAAATCTGCTTTTGCTTTTCTAATGAAAATTAAAATTGGCATTTATGAATCTGCCTTAGTAAGCTGCAACCCTCAGGAAAAAAAATAACAAATCAGTTTCACAACAATTTTTTTTCTCTTTTCCTAAAAATACCTCTTTCAATCTCAGTAGACAAGTGTACATATGGCAGCTAAAACTCAATTTTCTGACTCTCAGTTTTCTGCCTGTGTATCCCATTAAAAGATATGAGGAGGGTACAAACTGTGCTTGTAAAAACCCCCAGGTTGGCAGTGAGGTGCAATCCAACCCCGGGCATGGTCTCCCCCTCGGGGAGACTCACAACCATCAGCATATAAATGCAGTCAGCAATACAGGACTTCCAAGCAAAACCTTTTATGGACTCCCAGAAGGGTGTTTTAGGCAGACACTCTGATATCAAGGTCATTGCTGTGCCTGTCCCAGCAGCCCAAAGAACATGACTGAAGAGGACCTGCTTTACACATGCCCATTTTTCTATTCTTGGAAGCACTTTGCATTGCATTACTAACATTTAGCTCTCTGGACTAGCCAGGAGACACTCCAAGCATCCAGACCATCTTATGTGATAGGATCTGGAAAGCTATATTTGTTTAAGCTGTGATATGCGGTAATATGCAGAGTGCACAGCGTGAAGTTTCTCTGCTATTTATTGATCAGCAGAACCAGAGCATGTTTGTGTGCTGCAAAATAACTCAAATTGAGTCCTTCCTGGGGATTTAACTTCCCCTTGTAGCCAACAGTATATAGCAACACTACCAGGCTGTCTCTATATGAAGAGAGCAGATCCCAGTATCCGATTTCCACTGTGCAGCGATCCCGTTTGAACTCTTCCTGAGGATGACAAGACTTACACAGCAATGCTAGTTCCTTAACAGATCATCTCCCTGGATCCATAGCAGTATCTACACACCCTTATGCCACCCGCTAACATAGCAAACCTAACATGCTATGGAAAGGATCAGTAGAGCCTGTTCTGGTTTGTTCACACACACGCCCCCCAAATGATCAGCCGTGCTGGCATCACCACTGCTGGCGGGAGCCAGGAGAAGGCTCTCCAGCGTTTGGAGCAGCTGGTGGACACTGCAGGGCTGCTGGTGAAGCATCTTGACTAGTATCAAACACAGCACTGCTAACAGAGGTGGACGGTTCTCTGCTGCAGTTGCAGCTCATCTTCCAAGGAAGCTCTTGGTGTAATAATAAAACAGAAGGATTAGCTGTACACGGCACTGAGCTTCAATGGGACTTAAGCTTGCAGGGTACTGCACAGCTCTCAAGTGGTCAAGCCCTTCTGGAAGTGTGCTGAAGATGCTCAAGATTACAAAAGAACTGCCACATGGCATCCAGCTGCTTGGGTTTGGGGTTGGATGATCACACACACATCAGTGCAATCTGCAGCACTGTGCCCAGTCATTACAGAAGCCTAAAATTTATTGGGAATGGATGCTTTCACAGCAGTAGAAGTTGCAAAATCTTTGTCTCTTAAGTCCTTTGTGAAAAGTATGGTTCAGCTCTGCTCTTTCTCCTGCTAGTCAAACCACGGCACTGACAACTAGTCAGCAGAGGTTGCTCTGGGCTTTTCCCAGAATCTGGCTTCTCTAAGCAGCATGTATCTCTAGAGATGATCCCTGCAAGCAACACTTCCAATTTCAGATAAATATTTATTAAAAATAAGCCAAGTTGTGTTACCATTAACTCCCACTGCTTGGTTCTAGTGCTCATAGACTGAAAAACCTATCCTAAATAATCCAGTGTGCAGCTTAAGTAAGAGTATGTGATGAATTTGTTAAGTAAAACCAAGCCATAAGCACAATAACAATTAATATCTAAATATTTACCTCCGCTCCACCATGTGTGTGTATATGTACATACACACACACACACACACACACACACACACACATATAAACATACACACAGGTATATGCACCCTCCAAATAGACAGGCACAGTACTCACTCTGAGTGGCATAAAGGCCCTCTGTTGCCTTATCCTCATGCCCATCGAAGTCTCTGCTGGCCAGCTGCCTATTGGCTGTCTCCAGTCGTTCTGTAAAAAACAGGAAATACTTTAAGTATAAATATATGTATATAAAATTGTAGGCCAACCAAGAAAATAAGATGCATGCCAGCAGAGCAGTATAAATAGACTCTCTGAAGGAGGACATTAAAATGGAGGCTGACACATACATAAAAGATGAGGCCTTTGACCTCTTCCATGAAGCTGTGTTGTTCAGATTTACAGAAACTGGGGGAAAAGCCTCTGCCATTCACAGCTGATGTGCCCAGGCAGTTCTTCTCTCACACTGCGCAAAATGCATGAGGCAACTGCAATCTGAATTACCCAGCTTTGGAAGGGGATGGGTGCTTTCCTGCAGTGAAGAGCTGCCCCTGATGCCTCCTGGGGGAAGGCAGCCCCCAGCCCAGTGACACCAATCCTTGGGGATGCCATAGGAAAAGAGTAGTTTTCTGCAGGCAGGGAGAGTTTCCTGGGAAGCTTCCAGTGAAGATCCTGCCTTCAGATATTTCCCTCCTCAAAACACCATGTGACCCACCTTGCACCATTGCAAAAAGTGTAAGTCAGCTTGAAGAAGGCATCTCACTGCATGAGCAGGTACCAAAGTACCCCCATCAGGAATCTGGATGGGCAATAGTCACCCAACATATGCTCCACTTCCTTTCTCAAAAGGGTACACCCTCAATGTTATGTCTTAAATACAAAAAAGAGATGGCCTTTTATACTCACTACTGGTCTGTGAAGGCATTGAACTTGAAGATTTATGGGTAGCACAGCACTCCTCTCCATTGCAATTTGCTCTTCACCTCATCAGATCTGGACAAGACACTGTGACTGGGGGCCTTGATGTCAAATCCATAGTTGCAAGTGCTGAACACAAAGGCACCATCAGGAGCTGACTCATACTTTGCTGGATTTTTTTTGTCTTATGCCAGTGGGCAGGGCGTTATTTCTCATGACATTTATCTAAATAGTGTGCGAAGCCACTCTTCTAAAGCCTGCTGCTCTGGAGCTTGTAAGCAAAATACATATCAGCCAGAGGGAAAAAAAACACACAAGCAACTGTAACATACCACGGAGATCCCTGTTGAAGTCATGAAGTCTCCTAATTTCTCCTTCAAGTTTGTTTCTCATCGCTTTGTCCAGAGACTCCCTCTTAGTGGTGGTCTTGACCAAGCCTTCATAAGCTTCTGAAATCCTCTGAATCTCTATTTCAAACTGAAAGGAGAGAGAGCTCCTGTTAAAGCCCCACAGGAACAAGTCCTGTCCCAGAATTTGCCCAGCATGTTTCAATGAGATATGGGCGGTAAGGGCAATGCTCATACCAGGTGTCATGCCAGGCACCAACTCTACAATGACCCATATCCCTGGCAGAGGATGGTGTGAAGCCCAAACAATGCTGGAGGCTCCTGCAGTGGGGACCCCTGCACATACCCTGTGGGGCAGGTCACCATGCCACAACACTCCATGACATCCCACTGGCAGCTCCAAAAAAGGCTTGAGGTGGGTTGGAGGGACTTGATGGAACTGCTTAGTTGCCTTTGTTCTCTGACCAAGGTGGCTGCTTTAATGCCATCCAAGAGAAGAAACAAAGGAAATGGTGTATTGGTGTGGTCTGTATTCTCTCCTAGAAAGAGTTGTAGGTGGTAACATTTATTATTCTGCCAGGTCTCTGATCCAAAATTTACCTCTAAGCTCACATGCCACCAGAGGTATATTAAGCTCAGCTGGGACCTGATGTCAGTTTTAAACTATTGTGGTCCATACCTTTCCATCCCTGACTGAAGACTGTTCTATACAAGAAGAAACTCTCTATAACAGAACAAACCAATTGTTTTGGTTTTTCAATCTTCTTAACTTCATCTCCTTTAAATCTGGCATACTGCAGGAAGTGTATGCACAGGAAGCCCTTAGCAGTGAACTTGATTCTTAAGACCTGAGCCAAAAAGACTGACAGGAGAATAGTCCTGGGCAGAGTTTTGCTGGCCAGCTCAATCCATCCAACTAATTTTTAATAAGATCATATTAAGTGACATAGCTTTGGTAAAATCTTTGGTGTGGGAATGATTAACACTGATGTGGGAATCTGCTCCTGCATGCCTGACCCTCGTGTTTGTGAAGAAAAGCTTGATAATGTGCACAGGCTGGAAAACCACAAGATATATATAGCCTCCCACATACCTTTCTAAATCTGGTGCTTTTTTGGCCTCTTGAATCATGGGTAGGACAGATTTGTGATTTTAGAAGCCAGGGTGCAAGCTCACCTCCACTTGCTGTGGAGTTAGGTCCCCTTCATTAAGCTTTAGGTGTGATTTGCCAGGGACACTGCAGCTGTCACTCCACTGTCTGCATAGGAACCTGCAGCCAAGCTCCAGCAGCCTGGACCTGCACTTTCCATGATGCTGGGGCCACTCTGTCTAGACACAGCCCATGGTCAGGCAGCACCTCCAAACCACACACCAAGGAAATTCTGGAAGAGCTATGACAGTGAAAGCTGGTTACCTTCCCCAATTTCTGCTTTCAGCTCAATTACAAGCACAAAACCTGAAACAAGTGGGGAGGTTCAGACTGGACATGAGGAAGAATTTCCTTACTGAGATGGCAGACGAACTCTGGAACAGGCTTTCTAGAGAGGTAGTCGATGATCCAAGCCTGAGAGTTTACAAGGCATTTGAACAATGCCTTTAACAACATGCTTTAAATTGGTTTGCCCTGACTCGGTCAGGCAGTTGGACTAGATGTCCATGGTAGGTTCCCTCCAACTGAAATAGCCTATTCTAGTCTATGTCTATGACCTTCAATCAGAAAACTATCTCATGTTCGTTTTCCAGAACCAAAGCACTTTCCTGAATCATTAACTACCTGATGCCAATCAGACACCATACTCAGTTGGGTGCCCTGACACCCACCAGTTCCCATGCCTCCCCTCTCCAAGGTGAGCCACTACATGCAGGAAAAGATGCCTGCTCCAGAGACCTCCTACCACAGCAAAACGGATTTGCCAGCACAGCAGTGGTTTTCCATAGCCCAACATTCTGGCCAATGCTGCTGGTTACCACAAGGGCTCTGCTGGTCCTCTATATGCTGTTATTTCCTAAAACACATCACCATGTAAGTCTCCTGCAGCCCTGGAGGCAAAAGCTTTCTGCAGAAAAAGAAAGGACCTCCATCAGCATTGAACGAAATTAAAGGAGAGCAGAACAGCCATGAATTGTGTTGGCATTTCTCAACAGCTCTGGGATTTCCTTCTCCTTCTTTTATGGAGGAGACAAAACAGTTCAGCCTCTTCTCTGCCTGGTAGCTCCTGGAGCCAACCCACTCAAACAACCCACACACATGGCATAGGAAAGAGCCAGCCCAGACTGACAATTAAACTTCAGCAAGACAAAACTGCTCAGAAAAGGAAAACTAATGCTTTGTTTTGGGAAAAAAAAATCTCAAAATTAAATGTGCACAACTCCTCTTCCAACTCTTTTCAGGTAAGAAAACCAGGCAACTTGTCAAACAGCCAAGGATTAATCACCACCTTGTACCTCTCTGCAAAAAAGTCTATTCACACATGACTGAGAATATGACAACCCTCAGGGCTGATCTGCTCATACAAATGTCCAGGGAGCCCTACAAGTCAAGCCGATTTTCTCTCATTTCTTCTCCTTTTCTGTAATGAATAAAAGTGATGAGAGAGTGGTCCTACCTAGAATAAAACTATTATGCACAGGCAAATAAGAAGTACTCCTCCTGACATTTCCAATTCCAACAAGAGGGAAGACTTTTCACATCCGAAGTATGCAATTTAACTCAATCACATTTTCAGAGGTGATGTTCAGATGAAACAGTGGGAACAGAAGAGAGACTTCCCTGTCCTTGTGTTCAAACACAGAAAAAGCATGGGAGGGATACCATGGATTTGTTTCCTGAAGAAAGAATGCACTTGAGTATGTGTTTCACTTTAATACTCCACTTACATTCCCCCAGAGTCAATGGGACTCAAGTCCCTGCTCTGTTGACTGAAGTGAGACTTCAGCCTGTGCTTGAATACCTTTCTGCTGGTGTCTGATGCAATCGACTTGCAGGGCATCCGAGATACAGAGAGAGCCATTCCAAGAGTGAAAAAGAAAATTGTAGTATTTATAGGGCTTTGCACTCAAATACCTTTTACTGAACAACACAGCTTTTGAAATCAAGTAATAGCTGGTATATTTCTTTTTGCCTGCAAAGACCATAGGAAAGTCAGCCTTAAAGTCTTTGCAGATGTCTTCACAAATAGTTAATCTTGCTGCAAAAGTTTTTCAACTAAGTTTAGGAAATTCTGTGAAGAAACTCAACTCATCTTGTCGCAGAGGAGAAGGCAGAAGAGACAGCAGCTACAAAACAAATAGTCTTTTTTCTAACCTGTTTGACCAGACTGTTACAGATTTTTCCCCATCCTGAGACTGGGACATGGTCTCTCAGAGCTGCCTCTTCTCCTGTGAAAGGTATCTCCAAGAACACCTTGATCTGCACAGCATAGAAAAAAACTGAGCTCCTATTTAGACTCCTAAATTGAGACAGAAAAGACCTGCAGTCTAAGCTCATTTTTGTATAAGCAGTGAGAATACAGAAATAAAACAGCAGTGTAGGATCCTAAATAAGTTATTTGGTCTGAGCCCTTGGGACCCAAGGTCAGCAGGTCTGGGGAGCATCTCTGCTTCGCCTTCAGTCAGTCTGTTCTAAGCAACATCAACTTTGTTTCATTTGACTCTTCATCTTCTCACCCCAGGCAATGCTCAAAGACATTGCCCTTCTCCACTGAGAAAACCTGAATGCCTACAGAAAAGAGGGGGCAGGATCTCTAGAACAGGGGTTTTGAGCACAATCTTTACCGAATGCTTCTTTCAGGTAAGGGGGCAGTGCTTTTAAAATCAGTATTTTCAAAGATGGATGTCTAACTTCAGTTCTTAGAGACCCACAGAATGGTCAGTGAAAGCTTCTAAGACAACCAAGTTAATGCATTTCCAAATAATGGGCAACTCTATCAATGGCTGTTACACCTCCAAAGAGCATGGATGACCACATGAGCTTATTGTGGTGGACAAGACTGCTTGGGACAGATGCAGACATGCTCTTCAAATGGCTCTCTCCTGCAGCTCTAACACCTGTGTAGATACTGCGGGATACAACGGTAAGAGGAACAGACTCTGCCCATGCAAGACTTTCAAGGAAACTCCAGTGAGACCAGAATGGAAGAATGAAAGGGGAAAATACTCAGCTGAGAGATATCTGATGGGCTGCTCTGTTTTGCCCTAAAGTCAGGGGAGTCCATAAGACACAGGATTACACTTTTGGGAGACCACGACGGAGAGGCAATGGTTAGAGATGGCCACTGGTGCATCACCATTGCAGTGACACAACTATGAAGAACAGCTTGGGGGACCCAAAGACATCAAGATGGTTGTCTTGCCCAGGCCCCATCCCCACCTCTCCACATACCTTCTGCAGCTTGTCTGCCTTCTCATAATACCCCTCCAGCTCCTGACGCAGCACGTGGTTCTCCTCGGAGAGCATCTCTACCATCTGTTGTGCCCGCTCCACGATGGCGAAGGCGTCGGGCGTCAGCTGCTGGCCTGGCAGCGTCGGTGTCTGGGCAGCAGCCGGGGCCGGCAGCGGGGGCAAGGAGCCTGGGAGCAGAGGGCCGGCGGTGGCCTGTGAGGACATGGGGCTGTGCTGCTGGGCTGGTGGCGGCGGAAAGGGCGGCTGGCATTGTCGGCTGCCGGAAAACACACGGGGGAGGCGTTAGAGCGCGCGCTCTCAAAACGCACACAGGAGCTTTCACCTAATGACTGCACAGTTTATTAATAGTGTTATAACTGTATCATCATGATTATGGTCCTCAGTCACTCCTAAATACCAACAATCGCAGCAGGGACTGGGTAAATTGTCTCCTCGCCTGCCCTTGGCAGTGACATACACATCTGGTATGAACGGATAAAGGAAGCACTGGCTTGAAAATGGCGTTTTTGCCTAGGTGCACAGCTAATACTTAACAGCAGCCAGCCTCTCCCTGCCTTCCCTTACCACAAACGCCACCACTGAGAAGCATAAGCCGGCAGCCTTGAAGGAAGCACAAGGGATGCATTACTCACCCTTCAAACACCACTCCCTGCCCGGAGCAAGACCAGCTGATCCACTGAGTTGGGAGGCAAAAGGAAGTGATGTGAGCGAAGCAGCATCCCTGAGTGGCTTTAGCAACCGGCAAAGGGAAGGGCTGCTGGGGAGCTGCTAGAGGCACAGCCCCGGTCAATCACGGTGAGCCACAAAAGCCATCTTCCAGTGGGGGACCTCATTGTGTCACTCCCTGACTAAGAGCATCCATCACCCACCAGGCTCGTATCAGGGAAGAATAAGAAGTGAGCTGGTGGTGGATCTGATTGTGAATGAGGCTTGCTGGTGGAGGGGGGCTCTTTAATCCCCGTGAGTCACAATTTCCAGTTGCTGGAGGATAACCCAGGAAGATATCTTAGCAGTGAGGGTAACCCTGCAGCTGGTGGCCAGGTGGCACAGGAGCACCACCCTTCTGTCCCACATTTCAGCCCTGTAAGCTCAAAAAGGGAGATGACCGCTTTTTCAAAAGAAGAAAATTTAGGCAGGGCACAGCTAAAAGCTTGTCTGCACAGACCCATCTCCATCCCTCCATCCATTGCACAGGCAGCCTCGGAGCCTCTGTCATGGCAAGCAGCCCCAAGTGGTCTCAATGCACACAAGCTGAGCCACTACTCAGCCCAGATACCAAAGCTGTGAAATTTCTACACTGCACTTGTTTAAGAGACTCAACTCAGACCACATGGGACCAGTGTCCAAGCCCAGTTTGGCTAGAAAATAAGCTGGCTGCTGGACCCCACATGAAGTCTGCAATCAAGCCGCTTCTGGAACTTGTATTTTAGCTCAACCATAAGCTATTAGGCTTGTTGTAGATATTGCTGCCTTGATTGCAGTAACCTACTCAAGGCACAAGACACGCTGAATAGATGTATTTACCCCACTTGGCTTCGAAGACCCAAACAATTTTGTGCTGTATTAATACACAGTAATTACAGTTTCCATTGTCTTCAGCACCTACACAGCTCTTCAAAACAGAGTTTTCAAAAGCTCTGTGTTGACCTAGTTTTACTAACAATAACCCACCACTACCTTCAACTGCAGCACAACAAGCTGAAAAGTGAAGGCAATTTTGAAGTCCTGCCCTAATAGTGAACAGTGCTGCCCTAACAAACTCACCCCCACAGAGCCACACAATGGCACAGAAAGCCAGCAACACAGTCTATCTTCTGTCCAAACTAGAGTGAAAGCACACGGGGCTCTGCAGACCCCCAGACATACACAGCCACATGCTCCCAACGTGGCTTTTCCCAGTGCACCCCCTGCAGCACTGAAAGGTATTGAAATGGAGTAAAAACCAAACACATGCACACTGCTAACCTGCCCCAAAGCACAGACCAGTGTCCTTGCGAAGAAGATCCCAGCCACACTTCGAAGATCCCAGCCACACTTCGAAGACCCCAGCCACACTTCGAAGACCCCAGCCACACTTCGTGCAGCCAGCACTGAGGAAGCCTGTGCTGAGCTCATTCTGGCCTTGAAAAGGCTTTTACCTGCACAGCATAGACATCCCCTAAGGCTGCGTCTCTCCTGGTAAATTAAACATCCATGGAGGCAGCTCAGGAGCTGGGGCCATTCCCCTTGGGCTGTTCCCAGGGCCAGAAAGGCTTGCTCTCAGCCCCAGGCATGCCAGTTCTCTGGCAGAGGTGCAGGCTAATAACTAAGGAGATAAACGACCACTAAAAGCGGATAAAACTTTCCAAAAGACAGGAAGTCAGGGAGGTGCTGTATGACACTTTAGAACAAAGCACACAGTAATTCAAAGACTCACAAAATGGTTTGGGTTGGAAGGGATCTTTAAAAATTGTCTAGTCCAATGTCCTACTATGGGCTGGGACATCTTCCACTAGACCAGGTTGTTCTAAGCCCCATCCAACTTGGCATTGGACACTTCCCATGATAGGGCAACCACAACTTCTCTGGGCAACCTGTTCCACTGCCTCATCACTCTCAGCATAAAAAAAATCGCTTCCTTATGTCTAATCTAAATCTACCCTCTTTCTGTTTAAAACCACTGTCCTTTGTCCTGTCACTGTAGGCCTTGGTAGAAAGTCCCTCTCCAGCTTTCTTATGAGCTAAGTATTAAGTATTGGAAGGCTGCAGTAAGGTCTTCCTGGAGCCTTCTCTCCTCCAGGCTGAATAACCCCAACTCTCAGTCTTTCTTCACAGGAGACATGCTCCAGCCCTCTGGTCATCTTTGTGACCTTCTCTAGACCTGCTCCAACAGGTCCACATCTTGCACTGGGGACTCCAGACCTGGACACAGCACTCCAGATGTGCTCCCATGAGTAGAGTAGAGGGGGAGAGGCACCTCCCTCCACTTGCCGGTCATGCCAGGAAACAACTTGCTTTCTGAGCTGCAAGTGCACATTGCTGGTTCCTGTTTGATTTTTAATCTCCAAGTCCCCTGCAGGGCTGCTCTTCCCTTCATTCCCAGGTCTGCTGATGCTGGGAGTTGCCCCATCTTGCATCTGGCCTTGTTGAACTTCATGAGGTTTGCACAGGCCCAGCCCTGAAGCCTCTCCAGGTTCCTCTGGATGGCATCTCTTCCCTCAAGCAATTCAATTGGTTGCAGAAAGCCTTCCCCTTTAAGGCTGTTGTCCCAAGGTAGCCCCAGAACTCTCAAACACCAGCACTGGATTAACATACTGCTTCCTGTTCACCTGCCTTTGGAGTTTTCTGCTTCTCCAGCCTCATCACTTCTGCTTGCTGCTGAGACCTTTGCAGCAGGACGCCCTGAGGTTCACACAGACCTGGAAGGCCTGTTTTACCTTCCTTAGACTGAAATCATGTCTCCTGGCAGTGCCTGGTGATCTGAGGCCATGAGAGCCAGTAAGCCCAGGGAGCCTTGTGCCAAGCTGCTCTGCAGGTCACAAGGACAGCCCACCATGGGCAAAGGTCTTCCACCAGCCCCAGTATCCCTTTCCTTATATTGCTTCAGCATGTGAAACATGGCAAGGGACCTCACACCTGTCACGGGGCTTGAATTTCTTTTTGCTCAGAATTCTAATAATTAACATCAGAAGTAAGGGATGTCACTCACAATGTAAAAGATGCTCCACAAGCGAACGTGAACACAGCCAAGCACACAGCACCTCCTCAACGCTGCTGACAGCCAATCTGAGCCCAAGTGTTTTACCACAGCAATTAATTCAGCTAAGCATGAGTTTTTTCGTCTTTACCAAAAAAAAAAAAAAAAAAGGGCATGATTGATTGATTTTATGGAAGAAAAAGCTTGGCTGCCTGGACACAGTAACACAAGATTTTCTCACTTCTTTATGGGACATGTGTAGAGCAACAGAATTAAATCGAACTCTGAATCTAAACCAGTGGAGATACTGATTTTTCTTTTTTATTATGAAGCCGAGTATCTTTGTTCATCAATACACCCTTTAGACCCTCGCAGGAACTCTTGAAGTGCACTTTTGGGAAATCTCAACCTTTCACCAATTTAACATTTTCTCATCACTTTGCTCTGTCTAGTTTTACACTACAAAGGAAGGAAAGATTCCAGGGATCTCCATTTTCTTGAACTGCAAATGACTTCATGAGCTACTAAAGATTTACATCCTGTAGCAGCAGCCAGACACCAAAGCTTCAGCAGTCACAGCCACAGCAGAGATTCTCCAAAGAGTTTTCCAGCTGGGAAACTGAACAGGTACAAGGGACTTTATGCCTTTTGCAGCATGGCTGTTCAACATAATTAACATGTTTCTTACTTTCCCTTTACTGGTTTAATCTGTCTCAATTTAGTTCTGACTTAGCCAACTGCAAAATCTCTGACTATATTTGCAGTAAAATCAACACAGCAACTCACATTAACAAATCAACATTTGTAAAAATAGGAGTGTTATAACATCAGCTTAGTTCCCATCCAACCTCTCATGTAAAGCTCCAAAGAAATCCAGCAATCAGGATTATCCTGAACTCCTTCAGGCTTAGTAAAGAATGACATTCTCAAAATGCTTTTACTGTATTTTAAATGTTGATCTTACTCTACATTAAAGCAGGTTAAAATATTTCAGCCAAACAATTGTTGGCTGAAATATTCTTGCCATTCTTGTCAAAAATCAGCCTTCTTAAAAGCATGAAACTGTGGAACATTATGAGTTTTGGGTACCTCTGCAACACTTCAGCTACATTTCTATTAAATACACGTATTTGTTGGCATTACTGTAGTAGGGCCCCACGCGCTTCCGCAATGCAATGTAAAGAAGAAAAAAAATTTAAAAAAAAAAAAAACTAGATTTTTGAAAAGGGAACTGCAGCAGGCAGTGAGGCTCTCAAGAGCTACTGTGCTGAGGTCACCAGGCAGTCTCTCTCCTTTCAGAGATGCACAGCTCGTGATTTATATATTATAGCTCGCTACCCATGCCTTGCCATACAGTGTCTCCAGCAAAATACTTCACCATGGACTGTACCTTTGTAAGAAATCCCTCAGATTTTGGGACCACCCAAGCCCCCAAATTTAGGCATGGTCTTAATGCACCTCTTATACTGGAAAATCTGGGAGCAAGAATGACCAACACAGTGGAGTTTGGGGAAGATTTGTAGCTGTCTGTAGGAATGAGAAACCCCAAAAGGAAAATAAATTATAAAGTCTACTTGCGGTTGATGACCAGGAAATCGTAAATACAGACAGCCTGTTGTTTGACAAAGCAGGGCAGTATTAAGAATAAAAAGAAAATGCCTGTAAATGTTCTGGAAATTCCACCTCTGCCCTGCTACAGGTACAATGAAACTCTCCTCTCTGTAGGGAAGGAGAGAGGTCAGTGGAGAAAGGACGTTGTTTCCAACATACCATGGCATTTACATTCATAATTAAAATGCCCTCCTCTAACCTATTTAGCTCATCTTTCTCTGAATGCTCTGCCTTTCTTTGCCTCTAGGGCAGACTGGCCTATTTCATCTCTCAAAGACGCTCCCAAGGAACTTTATCTCCCAACTTCACAAATCAACTGGGGATGCTCTGGCTGAGTCAGCAAAAAGAAAGAGGCATTTCTGGGGTGCTTTTTGAAGCTGCCTTAGGCTTTTACCTTACAATGAGAGTAAAAAAGTGTGTGAGAGGTGCTTATTCCTGCCCATTGACTGGAAGCGTTCAGTCTGCATACTACCCCTGGACCCAGGTGTCTACCTAACTTCACTGTAATTCCTGCAGTCAAGCAGACTTCAAATGCTATTCCTTCTCACTGTGAACAATATAGAGGAAAAAGTGTTATCATCATGCAGAAAAAGCCCAGGAACCTGGGAAAGTAGTGAGCTCAGTCTGATGGTCATGGTGCAAGCAAACACAGTTACAGACCCACCATTAAATGCTGGCACAGCCAGAAGCAGGAGAATATTTGCCATAACCCAGACATGGCCTTCATGGTATTCTCTGGCTTATGGAATCAGCAAAAGTTGCGTCACCTTGTAAACACAGAGGTTTATGTCAAAAACCATTTTGCGGACTTTGATTCACATCTCCTGAATTCACTATTTCGTTAGTGACATTTGTTAGTGCTGGAAAGACTTGGCCCAGCTTCTTTGGGGTGATTACATAAAGATTTTCAGGGCAAAAGTATCATCTGAAAAGACACTGTATTAAACATACCCTCCGTAGTTAAGACACGGACAGGATATTGTATTTCCTCACAGAGTTCACACCCAGAACAGATCCTCTTTCTAAACCTAGCTGATTTTCAGCCAAGGAAAAGGTGCCTTTCTCAAGCTCTGCACTCCTAGAGGAAACAACTGGGATAATAACAGAGAAGGGTAAGGAGAAACAACATGGGCATCACCCAAGCTGTAGGAACAACTTCATTTCTCTTTCATTTATTTTAATGTAAGGCATATCAGACCAGAAGGAGAGGACACAAAGCAAAGGTCTTCTGTGGGGCTGCCAGCACTTATATCAGCTGGAAGTGCACCTCCAACCCATGCTCATGCCTGGGCTATTCTTGCAGAGAAACACCAGCACAAGTCAGCTTGGGTGTGACATCCCTCGGCTCGGCCATGCTGCCAGCTCAGCTGCCTGCCTGGGGTGTCTCAGAGAAGAAAGGAAGCTCCTTGTAATCCTGTCAGCAGCCACAGACTTGTGGTTGAATCAGTAAATATCAACAGGCTTTCTGAAAACAGTGGTAGTATGTGTGTAGGGGGTAAATACACAAATAACTGGAGAAGCCGCAGACTGTTCCGGCAGTTAAATACAGGCTTCTACATCCTGGCAGGGTGGAATTTTATGAGGCACATAAAGAAATGGGATGTATTTAAAGACAGCACAGATTTACTCTTTTCACTGATTCTACACACTGTCTTCTAAAATGCATGGATTAAATCAGAGTTAAAAGCTGCCTGCATGATTGCTTTCTGCATGCAGCCACAAACGAAGCCCCCTCAGTAAGCAGTGGTGTTTCCCATTCAAGGCTTCATTTGCATTATACACACTGTTTATTAATTAGTGCGGAGAAAGAAATTATTCAGGATAAAAGACACCAGGATCTGGCAAGGGCCACTGGGATCAACGAAGAGGATTCATTGCACTGAGTGATCTGGATCACTGCTTAAGCAGGACACAGAGAAACAATATGGACTTGAGCAGGCCCAAGTTCATCCACCCAGGAACAAACACATCAAGCTACAGCAAAAGGGTGGGAAATACTACCCTGGGCTGTGACAATCCTCACAGGCCTGATTGAGTAACAAGCTGTATGGGGACATCCCGGGTGCCAACAGCAAGTGTTAATGAGCTACGTAAACAAGGAACATTGAGTCGCATGGCAGAGGTGTTATTCTATCTGACTGGCCTCTGGTCCAGCTGGTACTGAAACAGTGTTCAGGTCGGCCCTCCACAGTGAAAAAAGGGGTTTTGACAACAGTGAAATAAGTACAGGGCTTCAGGCTCCATCTGTTAAATGTATTAAAGGACTGATAGCACAGAGCTCCATGCTGTATCTGACAAAGATATTGCAAAATCCCTGGTAACTGGAAAATACAGGCTGAAACTAAGATGCAGACCTATGCCAGAGATGGCAATTAGCTAGTGGAACAAATCTGTAAAGGCCATGATGGATTCTCCAGACACAGAGTGTTATAACCACCAGGACTGAATGTTTCCCAAACTGGAATTAACTCACGGCATTGTGCAAAAGACTAACTTAGATTAGTTCCAAGCCCTTTTACCTAACAAGCTGTGATTTTCTGAACATGCACCTAAGGAAAGTTAGCAGACACCATTCAAGAATAGCTACACATCTAGGAACGGAAACATTTTGAAAATATTATTACACTTGGCCAACTTGTAGCATTCAGAAGTTGTGAGTCAAGGCCCCAAGCATCAAGCAACTACCTTAAAAATACTGGTATTTTTAAAAGAAAAAAATATTGGTTCATCCTTATTTTCCTTCTGGTTATTTTGTCTTTTGGGCTTCAAGGTTCAAGCTCTGCTCTGCAATTGTGATGTCAATATAACAGAAGTCACTAAATCTAATTTATATAAATGCTGAGATTACCACAGTATCACGTGACTCTGGGAATTCTTCAGGACAACACCAATTATCTTGAAATTTACAATAAATGTCAAGATTTCACCCTGATGATTATAAAGGCAATGTTTCCTTAAAACCCAGTCATGTTAAAAAGAAAAAGACAAACGAAAAAAGGAAGCTAAGCAGCAGCTACAGTTATTCCATCTCCTTCGACACCTTCCTGACGGTGTTTGTTGGTTTCCAACCACATTTCCCTTGTCAAAGGATTGGACACAAGTGGAGGATCAGTGACCCTATAGGACTTTTCCATCCCTGGTGTCTGTGAATGCTTCTTTTGGATCAATGCAGCTCTGCGTTTCTTGCCTCTCTCTTCTGGAACACAGAAGCCTTTTGCATGGTCCCTGTCCAGCAGGTCTGAGGATGGATGGGCTGGGAACCATATGACCAGGACAGAGGGATGGAGATGCTGGGACATATGAGATTCCCATTTGACCATGGGCAAAGCTGTTTCCATTAGCTTCTATCCCGGGCCCTCCTGATGCGACGAGAGCTGGAATTTCTCACCTCGCTCCTCTAACAGAAAAAAACCAAACCTTACCCCTTCAGTTAACTTTATGGAACTAAGTAGTCCGCTACCTTGACCTTTTCTGTCAAGGTCTTCCATCCCAGCCACATGGCTGGCAGTGAGCCTCCCCAGAGAACAGGTAAGGGGGGAAGTCGTGAACATGGAAAGAGCCACAGGAAGGTTTGTGTTTGGGAGCAACCTAGCAGGACAACACAGTGCCCAGCCCTTCTCCAGCAAGTGCTCAGGGCCTGCCACCCAGACAAGCCCTCTAGTAGAGACTGACATCCCTGGATGGGTAAGCTCCCTTTGTCCTCTCCAAAGTGGAATATTTGGAGCAGAGACCACTTCCTGAAATTGCATTTTAACCACTCCAGAGCTGGACAAGCCCATCCTGTGAGGCAGCCTGAGATGTGCACGGGGATGGACTGGAGCACAGCTGCTGCAGATGGAGAAATGACAAGTGATGTATCAGCAAACAGGGATTACAATTGCTTCCTAAAAGCTTTTGTCAGCCAAGTCTTCCTGGGTAACAGGACCATAAGGGGATCCTGCAGACTACTGGGCCAATTATAACCTAGGATAAGCACAGAAGAAACCAAACCAGCTTGTAAAACAAGTCCAGGTAATGCCACCAAAGAAAAAGGAGAAGAGGTTCACATCCCTCTGCCAAAAATACACAAAGAAGCCTAAGATGAGGATGAAGACCACCACTTAGCTCCTGAGACCCAGAAGTTTGCTGTCTGACATCTGCACAGCCAGATTTTCCCCAGTCACTGACACTGTGCAAAGCAAGGGCACAAGATACAGTTTGCAAATGAGCAACCGTCCTGCTTGTGCCTCACAGGCAGCCAGTAGGTCCACGTAGGCAGGAAACATTCCCCAAAATCCAGACACCATGTGAAAGGAGCCAAGAAGGACCTGAAAATACCCACTTGCACATCAGGACCTGAACTGCCTTAAATAAAGTATAGGAGAGAACATACACCTTAGAGCAAACCCAGCTTTGGTGAAAAAACCCCAGCCATGCCAACCTCCTAACTTGCATCTGTAAAACCATGATGGAGTAGCCAGCAGGGATAAATGTAGACCGAGAGGTATTAAGGCCCTTGCTGAGTTGCAAGAAAGGCATCACTGAAGACTATATTAATGTCTGCAAAATTCAGAGGCTTTGCTCTGTCATGCTGCCGGTCCTCTGCTGCACAGCATATCCCCCTGCACCTGACAGGAGTGGTATTTGTCCATCATGCAAAGAAAAAAGTATACAGAGGCAGCTGGCATTCCCTCTGCAGCATGATTTGGGGGTTAAACTGTGCTGTCTTACTAGGAATGAGCAGTGACAACCATAACAAGACAGAGGGTTTCTCCCCACAGCTGCTGGGGTGATCTAGCAGTGCCTTGGCTAAGACTGAGGACTGGCACAGAAATCTGCACTGAAATGCTGGTTTCTCAGCATTAACCTTGTTGATCAGGCAGTGGGGAAAGGCTCTGGAAGCGGTCCCTAAGGGTTTCCCACTTAACACCACCGCCATTCCCAGTTAGCTGAAGCAGTGCATGTAAGCACCTGGGTCTGCTTGATTACATGGACTCAGCAGAACAGACTCTGTGGGTATTGAACCAGCATTTCCCAAGAGTGACAAAAATACCCAAACCAGCTCATTTTCTGTGGGGATGAATCTGCTTGGTGGTCGAGATGTTTGCCAGCACTGCA
Source organism: Myrmophylax atrothorax (assembly GCA_026770055.1). Classification (NCBI taxonomy): domain Eukaryota; kingdom Metazoa; phylum Chordata; class Aves; order Passeriformes; family Thamnophilidae; genus Myrmophylax; species Myrmophylax atrothorax. Next base: position 82,180,256 of record JAOXXN010000001.1, read on the forward strand.
AACGGCTCCAGGAAAGCATGGCCCCTGTTGCCCTCACATTTGTACAGTTCTTTCTTTGCATAAACAGACATTTTTGCTGAGGTCTTAAAAGCATCATTTTGCTTTGAAAAAATTGCACAAACTCTGCACAGTAGGCTGGGAATCAAAACACATGTGCAGCTGGAGGAAGACCCGTGATGCTCAACACAGGCACTCCACTGGGCACAGCCACCCTGCAACAATCACCACAGCCATGCTCCGAGCTTCTCCCAAAACCTGTAACTTCTGCAAACATGGCAAGGCATTCCCCCCTGCATTTCATGCTTTGGACAGAAGACCCAAGTCAGCTGCACCACCTTTTCTCCATGCTTGTGTTGTGGTAAATTTAGTGTGTGCAACTTAAGGTGATGCCAACAAAACCATTGGGGATTCTGGTGTCAGAAAGACCCAGTGAGGCAGCTTGCAACATGAAAAACACTCACATTCACACCAAACAACTCCAGCCTTCCAAATCCAGCAAAGCAACTGTCCAGGAGGTCAAAGAGAATGTGATGAGACAGAGAAACACTTGCATTCAGGTACGGCAAGGAAAAGGAGCCCTTAATGCACAGGCTCACCTCTGAAGGCAGGACCTGCACCACTTGTGGGGATCAGTGCGCTGCCAGCAAACACTCTGGATTATTTTTAATGCGCTCAGAATAAACCCATGCTCACGGGGGGGCCCAGTACAGTGAAAGCCTCACGTGAGCTCTGTGGGAAGACTTGTATGGCCAAACTCCGTGAACGAAGATTTGGGAAGGGCTCTCCCCAGGTGGGTGTGCCCTTCCAGCCTGCGCAGGGGATTTTTCAGGTGAGGCACAGCGTGCACAGAACTGGCCCCACTGTTTAAGTCCTGAGGTCCATTTGCCACGGCCGAGCGAGCCTGGACAGTGACAGTGAAGTCCTCGGGACTGTCACAGCACCCAGTACTAACCAGGGTGACCCTGCTCAGCATCCGAGATCTGATGGGATCGGATGGCAGGGAGGCATTTACTGCCAGGGGATGGTCCCCACTGAGACTCGAACTCAGGACCTTGGGATTCAGAGTCTGGAGTGCTCTCCATTACACCACAGGACTGCCCTTGTGGGAAGACTTAAGTAGGGCGTAAGTGGCGTATAAGCTTTGTAGAGCCTGCTGGGAGATGCAGGTGACTGCACCAGCCAGCCCTGCCATGGGATGTTATGTCTGCAGGGCGCAATGGCCGCACCATGTGGTCCCCACATGGCCGTGCTTACACAAGGTCTGAGCGCCACAGACAAGGCTCCTCCGGTGAGGGCAGGACCCGGCGCCCCTGCAGACCCCCGTGGCATTACCTGCTGACACCGTACTCCGGGGGCGGCTGGTAGCGGACGAGGGCCAGCTCTGCGCGGGCAGGCTGGGGGGCGGCGTAGGCGGCCTTGAGGACGTCCTGTGCCGGCTGCTCGCCATAGAAGAGCCCGTGCTCCTGCGCCTTGCTGCCCGGCGCTGCTGCCTTGCCTTTGTAGGGGTATTCGGGTGGTGGCCCTCGTGGGTCTGTGCCCTTGCCAGCCGCTGGGGCTGCCTTGAAGCCCTTCCCACCTCCTGGGGCCGGAGGGTGCTGCTTGGCCCCATTCCTCTCCAGTGAGAGCTGCATGATCCTCTCACTCAGCGAGCGGACATGGCCCTGCTTCAGTTCCTTCAGTGCCTCATCCTTATGAGCCTGCCCGCTGTTGGCCCGGTTCACTGTTGGCCTCCCCTCTGTCCTGGACTTCTGGCTGGAGGAGCCATAAAAACCTGGTGCGGCATTGGTGGCCGGTGGTGGGGGCTGGCCACGGAAAAACTGGGACTGGGCCTTGGCCTCCTCATAGGTGGGGAGCTCCTCAGTGCCATGCGGGGGCTGAGGGGCGCGGGGCTGCTTCTCCATCGCAGCACCGTCCCCCTGGTGCTCCTGCCCCTGTGGTTCCTGCCGCCCTGACGGCTGGACCATTGGCAGGTCTTCGGGAACAAGGTTTTCTGCGGAAGAGAGAGTGCTGGCAGTGCTGTTGGAGGGGCCGGCGCTGCCCGTCGCCTGGTGCTGTATGGCCAGCAGGTTCATGTTCTCACTGGGGCTGCCATACCTCAGCCGCTCCTGGATCAGGCGCTGCAGGACGGTGCCGGCTGCCACCTCCTCCGCCCCTCGCATCTCCGCCTCTGGGACCCGGCGGAAGCTGGGTGGGCGCAGGGTGCAGAGGGTCTCCTCGGCTGGGCAGGGAGAGAGAGGGTGCCATTAGCTCTGCTGCCCAGAAGGTCAAATACTCACCCTCTTTCTTCCCCTCAACATACCCCAGCTGTGACCCTGTGCCCAGGATGCATCCATGCATCCATGCTGACAGGGTCTCCCTGGAAGCAGAGGGGAGATGGCTGAAAACCACCAAAGGAGGAAAGGCACTGCTCTCTGCTCATTCCCCCAATCCTAAACCCTAATTCTGTTTGCAGTGATCCCTAAAAACATATTCCAGTCAACTCCATGGCCCTCCCCATCATAATACTCCATGCATTCCATATCCACAGTTCTGAATTCCCTTCCTAGTCAACAAGGGAACAGGCCATGTCCTAGGGAACTTTGGTTATTTTCTAAAGTGCATATGACTGGACGGGGATGGGATGGGACGGGATGGGACAGGACAGGATGG
>JAOXXN010000001.1:82182928-82197177 GCA_026770055.1 Myrmophylax atrothorax
GACTGGACGGGGATGGTTTGGGAGGGTATGGGACAGGACTGGATGGTATGGGATGGGATGGGACGGGACAGGACAGGACAGGATAGTTGGAAGTGACTTACAATGATCATCTCGTCCCACTGCCTGACCAATTCAAGGCTGACCAAACGTTAAGCATTTTATTAAGGGCATTTTCCAAATGTCTCTTTAAACTCTGACAGGCTTGGGGCATTGACTGCCTCTCTAGGAAGCCTTTTCCAGTGTTTGACCTTCCTCTGGAGATGCCTTGCATGACTTACAGAGGTAGCCTGTATGCCAATACTAAATGAGATGCTGTACTTTTGTCATAAGGGTACTGCATGCCATGACACAATAAACTGTAAAAAGTGCCACAGAAAAATAGTGAAATGGCACAGAAAATAAAAGGGTCCTAACAGTCCAAACACACAATAATCTGTGCTTTGGCATCTTCCTCTAAAACTGCCATTTTCCTTCTGGCTGATAATGTTATTTCTAAGGGAGTCAGTACTAACTGTTCTAATTTTGCTGGGTCAACACAAGGAAGACATGGTCACAGATGTAAAACCAGCATTTTCAAAACAGCACAGACAGATTAGCTACACAACCTTAACACTGAATGACTGAAAACACTCAGAGGTACTGTCCTTGCATTACATATGCAGTGGAGCTTGCCTGGAGCTAAGCACCTAGAACCATTTTGACAACACTCTCAGGCACACAGTGTGATTCTTGGGGTGTCCCGTGTAGGAACAGGAGTTGGCCTCGATGATCCTGCTGGGTCCTTTCCAACTCAGAATATTCTGTGATTCTATGATATAGCCATGGCTAAGAGGTTTGGAATTCCTCTCTCCTGGAGTCCTCCTTCCACTCCCATCCCAAAAGTGTTGTAAGATATCTGTCTGAACAGTGTCTGTGCCCAGAGGGATGTTTCTAAAAGACTCCAGTGTGGACAAAAGTGAGAATAAGCCCACAGCTCCAGAGTCCTCCAATGGCCCTAGGCAAGAAAGAGGTGCTGTTTCCAGTTCAGTTTTTTGAGATAATTCTTGGCAACTTTGTCTCTTCTGCTGTTTCTAATCCTCACAGAAGTTCATCAGAAGGGCTTACATTTGTTTTTTGGCATTTGAAAGCAGTTAGAAAATTAACTTTCTCCTGAGGTCAGGTATTTCCCTGAGGTTTCATCCGTTACTGCACATGCAGTGGGATAACTTACATGCAACCAAGATTGCAGAAAGAAAAGCCTTTGAATCTTAACAATGAGAACAGGTAATTTCCACTAAAGATTCTGTGACAAAGCCTTAAAGATGACTGTGGGGCTCAAAAGGGAGAGAAGGTTCCCAGACCGTTTCATTCCACGTGTGCCCTACAAGATACACCCCTCTTGCTTTCTCTGAAGCATTATCCACCTGCCAGCCTGACTCATTGGGGTTGCAGCCTGGCCACCAGGGTCTGTCAGCTCCTTGGAACGGTGTTTGAGCCAGAAGATGCACAGACACGCACATCTCCACCTACCCATCTGCTCAACAGCCAGGTATCCATTTCCTTCATATGTCCCTGCAGTTACAGCAAACTCTTACTTCTTTATTCACATTACCATAGAACACAGCAGCCTCCCCACAGTGGACATTTTTGCAGACAGGCAATTAATGTCTTCCTAACCTACCAGAAAGCTTAGTCTACGTTGTTAGACAATGCCTGAGACAAGCCTGAGGAAAACTGGATAAAGCCAATGTTACACAGTCAAGGCAGCTTTTTATAATACATCAGGATTTCCACTCCTGTGTTAGTCATGTTAGCATCCTGGGAGATGTACTTTAATTGCCTATAACTGAGGTCCAAAAGGATCAAACACCGAGAACTTTCCACAGGGTGAATGCAGTCCTGTTCAATCAGCAAAAGAGCCATGGACATTGGTCCAGCTGAGCAGTGAAGAGCAGTCACGTCCTGAAGGATCAGCACCACAAGCACAGGTGACAAGTGATGATGGGTCATAACATCAAGGCAAAGGTAACTCCCCTTTGACTCTCCCAAGGATGAGAAGCTGGCCTTCAACTCCATAAATACTACCTGTAAATGGTCTAAACTGCTCAATTTATGCCTTGGGAAGTAAATGCAGTGAGTTAATATGGAAGTGTAGCCATGAACTTACCAGCTTTTTCTTTGGCACTGATCACTTCTGCTGCTAGTGGAGAAACGTCATGCCTGCCAGCAAACAACTGGTGATCCTGGTAAAGAAAGGCAGTGTCTTCCAGTACCTGAACTGGGCTGGTAGGCTTGTAACAAACAGATGTGGAGCCTGTAAGAAAGACAAATGGGATGTCAGTACAGAAATCACTTGAATAATAAATTATGAAGCCTTGACAGACAGAAGTCCAAAAGAATTTTGTCACGTGTGGCTAGATGCCGAGAAACCTTCTGAGGACACTGAGCAAACCACCTCTTCTGTCCTCAGCTCCCAGACAACACATCAGCTCTGAGAATCATGAGGCAAACCACCAAGTCATCAGTGCTGTTTCATGCACCAACCCAGTCTGGTCTTCAAGGTACAAAGCATGGCTTATAAGAGCTAACAGTGGCAAATCACAAGCTCACAAATCAAGGCATGTCCCCAGGACATGAAGCCAGGAGAGCCAGCGTAAAACTGAAAGAGGGAGTGAGTAAAAAGAAGGAAAGGTGAGGACACAGGCACTCATGCAACAGGGCTAAAGTCTGGAAAAGGCTTTACCACAAAATCTGCTCATGAATAATAGTTTAGCAATACAGAAAATTGCTGAGACATAAAATACAACCAGTGCTATCAAGGGAGAGAGTTTATAAATCACTTTGTCCAGATGTTCTTAATATGGTAAGCAGTGGATGTAGCTAGAGGGCCATGGGAATTTGTCTGGCAGATCAACTGCACAGGAGCTGCATGCTGCAGCTCCAGCATCCCACAGACACTGATGGCTGGACCATGCTGGGTTTGGTTGCAATAGAGTTAATTTTCATCTCAGTAGCTAGTGTGGGCCTGTGTTTTGGATTTGTGCTGGAAACAGTGTTGATAACACAGGGATGTTTTAGTTACTGCTGAGCAGAGCTTACTCAGTGTCAAGGCCTTTTCTGCTCCTCACCTCACCCCACCCCACCAGGGAGGAGGCCGGGGGTGCACAAGGAGTTGGAAGGGGACACAGTCAGGACAGCTGATACCAGGGATATTCCAGACCATATGGCGTCATGCTCAGCAACAAAAGCTAGGGGAAGGGGAAGGAAGTGGAGCACTTCCAGAGTGATGGTGTTTGCCTTCCCAAGTCACTGTTATACATGATGGAGCCCTCCTGTCCTGAGGATGGCCTAAGACCTGCCTGCCCACAGAAAGCCATGAAGGAATTCCTTGTTTAGCTTTGTTTGTGCACGTGACTTTTGCTTTACCAGTTAAACTGCCTTTATCTCAACCCACAAGTTTTATTACTTTTACCTTTCCAATTTTATCCCACATCCCACCAGGATGGATTGAGCAAGTGGCTGCATGGGGCTTGGTTGCTGGCTGAGGTTAAATGACTACAGTTCCCCAGCCCCTTCACAATCAGTGAGCAAGAACAAGCTCATCTGGCAAGGAACAACACTCATCCTAAATTGCTTCTCAGGGATGGCTCTCCAGTGTGCTTGTTTTAACAAGCTGATACAAAATGCATCACAGCAGTGTTAAGCCAGGAATGACATGGGCTTGACCCCAAGAATTCAAGCCATGAGTGACATTGGCACAACCCTATAATTCAAGAAAGACACAGACAGACTGGACAGAGTCCAAAGGAGAGCCACAAAGTGGGCTGTAGAACCTGCCCTGTGAGGAAAGGCTGAAGGATTTAAGTCCTTCCTCTCTGGAGGGGAGCCCTCATCACAGTGTTTCAGTATTTAAAGGGAGGCTACAGAGAGGACAGAGGTTCTCTATTCATAAACAGCCACACGGAGAAGACAAGAGGCCACAGCACAAATTGCACTATGAGATGTTTTATCTTGACATAAGAATGAAATTCTTTACAGTGAAAACAATCATTCGCTGAACAACCTCCCCAGGGATGTGGCAGACTCTCCATCACTGGAGGTTTCCCAGATGCAACTGGACGTTGTCCTAGATAATCTTGTCTATGTTGCCCTCTTCCCTTAAAAGGGTAGACCAGAAGATCTGCTGAGGTCCCTTACAATCTAAGCTGTTCTATGATTCTATGATCTTTTACTTTCATCTTATTTTTTTCTGAGCATTCCCTCATTTTTGTAAAGAGAAGGTTCTTTGAGGTTCGAACCTTGGAGATGAGCATCTCCTGGACCCAAGTACCCCGGCACAGCTGGGACACAGCAGAATCACTCTCCACTTATGCCCTGGTTGTCATAGGTTTAGACTAAGGGAATGACCATTGCTATCTGGCACAGCCACTGCCAATGGACTTGCCTGAGCAGGAGTGCTCAAAGTCGCACCAGCAAAGCATCCATCTGTCCCAGTGGCGCATCCATCCATCCCTGTGGGGCAGGAAGCCCGCAAACACAGGGACCTGCAGCACTCTGCTCTTTAGGAAAAACAATCGGCCACAAATGATCTGGATTTATTAATCCTGACTGCTTGGTTTGCGCTCGGCTAACTGCATGCTCACTGGTATACATTATATAGAGAAGTTGCTTTGCTTCTCTCCTTACATCCAGGTCATGGCTGACCCCATGCAACTGCATGGAGCAAGGCAGCAGTGGGGTAATGGGGAGGGGGTAAGATCTAGCCTATCTTTTCTACAGGCATGAAGATACTATTTTCTTCTGTGCCCAGAAGAGAAGAAATAGGCATTTCTGCAAAATGTTAATGAATTCATCACTTTACCATTCATATTATGCATGAATGTGTATGGCAGTTATCTATATTTAGAGAGCAAGAGGAAAAGACTGCTCGCTTGAGTAGATCCGTGTTTGTGAAAACAAGCATGGTAGACTGATCTGCAAATTGTGCTCATGCTGACACAGACCCAAGAAAAATCTCAAGGACCCTAATTTCCAAAATTATTGGCCTATTCTGGTAGAGAATAGGATTAAAGACACCCTTCCTTGTTTCTACACACACAGAGTCCTGCTTTGGAATTTGAAACCCTGTATGAAACAAGTGAGTTTTGAGCCCTAGCATGTTTTATGAATAAAAAGTAGATTGGGGTGAAACAGAAAATCTGCGGAAGATAAGCAGCTTCAAGTACTACAGGCGACCTGAACAGGCAGCAGCTACCAGCGTGGCCTCACCACTCACCAAACAGAATTCAAAAGAAATAAACTGTTAGTAAAAATGTATGCTTGTCTTCTGCATATCCAGTCTGCAGGCACCCTTGAGTCAAGGCTTCAAATTTTCTGAGATGGAGAAAAAAGACGTGTTGTTCTCTATAGTAAGAGCAGAAATTCTCACCTAAATTTGTCTTTGGTTGTTGTGGCAAAGTGACATTCTACGAAAAGCAGGACTGGTAAATTCCAGCATTTCCCAAACTGATCAGTTTCTAATCTCTATTACATCAGAGTCAAAATCAAGTAGCTACAACCGAGCCAGAAACTACTTTGCTGTACCCATGCCGATGTTTTATCATCACAAAATGATGTCATGATGTTTCATGATGTTAAAAATGATGTAACAATATTTCATGTTCATTCACAGTAGGTTTTAATAAAATGTCAGCTGTAACTGGCATAGAAAGCCAGTTTTTGTGTAACAGAAAATAGTTGTCAAAAGATCAGTGCTTGGCGCACAGCCATAATCCAGATCATGAGCAATAAGGTACCATTTTTAAGTTTAGGGAAGCCTCATGAGCCATATGGAGTATGACACAAACCCTTTTTCTTCCCCCTACCTTGCTGTCACTGAAGCCTCCCAAATCCCAGCTCCCCTCTCTGAAGGAAAGGCTTTGCTACACCCAACTCTGATGGGATGCAAGGTGCCTGTCCGATGCTGAGGCACTTGTTCCCTCCCCAAATCTCCTCATTCCTCTACAGTGCTCACCAAAAGAGCAATTTTCATCCCTATAACTGCTTCCTGGTGCCAGATCAGTGGTGCACAGCAGGTAGTTGAGGGCAACCTAGGATGAAGACTACCACCCCTCCAAGGACGCATCCCTGAGGAACGCCTTTCCACCGGTATCTAGCCCAAACATCCTAAGCCACAAACCACAGCTGCTGCCTCATGTTTTGTGACTGTCACTGCCAAGAAGAACCTACTTCACCGTGTCTGTATGTGCCTGCAGGCAGCTGCCAGCTGCACTGCGTCCTCTCTTCCCCTCCCAAAGCCAGCCCAGCCTCCCCAGCCCCAGCATGCCAAGATGCAGCCCAGTCCACAGACATCACGTCTTCAATGGCCATATATCCAGTGTCTTTTATAGCCAGCTCTGTAAGACATGACCACATCTCTGGCCCACTTCAGTCCTTGCTAAATTGGGTAGCTGCTCCAGGCCTTCACTTCTGCATCTCTACTGACTCTCCTACATCTAAGTGACTGCTTGACACCAATTCACTTGTTTTCTTTTCCTTTTAGTTAAGTATGCATTACGCCCCTCAGAAGCAGACAAATTATCCCAGAGGTTACTGCACAGCAGCACAATTCATTTGAATGTTCAGAACTATTTAAATTAATCCGTCACTAAGATTAACACCAGGCAGTGAATCAGGATCCAGAGACAGAGGAGCAACACTTAAACATTTCCTGTTTCTGGTGTGGTTTCAGTCTGGTTTTGAAAAAGATCTAAAACAAAACCTCATAAGAAGCTCATTGCTGTGACATTAGAGGAAAGCCATGTTTTTAGAGCAATAACAGCATCCCCAAGAAACAAATTTACAAAAACAAACAGAGAAGATGCTATTCTTACAGCCAAACTGTTGTCTGCAGTAAAACACCAAAGGATACCCGTTGGGCAAAGACAGTTTGCAGCTCTTTAGAGGCAACACCTCAAGGCAAAGCCCAGGTAATGAGTTTCTGCACACCACCCACTGCCCACCCAGGTACCGCACTGTGGCTGCCAGGGGCACAGCCCGTGCTGACGGCATGTATGACGACTCCTCTGCCACAGAAAAGCCATCCAGCCAAACAAAACCACAGAGCTGTCCTCCAAAAATTTTTCTCTCAGTTTGTACCCTACTGACTGAGCAGTTCAAAAGAGACTGAAGTATTTCAAATACCATCCAAAGCAATCATCTGAAATCAAAAACTAAGTAAGGCAGCTTTGCACTTTCCTATAAACTCTGCCACAGTTTGTAAGAGAAGTCCAAAAATGACAGAACAAAAATTACATCGTTTCCAAGCCCACAGCTGTCCCTCTGTCTCACAGCCAAGCCAAAAAGGAGTATAACCACCTTATTCCACATTTAAAATATTTTCCCTGCCCTGTCACTGCATAAAAATCTCAGATCAACAAAAGAAGAGAATTATTTAAGGAAAATAAAAAAGGACAGTCAAAGCACCCTAGGGTCCCAGGGGCTGCATGAAGGCTGTGCCATGAATTGGCCAGGATGGACCCATCAGTCCCTCCAGTGGGTCACAGGGACCCTGTTGAGCTGGTCATCCTTCCATGTGCTTCCTGACCCATGAATCTTACTCCTAAGCATTGGCCCAGTCTTGAGAGCAGGGATTGTCATACCACAACCACACAGCTGTGCCACTCTCACAAGGCTAGGAGGAAGATGTAGGTTTCCTTTGGCACAGAAAAAAAATAACACGTGTGTCCTGCTTCTTCGTTGAGGTATAAAAATTGGACTTCAAACAATGTCAGAAGGCATGTGCTTGGTACTTCCAGCAGTTCTCCTTCAGCAGTTTTGGGACTCCTTTGCAGCCCCAGCTTCGATGAAGCACAGAGACTCAGGCAGCCCCTGGTGATAGTTTTGCATCAGCAGCTCCCCAGTCGATGCACAAGTTTTCTAGGTCACTTCTGGGGTGGCTGACTCATCCTCACACCCCATAATTCTGCTTGGGAACCTCACATCCACTGCCAGGGCTCCCAAGCCCTGCAAGGACTAAAAAGCATCACAAATATTATTTTCACAGAAGCAGAGCAACATCTTACAGGACAGAAATCCAATGCACATAATGCACACCAGATGTGAGCAAACAGCACCTCTCATTCCCCACATGAAAGCTGGGGGAAAGCCACACCCTTTTGCCTGGGAGGATTCACCAGACCAAGCTCACCCTCTGCAGCTCACCACCCTGGGGAAAGAAATCTTCATCCCAGTATCAGCTCCAGAATCCACATTGTGCTATCCCCTTGCTCAAGAAGAGTTCCCAGAGTCTCCCATCCTAGATACTGTCATTTCACTCTTCAGAAAGTGTATCGTCCAAGAAAGCACTAGAAAGGCTACTGAGAACAGGCGGGGGAGGCAGCCAAGCCCCATCTCTCCCAAGGAATCATGCTAACACATCCAAATTTAACTGCCTACAAGGATGAACACTTTTCATGAAGCTTCAGCCTCACGTGCTTATTTTCCTATGTGTTTCCCTCAGCAAAAACCAAAGCAGATGAAAAAAGAGACTATGAGAGAAACAAAGCAAATGTGCCTTGAAAGCAGCTTCCAAACCTGGCATGAGATCAGATGGATACAGGAAAGCGCAGAGCCAAACCCTCCTGCCCGGGAGATCCCCTTGGATGCCCACACTCCTCCTTCCTCCCGATGGAAATCAGGTGCGCGGGCGTGCAGAGGCAAACAGTGCCCGTCACCGCCCTTTCATCTCGGATGGTTACAGGGTTTATAACGTCAGAACAACCCGCTGCTTTTCTCTCCCATCCCAGGCTCACCCCCGAGGAGAGGCAGGATGCTGCCAGAGCATTGTCACCATACTTCCAGGCTCTGAGCAGTCATCTGGGCATTAACCTGATGGAGGAAGGGATGTATATTCCTTAGGCAGCTGTGCTAAGCTTTGCACAAATATGTGCATTTTTAAGGTATCTATGTATTATAAGCTATAAATTTGTCTTTCCAGCTATAACACTGAGTCTACAATATTCAGCCAGCCTAAATTTATTCAAATAATTGAATCAATAATTGAAACCTCTGCTTTGATCAAAGTGCCACAGTGGCACAATGATGACTCCTGTCAGCGTTGCTGCTCTGAGATAAAAGGGTAAGTACTATTCAGAGCTGAAAGTAAGGGAAGAAACTCTCAGTAAAAGAGTGAAATACAAAGGCTGACATGGAGCTCATGAGCGAGACAACGCTTCTGCCACAGCCGCGCCGCTTGTCAGCACAACGACTGTCTGCAGACACTTTCACTACACCATAAATTCTGATCTCCAAGCAATAAAAAACCTCCAAGATAAAAATTCATCACGTAAATTCTTAGGGAAGGAATTTTTTCTTCCACTGGGGGGAAAAAAAAATCATCAATCAGCTACAACATACGACAAGACACTTGCAGAGAAGGAGTTTAAGCTATTTAACTTTGCTGTACTTACTGCCTTGAAAAATGATCACATTACAGAGAAGCACTGGCATGATCTGTGTCACTTGGATATTTAAGCCCTTCCATTAATTAACCAGCAGTGAAACAGGACCTAGGACTGTGGATCATTCAGTCAATTTCCTCATTACTTCGAGCAACCACACTATAAAACTTCCCATTTGAACTGAATAAACAGCATCTTGAAGAGGAATTTTTTCCAGCCCATTGGAGGAGGTTTCAGAATCTCTCTTCCTCAGATACACACAAATGTTCTTCTTGCTTCCCACTCACAGTCACTGACATTGCTCTTTATCCATCTATTTTTTTTTTGCCAGTGGTGTCCTTTAGGTTAAATAGCTTTCTCCCTGAGTCATTCCCACAAACTTGCAGTGTACAAAGGAGCCTGGGATAAGGACAGAACAAAAATAGTACAAAGACTGTACAGTACTCTCTAACTGAAAAGGCAGGCATTGAACTCTATCTTATGGATCTTCAGATTTCTAGAGCTTTTCCACTTTTTTTAACACAAGCAACAAACCATCAGCTAATGATCCACAGTTCTTCATTCGATCTGTGTGAAGAACCGCCTGTGATAACCCTACACTGAGCAGAGTCTCTGCACTATTATTAAGTGTCATAACTTAAAGCAAAAAGAAATTAGACCTTCTTCCCGCCAGAATATGTATTACAATTATGAGCCTTCCATTATTAAGTCATTGTATGTCGTTGATATTCAGCCACTTTTAAAATGCAGAAATTTAATAAAGGTATTATATGTAGAAGTGCTAACAAGAGAATTGCCTTTAGTTTTTGCTCCCAGATGGCTCAGCTTATATTTAAAAGAAGGAAAATCACAGTAACGGCTGATGGAATGGAGCCATCATCTCAAAAACAGCCCAAGTGCACTGTCACAGGCAGGGGGACACATCCCAGGGAATAGGACATGTCACTGGAAAGGACTCTCTGTCCATCCCAGGTAGCCATCACAGGGAGGAATGCCCCCTGAGAAGTGAGTCCCTGCTTCTGCAGCATGCATGAACCCAGATCAGGTCCCAGGGGAAATCCGGATGCCTCCTGCTCTCCAGAAAGTTTGGGAGCATGTCATACCCCAGCCCAGCAGGGACCTTTTTGAAATATCTGCTTACAACATACACCATACACAATGAAGAGGGAGAATAGAAAAATAACAGTTTTTTCATTATTTCAGTTGGTTTAGGTCTTAAATAGAGACTGAATTTCAGTAAAAGTATTCATTAAATGATTAATTAAATTAAATGAACAATGTCATTATTTTGCAACCTGAGACTTGATCACTGGAGTTACTGTTGTCTAAAGCACATTTATATCTGTGCTAGCCAATATGGTCAGAGCAGATAATCTCGAGTATTGCTCAATTATTTAATCACACACTGTGTTTTCCTGAGATGTGGCATCCCTCTGTAGAACATCCTGCTCCTCAGCAGGTGCTGCATTGACAAATGCTGGCCATCACTGCCTGGCTCATGTGAGAATGACACACTACAACTTCAAGATGTGGTACAGACATGCGTTAGGAAAGGCACGGCCACACACTGTGGTGGGACACATCCGAGCCAGACAAGGCCACTGACAGGCAGCAAGTGCTGCAGGACCTCCTGGGTCACAGGATACACCTTACTATGTAGCAAAACTCTATTCTCACATGTGCTGATACAAATTTGGAGCAATTTCACCAGCCTCTACAGATTTACTCCAGATTTACACCTGCAGCAGCACCTCATCTACTACAAGAGTCACTAGAAGAACCAAAACCAGAACAGATGCACTTCCTAAATGCAACATTTTAATAGAAAAGTTGCCCTAAGATTTTTTTAATAGAGAGATGACGTTGTTCTTGTTACTATTACTTTTGTTTTCTATCTACTTCCATCTATTTCTACTTCTGCCCTGAGTGGAAGGCAGGCTGTTTCATTTAAAAATTCAGGACACAAATGGGAATCAGATTACATCTATCCCAAAGCTGCCAAAAAGCAATTGCTGTATGAAACCAAAAATCCTCCTGGGATTTTGCTCAAATCCACAAAATATTCCTGAACACTAAAGTTTCCACTGGGACTATTATATCAGCAGATAGTCTGTGTGTGAAAACCCAAGTATGCAGCCGTCCTGCTAATGGTTTCCAGGAGAAGGAGGCTGTGCAAGGCATACACTCCCACCTTAGCACCAAATAACAGTTATACCAGATCTGGCCTTTAAAGTGAGTTACATGACTATCAGTGAAAAAGGAAGGCACTGTGGATTCAGATTTTTGTTTCCTGAAGAGCCCTTCCTGTTACTGCTGCAGTGGTCAGCAGTAACATCTCCACATAATCCTGAAACTCCGTGTGCATACAGAGCCCAGCTGTGCCTCACTTCCTGGGGCTCCTGCTGGGATCCCTACAAAACCCCTTCAGTGTTTCTTCGCTGGAGAAATGCAAAGCTTTAGCTTTGCGCTGGTGTTTCCTCACAGAGGAGCTCTTGCAAGGAGCATCAGAGTTGTATGAGTGCATCCATCCCTCCATCCAGGATGCTAATGTGCAGAGGGTTTGGTCCAGACCACTGCGAAAGCAGCCAGGACTTAGGAACTGCCTCCATGCTTGTCCACAATGTCGCAGGTGGAAATGAAAAGTAAATGAGAGCAACCATCAATCCTCTGGATATTTGGGCTTTGGAGAGACAACATGTGCCCCTCTGGGACGAAGCTGCCCTGCTCTAGCAGCTGAATGCTTTCCAAAAGAAGAGGGAACACAAAGTTTCCCCTGCCAAATGCTGGCAGAAAGCAAAGGAGACCAATGGACATCAGGATTGAGGAGGATGGACATGCAGGTGTCGGTGGCAGGGGGTGTCCCACTGGCCCCATACCACCTGGGAAAACCGGGGGGGCCCAGCTCCAGCAACACTGTGAGCATGTATCTCCCTACTTAGCCACCCAAAACCCCAAATTCACCCTCTCACACCACTACCAGTCAGGGCTGGAGAGGAGGAAGGCTGGGCAGGGCACAGCCCCTCCATGTGCACCCTGGCAGGCACCCAGCACAGCCTCAAAGAGGGTTTTACTATGGGCTCTTGCCCACTCAATATTCCTGCCCTCACCACTCTGACATTTCCCAATAAGGTATTTATAGGACCCTTTGAAGAGCTTTTATGGCCATTAGCAGTGACTACAAATATATGCAAAAATATATATTATATATAAATACATATAAAAATAGAAATAAACATAATGTATATATGTGGTCTAATTTTATTTATACCTATGTAGCTATATATGTCTCTATATATGTAAATATATAAAATACATAAACATATAGCTACATACATTTTTATCTCTCTCTCTCTCTCTCTCTAACTATCTATTTAAGACACATGTAACTATGTATCTCCATGCACACTTGTAAGCAGGAATGGTGCTGCCAGCTAGGTGCACTCAGGAAAAATCATGGGATTCATGTTCACGGTCACTCTTCTCTCAGGATGACTTTATGCTTATTTTTATAACAACAACAACAACAACAACAACAACAAAATCACAACAAAACCTGAGTTCAGTGGATGCCTGAGAAGGGCTTTGCAGACCCTCAGCCACCAGGTCCCGGTCTCAGGGAGCAGCTCCCCACAGCTCCCGGGATGCTCACACAGCACCAGGAAAGAGAAAAAAAACCTCTTTCCATCGACAGAGGAAAAAGCCCAACCAGCGACCTTCCTGTACTTAAAAGTATGAATCACAAAACCTGGCAGGAAGATTCAGGCTAACTTAACGTGTGCGGTTTTTTTTTTCCTTTCGATGTTGCCTTTTTTTTTTTTAACCGAAGTTTAGCTTTGTTCCCTGCATGGGAGGAAGATTAAATATAAAAAAGTTCCCTCTCCCCATCGCCCTACAACAACAACGTGGGAAAGCGCTCCCCCGGCGTGGGAAGCCCCTCCTGTGCGTCCCCTGTGGCCGGCGCTGCCGCCCCGCGCTCCGCTGCCCTGTCCCGGGCGGCGGGACAGGATGGGACGGGACGGGACAGTGCCTGTCTCCGCGGTGGGTGCTCCCGGCTGGGCTGGGCGGTGACAGCCCGGCGCTGGGGACCGGCGGGGACGCAGCGATCGCTGCTGCAGGAACAGCGGCGCCCGCTCCGGTGCCGCTGGAAACATTCCCCGCGGTCCCGACCGGCGTCTCGCTCTTCCCGGGAGCGCCGGGGCGGCAGACCCGCGGCGCGGTCCTGCTTCAGGATACCCTGCCGACACCCTGCTCTGACCGGAGCTACCCGCCCCGGCTCGCCCCGCGCTGCTCTGTCTTCCCGGAGGAGGGAAAATTCGCGGGAGTGTCCAGGGAGGACTCCGGGAGCGGAGGAACAGGAGCAGCCGCGGCGGCCGGGATGGCGGCTCGGCCCCGCTGCCGCACGCGTGGGGTTTCCACGCAGCCCGGGGGCAGCGAGGAGAGCCGGGTCCGGCTGCCCAGGCCTTCCCGCATCCTCCCGGGGGAACGGCGGGGCACGGCACCACGCACGGGTGTGTGTGAGAAGGGACATCCCGCACCGGCACTCCCGCACCCCCGGGGCGCTCCCCGGCACACACGTGGACACAGGCACAGGCTCCCCCCGCGCGCCCGGGAGCGCACGGACACGCGTTCGTGCGGCGACACACGGACACAGACACGCACACCGACACAGACATGCACACCGACACAGACATGCACACCGACACGGACATGCACACGGACACGGACACGGACACGGACACGGACACGGACACCGCCGCCCGTCCCCAGCGTTACCTCCGGCTCCGCGCCCCGCCGCCCCCGGCAGCACCGCGGCCATCCGCGCCGCTCCCC
>JAOXXN010000001.1:82197205-82210677 GCA_026770055.1 Myrmophylax atrothorax
GAATGTGGGGCCGGCGCGGTCGGAGAGAGCTCCGGCACTGAGGCTGGAGCCTCGCAGCCCCAGACGAAGCCACTGAAGGCACCTGGGTGCGCCCGGGGTGAGCCTGTGTGGTGGCAGCACAGCCGCCCCGCCTCATGCCTAGGGATGCTCGAGACCTAAATCCCGTCCTAGGTACCGGCACAGGCTCCCCGGTCCCTCTCGGGACACTTGACGGGGGTTACCCCGAGCCCCAAGCCCGTGAATTAACCTCGTCTCCCAGGGCTTCAGCTGCTCCCTGTGCCTGGAGGAGCCGGTGGCTGTTCGGGGAGTGACTGGGCCTTGTAACACTGAGGCAGTTCCCCGTTCCTGGACGCAGCCCCCTCCCCTGCTGCCCACCTGCTCCATCACACATGTTCACATGAGCGGCGAATGCACGTCTCCTTTGATGTCAAAGGATTTACAGCTGATAGCAAACTCAATCGTCCGGTAATGGGGACACGAGATATTTGGCAGCTCAGGGTGTCTTTGTGGTTTGCCACACCAACTCCACGGGATGAGTGTTCCTTAGGGCTGCAGTGAGCCACTGCTTAGTCTCCTCAGACCACTCCAGCCCTGCTGCCAAGGGTCTGATGCAGGGGGCATAGCAGGAGAGCTCTTTGGGTGTTCTCACTGCACTTCGTTCCCATCCCTGCAGCTATGTGGGCACTGAGTTGGGCAGTCCTGCCACACCCCTTCCCCAGCACTGCCCCACAGGTTAGGCATCTTTTTTTGACAACTGGTGCTGCCAGGACACTACTTGGGTTTTTCCACATGTCAGTGCTTCAACCTCCTTCAGTCCAGCAAGCTGTACAGTGATGCCAGAATTACCCATTCAGTTTGTACTCCTTTCTCCCAGGGACTGATGGTGGCTTCTGCCCCCTAAACACTGTGCCAAAGGGTTAAAAGCAGGTAGGAAGAAGTGTAGCAACTGGCTGAAGGGGAGCACACCAAGTGCCACTACAGCCCCATGAAGAGGCACAGCGAGACAGGAGCTGGCCTAGTGCCATCATCACAGTGCTGGTGGATGCAGAGGGGACTCCCGACAGCTCCAGGCACTGGGAGAGTGCTCTGAATCACAGCAGTCTGAGGCATTGTTTTTTTGAAACTCAAACCCCTGCTTTGCTCAAAGCTTGGGTATTGCTTAGGTGCAAGACGTGAGGAAACCATCATACATGGGAAACAGGTAAAGGAGGAAAAAATACTGGTGGTGAAATCAGGTTCCTCAGTTCTCACATTGGCACACCTCCCATGGCAGCAGTTAGCCCAGTACAATGTTTCCAATGGAAGCTGAGCATCCTCAGAGGTGCCCTACCCTCCATGCTGGCATGCAAACTGAGGTGCCAGTCAGGTGCTGCCCCTATGGGTGTCTCTCTGAAGCTTTGAAACTAAGGCATCTGTTAGCTGTCTCCCTGAGGTCACATAATACAGTCTGGGGTTACAGTCAAGCAGGGGAGCAGTGAATTGCAAATAGACTGCTGTTTGAGGTGGGGGGCAAGGGGCACCATTGCATCCCTCACCTCTTCAGGAGAAAAGCTACAGGCTAGTGCTTAGAGTACCAGACTTGGGTAAGAGAGAGATGTTTGGTTGCCTTGTCACCTGCAGATGCCTTGAGTATTTGGGAGCAAATTAAGCCCAAAATCAGGTTTTTGAATGCCTAAATCCTCTGCAAAGATGTGGAGAAAATTGATGACAGTTAGACACATTGGTTCCCTGGCGGAATTTGCCTTGGATTTTTCAGATTGTATAGCTGGCCTCTCCTACCTTCCCCAGAGGTTGGCCTTGCTTATAGACACAGGTGAACCATGAACCAGCTTGGCTGTAAATGAAGGTGAAATTTTTTTCCCTTGGCTTGTCAGGTGCCTGTTCAGTGTGGGGTGAAATGGAATGAGGGCACTGCTGTCTGAGCCCTGTTCAAAGTGGCAATTCAAGTGCTGCTTTTTGTCATGTTCCAACTGTATCACTTGGTTAGGCAAAATTGGAAACATTATTTTCACTGTTCTGCTTCCAAGCCTGTGTCGTGGGGGACTGGGGACAATCTGGCTGTACTCCCTTTGGCCAAGGGGATCCAGCCTGTTCCAGGGCTTATTTTGTTTCTCATTCTGGCCCCAGAGTCTGTGTTCCCCTTTCACCTACCACTGCATGGTAATGATTTCAGTGCTAGAGAAACGAATATATCAAGAAAAAGGATTATCTGCTGGCTTGTCTTTCAGTAGCATTGCAGGGACCTGGTGAACCATGCTGTTAAAGTTTCCAAGGAAAAGATCCTTTTTTCCTCCTGAAATAAAAGCGTCATTTAAATTTTCTCCCACATTATTCACTTTCTGTTGTGTATTTCCACATGATTTTCAAGATGGTTTTTTCCTGTTCAACTCCATTTTGGTTTGATAAACTGGTAATTGGCCACAAAGGACAGCAAGTTGGAGAGGGTGTTCTCTAATCTCTCATGGTTTGATACATCTGAAAACCTCGGGAGAGCTGTGTCTGCCTAGGAGGCCAAGGCAACTGCCACTCAAGCTTCCCCCCTTTGCAGCTCCACTATTTTAATATATTTTATATGTATTTATTAATTTTCTTATTTATTTTTATATTAGAATATATTTGGGATAGCTCCACTATTTTAATATTTGTTTGTTCGTTTGTTTTATGTAGTTCTTCTAATGAATTTGAAGAAGGAAAGAAATTAATTTTTCCACCCCTTTTGGTTCTCACCTGCTCAGCCAGGGCCAAGTGCCACCACAACTCCAGCTGTCAGGTCAGCAGAATAGAGCTGACAGTGCCATCTTTATTCACTGCCTCCCTTCTGTTTCTCCCTGGTAGCTATGCATCCAGGAGACACACATTATCTACACATCTTATGTCCGTTATACTCTGCCATGGAAAATAAACCCCTCTCATGGATTTACCAAGCATTTTGTTGAGCTGCATGGGAAGGGAGAAGAATTTCCAGGCACTGCCATGGCTCAGCCATTAGCAGCCCCATGGATCACTCAGCATCCCTGCACCATCCCAAACACATGCCAGTTGGGGATCTTTCAGTAGTTGCTACTGACAAACCCAGGGCCAGATCCCTGAGGCCCTGCAGAAGGGATGTGGTCATCCCAAACCACAAGTGCACCCGGGTATTGATGCTTGTTACATTAGCAGCCAACCATGCGTGTAATCCCACAGATTCCTAAAGCTGCAAGCAAACAAATAATTGTCCCACTCTGCCTGACACTGCAGCAACCCCAAATGCCTGCACACAATTCCACTTCTTGCTGTCATTGCTGTTTTTAATGATGGCTGATGGGCAGCCAGAGAGTTACAGCCCTGTTAACACCAGCACTGGGGAAGGCATGAATAACCACTCTGCGATGCTGAGCTCACAGCAAGGGCTGAATCAAGAAATACACTGCATATAAACTTTCACCCAAGTAAATGTAATGAATAAAAGCCATAAAGCCTTTGACATGAAAGATGCCTTTACCATTCTCTCAGGTGGAGAATACTCTCTCTTCTTGATAGTCACAGGCTTCATCTGCCCAGCAGAGACACATCTCCCCGTTCTCACTAACCCTGAAGCATCTCTAACTACTGAGCAGAGGCAAATTCTCTTGCAGAACTGGAGCAGCACTTTCTAAACCACATCTGCAGAACATTTGTAAGTATTCTTGCAACCTAGCAGCCAGAGAACTCAGTGGTTCAGGGAGGCCCAAAGAAAGCCATCCTGCTAAATTATTAGCCACTGTTAAGGTTTCTAAGACAACAACTGTGCATATTTATCAGATTGCCTCTGACACACACTTCACAGGCAACATTGTATTTCAAGGCAGCAGAAATATCTCTGTACATCTGTTTTTACAGTTCTGCCAAAGAGCTTTCATTTTTCTCTAATAACTTGACCTCTTTGGTTTCTGGCAGAAGACGGCTAAGCAGAACACTCACTCTCTGGATTTGCTCCAGTATGGGATGAGGTCAGAACAACAAAGAAAAAGAAACAGCTGGATGGCTACAAAGCAGTGGGAACAAACAGGGCAGGAACCAGGGCTTTCTCTTTCCTTCCCTTTTTATTTATCCAATGGGATTTTGTTTCTGGGCATATTCATTCCCCAAGCAGACACTATCACCAAAGCAGTTTCCTACAAGCTGCTGTTGTGGGGACGCCTCTCCAGCAGCTCACCGTACCCAAGGTGCACATATAAATAGCACGGCCAGCTAATCCCTCCTCTGGTTGGCTGTCGGGAAATGTGAGGCGCAGGTCCTAGGAGTTTCCACTGAGATATTACATCTCCTACACAGACATTTTCACCTCAATTTTGGCAGGGTGAGGTTCATACCCCCCACTCCCACTTCATTTTTCCATTTCATTACATTCTTATTACTCTACCCAAAGCTTTCTGGTCTGTGGGCTTTCACCTTGCGTGCATTTTTCAATCAGTTTTCTTTCTTTTTTTCTGATACTCAGTTTAATCATCCTAAAACAGCAAGCAGAAAAATTGCCAGTGAGGTGGGAAGAAGGTAGAAAAAAGCAGAGAGATGAGGGAATGGAAGACAGGGAGAAGACATGCCAAGCACGGGAAAGAGACAGAAAAGCAGTCTGCACATGTTCCC
This sequence comes from Myrmophylax atrothorax, assembly GCA_026770055.1. NCBI lineage: Eukaryota > Metazoa > Chordata > Aves > Passeriformes > Thamnophilidae > Myrmophylax > Myrmophylax atrothorax. Next base: position 82,201,814 of record JAOXXN010000001.1, read on the forward strand.
CTGTGGGAAGAGTTTTTCTCTCCCTGACCTCACTTTCTCCGCAGCCAGAAATTCCACCTCAGGATTTGCCAAGGAGACAATGCAGCATTTCTCTGCAGGGCCACAAAGCAAGTGTGAAATGTTCTGTTTTAATAATTTACAGGAAAAAGGGAACATAACAGTCACCATCTGACTCATATCTTCTGAAATCCAGCAGCTAAAGCTGTGGGAAAGGAGAGACAGATGAAGAAAGGAAAGGAAGAGAAGATGTGGGTTTGTATTGTTTTTTTCTTCTTGTAGGCCACTGTGGACCTAAGGAAAGACAAGAAGGACTACATCGGATTATTGCAAAGTTTAAGAGCTCCTAGTATCCTCTGTCTGATGTGGCTTCCAGCACGTGACTACAGAGAAAATACAAGGAAAATTACAAATGCTGTTTCCTCTAGTACATGGTTTCATTGCCTTTCCTGAGCCAGAGGTTTTAGCCACATATCAAGTCTGAGAGCCCTTCATGGACCTTTATTCTATGATGTTTTCTAATCATTTTTTGAGCCCATTCATACTTTTGGCACCCTGGATGTTCTGTGGCAGCGAGCTGCACAATGGAGCTGCACTGCATGAAGACATACTTCCTTTGGGAAGTACTTCCTTATTTCACAGATTCTCTGACCAGTTCAGGTCAGAAAGGGCTTCTGGAGATCATCTGGTCTAACCCCGCTGCTCAAGCAGGGCTGTCTAGACCCCATTGCCCAGGACTGTGTCCAGACAGCTTTGGATTATCTCCAAGAACAGAGAGTCCACAACCTCCCTGGTCAACCTGTGCCAGTGCTTGGTCACCCTCACAGTAAAAAAGTGTTTCCTGATGTTCAGAGGGAACATCCTGTGTTTCCGTTTGTGCCCATTGCCTCTGGTCCTGGCACTGAACACCACAGAAGAGTCTGACTCCAATCTCTTTACAATCTCCCTACAATTATTTATAGACATTGATGAAATCCCCCAGAGTGATCCCTTCTCTATGCTGATGAGACCCAGTTCTTCCAGCCTTTTCTAACAGGAGAGGTGTCCCAGTCCCTTCACTATCCTTGTGGCCCTTTACTAGACTATCTCCACATCTCTCTTGCACTTATTTCCTTCTATGCCATTCATAGTTCTTGTACTTCCACTGTGTTTTCCTTCAAGCATCTCTTCCACATCATCCAGTTGTAATTTATTCAACGTCTGCTTTTGTAGAAGCTGCTCTCTCCCTCGGTCCCCTTTGTCTCCCTTGCCTGGTACTTCTCTGGGTAACCTAAGAAATGTGCTCACTGCTCAAGGTACACGTGAGCCATACACTGACTTGCACAGCAGCAGATCACAGAGAGGTTTCCAAAGGTTGGGCATGGCAAGCAAAGCACCAATCTTTAAGACAAGGATAGAAAGAAGAGTTAGAAAGTGATTTCTCAGTCATTGTTAATTTCATCATAGGATTCAGAATTACCAAAATTTTTGCAAACATGTAGGAAAGGAAAATATTAGTAACATCCAGCACAGATTCAGCAAGAAGAGAGCCGGTCAGACTCATTTGATTTTCTGCAATGAATTAATAAACCTTGCAGATGAGCAAGAAGGTGCAGATGCTGTAGGTGTTGATGTGTAAATAAGGCTTGTGATACTGTGTCATATGGTGCCACTATAAGGATGAGAGGAACACCTGTACTACAACAAAATATGAAAAGATGGATGCATGACTAGTCAAAACTTTCCTAAGAGGTTAGTTACTCATGGTATGATGTGAGGCAAAAACCCTCTCATGAATCTGGTCCTGATCAGCATTTCCACAAATGACACAAAGTCCAAGCACAGCTTTTTACATTTGCAGGTGACAGCAAGCTGGGTCAAGCTGCCAAAAAGCTGGACACAGGACTAGAAGTCAAGGAAGACATGATAAGCAGGAAAAAAGGATTCAATTCACTGACCCTCCACTGGACCCTTTTCAACCCCTGTAGAGTAGGCAAGGAACCCTCAGTCTGACCTGTGGAAGGCCTTTTCCCTGCTTATGCCTGCCTTTGACTTAAATTACAGAAATCTGGACACCAAGGAAACCCTTCCAGTGCAGTGAAGCGTGGGGGTGGGATATCTGGGAAGGCTGCTAGGACAGGTTGGTCTTACACACAGGGTGATGGGTGACCAAGAGGCACTAGCTCTGCCTTCAAGTGGGAGAGGGGAGTAGCTGTCTTCCCGAGGTCCCTCTCAGACCTGCCTTTCTGTGATTTTTATCCTGATAATCTTTGTTACAATATTGATGTTTAGTCTCAGGATGTTGTTATTATAACACTGCTTTACTCTCTGCTCCTCTACTAATAACTCATGCTGTTCAGGTGGCTAGTTTGACCAGGGGTGAGTATTTTTGACCTGGTATTCTTTGGTTACAGAATCACTTCAACACAGCATAAATCCAAGCTGCTACTAGGATGGTTTTGTCCTCTCCCACTCCATAATATGCTTGCTCTTACAGCCTGGTTTGCCTGGCACCACAGAGCAGTCAGCTGTGTCTGACTTGGGTCATTAGAGTGATCCATCTGAAAACTCACCAGCTGGGAGGGAGGTAAGAGAAGAGATCAGTTTTCCATTACTCGTTCTGCTATCTCACATCCTTTGTCTGTCTTTCTACCTTGGATGGAGCAATCACATCTTGTGCTATGTTTGGAAAGCAGAGTGGAAATGTAAGGTGATACAAGCACTAGTTTGAATAATCTTTTCCAGACTGAGTGATGTCTGAACTGCTGTGTAGAGGAAAGTGGTGTCTGAGGAGCTCCTCCTGCCCCTCAGATGGGAGCAGGGCTGTACAGAAGCCCTGGGAGATGTCAACCACCCCCTCAGGAGGCAATGGATCATACTGGATGGCACAGGCTGTTTTCCTGTTACCATGAGGAGGATGCCAGCAAGCCAGTTGTGCCATGTGTCAGTCTTGATCCCTCGCCCTCTCAGGTCCTGCCCCTTGGCCAGGGCTCACCTCATTTTGTGTATCTAAATCATCTGTCTAGCTGCTATTACATTGATTTGCTACTCAACTAAAATCAACCAAATCTTGTTATTTGGGAGATGGAGCTTTTTCTTTGTCACTAAATATGTTTGCTAAGACCTCAAGAGTTTGCCAAGGTTAGGAGAAATGTCACTGAGGGAAGGCACTGTTCAAGGGATAACACAAGAAAGATCAAGAGGAAAAAAGGAGCCAGTGTAAGTTCTGTCACAGAAAATGCATTTTAAAGTTACTTGACTTGTTTGAACCACAGTCGGGTAATGAATGAGGTAGCCAAGGGAAGGCTCTTGGCTTTACTCCCATTTCCTGTTAAGACACTCCTCTGGATGAATGCATGTCAGAGCAGTCTCTATCCTGACACCAAGTGGAGAGAGCTCACACAGACTCCTTAAAAATAAGATCAAGTGTATGGAATCACCAGTGAGGACAACACTGGATGTGCCCCCCATTCTAGCACCAGCAAGGCATCATACAGTTTTTAAGCATTTTTGCATTTGCAGATTTTTTTCAAGAACCTGACTCCTAGTAGCAGAAATATACATTGGAGACAGTTGTACATGATAAAAATCACTCTTTACCCTTCTATCCCAAGTTTCCACCAGTGTCATATGTGGTGAGCATCCCAGTGGATGTCATCTTTACTAGGGACAAAGTGGGTTTCAGGAGTGGCAGGGAAGTCACAGAATAACAGACAGGTTTTGGTTAGCAGGGACCTCTGGCGTTCATCTCTGCTCCAACCCTTTGCTCAGGCAGGGTCACCTAGACTCTATTTCCCAGGTCCATATCTAGACAGCTTTTGAATATCTCCAAGTATGGAGAATTCATCATCCTGAAAGTGAAGAAGAGAGTGTCTTTTCCTTGGGAGGAAGGACCAGTGCTTGGTCATGTTATGGTCATGGACGTGTTATGGTGATGGACGCTGAGGTGTGCTGCAGTGGTCCCACCGTGCTGTCAAGGAGTAAGGCAGGGTGCCAGGTCCTCAGACAGGCATTTCTCCCAGCACATCAGATTCAAGCTGAAAAGTGTGAAGGCTCCATCTCCAGCCTTCACTAATTTTCTCAAGAAGGCTTGGAGGCTTGTCTATTTCTGGACTCCTCAGTACAAGAGAGACATGGAGCTTCTGAAGCAGGTCCAGAGGAGGGCCATGAAGAGGATTAAGGATCTAGGGCATCTCTCTTACCAGGATTGGCTGAAGGAGCTGGGCCAGTTCAGCCTCAATGACTGAGGGGGCACCTCATCAATGTCTGTAAGCATCTGAAGAGAGAGTGTTAAAAGGGTGGAGCCAGGGTCTTTTCGGTGATTGCAAGCAGTAGCAGAAGAGGCAGTGGGCAGAAATGATGCACAGGAAGTTCCACCTGAACACAAGGAAGATCCTCTTTGCTGTGCTGGTGATTGAGCACTGGAATGGATTTCCCAGAGAGGTTGTGGAGTCTTCCTTACTGGAGATATGCCATACCACCTGGATACAATCCTGTGCAATTGATTGTGCTTGAGCAGGGAGGTTGGACCAGATGACCCCACTGTGGTCCCTTCCAACCTTACTAATTCTGTGATTCTGTGATTTTCCCTTTTCCTTGCACGACAGACTTCCAGGGGTGGGTAGCCAGAAGACCTCCTTCAGAAGCTTCCCATCCCACAGCTCAAATCCTCACCCCCACCTTACCTCAAGCACCTCTAACATATACTGAGAAACACATCTCTTTTGACCTTGGCCCTGGGATTAAGGGGTGATCACTGCCAGATGGGGTTCTACCATGGATTCAGCCTCTGAAGCCTTTGGCTTCCCTTGCCTATTTGAGGTTGTTTTCTCCCCAGGTGTCTTACTCTTCAGTATTACTTTATACACCTCTAGTTCTACCTCCTGGGGAAAAAAAAATCCCTTGTCATTTTGCAAGGTGCCAGAAAGTCACAGAAGTTCTAGTGCAAGCCACAGGCTAAGCCTCAGATCCCCAGACAAGAAGCAGCACCATCCTATAGTGCTCTGCACCAGAAAGGTGACAGCTTCTTTCCCAGGAGAAAAAGCCTTGTATCAATTTAACACACAAAGGTATTAAACACATCTACAGTTGAGCTGTTCCATCCCTCTGATGGATGGCATTCAAAAGCAACACAGAAAGGAGGCACCAGTGCTGATAAATTTATGCAGTGAAAAGCATTCAGCAGCTGGCCTGTTTAAGTCATCTCCTAATTACTCAACATAGACAAAACAGGGAGAGGAAGATGCATCTTGCATGGACTTACCTAGCTGATCCAGAGCATAGTGAGCTGGGGCACCTTCGGAGAGCTCATTGTCTGAGGGAAGAAGAAAAAACACTTGGAAAGGTCAGCTGAAGAGGTAGATGGGGAGAGCCAGGATGACAATGCTGTTTTAATTTTGCTATAAGCTCCTACTCAGTCTGCTTCCAGTTCACCCTGACAGTTTTCATGTGTGTTTTGTGGGTTTTCTTTTATTCCGCTGTTATTCAAAAATCTCAGAATCAGCTCAAGACAGATTTGTCAGAATGAACCCTTATCCACTTTCCAGCATCACTGAAGAGCAAGTGCTCCCCTGCCCCATCTCTGCCCTCACTGGGATCCCCTTTTGGCTATGCCACAGATCTTTGCTCCCTTTCCCTGTTCATCTGGCAGTCAGGGCACGGCCAGGAGCATCTTGTCCACAGCAAAGCCTTCCTGCATGCTACAGTCTCCTCCAACAATGGCAGCTGGGGTAGGTTTTACCAATGGGAGCAAGAAAATGCCCTGGCCAGAATTTTTCAGAGTGTGAGCAAACCCTTGAGCCACCTGATAATAGCACTGCTGTAACTCAGTGCCTGTGTCAGGTTAAACCATGGGCTCTGGAAATCCCTGAAGTGGTGACGTTTCTCACCAAAAAATCTTGTAGGACATTATTTTGGATCCCCAAACCAATCCCATAATAATCCCACCCATTCTTGTCTGCTCTCAGTCGCAGATCACAGCACACATGGATCTCTCACTGCCAGAAAGATCTGCAGCCGCACAGGAATGTGTGACCGAGGGTTGAATGACATTTGTGCCTTGGAGTTGGTAGGGATTTTGTAATTTTCAAACATCTCTTTCAATGTCAAAATTTCTGCTAACTTGCAAAAACTCAATGCAAATTAAAATTAAAAAAAATGCAGAAGGTGGTTTTTTCCTTTTGATCTTTGGGGGATCTGGTGTTTTGGTGTTTTACTCCTTTATGGTTCATGGCATTTTTTCAATGTATGGGCAAGACTTGAAAATCTTTTGGTCTGGAATCTGTGGACCCCTATGTTCCTAGAAGTTCCAGGAGGATGTTTGAGAATGGAAGGTGCATGATGGCATACAGCAATCCATACCTGTGGCATTTCTAAGAGATCTTGCCTCACACTATAAAATGCTCTTAGGCCCACCTTTAGAAAAAGCTGTAAGCCACTTGAGGGTAACAATGGGCTGCACATAAAACTAAAAGCCAGTGTATATCCACATTCAATTGTTTCGGATTTTTATAAACTGATGGCAGCAACTCTGCCATCCTCTGCCTTTACACACACAGGCACAGTGCAATCCTGAACTCAACAGTCATTTGACCACTACAACTATAAACAGTAACACAGACCATGCACATAGAAAAGATTTTTAAAAAATAACAGATGCAGAGATTGTTCTAATGACAAAAAGGCGTGGACTGCAGCAAGCATCCCTGTGCTGGGTACTTGCAGAAGCAGATGTGCTACATAGGGTTACTGTCCAGTGATACTTGCCTGAGGAGATTGAACTCAGGGCTCAAAAGCATAAATCCACTTACAGGTTCAAAACCAAAAAGCTACTTTCTAATTCAGCTCTCACAGAAAACAAAGCTATGCCACATCTTGGACTGTCCCTTTCCCCTTCCCCCAGCATCTGTGCTATCAGTGAGAAGCCAAGGGAAACAGATGGAGATAAGTTAGCACTTTACCAAAGCAAAGCGTTTCCGTTCCCAAGGTGCTGCCATCTGGAAGGCTGTGAGTTTATTTTGGTTTTAGTCTGGGGCACAGCATGTCCCAGACAAAGAAGGAGCTTTGCCCATGGAGGGGCAGCTTGTGCTGGCCCAGGGGATAGGGACCTCCAGTGTCGAAAATGAGTTAGGGCTGAGCAGGGAGCACTTCTGGCTGTTCCTGCCAAATGTTCAAGTGAGGATTAAAGAGTAAATAAAAGGATCTGGCTGGAAATTAGATAGAAATGAATCAATAGGGGTAATAGGTCTGCTGGCTACTTCCCCAGCAGAACCTTGAGTAGAGAGGTTTTGTGTCATGCCAAGGTGGGCTGAAACCTTGAATGGTTCTGCACAGGGAGCCCCAGTTGGGGCAGCCCCCAGCTGCCCTGTCACTGCTGGGACAGCATGTATTCCTGTAGCCATCCTAAACTGTCCCTCACAAATATGATTGAAGAGAGAAGAGAATATTTTACCAGCTCTCCTGTCACTCTTCTGCAATCAGTCATCTACAGAGTCCTGCTTGTGGAGGGTGAAGCAGTGTCATCCAGTACAAGTGGCATATTAACTTTCCAAAAGGTGGGTGACGGGGCTTTTTTTTTTCCTGTAAATGGACATTCCAGAGAAGGAAAACAAGCCATAGACCAAGTGCCTATGACAATGTGATTTAACCTTTTCCACTTTCATACCAAGTACTGCCTTTTTCTGGACAAGCCCAGCAAAATCCCTGGGACCACTGCAAGCACAGTGAAGGGTAGCAGCACATTGGGAAGGCTCTCAGCACTTTCACTGGGTGGATTAAAAACTAGCAATCATATCCTACCTCCTTTCACACTGGAAAAGGGGTGGATCCCACCATGAGACAACCAGTTTGTTTCATCCAGCTTCCAGTTTTCACCAGGGTCCATCTCTGATCCACAGCATCAAAGATCTGCTTGCAATGCCTCCTGCTGCTCTCTCTGAGGAATAACCAGAAGATACTCTGAGTGTCTGTTGTGCTGCTAAATCACAGTCAGCTGCTGAGAAGCTTCCCTCAACAGGAGAAAATGTCGATATTCCAGGAAAAAAAGAAAAATAATTAAAAAAAAGAGAGAGAGAAAAACCCCACGTGTCTTCAAGGGAACTCTTGGACCAAGGAGTAGCCAACTCTGCCAAGCCTCAACTTATCACATTGACAAGTCTCCCTGCTGTGTCAAAAGGCCACCAACGTTTGGACCTCTTCCATTTTCTGTTGTCAGTCTGACCAACACTTAGAAATTCCTAATCCATCATACTTTTATACTTTATACTTGCAGGGGTGGGGTTTTCTCTTTGAGTGGGTATTGTAGTTTGGAATTATAATGTAAATTCCCTCCCTGCCACTAACTGCCCATGCCATTAGTTAACAAAAGAAGTAGTTAACTGCTACCGCTTCTTCTTGATCGTTTGGGTGGGCGGCAGACTGTCTCTTTTGGTTTTGGGGACATTCCACTTTTAGCTCGGCTGAATGCAGGAGCTGGGTGGGTGCTGCTGTAGGAGAGAAGCAGTTTCTCCTGCCCCTTGCTGCTATTGTGGAGTAAGCTAGGGGTTTTTTCCTACCACTGCTGGTCCCTTTTTGTTTTCCTTGCCACGGGTGTTCTCCTGGTTCGGCATTTTGGGTCCCGGTCGCCGCTCAGGCCTCACCGTCGCCTGCAGTGTCACTGCTGCCCACCTCACCGCAGCAGCGACCTGGGAGAGAGAAGTGACAGCTGCTTTCCAGGACACGCTGTGGTTCTCCACTCCCAGTTTTCCTTCTTCATTTGGGACAAGGGACACAGCGGGAGAGACAGAATTCATCTGAGTGCTCACCGCTCGTCTCTGTCTCGCTGGAGAGCACCTGGGAGCTCACCCTGCAGCCAGCCGGGGTGTGACACTGACACTGCCCTAAGTATAACT
>JAOXXN010000001.1:82210777-82225059 GCA_026770055.1 Myrmophylax atrothorax
TTTTCTTAAATTTAATAAAGAGTGACGTGATTATTGTGGAGGAATCCTCTCCTCTGCTTTTTGGTAAACATTTTGGGTTTTCCCCTTAAACTAAGATAGTGGGGTGATGTTTCAGGAGAGCATCACCAGGGATGTGTGGCTTGGCTTTACATGCCCAGCCATCATGTCCTGACCTGTGAGCGGAGTGAAGCTGGCCCTTGTTCCCAGCCCCTCCACGGGGAGGAGTTGCAGGCTGGGAGTTATGACCATCACAAACCAATGCTACCGTTGGCCACTTGGCTCTTGCAGCTGCCCCAACTCTGGAGTGGTGGCTGTGAGCCACCAGGGAAGGATGGATGTTACTGAGCACTTAAGCTAAAATTCCCTACCCTAAAAAGTTCCTTTCTGGTGTAGACACTGAATTGTTTTCCTAACTACCACTCATTCAGTGCAACCTACAAGTTTGCTGCACTTGGCAATCCATATGGAGGCATTTTCCTTCCTTTGACTCCTTGGACCTGTGCATCTGGGCAATCCCAGACATTAGTATAGACTGGGAGAATAATTCATTGAAAACAGCCCTATGGAGAAGGACTTGGGGGCTCTCCTGGATGAAAAGCTGGACATGAACCAACAAGAAATGCATGCTTGTAGCCCAGCAAGCCAACCCATCCTGGGCTTCTTCAGAAGCAGCATAGCAGGTCGAGGGAGGTGATTCTCCCTCTCTACACTGCCCTCATGAGACACACACAACCCCTCCCCCCCAGAAGAGGGCCCCAGAAGAGGGCCTCTCTTCTGGGGCCCTCAGCACAAGGAATACGTGGATCTGTTGGAGATGTTCACACTGGAGCATCTCCTTTATGAAGACAGGCTGAAAGAGTTGGGGTTCTTCAGCCTGGAGAAAAGAAGACTCTCAGGACACCTCATTGCAGCTTTCCAGTACCAAAAAGTGGCTGATAAAAGAGAGGGTGAATGATTTTTCACATGGGCAGATATTAATAGGACAAGACAGAGTGGTTTTAACCTAAAACAGAAAACATTTAGATTGGGTGTAAGGAAGAAATTCTTTATTGAGAGGGTAATGAGGCACTAGCACAAGTTGCCCAGAGAAGCTGTGGCTGCCCCTTCCCTGGAAGTGTTCAAGGCCAGGCTGGATGGGGCCCTGAGCAGTCTGACCTAGTGAGTGGCATCCCTGTCCATGGCAGTGGAATTGCAGCTGGATGATCTTTAAGATGCTTTCCAAGCCAAGCCATTCTACGATTCTATGCTTTTATGATCCCTGTTGGGGTTAGCACACTGGGGCATTTAATGCATCCCTGGGTCTTCAGGATTACATAGATTTGGGAGGTAAGAGTCCTTCTAGCATCAGCAACCTCTCCCTTATTAAGAAAGAACACAACAGTGCTGGGATGCAACAAACTACTGTAAAGTTTTTCAGTCTGTGGGAAGATGCTGAAAAGGAAGTGACAACAAGGACTTCCCCTAGCACTATCTAAAGCAAACCAGACCCCAAATAGCATCAAAGGAGCTGGTTTTGTGGTAAGGTGAGCCCCATGAGATGCATCACACTGGCAGCTGGTCATCTCTACTCAGTCTGATTTTCTTCATCACCTTTCGTAGGAATTATTTTGTAAGTTAATATTGTCACCCTAATTCAGGGCATGCCTGAGAGGGACAGGCAGATAGTGATGGAGGGACACCAGCACCATCTCCTTAGGAACTGAGGCAAAGAAAGAGATGGATGGGGCTCTGTCTCCACAGGGAAGCAAAGCATGGCTGAGCCATACCACTGCACTTTTCAAGCACTGATACCTCCAAGATACCATCTTTTCAGAGGGGAGATGGTGCAGCTGGTGGGGAGGGGGGGATGGAAGGGCCTGCAGAAAGGAGCAGAAGCCCCACACTGATGTCTTGCCCCAGTGGCTCCCAGCACAGCACAGCCCAAGCCCCTGCCTCAGCCCACTGCCAAGTCTCATCAGCATGAACCATGACTGTGCCAGTGCTTCCCTGGTTGGCCAGACCTGCAAGAGGTCATTTCACACAGTCTCTTGCTCAACACCTTAATTAAGCAGAATTAAATACTTGTCTGTATGTGTTTGCTGAGCAGCAAGCAGGACAGGTCACTGCATGTGCAGGCAGAGCTGGACTTGAGGTTTTTTGATGTAGTAAATTCACCTCAAGTGCAATTAAGAGGTACTAAGACTCCAGGCAAATTTGAGTTGGATATGTCATTAGTTTTAGCTGAAAGAGAAGAAAAAATTCTGAAAAGAGCAGCAAGGCTCCATTTTGATACTCTTAAAATGGAACTTTTTGTTGTTCTTTCAACTGCTGGTTTTGGTTTGAAAGTGACCTAGTTTTCTTTTTCTCTTCTTTTTTTCTTCTATTCTTTTTAAGTTATGAAAAGCAGTAAATAATCTCAAACCAGAATGTCTCATGCAACGCATATGAAAAGAAATCAAAGAAGAAAAGAAACATTCTCCTTTAGGGGGTGACGCAAACAAAAAGTATTTTCAGTTTTTCCCTTCAGCCACTGAAACGAAAAACCTATTATTTGTACAGCTACCCTGCTGAAAGGCATGTCATCAATGTGTACTGCTGGCAATTTCTTCTTTCTACCTGCCAAGGGAGGGGTTTGTCTGAGAGTTCATTAAAAGTATAGGAGAGAAAGAAGGAAAGGCCAATTTAGCAATGTAGCATAGAAAATAAAATGGCTTTTCCATATTTACTCATTTCCCTGAAAGAAGGAAAAAAGGAAACCTCCAGACCTCAGCTCTTTGCTTGCTGTCCCACTCTGCTCAGAATCATATAGACATGAAATCATATAGATGTGTCTCAAGTTCCCATCACACAGAAAATTAATTGCAAATGTAAACTTTCTGACTTCATTGACACATAAGGTCCAACCAATAATAGAGAAAGCAAAGGTCAAAACTTATTTAGGGCAATAACACCAGCAATGAAAAAGACCTAAAAGACCATAAACCTCAGTCCTTGCTGTAGCTTTGGGGCGCATCCATCACCTCCCTCCACAGCAGAGCCTGGTCCCAGCATAGGCTGATGGGGTCACGTCTTCATGGCTGGCATCTCAGGATCAGGGATGAGTTTGTGGTTCCTGTCACACCACAGAGTATCCATCATGCCTACCCTTCCCTGGGGCTGTCCAACAGGATGGGATGGGAGGGAATGGGGTGGGTTCAAACACAGGACAGGGCCACTAGTGCACTGATATTTGTGCAACAGACCTCTCAGTAAAATGCAGAACTGAAGCAGGAGGCATTGCAGCTCAACCTGGTGTCTTACAAGGGCTGAGCCACAAGCAGCTCCAGCTGCTTGAAGAGTTCAGCTTTTCTGAAGTCAATAATCAACACCTCTGTGTTTCAAGAAGATGACAAATCAAATGTGAGATTTTTCCAAAGAACCTGCACTAAGGTCCTCAGTCTTCACCTAGGTCAAGAGGGGCTCATTTTACACACCTACAGCTTCCACCAGTCCTCTGTGGTAAAACAAGGTGAGAAAAGACTCATATTCCCACTATATGTCATATTTTGATACAGTATGAAAATAAAAGAAGAGGCCAAATGAATTAAGACCCCTTTCACTCCACAGCTTTTACTATACCTCAATAACACCCAATGCAGACCACAAAGCACCGCCCATTTTGGCCTAACCTGCAAATCTCTTCCAAACCTCAGAAAAAACCCTGCATAATATTGTAATGACCATTTCAGCAAAGTTTTACAACCCTCCTAATCTATCAGAAGTGGCTGTTGGAGCACAAACCACAGTTAAGCTCCTCTTCTGGAGCATTTCCAGTTCAAGACAATCTGTCACACAGCCTCTCTGGGCACTCAACAGCTGTACGGGGCTCATTTTTTTTAATACCATAAACTACAGAATTCACATGGCCAGAACAGCAGGAAAATAAAAGTTAATGACCTGAGACTAACCCAGAGAGACAAGAAACTAAAGTGTCAAACCCTAAATGCTACAGCATGAAGGGGCTTGATCTGGAGGACAAGTAAAGGCTGGCAGTGTTTGCCCAAGCGCTGCCCTCAAAACTGGCTCCATCCATGTGGCTCACCAAAATCAGGTGCTGCTGAGTGGAGTTGCAGATTCTGTACAAAGCATCTCACATTTCTTTGAGCTATCGCATCACCTTGTATATGGTTCTACTTCAGAGCTCTAACTGCATCCACCTACTTGACTGGTGGCATCTTCCAGAAGACACAGACTCAGCTACTTCTCCTCTTCTCCACGAGGAACAAAGAAGGGCACAGTTTTGTAAGATGCTCAGTCCAATCTGATCAGGCATTGCTAGAGCTAGTGGCACTGACCCTAACCCGTGCCTCCAAGAAGTTTGTGGGTTTTGGGATGGATATTCACCACACCAAAGGAATGAGGTGGGCAGCTGAGGCAGGAGTGAGGCTGAGACAAGAAGCAGGGACTGAAGAAAAGAGCTTGGTCCAGCTGTAGAAGAGGCAGAGAGCTTGGCCACACTGCAGGAGAAGGAGTTGGGCAGCAGCCTTGTAGCAGCCACACATGGGATCAAATGCTACCAGACAGATCCCTTTTCCTGAGGTGTTTCCCAACACCCTGCAATAATATAGGAATAGCAACACAGCCTTCCTCTCACTGGGCACAAGCTGGGAATGTCCAGCTCCATGCTCACCAAAGTGATATAGATGTCCTTATAGTGCCTCCATAATAACTTGCATTCTTCCCACTCACAATGAATCCAGAGAGGTTAAAGCATCCGCTGACTCATAGTTTTGCTCACAGTAAAACCTCTGTGTCAAAAAGGCCATGTATGCCAAATGTGGGAGCAGTGTTGAGAGGAAGTTGTGTCATTTGGGCAAGCAGGAGAGGCTCTTGGGCAGGTATGGCCATCCCAGGAAGGCACTGCCTTCCTGCAGCTGCTCATCTACCGGAGGGCAATGTGGGCAGGAACAAGAAGGTCTGATGAGCCTTACTGAGTTGAGCAAGGCAGGATCAGGCCTTTGAGGGGGACATTACAAATTTGTTTAACCTGGAGCATGATGGGTACAGCAAAAGGCACAAGGTGATAAACTGCTTCCCCCATACCCTAGACCTCTGCCTGATGGCTGTATTTATTCACCCACAGCTGTTCTTTATGCATTGGATGTGCTCTCCTTTAATTAGTCCAAAAGGTGACTAATGAGCTATTTGTTAACGTCATCAATCAAAAAGCTCTATCTGTAGTTGGTCTGAAAGAGCTTTTCTTAAAAGCATCGAGTTTCAGCCAGCTGGCACAGAGCATGATCACAAGCTAATTACATGATCTCATGGCAGTTATCTCAAACTAATACATCATTAATCTGATCTTACGACTGCTGAAGGAGAGGCCCAGAGCCAAGAAGCACTTGAGCACTCCACAGTCCCCAGGACAGGAGCCCTTTTTTAAAAGCTGCAGGTTTACACACCATAGGCACTTGTCAGGGCAAGCAGTAAGTTGTATTGCTTCCCTTGCCCTGACAAACAAAAACATTTAGAAGCTGGGAAACACACCAGCTCCTCCAAAGGAAGTTTTCCCCCAGGCACAGTCATTGTCCCCCTGCCTTGATTCAGGGCTGCAAAGATAACCAGAGTGAGAAGGGGCTCAGGGTTGGGATCCCAGCATTGCTCAGGAAACCCAAGGTATTTTATATAAGATTTCTGTATGACAAAGCCCTTTTGAAGGACCTGTCCCAGCCTAGTCTGAGTTTCAGGTCACCTGCACTGATGGTGATGGGCACTATAAGCTCCTCTTTATTCTCTGTATCTCTTTGGATATAAAGGTAGGAAGCAAATCAATAAATACATTCCTGTTTACATGTCATGATTTCCTTTGAATAGCTCATTGCTAGCTAGGAACAACCATCTACACACAACCAGGAGCCAGACAAAATCTTGAAAACCTTTGAAAATACTATCTTCAATTTCAGTAAAGTTCTTACTCTAACTCCTGAGCAACAGTATCCCCCAAAATGGTTCCAAGGGAGCTCACAAACTTGTCCCAGCCATCCCACAGGTACAGCACAATGCCAGGATCCACCTCACAGTTCTCCAGGACCACTGCTCTGATTACAAAGTACAGGAAGTGCTGGGTGTGCCTATCAACACAGATTTAGGGTGGGTTTGAGATTTGTAAGGTCCTCCAAGTCACCATACGGAATAAAATTTCTCTTTCTTACTTCTCTGGTTTTCTTCCAAAATCAGTGAATTGAATTGCAACTCAACAATTGAAGCACCTGAAGCAAAGCCTGTGACTCTCTTAGTGTCTCTTGCAGAGCTGTCTGTACTAAACTAACAGCTCCACACCTCAGCTCCGCCAGTTATCTTCACAGGCAATTAGCTGCCAGGTTATTTTAGCCATAACAATCACTTATCTGCTTAAGAGAGGATAATTTCTCTGTGCTGTTCCTGTGACCTCTCAGAAAACAGACAACTACGTTTTTTTTGCAGTCATAGGAGAAAAAGTTCTTGCTCCTGCCTCAGATCAGAGAAGATCTTTTAAAAAATGGTAAATTAGAAATGGTAAATCTTACCTGACAAAACACCCGTGATTTCTCTGGTGACAAGAATTGTCTGTGCCTTGGTGCTGCAAGACCAAAAGCTTTCCTGGGAAATGTTTGTCCTGTATTGGGTAAGAGCTCTGCAAAAACTATGTGGCCATTGCCTGGACTTGCTTTGGTTTGGGTAGGTAAGTTACGGGAATTCAGCTGCTCCTGTGTGTTCAAAGAGCTTCAAAATGCTCTACACCACCTATCGCATTATGGTTCCCACAAGTATGCGAGGTATGTGTCTGTCTTCCTGAGTCATGTAATTATCTCTGGGAAAGTAACCCAGGGAAGCACGGCAGAGGATAAAAAACCCAGCTGGCTATATAAATCCCTCAATGGTCAGCAGTAGCCCTGCAAGGAGATCTCCTCAAACAGAGGCTTTGCTGATCCCTATGTCTCAAATGCCAAATCCAGCGGAGATGCTGGGCTGTCCACTTCCTGTCTTCCTCAGCAGTCTGTAGCATCACATGCAGGAAGTATAAAGGAGAAGGAGCAACACAGTCTGAAAAGCAGCCACAGCACTGGAAGAGCAGACCTGAAGCTCATTGTGTTGCACAGGTTATGGGGTGGCCTCTAGCCAAGAGGAAATGTAGGGTGAAATAGTCCCTGATGACTGCTGTTAATGAAGGCTGAGTCATCGGTGATGTGGAATGAAAAAATTATGTGATGCAGCAGTGTCTGGGCTAGTTACATCTTGAAAAGGATGGTGGGAGTCTTCCTGGGTTTTCCGTTGACTCAGAAGCACCTGGGGAAAGTGATACCAGGAAGAGAATATCTGCCATGATCAAATGCCACCTCAGGCAGTCTCAGAAAAGGAACAAATAACATGAGAGAACGGAATACCACATAGGTGAGCTTTCCAGAGAAGTCCCTTGTACTAAGCATAAGGAAGGAAGTAAGGCCAAGACTGAAGAACAAACAGTGAAGGGAGCCTTGATTACACCACCTTCTCACAAGGAAAAATATGGCCTTATCATGGTGAGAATGGCTGCAACAGATGTTCGCACTCTGCAAGGTTTTTTCAGAGTTGCCAGTTTTCTCAGGTGATTTACAGCAAGGACATCTCAGAAGTGAAGCTCCCAATGCTACGTGACAGCAGCAAGCTCACTTGAGCGCAGGCAGCCACGCACCTTCAGCAGATGTGAGCAGATCTTGGTTTTTGCTCCATCTACTGAAAGACCAGCTCCATTTGTCACCTTTCTTGATGATTTATGGTACTCAGGAGATTATTTCAAAATTTTGACCTCAGCTGTTAAATACTTCCAGCTACCAGGTTAGACAGAAAACCTCACATCTGGGAGGCAAACAGTTCCCATTCCTAGGGCCAGGAGGGCTTCAAGCACCTATGTGCACTGAATGACAAAGAGAAATGTGTTGTGCATCATTTCAGCCAGCTCTGGGGCTTGGTTTTATCACCCCATTCCAGCTTTGGCCAGCATTGCCTAATGTCTCTGTCAGTACCTGCCTGTGTTTGGCACCTTTGTGCAGTGAGAGCAGGTTGGAATGCTGCCAGGTGTGAAGTGAGTTGCAGACTGCCTGTGTATTCAGGAAGCCAGCAGGTCCAGGAGCAGCGGATACCAGCTGGGGAACAAAGACTGTCACATACTCTACATTCCCATACCTTCTCCAAGAGCATCTCTCAGCTCTGGCCTCAAAGGGAAAAGCATCCAAACTCTTACTAAGAGGCATTTTGGGGACTGCTAGCATGCTGCGGCAACAGCCGGTGTATGGAGCAGTGGAAGATTCTGGCTGTGTCACCATCTGTGCACAGGTGAGGAGCTGAGAGGAATGCTGGCTGTTCTGGTATGTCCCAAGTCCATGCTCACACCCACGCTCACTCACCAGAACTGCAAAGCAGCAGGAGCAGCCCTGACAGTGTCAAAGCTCTCACACCAAGCCTCTGAGGTGATGGTGCACCAGGATGTATCCTGAGAATGGGGATGCCACAGGGCTTCAACTCTGTAGTGGGAGAAACTTGGAGAAACCACTCTGCTTGGACAGAATTCAACTGATGGTCATTTGTGTAATGGAAACTTTGGGTTAGGCTGCTTTTTTTTCCCCAAAAAATCATACATAGTAGGCTTGTAATTACAGCAACATCAAGTCCTGATGGCTTCTCCAGCCCTGCTGACTTGGGGCACACTCTTACCTGCCTCCCAGCATGTCTGTGTGGGGCTATGGTTGCCCCACCATGACACAGGCTCATCTGCTCTGGCACAAATGTCCTGGGGAGCCAAAACCGCCTTCAGAAAGGTGTGCAGCTGGCGCCGCATAATTCACGGCCCTCCGCAGCTCTTATGCTGTGAGTCATGAGCTTCCCAGCAGATTTACAGCCAGAGGCACTGATCTGCCTCAAAGACAAATGGAGCGGATATTTTCAGCTCAAGCCAAGCTGCCAGGTGAGTCGGGGCAAGGCAAACATGAGCAGTCATTGTGCAGTGTTGCATCTGCTTCAGAAGGGTTTACCCGCAAAGGGGGTGTCTTTCCTCTTTTCCCATCCTATGCTGAGGACAGGGGATAGTGCTGGATGTCACCAGCCTTCTGTCCTTTTTCCAGCCACATCACCTGAGCTTTGCACTCAGGTGCCCATGTAAAAACTCCCATCCTGCTCACCAGTTCTTCTGAATTGGTGGGGGAAAGATCTTTGCAACAGGACCTGTCTCGTGCCACACATCTGCCCAAATGCAAACACTGCACCCCCCTAAAAGAGTGGAGCAAAAAGAGACAGATGTACACACCAGGAGGAGAGAGGCCATCACACTGTTGTTGGCAAATTCTGTCTGAAAACAGACACTTTTTCATAGGAAAACCTTTCTGGGCTTCACCTCACTCAGAGATGAGGCTGGGTGGGAGATTTTCCATATCTTCAATACTGGTGGGCTCCTGCACTGCTGCTTCGTGAGTGGCAGCAGAGTGTCATGGCTGAGGGCTAGTTTGTCCCCTCTCCCCAGACCATGCCATGTGTATAATGCTGTTTCATTCAGAAACACTGCTGGGTTAGCTTTGTCAAGACAGGAAGAAAAGGGAAGGATGACTGGTGGGAGGAAGGAGAGAAGTCCCAGAACAGGCACAGGCAGAAGGGAGTCTCAGGTTACTTGTGGGGTGGGCAGAGAGAGGCAGCACTTGCGTTACTCTGGTGGGAGTCAGAGAGAAGTTCTATCTCACTGATACCCTGACAGATACCACAGCCATAATCTTCGTAATTTTCTCCCTGGTGAAGGATGGGGCAGGTTGAGGAGACTTCTTTGCTCCAAAACCCAAGTACATCCTTCAATGCAATTGAGGCTCAGGCAGGATCTCTGCTGGCAGTTGGGAAACACTTTAACTTTTTGTTTAAGATTCAGTATTCCAGTAATTTTTCCTCATTCAGTTCAGGGCTGACCCACCACCTTCGCTTCCTGCAGCTTACCCATGCGCAGCCCTCATCTCCCCCAGCCCTGTATTTTTCCATCCAAGGGCAAGCCCACATCCACTTCCAGCTCATCCAGCACCATGTACACCTCTCCTGGGCTGCAGGAGCCCAGTGCTGGACACACCAACACCAACTCTGCCAGTGAAAGATGCTGGCTCTTGGGAGATGTTGGTATGGGGGCTTTGGGTCCCAGACAATTCCTTGGCTGGCCTCGTGGCATGCTTTTTGGGACAGACCCACAGTTGGGTGTTCACTGATAGTTTCACATAGGTGGGAGAGGGAAGATCAAGTCTTGCTTTGGTAGGCTGGAATGTTTAAAAAACAGACCAAATGTGACCTGAGCTGACAGTAAGCTGCAACTTACTGTGCTCAGGTCTACCACATGAAATTGAATGTTAAGTCCTGCTGTGGTGGTGGAGAGAAGAGAAACAAATCTCTTTTGCCTCCTTACACAAGAATCCGGTGCTGATTTATGAGGGTATGATCTCTGCCTCAGGGGTCAATGATGGCACAGACACCTAATATCCTCTACTGGGATCAAAGAAATGCAGCCATCATCTACTTTCTCCTGATTTTCTCCTGGCTGCCTGCCCTTCCCTGCAAAACTGTGCAGTAGGATGCTGTGGTCAACTCCCACCCCACATCCTCTGCAGGTCCCTCCTCTACTTGCAGGAGGGCCTGGATGCATCCAGGCCTCAGCCCTACCTGGTTCAGGGTCCCCTCTGCCCACTGGCACAGGTGAGTCGGGGCTGCTCACTGGGCATGAGAATGGCACAATTATAACCTCCACCACTAATTACACTGAGCAAGGTTTTGGACATCAGTCTTAGATATGGCATGGTGATGGGTGAGTTCTTGTCACCAAGTCCCTGCCTCATTCTCTTTGGTTCATTTTCCAGCCAAGTCTACTTGCTGCTTAAGAAAAAACCCTCTTACCACCAAAAAAATAGCAGCATTGCAGTGGCATTTGTTCCAGCTGTCATCTCCTCTCCTTTCACGTTACCACTTCAGTATTTGTTAGAATTGCGTTTTGTAGCAATGAGCGGTTTTTGATTTGTGTATGTTATTTAAACTCTCAGCAAGGAACCAAAGTAACAGTTATCCACCCCATGGTCTGGTGATTCACTAGAGATTTCGATGAGCACACTGATGTCATGTAACCAGTGTGAGCTATCGGTGAGAAACAACCATAAAAAATGTCTGCTTAGGCCAATTATGGAAGAATAGCATCTAACAGGATGTGTCCAGCTGCATCCTGGAGACGAGACACCAGGTGACTTAATCATCCCATGAGGTAGTGTTACTTTCACATGCACATTACTGAAAAATTCATCAGCAATTCAACATTGGTGGTAGCACTTCTCAAATGGAAACAGCTTCAGGTGTGGGTCAAAGAGAGACCTTGTCAGGTTGGTGATGTTCTCCTTGTTGACTTCAAGAGATGATGGACCAGACCCCCTCCAGTTGCAAAAAATTAAGGGGATGGGAATACCTCTTTCTTTTTACCATATGCTACACAATAACTGCCCTACACTTCTTAATAGCCAAGAAGACAGTTCCATGAATATTGGCAAGTATGTGATGTTGTAAATAAACAAAGAAACCTTCCTGTGGCTTTACCAGGCACTTCCCTGTGACAGTAGGTCCTACCCATGCTGGTCGCTATGATTCTCTAATCAGAAATATTGTAGAGATGAACTCTTTTCAGAGGGTTGTTTAGGGTGGGGGTTTTTTGTGTTTTGTTGGGGGTTCTTTTGTTGTTGGGGTTTTTTTACCACTCATGAATGAAGAATAAGCATGAAATTCTATCAGATACATTAAATTTTGCTTGACTCCCTCTCCACCAAAGAAAGCAACTGCTCTCAAACCTTTTTCTGTTCTTTCTGCAACCCATATGCTGGAAGCATTCTTAGTAGGTCTGAGAAAATTGAAGGCACCTTCTTCTATGGTATGGAGGAATTCCACAGCTCTTCTCCAAAAGATGGTGTGACAGAGGCTGCCCTTTCCCTTTTCCTTCCTTCTGGTAGCCTCTCAACCCAAGCTACCCCCCAAGAAATTACTGCAATCCATATCTCAGCCTCATCTCTCCCCGTCAAGTAGACAGGGTCCCTTACAAGCCCATCTTCTCCTCCCCATGGGGATACTGAACCGTATTGAATATACTGCTTGGGTTATCTGTGATACCAAGAATTAGGCTTTTCTTTCAAGATTTTTTCATGAAGGATGAAACTTTACATATGTGCTATGGATGGGGACAGAAGGAAACCAAATCTACCTGGTTTCCCCCATGACAAGCTCTAACAGCTCGTTCTTGGCTGCCTATGGTTTGGGCTATGCCAGTGGGGTTTCCAGGGCTGTTTTTTACCCAGGTACTGCCCACCAGTCTCTGACATTTTCCAAAGGGCTGTCATTTGTGTCTACAGTGGCCAGGACACACAGAGGCCCCAGGGATGCTCCCTGCCCATGGAAGAGCCTCGTCCACCCAACACTTGCACACATGGGGGTCAGTAGCTGCTCCTGCCATCTCTGTGCCCACCCCACTGCCTTCCAACTGCTGGAGGAATCAGTATTTCCCTTAAAAATATCAACTAATCTTTTTTTTTTTCTCCTTCTTCCTCATTTCAGGAATGTACTACTTTCAACAAAACTTCTGCCAGGAAAAGTTTCTGAGGCTGGAATTTTTTGGTCCACTGTGGAAAAATCACTTGGGAGGCAGCAGCAATCAGCAGTTGGGGAAGGGCAATGTGGGACCTCAGCTGTTTCAAATGTGGATCTCAGATCTGAGCTTCCTTCACCCTTAACCCTTTGGTTGTGATCTTGGGGTCTAAGTCTTTTACCAGCAAAATTATTAAATCAAAAAAGTAAAGATGAGATTTGGTCCTCCTGTAAAGTTGGAGGGAGGGAAAACCTTCATAAAGCTAGAAAAGTGTTTTTTCCCAGCCATAGCTCAGACTGTTTTACTCCTGGGGGAAGTTCTCCACACATTTACCATGATGCTGCATGTCCTGAGCCAAAAATCACACCATCCAAGCTCTCTGCTGCTCAGCTCTGGGAGACGAGAAGGACTACAGGCTCCAGCGGGAGCTAAACAGCCTGTGTCCAGACTGAAATGCAGAGGTGATGGATGTTCTGTGCTATCTTGGCCCAGCCCTTCTGCTCACCCACATCCTGCCCAGGCAGCAAAACACCACTCATGGCTGTGCCTGCTTTTCCCTACTAGCACAGAATGAATCCACCCTCATAAGTGCAAATGCCCCACTGAAACACTTTCATGACAAAACTCCTGTTCCTCGCAGCTCATCCTGCTCACCATTTCTTCTAAACTGGTAGGGGAAAGGTCTTCTGCTAAACATCTGCCCAGCTGCAAGCACTGAGCTTCTTCCCCCAAAAAGCTAATAAAATGGAGAAAGAGGTTTGCACCAGGCAATAGGATGAAAAAGGCCAGCCCACTGTGGCTGGCAAATTCTGCCTGAAAACAGACACCTTTTCCTAGCAAAGCCTTTCTGGGCTTCATTTGGGGCAGCTCAGGGAGAAGATGGGTGGAAGCTAGTCCTTATCCTGAACACTGATGAGGTGCTGCACCGCTGCCTCTTGAGGACGGGAAGAAAAGGAGAGGGTGGGATGGAAAGCTGGGGGGGGGGGGCAGCGGGAGGGCTTCCAGTATTTTTATGAAATGAGCCCTTTATTTACCTTGTTCTCCTTTACCTGGCACCCAAAACTAAACCAGTCACCTCCAGCACAAAACAACATTTTGTTTTGAACAGAACTTTCTGATCTTTGCTTTGTCATTTTACTGACAAAACCACCACCACCAAAGGGTAACATCGATTTGATGTTTAAGGTTAGGGGGCGTCTGTTAATGGAAACCCCCAAAAAATGAGATATTGGAGTCTCGCCCAGAAGAAAACGTGGCAAGAAGAGCAGTGAGCCTTGCCTGTGCCCTGCTGCGGGCAGCACAGGGAGTGCTGTGGCCGCCGCTCCCCAGCCAGGGACCGCGGGGAGGTGGCAGTGTCCGACAGTGCCACAGCCCACCCGCTGTACCCCCTCCCTCCCTGCAGGGCCGCGGTGCTCTGGCAGAGCCGAAAAGGAGGGCAAAGGGGTTTCATTGCTCCCTGATACCCGATCCTGTTAGATCTCGGAAGCTAAGCAGTGTCAGACCCGCTTAGTACTTGGATAGGAGACCTCCTGGGAATAGCGGGGGCTGTAGGTTCTAGTCCTGAGCACTTCCCTGTCACTGTCCAAGCTCGCTCAGCTGTGGCAGATGGACCTCAGGACTTAAACGGTGGGGCCAGTTCTGCGCACGCTGTGCCTCACCTAAAACATCCCCTGCG
>JAOXXN010000001.1:82225159-82235566 GCA_026770055.1 Myrmophylax atrothorax
GATGGGATGGCAGGGAGGCATTGAACTGCCAGGGGACGGTCCCACTGAGACTCGAACTCAGGACCTTGGGATTCAGATTCCAGAGTGCTCTCCTTTACACCACAGGACCATCTACAGAAGTCATATAAGACAATGTGAAAAGGCTCCTCAGTAAAAAGAAGCTTTCCTATATACAAGATGCATTCTTTTTCTACTTTTAATTAAGTCTTTTACTACATACAATTACACCCTGATTTTTCCTGCCATACAAAGTACAAAATTGACTTTTACTTTTGGATGTTTGTGACAAGGGGAGGCGATGGATGCCTTGCCTTTACCATGCCCTCCCCCCCCAGTAAATCAACTGCATTCTCTCAATGGTAATGTACAGTAAGGCTTCTGGAAATGGTATTTTCCTCCAAACGTTGGACCACCTCTTCTTTTTTCTTCTGCATGTCCACACAGCAGATATTAAGTACTGAAAGCCTTTGATCCCACTGGCAAGTGGTCTTTTCTACTTTTTCTTCAGAGCACATCAGTCAAATCTGTTCATGACACTGATTATGGTAATATTTCTGCAGTGTGTTTTCTTTCAGTATCTTTTCCACAATAAGGTATTCTTTTCTGATTTCCTCATGGTTTGCAAACACATTTTTAAGGACTTATTTGTATCTTTCTATTATTTCCACTTGCTGGTTGGTTGAAAGTTCTACAGCATCATAATTTTTGGGAATCCTCACTTGCTTTTCTTAGTATTCTCTCAGTTTCTCCTTCAACATTAGGATCTCTTTCTTTTGTTTGTTGCAGACTTTAACATACTGGCTTATGTGACTGTCCAAACTAATAACATTGCTCTTCAAAGACTTGATCTCCTTTGCTTGGTTGGCATACCCAAGGGTGTTATAGGTGTTGTTGTAGAACCGAGAGGACGGACTGATGGCCACTATCATGACTGTCCTGCAGTTTCCTCCAAGGGAATCCTTCAGCAAACGAGTAAGTTTGCTGTTTCGGTAAACAGTGTGTTTCTCGTGCTTTGGATCTGCCAAAGCATTAATGACATTTCCAAGAGCAAGCAGGGAGCGGTTAATGTTTGCTCCTTCTACAAAACAAGGCCCCTTGGCACTGGTTGCACTGGCTGTTACGATCTGCCCCAGGAAAAGAGGAGGGGGGTAACCCAGGTTCTTATCAATAATTCCCTTGGGGTGGATTAGAGTGAAACAACACTGAATAATCGATGTTTGAGAATGTATATAGGCAGGGTTTATTTTGACAATAACCTTTGTGGGGGGGAGGAGAAAATGCATAGGGGAGAGAAAGACAGGATAAGAGTAAAGAGAGAAAGAGAAAAGATGAGAATGAAGAGCTATATAGTCACCGCCCCTAGGATCCAGCGATGCATCTTCTCGATTCGCAGGCGGTGGGGATGAAGAACCGAACCCAAACCCCCAAAGTCACCAGTCAATATAAATCCTCAGCATGCCTTTTGCACCTCCCCCAAGGCGGGGAGTTGTTTCCATGGAGTAGTGTCTCCAGCCGGGCCATGAACCCCCAATTTTCCCACCTTTTGCAGAGTTCATGTGGAGGGCAGGGTATGCTCGGCTCTTCCTGCCTCTTCAGGGCTTGACACCTTCAGCACTGGAGGGAGGGGTGGGCCCCAACTGCCCATCAGAGGTATAATGCAAAAGTCAAAAGCCTGCAAAAGTCTCCTAGAATGCATAAATCATTAACTGTTTCAGTCTCCAACAGTTACAACAGTAGCAGGAGAGGTTAGTTGTGTTTTGGGGATTGCTTGGGATCTGCATACTCCTGACAGAACTCAGGCAAGTGGCAAAGTTGAACATGGTACCCTCAAAACACAAATAAGCAAAATTTGTCAAGAGGAATCCAGGCCTTGCCTATTGCCTTACTGAGAATCCACATACAACCTAGACAGAGAGACAACGTAAGTCCCTATGAAATACTGTATGGCAGGCTGTATCAGATCCCTCATCTTCCTGGAGAAATTCACAGGAGGGGGAAAATTGGCTTACAGAAATATTTAATGGCTCCAAGTTCTGCTTTGCAGGAACTCCACAAGTTCATCGCATTGCCCAGACCCATGGGATTGGACACTTCTACTCATGTATTCCAACCTGGACACTAGGTCTATATTAAAAGGTGGGACAAAGATCCCCTACAAGCTAAGTGGAGAGGGCCATTTCAAGTTCTGCTAACCACCCTCACCCCAGTCAAGGTTGCAGGCACAGGACCATGGATTCACTACTCTGGAGTTAAGAAGGCCTCTACTTCTGGAACAACTGCAAAACCAGACTGATACAGACAAAGATGATGTGGTTTAGACTGTTCTTTCTGTGTTTGTTACCTACACAGCTAGTAACCATGGTTAAGGTATGGAACCAAAATTTGCATGTGGCTCTAGTCCAAATGTATCCAATATCCTTCCCAAAAATGACTGCTGGATTTGTACTCAAATGCCAGCAATTGATGAGGATAACAACTGGGCTTTAATTGGTGCCTTAATGAACAAGATAAACATTAATAAGGACCCTAAATGCAGTGATCACTCAAGTGTTTTAGCATCTGGAAGTTGGACACAAGTCACTAAGGTCTACATGCCTATAGCCCTAAGCAGCTTAATTCCTGACCACAGAAGTTATGCAGTACCCTGTGTGATTGTTAATGCCACAGGAAAGATCATTCTCCCTCTGTATTGCCATAAAACTGAATCTCAAAGAAGGCTAACACCAAAAATGGTAATTGGATTGGCACAGACACCCTGGAGAATGATTCGCCCACAGAGTTCAGGATGGTATTGGATACATAAAAATGAAGCATGGAAAGTTTTGCCTCAATAAGGATCGGGCTTGTGCTCTTGGGGCTGTAATCCCAAACATAACAATATTTGATCAAATTGAAAAACAAAATGGATGGATAAGAACTTATGTAAGAAGAATAAAAAGATCCAGCAACCCTCTTACTGAACATCCTATGACTTTTCACAGCATGATTAGGACTCTTAGTCCTTCTTTAGGAGCAATTGAATTGGAGAAAGCAATTATTAACATTTCAACTTTTATTGAACACACCGAAAATCATATTTCAGATGTAATCATAGCCTTACAAGAAGAAGTTCACGGTTTCTCTTGTGTGGTTTTGCAAAACAGAATGGCTGTCCGTTTTTTATTAGCCTCACAAGGAGGCGTGTGTACCATCATTAACTCCAGTTGTTGTTCTTACATAGATCAGAGCAGAAGAATTTCAAAGGATTTGGCTGAAATTTGGAAACCAACTCAAAGCCTACATCAGGTAACTCTCAAATACGTCTCATTGGGCTTTGGAGATATCTTCCATAAACTTACCTTGTGGTTACCAAACTGGACCTGGATAAAACAACCTCTTATATTAATTCTATTTAACAGTAGTGTTTGCACAAAGCATCAAGCTTGCTGCATGATTTGATGGTATAGTTGTCACTCATCTTTATGCTATAGTGTTAAGACTAAGTGGTAGAGACCAGACAAGACAGGACTTTTTTGTCAAGTCTCTAAGAGGGTAATGATGCCTTAGGATTTTTATATATTTGTAGACTTTTAAATAGCTGTATAGTTTCTCACACTCAAGGTAGCAGCTAACAGTTTCTAGCAGTTTCCCACAATTTGTGCCACATTCCTGAATTTTGTTTAACTGTCTTTTCAATGGACAAGATAGCAGCAAGGACATCGTGTTGGGCACACATGCACCTGGACTGGAATAACAAGACAAAACAAGATAGAAGGCCCAGAACCCTTGGAGGCACTCCAGCAGGGCTGTTCTGAGGGTAGTACCAGGGTGGTACCAGTGGGAAAAGGTTCTCAGGTTGGATAAACCCACTAGATATGATAATTAAGTAGTATCATTAATTTACAAGAGCCCTATACTGTGCATGCACCTGTATACTCCATATACCTGAAAGCTTTCATTAAAGAGCTGCTCTCTACCTATACTAATATTGTCTCAAATGGTTTTTACCTCAATTTTAGGCAACAGATTTAGATACACACTGGAGTCTGCTTTCCGCCTCCAGTCTGTCAGTTCAGCAGCCAAACCAAACACAGCCATCCCCATGCCTGCTCTCTGGCCACCACTGGTTCAATAAACAACAGCACTCCACTTCCAGCTTACCTCGAGAGCTCTCTCCTTGTGCTGCCAGCTGTATCCAGCTCTCCTGCTGTGAGTTTTCCCAGCGCCAGCATCTGCTTCCCCCTAGCTGTGGGGCTGATCCACCTACACAGCAAAGGTTCAGGGGTTTCTATTATGAAACTGGGCACTGGGTGCCATTGCTTGGGACAGGATTCAAATCTACGTACTGGTGGAGTTATTCCTGGCTCACATTGGAGTGTGTGGGCACAGGACTCTATGCAGGGAGCAAACATAAGCCTTTGACATCACTGGTTAAATTTAGGGAATTAGCACAGTCCTAAAATGGCCTGGAGGGAAGCTACTGCCACGCTGACAGGAGAGAGACAACATCCTGCAGCCAGCTCTGACCCAAGCACAGGGCAGGGAATGGAGCCAGGACTTTCTGCACCAGCCCCACTGCCATGCTGCCATCACCCCTTCAAAAATAGCCCCCCATCAAGGTGCTTTGTGTTTTGCTGCAGCACAGAAGCAGGCAGCCTCGCCAGGCCTGCCCATGACATGGCCAAAGGGACCAGTCCTGAAATCCCACAGCCCCACGGAGCTGCTGGTCCTTGCTCTGCTGGTCCTGGCAGAAGGTTGTGGGGCGTCAGAGGTGCCCCCTACAGGTGATTATCTGGAAGGGCAGGTATCTCTGAGCAAGTCCCAGGTCAGACTCCCTCAACAGCCTTGTGCAGCTGCCACGTACCCTCCCCAGGAGATGTTGCAGCACTCACTGACCAGACCAGACCAGACAGGAAAGTACCTCCAAAGAAGAAAAATGGGAACCCACAAAAGAGGCAGCTCCTCCCAAAAGATGAAGAGAAAACTCTAAAATCCAAGAGGAATCTCTGAACCTCCAGGTCTGTCTGAAGTTTGTAGAGGTGGGTGGGTGATGTAGCTATGTAATTGCAATGCAGGTTGGTTTTGGCAACCTCAGTCCTTATACAGGATGACTTCTGCAGTTTATGATGTATTTTGTGGACACTCTATTTTTCTCTTGATTCTTTGCTGATTCTTGCAAAGCCCTCTCTAATCTTTGTATGAAGAACATCCCAGAAAAGTTGTTACAATAATACCTTTGAATTTTTACATGCCTTATGTATGGTGATCCTGAGACACTCAAGTTTGACATGACCAGCAGTAGCAGCTCTCTGTTTTTGAGTGTACCACCTTGCAGGAACAACTACCTGGTTTTGCTGCAGTCTTGTGGCACCTGAATAATGGACACTGGGGTATTTTATGTGTGTGGAAAGAACCATCTGCTTGCTTTGCTGAAGGAGTAGCTCTGCAGTCACCAAACAGCTAGTGAAACAGCAGTCACAGGAAGCACTTAATTCCAAGCCACATCGTGAGAAAAAAGAGAACCCTTAATTGCTTTCTCAGTACTTGTCACCAGCATGTGCTAATAGCAAAAGGCAGTGGAGCCAAGCAGGCTGATGGCCCTCAAGTCCAGCCTCTTGTTTCTGACATTAATTATCCCTAAGAGTACACTAATATAATCTGTAGAGCTTACTGTTAGTATAATGAAATTTTCTCCAGCTCTTAATCAAATTCATTTGGTATGTGGAAGGGCTGCTGATGACATTTTCAAATTTCTCTGTCTTGAGGAATGTCATCACCATAGCTTCAGCCTATGTAGCTGCTCCATGCCCATGGGATGTGCAAGGTTCAAGCCCAGGGTGTTCCCTCCTAAGCAGATCCCACACAGGCCCTTATGAGCACTGCACAGGGGAATACTGTGCTCACTGCATCGGGGAGTGACTTGTGTTTCATAATTCTGGAATAATTGTCATTGCAAAATTCAAATATTTTTCAAAGTAAATATTTACTGTTGGCATATAAGCAGCTGATTTCTTCAAGGATCCGGTACCATCACTTTCATTTTCTTTCCAGCGTTCCACTTGTGCATCTAGACATTAATTTACCTGTTTTGCAACCACGTTTCACTGTGTGTCATCCCCCAGGCTTTCGAAGTCTGGGACTGTCAAGGACATTTGCTGCAATTTGACTCTCCAGCAAACAAGAAAGACACAGTGTTGTTCTTAGATCAGTCATTCTTCTGCCCTCTTTTGTTCCCCTTTGACTGATGTGTCCTCTTTGATGCTGCTCAGGGACACATTACAAGGACCTTCATCTTCTCATCTCCCACCAGTCACTGAAGGTCATCAGCCATTTCCACCAGCCCAATTAGCTCTGCTGAAGGGCATCTGATTCTACCTCACAACTTTCATGACAAAGTACTTGAACATATTGAGCTCAGTGGTGATTACTCTGGATCCAAGCATGACTTGTAAAGAACTGTAGTGGTTATTTACATAAGAAGTATTCATTATGTTATACTAGAACCAGAAGATGGTGGAGCAAAGCTCCTGGATCATCATACTCCATTGCTGTCTGCCACAAGGAATCACATCATGAGATTGTGCTAACCCAGCCGAGGTACCTGTCACAGCTAGTTTCATCTTCTATATCCGTTTTCACTCTTAGAATGATGTTTTCACCTTCTGATGGTTAAGGACATTATTCTAATTGCCAATCTAAATACATTCATGGGCAGTTTATGCCCATTTGTTCTTAAGCCTATGTTCTCTTTCAGTTTCAATAGTTTGGTTCCATACCTTTTTCTAACCTAGGAATCTACTTTTAAAAAAGAAATTTTAACCAGTATATATAGCACTGAGCTGTTTTATACATTTTGGCTGGTCTATCCAGGCCCCCTAAGGCTCTAACATGCAAACATTCATCTGCTTAATTTTACTTTAGCATGTAGGCCTATTAAAATTAAAGAGACTACTCAGAAATAAATGAAACATAACTTTGCAAGGAAGTTGTATAATTAGCTGCATCTATATGTATTCTGCATCTAAAAATATGTTCTTTTCAAAAGTATCACAATATGTATTTTCTATAAGTAGAAATGAGTATCATTTAATTTGTCTTCTTTCCTTATGAAATTATAGAGCACTATGACAAATTAATGCAATTACTTAGGTTTAAAATGTATCACAAGCATGTCTGAAGCTGTAGTACTGACTCAGTAATATTGTGTTAAGAGTAATAGAAAAGCAAACCCAGAACACTTCATCCAGCTAAACTCATCATCCAACGAGATGCCAAAGACAACAAAGGATCTGCAGCTTTTTTTTCTGATTGCTATTTATGGATTTTGCATGCAATTTAATAATCAAAACTAGGAAAACTTTGGCCAAGTTAACACCACATCACCCATTACAACCATTTTTACCCATACATGGGTTAGCATGTGACTAACAAAAATGCATTTATGGAGTGATAGGGCAACCAACACCTCCAACCAGGTTCACCTACACAGTACCTGGGCACAAAACTGAATTATGATGCCACATTCCAATGAACTGATACAGAAATACCTATTTCAGATAAAACTGCTCTGCTGTTCTTACAAATAAAAATTCCTAAATCTGGAATGCACAAGCACAGACTCAGCCTGCAGTAACTGGCAATATGAATTACACATAGTGCTGCATAGCAGCTTCTCCTCCCATCCACCAGCCCAGTGGTTTCAGTGGAGAAATTCAGTTTGTCTTGTGCAACCATACTGAGCTCTTTGCTCCTCTAACCTGTATGCCAGAACATAGTGAGCATCAGCAGCTCCCTCCATGCTAGTCCATTTGAATTCTCTCTGTGTTTATGCATATACAGAAATGTCATTCATTCTCTTTCCTTGCTCCAAGAGCTTACCAGCTCATAGATAGACACTTCAGCTTAGGTGTCAGCCTTGTGAAGCTGCATCTAACATCCACTGCTGCACAAATACCATGATTGAACACTGTTTGAAGTCCCATGCCCAGAGACTACTCTGGGAGTGGTGCTCATTACTTTTTCCAAGATCAAAAACTTGTGGGATTTTCTTTGCTTGGCACATGTATAAGTCAGCTTTAGGTTCACCTGCCCTGCACTTCTGTCTGGTGCTTTCAGCAGTGCAACTGCAACTACCTAATCAGCCCCAGGCTCTCCACCTGCTAGCAAACCCCTGCATTTCTAGCTCGTAAAATAGTCTCTTTATTCCCAAAAGACCTTTTTGGTTTTGTTCTTATTTTTAAGCAGTTTTTGTTGGCAGTGATCTGCCTTATCAGAAGGCATGAGCGTTTCCAGAGGATGATTCAGCCAACCAGCCTACTAGCTCTCCTAAAACATGACTCTCCCACCAGAGATGCCCATTCTCCTTCATCAATTACAAAGAAAGCCTGAAGCAATGACCTCATACTTGGATTTCTGATTTCTGAATGTCCTAAAGAGAGGAGATGATTCCCACCAAAAATGGATTTACGATTGCATACTGCTTTCAAAACTTTCTAATCGGGACGTGATATACAGATGAGGTTGGCTTCGCCTGTTGTAAGCCCTAAAATGAGAGTGGAGGAGCATGCTCTCAGGGTGTGAGATTAATGACACCAAATTCCTGACTTAGGATGGTTTGATTCACACTCAAAAGCTGCACCCCTCTCTCACCTCACTGACACCGGGACTCGGATGGCCAGTTGAGATGAGCCATAGCTGGGCGAAGGCGGCCACTCCCTGCGGTCTCTGTGTTCCATGAAGGCTGGAGCTGGAGCACCTATGGTCAGCTTTGGTTCGTATTTCTTGTGTTTAAAGGTTGTGATCTTCTAAATGCTTTCCATATCTTAAACTTTAGGTAGATTTCCATCCCAGTGCCCAGTGACATACTTGAAAAGCTGAATTAGGCATGCACATGACCCTCCTGTGTCTGCTAGTCAAGGCCTACTGATGAGCTATGAAGGTTTTCCCAGGAAGAGATGGTGTTCTGCAAACTGTCATTTCTCCTGACATTTTTAGATGCTCTGTGGTTTCCCTTTGGGTATTTTCTCAGTCTGTTTCTGCTGCTGGTGTGTTCAGGCAGATTGATGTGTCAGTGAGCATAACACAGGGATGCTCCATGCGGTAGCTGGATCTACACAAGGCAGAAGCCAGCTCCAGAGAAATGCTTCTCTACAGACTGGTGTGAGAGAAAAGTTATATTCCTTTGCCTACCATTAAACCAAAATATCACATTTCAGTTGAGTCATCCACAAACCTCCAGGGAAGCAAGTAGGAGACTGTGGCTATTCTCTGGACTGCAGTTAGAAGATGATTTTCATAAACCTGAAGTCATCAAATCATAGAATCACAGAATAGTTTGAATTCAAAAGAACATTATGGACCAGATTTCTCTGCTCCAGAGTTGATTTTGGACCTTACTGGTTTTTCCTGAGCTTTGGAGCTTCATAAAGAGTTTCTTTGAACACAGGAGCTGCAGCTTTGTAGCTTATCTGCAAAAGATGACCTCCTCCAGAGAAACTGTGTGGGTGAGTGCCCTGCTTTGAGCACAGCCTCCTGTATCTGTAGCTGGGACCTGCAGGCACATGTTCTCAGCTGCTTGAACCAAAACAGATCAAATTGCCAAAGCTTTACTGTTTGACCCACAATTATATGACAGTCACTCTTGTCAGAGGTATGCACATCCAGGGTTGTGCTACTTTAATTAAACCAGTGTAACGCTGCATGTTTAAGCAGATACCTCTTTCAGTTTAGTACTGAGCATTTGACATGCCATAGCTGGATCCATACTCAGTTTGACAGAGTCAAAACCAGACTACTCTTGTAAAATTTAGTGTAAATATCATGGGCTTTGTTCTTTTCTGTTTTACTCTTGTAGTCATCACATTAGTGACTCCATTAACTTCAGTCACACTTCTAAACATGAAGAGGAAGGGAGGAGGACTCACACATGCTTTGTTTTTCTGTCTGGTTGAAGTTACAATTGTGAAAGCAAAATTGGTTTGTGTTTGGATTTCCCAGAACTCATAAAAACAAAGCAGACAGCAGAGATTGTGTGATGAGTTGGAGAGACAAATCGTTCAGGAATGGTGCTGAACATAAAGAGTAATTTTGTATTATTATGATATTCATTGTTTTCTGGAGAATCTGAGACGGAAACCTGAAGAAATCAGTCTGAATTCTTCTACCTTGCTGCTTCATTGAGGAAACATTCATACTGACTAGAAAGGGGCATGAGGAAATTATTTTTTTATCTAGTGTCTGTACTCTTGCTGCTTTTGAAAATAAAAAGCATTTTACCTTAAGCATTCATATGTGCAAAAATCCACGAGCACAAAGCCAACACACCATGTTCTAATACAAAATGAAATATGACCTTTTAAGGAAACTTAAACTTCTGGAGGATAAATGTTAAATCTATATATAATTCAAAGTATATTGGCTAAATTAGAT
>JAOXXN010000001.1:82262795-82277540 GCA_026770055.1 Myrmophylax atrothorax
AATAAAAGGTATAAAACCTGTGAACTTCCTGATCTGGGAGTCAGACCCCTCTGGGTTTGAACCTTGGAAGCTTCCAATAATAAAATCCTGTATATCTTTCTCCATTAACTTGTCTCCAGAGTGTCTCTGTTCACAGGGGTATGAGACCTGAAGGCATCAGGCTTGTGGGCTTGATTAAGATGTGAGGCCAAGATGTGATCTGACATTGTATTCACAGGACCCACAAGTAACACTGCTCAAGTATTTAGACAAACTACAAGATGCAGGGGCGTAGGGAGACCTGGGAGGGGCAGGTGACTCATGGAGCTGAATGGTACAGTTAGCTCCCTGTCTCCATCCCCTAGGCAGATGTGAGCACGAGATCTGAGCCACCAGCACTCCCACAGAGATCTCACTGCCCCCTCCAGGCCCTATGCATCTGCCAGAGGAAAGCACATGGCCTCAAGGACAGGTTGAAACAGTCCAGATTCCCTTGCAGTTGAACAGGATCAAGCAGGTGAATTTTATGGGAAGCAGCAGGAGATGAGGTAGTACTCTGAGGCAGTCAAAGATCAAAGCTAAATTTGTGGAGAAGTAGGTGTTCAGAGAAAAAGAAATGGAGACTTCTCTATCCCTACTTCTGCTACTGCCATGGGCAACATTAGAGCAAATATGAAGAGTTTCTTCAATTTGGCATTTAGGGATACTTGTCTCCTAGAAGCTCTTCTGTTCTTTGATTGTGATTAGCTTTGGTTCAAGCAAAGAGTTACTTTCTGTCTCTTCCCAACCACTTGGTCTCAGCTTGACTATCCACAATCCCAAAAGCCCACCAAAACACAAAATTGCATACATAGCTGTTGGGTTTTGATGAGTATCACAACCCACCAGACCACATTAACCTGTCCAAGTGGCTGAGATGGTCAGCAGTACATCAAGAGGGAAATGAGAGCAAGATGTGGAAGCTGGCCCACAGCAGAAATGTAATAGTTAAGTGCACAGGGAAACACATCAATCACTAGAGCAGAAGAAAGAAAGCAAGCATTTAAAACTGTAAAAAGCCTATTCAAATGCCTAAATAGCATATCTAGCTCTCCCACAGCCAGCAGACACTGCTTAAAGAATCCATAGCTTAGCCAGCTGGACCGGTTGGACAGTTGTTGAGAGGCTGTCAAGTTCTAAGACCATTGGCTATTTTAAAAGGTTGGTTAAAATCACTTCTTCCCTTGAGACAATGCTTGGAAGAGGATTTTTCCCCCAGTAAGTCACAAGTCAGTAAGCAGTGCGAGGAAAGTGGCCTATGCCTCTGTGCCTCATGCACCTACAAAGGAAGAGTGAGATTCATCTTTCTTCTGAAACGCTGGAAAGGTACCTTAATTTGTTCCCCAGTGCCCTGATGGTCCTATTGATGATACTCCACACAGTGGCTGAGTGGATCATATATCTTGCTTTTATTCTCAGGGTAAAATTACTTCCAGAGGTGAAATCCAAAAGGAACCCTCTCCCAGCCCCTGCCCTGGTCAGGTCACCAGAGCTGTCAGTCAATCTCACAGGCTTCTGACAGCTTTTCATGTAATACATTTCTTTTACAGCTTTGGTGATGTCCTTGCTGTCTTCTGCTCTCTTCCAGATGCTGCACATGGTAAAAAGTTTGTGGGGCCTTTCCAGCTTGTTTCTGCAGCTTTTAGCCGTGGGAACATTCTGAAATATGGAAAAGTCTGTGCCTGTGAGCAAAAGGGACCCTGCTTGGGTTCTGTTGTGAAGTTCCTTGTGTTTCTCAAACGCTTCTGGCAATGGCGTTCAAAGCACTGCAGTAAATTCAGAGGAAAAAAAGGCAACACTTTGGTGACATTGGTTTATCTTCTCCATCTCACACATTGAGCCAAGCCCACATCTGCCACTAATTCATACTACCTGCAGTGATGGTGCCTTGAGGGCTGGTCCAGAATGACCTAAGCCAGTGGACTAGAAGCAACCAAAGATGCCCCAAGATATAAGCCATTAGGAAGTGTCCAAAGGGGCGCTACGGAGATGGTGAAGGGCCTTGAGGGGAAGCTGTATGAGGACCCGCTGAGGTCACTTGGTCTGTTCAGCCTGGAGAAGAGGAGACTGAGGGGAGACATCATTGCAGTTACACAACTTCCTCATGAGGGGAAGAGGAGTAGCAGGCACTCTGTGGTGATCAGTGACAGGACCCAAGAGAATGGGCCTGAAGTTGTGTCAGGGAAGGTTTAGGTTGATATTAGAAAAAGGTTCTTCATCTAGAATGTGGTTGGGCACTGGAACAGGCTCCCTGGGGAAGTGGTCACAGCACGAAGCCTGACAGAGTTCATAGAGTGTAGGGACCACACCCTCAGGAACATGGTGTGATTCTTGAGCTGTCCTGTGCAGGGCCAGGAGATGGACTTTGATGATCCTTGTGGATCCCTTTCCAACTCAGGATATTCTACTATTCTATGCCTTCAGCATCTACCATATTTACTCCATGGACAGAAACGTGGACCAGAATCCTCCCATCACTGTGTCCCACCTGTCCCAGTGCTGCCACCGGGCAGAGAGCAGCCTTGGGTTACACCCCCAAAGCCCTGTACAACATTGCTGCAAGGCCTCAGAAGGATTTGTCAGCAACTTGAATGGGACAAGAAGGCAATTTTTGGGTGTGCATTGGACTTTGAACCACTTCTGACAAACCAGTTGATCACGGTATCCTACTACTGCTTCTCAGTGATCTGCAACCCATGAAGCAGAGCTACATAAAGAACATAGATTTTCCTCACTCCTTGACTCTGAGCAGGAGGTCAAATTTCCTCTCCTCTGTTATCAGTAGTCCCATAAAAAACTGTTTACAAAGAACTCAATACCTCCTGTGGATTACTCCTCATTTTAATAACTGCCTCAGCAGTAGAAACAGAAATTACTCAACTGCACAGAGTGCAAAAAACGTTCCTCACCACAGATACTGTAACATACAAGGTAGTCAATATGGCTTTTTTTCATTAATATTTTTTGTTATTTTGCTTTCTCAGAGCCTGACCTCAGGACAAATTCACAGGCATACTGAATGAAGTCTCTGTGTTCATAGTCCCTGTCAGTGATTCTGTGATTCTGAGATAACATAGCAGATGGACTATTTGCTGAGATAATACAGCAGTGGGACTATTTGGGTGAAGATAATAATCTTCACCACTAAATAGAAACCCCATAGTATAAAGTCTCAGCCATAAAATACGATGTGATGCTTCACTCCAGGCTGGAGTCTCCAATGAGATACTGCCATAAAACATTCTTCTCTGTTTTACATTCAGCCTCTGCTGCTTACTTCCATTTACCCCAGGACTCTGGCAAAGTACAACCAAAATTCTCAGCAAACATCCATATATTAACTTATCTCTTCTTAGCTCTGCTTCTTCAAACGGAGGAGCCATCAAAGCCACAGGTCTGTGCACATTTAAGGAGCAACTTGTGAATGAAAAAGAAGGGAAATTAGCAGTAAGTCGAGCAAAATGTAGGTTTGGGACTGGAAGAAAAATGTTCAGAGCTCTGCCATTCCTACTCAGAAATAGATGTAAACATGAGCACAAGCACAACTCTGAACCTATGTTCTCTGGTTTTAATTGAGACTAGAGTCAGCATTTCCACAAAAATTCTCTTTGTTTGTTCCCAGTAAATAATTTAAAATGTCTATCCATGCTTTCCTGCAATTGCATGCCTTTTTTATATCATTTTGGTATCATTTTTCTATTTTAAATCCAACTTTGCCTTCAGGACAATTATTTTGCTGTATTTCATGTAGTCCTTTTGTGTTTGTTTCAGATAAATCAATCATCTTTAATACAGCATTATGAATGCACCAAAATATATCCACAATCCGATAATCTATGCTTTCTATTTACAATCATCTTTCTGCCTTTTGCTCAAAAACAAGACAGCCAATTTCCCATCACAGGCACTCATGTGACCAGGATGCCAGAGCCATGGCATGACACAATTTGGGCACTGCTAGTGCTCTGTGTCTTCCTGGACTGAGCTTCTCATAATCCAAAATGCCTACAATGTCTTCCACATCAGTGGCAAATTCAAGCATGCAAATGCAAAATTTTCTTCCATAATGCATACAGCCAACTCACGGGCTGATTAACTTCAGAAGATGGTTTAATAAAGAGAGAAAAATTCAAGTTACAAGTTTAGGACCATCTTTCCATAGTTATTAAAAGAATATTTTTAAAATACTGAGTGTTACCGAAAAGTCCAGTTTTAACTCTGTTGAAAAAACCAATTCAATTCTAAGGACCTAAAGTCACTGAAGGATTTCAGAAAAGTATGTACTCCTTAAGAAAATATTTTTCAATTAAAATGGACTCCAGAATGCTTCCTGAACAGACTGAGCACTTACTGCTGGCAGTGCAAAATTCCTGCAAATCATAAAGTACTCCTAAAAAACAGGCTTTGACTTATTCATCTCAAATACTCTGGGGTGACACTCGGGAACAGCTGCCACTGTGTGAAATTTAAGCGTAAGTAATTTAGCTGAAGATCATAAAGCAAATTATCTGCATAATGCAGAGAAGACATAAACACTCTGGCCTCAGGTATTGTTTCTTAAATGACCATACAGAAGAAAATACAGAATTATACAAATTGTTAAGCTGAATTGGTTACAAAAACTGAGCTGGTTACAAGGAACACCCAAGTTATTCAAATAATCACCTTTTTTTTTTTTTTTTACTGATTAGAAACAGGCTCTTATACTTGGATCCTGATTTATTTTTAGTTAAATACCACTTAAATCCACATTAAGTCATTGTGTTCTTGTCAACA
Source organism: Myrmophylax atrothorax (assembly GCA_026770055.1). Classification (NCBI taxonomy): domain Eukaryota; kingdom Metazoa; phylum Chordata; class Aves; order Passeriformes; family Thamnophilidae; genus Myrmophylax; species Myrmophylax atrothorax. The sequence goes on from JAOXXN010000001.1 coordinate 82,267,590, forward strand.
GATTTTAGAATGTCAGCTCTATGCTCCTTACAAATGGCTATTACACTCTTAAAACAAACACCATTTTATATGACTGTTGGATAGAGAGCCATGTGGGTGAGTTTAATCAGGCATAACTCACTTAAGAGGCACCAAAAAAGCTTGAACAAATTGTACCCAATGTTTGGCAGAAAAATATTGACACCTGTTTCCCCCACCCAGTGTTGTCACACCTGGAAAAAGAATGACAAAAAATGTTTCCCCTCTCAGGCAAGAGTAAGCAAGCAGTTGGTTTAAGCTCTACTTACAAAAGTTCAGTGTGATGGTGATACAACATCAATCCCTTAAGGGAAAAAAGTGAGGACTGCAGCACTGACCCTATCCTGGCCAGGCAGGAAGTTTCAGAAATGTTGAAATTTCTCAGTACTGTGCACCAAGCAACACAGAAGATGCAGGAAGCGAGAGGTAAACCATCACCTGCACCACAGTGTTAACAAAAGCTTAGGGGCCTTGGTCTTTCATTGCTCAGTTGAAGACAACGATGAAAAACCACGAAAAAAGCTGCAGGTAAAAAGGCAGCTGTAGCATTACATGCTGAATACAAAAATATAGTCTCATTTTGAAATTTGAGGGGAGGAAAAAAGAATCTAATCACATTCAAATTCTCTGTGGGTCAAGAGACAGTTTGTTTTTTTACTTTCTTTAAAATGTTTAAAATCTTTAAAATTTTTCCAACAGACATCCAACTTCAATAAATGCTCCTTTTCATATGGAAAATAACTCAGCATAGCTTTTCCTATGAAAATATTTTTCTCCTGGCACAACCAGGTTTCATGACTAACCTCAAATGGTCTGACTACTTGCAGAACAATCAGCCACTTTTATTGATTAAACAAACATGAAAAGACATCTATTCTCTCTAAAAAAGCAGTTTTCTACAGCTTTTGCAACACGTAAGGCTAATAAAACATAGGCTCGTTTTGCACTACTTCCTTTCTTTAATTTTATTGAATGTAAATCTATATAATTAATTCAAATACAAAGTTACTTCATTCTACGAAGGTGAAGACAACTTATAGTATAAAATTCCCTGAGATACAATATGCAGCTTGAAGGATCACATAATTCTCATTCCATTTACATAATAATCAAAAAATAATGTTATTTCTTTTCCTTATAAAACCCAGAAGATAACAATCTTCCTTTCTCTCCCTTCACTCCAATATTTTAAGGCATGGAATAAAACACTTTTTCAAAATGTATTCAAAAAGACTTTTCTACTTAAAATAGAAAATAACTTTGCTTAATTTTTACAGATGAGTTGTATACATCATCTGCAGTGTCCCATGGAGTCTGGTACCTGATCTATGGTCCAATTTGCTCAGGCAAACTTTCTATTTATCATTGAACTGGAGCTTGACAGAGTGAGTTACAAAAGCCAGTTCTTAGCCTGCAACAGTAGACTACAGTGGAGTGGGTGAGCCAAAAGCCAGAGATTTATAGAGATGTTGCAATACTGACTTCAGCAGCTGTAGGCCTGGGCTGGGTTTCCTCCCAAATGTAAAGGGGAAAGTGTGCAACACTCATGTAAGAATGATGACACTAGAAAAGGCTTCTCTTCTTCCAAAACAAATTCTCTGCAATAATTAAAAAAAAAACCCTGCAGTTTTCACTATAAAAATCTTGAAAATTCTCAATGCATACCTCATGAATACTGTGCAATTGTGATCACCTTATTCAAATGTGATGCTTTAATTGTTACATAGCTCTTTTCTGAATTTTATAAAACTCAAATATTTCAACTGCTTTTGTTAGAGAGGCTGAGAGAAACAATTAACATTTGTGACCTCTGGAAATTTCCATGCTTCTGTAGCCTGATCTTTTCCTTGTGGCATTACTAATGATTACACAGAACTGTGTACCTGGAAACTTTCAGAAAACACTAAAAATTTAGGAGGACTGAAAAAACCACATTATTTTCAGCAGACTGATAAAAAGTAGTGAAATCTTCAATATTAGTTCACCACTTTTGAGATGGGGGTTTTGTATACATTTATATAAACAGTGATTAAAAACTGAATAGAAAAAAAAGAAATGATAAATTCAAAGAAAGAAAGATTCTACTATCCCAACACTTAGCTATTACTGTTAATGTTACATCACCTTCTAAAAAATACCAAACCAATGTCATGGGACATTGGTCATAGTCATAGTAACCACTGGCAGAGAAACAGAGGAGCATGCAATGAAGAACAGGCTTTTACTTTAAACAATCACTTTATACCTGTTGAAGTGAAAGTGCAGCATTAGGTACCATCCCTACTACACTCCACGTTGTGTGGACTGTCTTCTTTCCGCTCCCAATAGATATGCTACAGCAACTCTGGCATTGAGAACAGAAAGCTCCATTAAGTACATTCAGCTATCCTTCCTTGCACAAAAGAAAAAGGGAATAAATGCAAAAGCCTGCAAGATCTGATCTGGAAAACCTACACAAATTATTAATAAACTTCATTATTATTATTATTAGTTCTTTTTCCAGTAATCCTTGATTCCATGCATACCTAATCATGGGGAACATTTAATTTTAAAAAAAAATTACAGGAGGCTCAAAAATCTTAAAAGCACTCACCCGACATCCCATACTGCTTAAGTCAAATCTAATCCCTTCCTAACCTAAATATGACTCACAAATGCCAGTAAACTCGCCTGTTCTGATGCCCATCTCTTGTTTGCAATTGACTTTCTTCTTTTCCCACCTGTTTTGTGCCCATAATTTCACTACAAATGAAGTCTCTGAGGAACTGGATGGATTATCCAGCTCCTTAAAAAGGAGCTGAATTAATACCTTAATCATTTGGGCAGGACCCTTGTGGGTTACCCTTTTTTTGTCACCAAACCTTACAGTTGCAAAGGATATGGAGGGCTCAACTTCCCAAGGATGTGTAATTGTAACTGAAGTTTCTTTCTGGATTTCCCCGAGCAAAATTACATGTAACCAAAAAGTAACCACACACCAACTACTAGGATGACTGCAGCAAAATGTCAGTCTAAAAGGGAATATCTAATGTCAATGTTCCAGACAGGCACTGAAAGAAGTTCTATCTTAAGACCCTACTTATTCATTTAAAAACTGAGCAAGAAAACAACCCACAAAACCAAAGGGGGAAAAGACTGTAAATCCTTCCCTTTTGATACTCTTTCCTCAGACAATCTGTATTTTACCAAAAGTCTAGATCTTATTCTCTACGGTAATTTTAATTTTGAAAGGGAAATATTTAGGAAGTTTTGGAGGTTTTTTTGGTAATTATTATTTTACAAACAGCCAAGCAGCATTCTGAGTAGTCCATCACCCAGAAGAAATTTTAAAAATTAAACAGTTCCTACACAACAGCACTGTCTATTGATTCTAGAGAAATAAGTTAGACTTTCTGTATACATACTTAAAATAGTAATAAAACCCTGCCATTCTGAGCCTTTCCCTGCATTTTCTGTATGGCAATAATTTTGCAGAGAAAAACATGCAGATTCCTGTAAACATTTTCTAATTCTTGAATAAAGGGAGGGTGGAAATATTCTTTTTTTCCTACAGTCTCTTTTCCTGTAGAGTTCTACTCTACTTTCTTACAGGATAAACATGCCTATGGTTTCAGTAGGCAGTGGAAGAAATACTCTACATCATCTGAGCTGTTTGTCCACTCAGCTTCGGTCACTTGCATACATTTTTTTCCTAAATGGAACAATTATTTGGTTCAAAGCATTATTTGCTGGCCGCTGCAGTTTCAAACACTGTTAAAAGGTGCTGCTGCATCGTTACATTCTTGCATTCAAAACTTGCGGCTCAGAATGTGTGCGCAAATAGCTTTCACACACATAAAAATCAGTTAAAAACATTCACTTTTGTCTTAGTAGTACAGAAAGCCAGCACTGATCATGTATCCCCTGCAAGCAGAGGAAAGTTTCACAGTCCAGGAAGTTGTCATAGCCGACAAAAGTGGTTTCAGCTGTACAGCTGAAGAACTTGGCATCAGATATTTCTGTTGAGCTGTGCAGAACATAAAAAGTTTCAGGTCTGTATGACTTTTGGAAATTTAACTTCACTCTTTGAGAATCATCTGGCACAACGTTTCTTTGTACTTTCATAATTTTCCCGTTAACAAAAATCTTCCTTTGGCAGGCTTTTCACAACTCGTTTTACTGTATCTGTATGCCTCTCTCACCGATGACAGCCGCCTGTGCACTGCCTTGGCTAATGACCTCTGTGAGAGCCATCCTTCCCAATACCCTGACGCTGGCCCAGGCTGTCCAGGCAAGCCAGGAACATCAGCTTTCAAACCAGGTGGCCAGATTCTGTACAGTCTTGATTTGATTCCCAGCTGCTCTAACGGCCTCGCAGACCTTGCAGAAATGCTCGTCCCAGAACGACGTGACATGGACTTCGTACTTCTTCCTCCAGGCAAAGTACCGCCTGTAGCTGGGTTTGTTTTTATCAAGGAATTTCAGGTAGGTGGCCAGCAGCCGGGGGCTGGAGAAGTCGTCAACGTGGATGAAGGAATCGTGGGGGATGAAGCGCTCGTAGTTGGCCCTGCGGGGTCCGAGGACGACGGGCACGGCGCTGGCGCAGAAGGCGTTTCTCCAGAGCTTCTCGGTGATGTAGTCGGTGTGCTGGGAGTTCTCGAAGGCCAGGTAGAACTTGTAGGCTGAGACGGTCTCCACCACACCGCCCTCGGCCAGCTCCATCCCCCGCGCCCCGTACACGTCGATGGGCAGGTGCTCCTTCAGCTGGCGGTAATAGCGCACCCGGGCGTGCTCTTCGTTCCAGTTGCTGATCACCCAGGCCACCAGCCGTGTCTTGCGGGGCAGCACGAAGGGTCGGGGCGCCGGCGGGGCGTAGAGGTACCCGTAGGGCACGAACACATCGGAATCGCGGCGGTAGGACATGGTCCAGTTGAAGAGCCCGGCGAGTCCCCGCAGGCCGGGCAAGTGCGACGGCGACTCGAAGTTCATCCAGACCCACCGCTGGCGCGGGGGCCGCGGCGGGGACCCGCGGGATGGGGCTCCCCGCACGGCCTCGGGACGGGGCCCCCAGGACCTGCAGGCAGGAGGCGGGAGCACGGGCGCTGTGCAGGGAGCGGGACCCCGGGAATTCCCCGCGGAGAAACCCGGTGGTGCCACCACCGAGACACATGGCTCCCTCAGGTGGGACAGAGAGACCCTTTGTGCCCCCGCAGTTACTTCGGCGGGGTCACCTTCCGTGTGCGCACGGCAAGGTGTGACTTCTAGTGTCATCTTGTAGGAAAATTAGGCGGCCGTGTCGCTGGTATCGGCAAGGAGAGGTCAGGTTTGTTAAACGGTTACCCTGCAGTCCAGCAAGTGTCGTCCAGCTTAAAAGAAATCGAAACCCCCGACATGCGTACCCAAACAGCATGCTCCCATCTCCATCTGCTTCAGCGAATGTGCAGAGGTCATAGGCAGTTGCGAAAGTTAACTGACCTGTTCTCGGCTGGTGAAGAGAGAACCATTGTCTTCTGCATCAAGAGCGATTTAAGGGAAGGGAATGAAGATACCATTATCCATAAACCGGCAGTACTGAGGTGTGAAGTATGTCAGTATGTGTGGCTGTTTTGCACGTGACAGGAGAGAGCATAGCAGGGAAATACTCTGCCTTTAAAACTGTGCACTTGGGCCTCTAAGCAGAATTTAACAAAGTAAAACCTGGTGCCTCTGAAATCACCATCTACATAGAGAAGCAGTCTTGTCAGACAGCAGAGCCTTTCTCTCCTTTTTGGGAACTGCATCCCAAGGAGACTGAGCTGCAGCAGCACAGGGTCTGTCACTGAACCTCACTGTCCTCAACTGCAGCCCACCCTTCCTTTGCAAAAACAGACAGGGCCTGAATGGTGAAGAGCTCTATGGATTGCTATTAATGTCGTTAACTGAATGTGGAAATAATGAGGAAGCGGCTACAGAAATGAGGCAGTGTTGTTCTCTTCCTACAGGAGATAAAAATTAGATGTTAGCCATTTTGTATGCTAGCACACTAGATCGCTACACACAACCTTGGGCAATAATAATCCTTTAGCATGAATAATTGGCATCAGGCTGAAATAATTTTACATATCATAGCTGGGGAAAAGCCAAAACACACAAACAAAAGAACTAGAGGCTAGGTCTGTAAGTGGATCATCCGTAGGGTGATGAAGATCAAATAGAAAACATGAATAGAGCAATGTATCTAGTGAGGCAGTCATCGAGGTATGAATGTCACTTTTGCCCAGTTCTTGAAGTATTTTTCCCAGCTGATCCAGCTTCCATGTTTAGGAGGCACTAAAAAGAATAGGAGGCCATGATCTCCAGGAAAGAGGAACAGAATGTAGTGTCATCCTGTACCACTGATGCTGTTGATATATGTCTTTTTCTGTGTAGTACTTGTGCCTACAACCTTCTCTTTCCTTTCTAGGGAAAAAAGCTGCACTCCTGGTTCATTAATCTGGGTATCCAGGATGTATCTTCGTAAGTTGCCTGTTAGTCATGTTTTTTCATGGCACTTTCAGAACTTCTTTGGCTGACACTTTCCAAAAGTTCCTGCTAGGAGATGTCCTCATCCACTTTTCAGTGACATGAAAGTTGCTTCCCAGAAGGTGACCTATTTCATGTCAGATTCTCAGATTAGAAAATCCTCAGTTACATACCTTTTGCATTAATTTACACAGCTCAGAGAGGGAAGTGTTAATAACCAATAAAAGGAAGAAGCAAACTGGTTTTTGTTTGCAAGCTTGTTTTGTTATAGGCTAACTCTCGGAATTTAAAGATCAGAAAATCTGATCAGTTCCATAATGGGGAAGCATACTGAGCTTTTAAAATAATTCCCATATGCCTCCAAGAGTACCCTGCTTATTAAAGACAAAATCATGCCTTTTGTTTTGATGTATGTAGTAGCCAAAGCTCCAAGACTCCAAGATAATTAGGTCTGAACAACACTTAAGAAATTATGCCAGAGGAATTTTAATTTAATCCATAGGTCAGTTTTTAATTCACCAAAAACCTAATTTTTGGTGATACCTAGGCCAAGCAAGGATAATACTCCTAGACTATACAGACAAGACTCAGCAGAAGGGTAGGAACTAGGAAATCTGTGTGGCACCTTGCAACCCAAACCACTCTATGATTTTAAATCCACTACTGCTAGCACTTTAATATAGCCCTAACACTTTGGGTGCCTTTGTTAGCCAAAAGCACTCAGGTGCCAAAGCCAGGACTCCAACCCACTGTTTGCAGCTCCAAGTCAGCTTTTGTTGAGCAGATATTTGCCTTCTGTGCAGTCCCTGGATACAGGAACATGGCACATCCGGATGGAGTCAGGGTGTAAGTTGTCAGCAGCCACTTTTGAGGCAACTGCTTGTTCCTTGGGCCAGAGGAAAGGTGCACAGGGAGAAGCTGTTATGGGGGTGTAAGCAATGAAGACTCTGATCTCCAGATGTGTGAGAAAGGCGCAGGTTGCCAGGGGCTCTCGCTTGAGGGAAGTGCAGGGAGATATTGCAGGGGAAGTAGCAAAGAGAAGAATGAGAAGTGAGGTTCAAGAGCCTGCAAAGAAGGTGAGGGAGAACAAGTCTGTGTTTTTGTGTTTGTGAAGGAAGAAGGTATTGTTCCTGCAGTGCTTCTGCTTTCCTCACCAGGCAGATGCATACAAGCTCTGTGAGAAGGGAAGCTGTAGAAGAAGAAGAGTTATTTACTATTTCTGAGTCTTTAAAAAATGTAATCTGTTTTCAAAACCATAATTTTTCAGAATAAAAACCATGCCAACTCTCTTTACTCCATGCCTCCCAAATCTTGTGCACCCTGTGCCTAAAACCACCTTTTTTTTGGAGGATGAGGATGTCACACAAGCACCTGGCAGGCACACTTGAAGAAATCTACTATCAATGGCAGACCTCAAGTTTTTTGCTCCAAAAGCCAGTTTGTATAATGAGTTTTAGTGGCATTGTGTCCAAAAGGAACTTCTTTTGAGGAGCAAATAAGCTCACAAAGACTGTCTGGAATCAGGTGTTCTGCTTCAAAACTTGTTCTGTTGCTTTATTAGTATTTGCTAACATTTTCAATGTCAGAGGCTCTAAACATTATTCCAGATTCTGCCTTGACTTTTTTCATTTTCCAGGGCCCTTTGCGTAAGCTCCAAATGATTTCAAAAGATGCTGAGAGCTTGATCAGTGGTTAGAAATGGCTGAAATTATGTGTCAAGATAAATGGCCTGTTCACTGACCTGTGTTCTTAAAGCCTAGTCATGCTGAAAATTCATGACTGATATTCTGGCAACATTACAGAATGGAACACATTGTAAAGTATTTTACATGTACATAGTATCTTTCCTACCAATGTGTTGCCCAGATTGTCTGCATGTATTATCAGGGAAATACGGCAACCTGTCCACTCAGACAACAGCCGCAGCTCCCATTGTGAAGCCTAGTGCAGTAGGAAGGAAGTATTTTAACCTTTTGAAGAAATGTGTCTCAATCACTGAATACACAGGGCAGATAAAAAGTTGCTTTATAAAGCCATCTGATGTAACAGAAACCTTCAAATTCAACTTTTCAAACTCAACTTTTGTAGATGAGAAAGAGCACAGTTGCTTGCTGTATAGAGATTGGCAAGACACACTGAGTGTCGCTAGTGAATTGTCCTTCCATTTTAAAAGCAGCTTCACAGTAGAAGGCTATTGACAGAAGACAATTCTGGCCTCACATTCCAGGAATATTCCGATTATCCATCTCAAATTCAACTTCCTTTAAAAACAAGCCTTGTGACTACAGAGCTGTGATCCTTTCCTGTTTACTACTACTCTGTGTGGCATACCATTTGCTGCCTGGAGAATATGTTTCCCTATTCTTACCTTTAACTTCTGAGCTAATTCTGCCCATATGCTACATGATGGGACTGATCATGGGTGCCTTGGTCTTGAGGTCTTTCCTAGTATCTCCTAAGTCACAGCTGATGTCTGTCCTTAACTGTGAGCAGTTCAGCTGATTCTGAACCTCAGTAAGAAGGATGACTCCTTCCTCCTGGATCTTGCCTCTGCAATGCTAAGTACCCAGGGGATGTTTATGTCTCAATGAAATTCCAGCCTACATGGGCACCAGGGATCTGCATTTATACTTGGTTTGGGTGCCCATAGTGGTGTAGCCATGGCAGCATTGAACTCAGCGTGGGCTAGCTGCTTGAGTATGCACCCAGCATCCCAGATGGATTTTACTGCATCAGACACCATCCTTCTGTGTGCATATGGGTCTGTAAGCCTGAAGTTCAAAAGTAGAAAGCTAGACTACAGTTAATTTGACAGCATTTACCTTTGACTACAGGAAGACATCAGACAAAAAATGAACTGGCAGAAGAGAAGCCGTAACATCTCTGGGGAATGTGGACTAGGGGTCAGCCTCAGTTAAGGCTAGCTTTAAAGGATGTGATTCCACTTGTTTCAGTGGTTCAGACTGTTCTCATAAGCTGATGTAAAAAAAAAACAACCCAAACCCCAAAACATTCCAGCCTGTGCATTCTCAAGGTTTGTACCACTCTGCTGGGTGAAAATATCTTGCCATTTTTGTCAGGCAGCACTGGGTCAAAACTCATCCGGTAAGTTTGTTGGGCACTATTGTATGCAAGGCCTTTGAAATTTCCAACTTGAAATTGGCGTGACAGCAAGAATTGGTAGCAACTCTGTCGTTCCACCGTGGAAGGCTGTCACAGGGAAGAAGTGCTGTCGTATAGGTGATAAGTAAGCAGTCTGGGGCCGCTTGCTCCGCGGAGGAGGCAGCGTTGCAAAAAAAAAAAAAAAAAGAGGGGAAAAAACCAAACAAAAAAGAAGTGTGGAAACAAAATGAGCTGAAGTGCAATCCGTGTGCTTCGAGGAAAGCTCGAGGTTCCCAAGGGTGAGGAGTCGGTCAGTGCGGGCAGGAGCGATGCCCCGCGGGCTCCGGGCGG
>JAOXXN010000001.1:82297912-82308214 GCA_026770055.1 Myrmophylax atrothorax
TGCAAGGAGGGAAAATAATAGGGGACAGTAAGAGTAAGGATACACAGTCTTCAGACAAATAAGGAAGTAGACAAAATGTTGGAAGATTGGAAGTGGCTGAGTTGCCAAGGTGACTAGTTCTGGTGCTGGCGCAATCAGCAGCAGAATCCTCTAGTGTGGCACACGGGGGGGTTCCTGAACTGGGGCAGCCTCAGGAGGAGCCGAGTGCTGGCAGGAGCCTGCAGCTTGCACAGCAGCAGCTGATGGGACCTGGGCAGGGCCAGGAGCAGTGGCAGCCAAGTACCTTCACACCTGTAATAGAAGTCCATGGGGAGCAGCAGCAAAAAGGAGCACCTCCAATATGTCAGGCACACATGTTGTGACACAACATTCCATGCAGGAAGGGTGCTGAAGCTCTGCCAGCTCCACCAGGGAGTCATGGTATCCATCCAGCAGAAAGCAGTGGTCTCTCTGAGCTCTGCATCCACCACAACTGACACAGCTGCCCAGACAGAGCTTCAGTGGGAACACACTGCCACTCTGGTGTCGGCTGCAGGGTGGATCCTGCTCTTCCACCAGTACTGGCTGACAGCAGGAGCACAGCTGTGGGAGGTGCACCCGGGTAGAGGAACTCCAGTTAGGGACAGAGCGCTGGAAGAAGGTGGGCAGGTGGAGGAGTGTCAGGGAGTGTGTGTGTGTGTGATAGAGAGACTACTGGAAGCACACCCTGCCTTCCCTGGGACAAGCCTGGCAGGCAGACTGGATGCATGATACCGAGGATTTCCTGTCCTCTCTCCTGCTGGATGAACCCATTGAATTAAAGGGCAGGAGGCAAAGGAGAAGTTCCTGCCCAGTGCAGCAGGCTCATCTCCTGCATGACTGCCCCACCTTCCAGGTACCCTGGCATATCAGGTGTGAGGCTCCGCAGGTGGAACTGAACAGTAACAAGGATGGTGGTCCATCTAGCACAGAGGTGTTGCTGAGGTTGTTGGCTTGTGCCCAACATCAAAACCACTTCTGTAAAGAAGAAAGATGAGTTGTTGTCATAGGAGACTCCCTTCTGATGGGAACACAAGGCCCAATAAACAGACCAGGTCCACTTTGTAGGGAAGCTTGTTGCATCCCTGGGACCCAGGTTGGTTGACAGAGGCTGAACATGAGCCAGCAGTGTGTCCAGGTGGCCAAGAAGGGCAATGGCATCCTGGCCTGTATCAGCAGTATTGTGGCCAGCACTGACACTGGTGAGGCCACACCTCAAATCCTGTGTTCAGTTTTGGGCCCTGCACTGCGAGAAAGACATTGAGGTGCTGGAGCGTGTCCATAAATGGGCAGTGGAGTTGGGGAAGGGTCTGGAGCACAACTCTTACAAGTAGTGGCTGAGGGAGCCGGAGGTGTTTAGCCTGGAGAGAAACAGGCTCAAGCAGGGTCCATATCGCTCACAACCACCTGAAAGGAGGCTGGAGCCAGAGGGGGGACAGTCTCTTTTCCCAAGGAACAAGCAATAGGACAAGAGCAAATGGCCTCAAGTTACCCCAGAAGAGATTTAGATTGAAAATTAGGAAAGATTTCTTTACGGAAAGAGTTGTCAAGCACAAGAATAGGCTGCTCAGGGAAGTAGTGGAGTCACCATTCCTGGAGGTATTTGAAAAGATGGATAGATGTGGCGCTTAGGGACTATGGTTTAGTGGTGAACTTGGCAGTGCTGGGTTAATGTTTGAACTCAATGATCTTTAGGTTCTCCAACCTAAAGATTCTATGATTCAGTTTTCAAGGAATTAATGTTTATTGGTCAAATTATTTGTAATTTTGACGAGTTTTTTCATGATGCATTTTCAAAAGCTGAATATATACAATATGTATGGAAACCACAACTAGCACCTTCTCAAAATAATGTGGTGATAGCTACTGATTTCTTCCCACTAGGTACCTCAGCAGTGAAAAAATAGTATATCTCTTCTTGCCTGTCAAAAAAATGTTCAGGAGCCAATTTGGTGACTCTTATTAAAATACTTCACTGAGCCTTGTTTTTTAACACTACCAGTTATATGGCTCTTGATAAATGGGTCCTTTTGGGTTTGGTTTTGTTTTAATTAGTAATTTAATTACTTGTTTTTCTCATGAGGCTGTTAAATCTTGTGTCTGCTACTACTGACTCCTTTTAGGTTAGAAGTATACTTCCTCAGATATAAGGAAATAAGTGGAACTCCCTAGAAAAAATACTCTTAACAATTTGCTTAGAAGTCTTTCAAGGTAATACAAACTGTCATATTAAAATAATAAAGCTTTTTGTTACATACAGGTGGACTTTATTTTGTTAGGTGGGGACCTTTTTCATGACAACAAACCTTCCAGAAAGACAATACACTCATGTTTGGAGTTGCTAAGAAAATACTGCATGGGTGACCGTCCTGTTCAGTTTGAGATTTTGAGTGATCAGGCAGTTAATTTTCATTACAGCAAGTAAGTATGTTCCTGTAAATTATCCTGTAAGGTTTGATTTGTGTATTGGGTGAATTTTTTGTGTTTTTTAATTTATATCCTCCGTGACTGGAACCTTGAAGCTTTAGGCCTGTCTGTGTGGGACAGTTTACAGAATAACTTTACTTATCTCAGTCTAGGAGAATGTGTACAGTATTTTGAAAAATTTTGAATGTGCTGTGACACTTGATATGTTTATGTAATCTATAGTTCCTATCTTGCAAGTACAAGTAAACCAATTGATATGAATTGCTGTGGTAAGATCGAGTTCTTTGGGTGTAAGCAAAGGTTGCACAGCTTAGTCTGCTGCTGCCACATGGTATATTGTACAATTCTTTTCATAGGCTTGTTGTAAAATAATAGGTCCTTCTTGCTACCCTGGTCCAAATGGGAAGTGTCATTCCAGTCCATGAGTAAGAATCTTCTTATGCTGTGCAGATGGAGCTTATTCATAGCCCCTTTGTACTCATTTGTGATGGTGTTAATTTGAAGAGAATATTGAGAATCATCCACAAATTTGCAGATGTTGTTTACCTTCCTTTCCTCTTCTTGTTCAGGTTTCCATGGGTGAATTATCAGGATGAAAATCTCAACATTTCTATTCCAGTTTTTAGTATTCATGGCAACCATGATGATCCCACAGGGGTAATTATTATCATAATTGTGCAGTTGCATTACAAAGATACAGAAATAGAGACTTGTATACAAATACAGTTCTTGGAGGCACCTAGTTTTAGTCAGTAGCTCCACTGTTTGTGTAAGTATTTTGTATATCTTTAGGAATGTTTGTAAGTGCAAACAAGTTAAGGGTGTGACATTAAAAAAGCAAATGGAAAGAACTTAAGAGATCCGTATCAACTGTGTTTAATTTCTTAATTTATGTAGATTTCTGTCATGAGAACAGAATTGCTTTCCATGCCAAAAAGTGACAGTCTTTCAGAAGTTTCTAAAACATTCTGTATGTAGGTACTGAAAGCTTTTTTTCTTAAAGGGGTAAAATGTTGATATTTTGACTTCTGCATGTGCAATTGATACACACCTTACATTTTCAGGGAAGATAATCTAATAATGGTGAAATACTAGCTTAAAAATAAGCCACTAAAATAAGCAGGAAATGGACATTTAGAAAGCATTAAAGCACATGTGTTGAATTAATAGTTCTGCATTTTATATCAAATAGCAGTGTTCCATAGAGATGAGTCTTTTAGCAAAAGAAGTTTAACTTTCGACTCATTATGAGGTAGTTAGCTTAACCAGATAATTTTTGTAGTATTTTAGAGCCTGTTTGGTTTGGGGTTTTTTATGTTTTTGTTTTGCTGAATGATTTAATGTTTAATTTCACAGTTAAAATAAAGTAGGGCACATAAGGAAAAGGGATTTGCTTCTGTACCCTTGAGTACTAAAAAAAAAAGCTAATACATGTGGTGAGATGTTTCAACTGCGGAAGTTACTTAAGGAAAGATATTCTCTCTCCCTTTTGAGACTTTCACTTAGTCATTAAAGACTAAATGTTCTGCTCAAAATTTTTATATTTGTTTCTTAATATTTTTTGCAGGCAGATGCATTGTGTGCACTGGATATTTTAAGCTGTGCAGGATTGCTGAATCACTTCGGACGTTCAACTTCTGTGGAGAAAATAGATATTAGTCCCATTTTATTGCGTAAAGGTAGAACAAAAATTGCCCTGTATGGCTTGGGTGAGTATTAGTCTGCCAGAATGACTGGACTGTTCATGTATTACTGAAGCTCAATAGGTCTAAATAAAGTTGGAACAAACTTGTAAGGGTGCAACAAACATGAAGGTCTAAGTAATTCTAAATCAAAGCATATCAGTTCTGTGACTGTCAGTTTTCTTCTCCTGCTGCATTGTCACTGACTGACAGCAGGTTTTTTGCTGTTTTCTTTGTTTAGAATAAATCTGTCAGTAACTTGACTTTTGTACTTTTATTGGTCTTAAATGAACACTGCTTAAGTTAGTCATAAATAGCACCTGTGTATCGAGACAGAGAAATCACACTCTTAAATTCTCTTGGTTGTGTACTAAGCTTACTTCATCCTGTTTAGGTAAAACTTAAACCCTCTATGCTCATATGCCATTTTGGTTATATTCATAAACTGTCTGAACAGAAACCTAATGTCTTACATGCCTGTCTGAAGTAGTTCTTAAGTAACATCTGTCACAGGTAACCTCAGTTTCTTTAAAGAAACTTACTAAGAGTTTCATACTTTAAAGGTGTTCTGTGGTAGGTTTTCAGCTTCAGCTTTGTCCCTTTTTATTGGCTCCACCAGATTCCCCTCTACCCTCACTTCTAACTTAGAACAATATTTTTGACTGTTTTCTGTCTAGAGAAGGTATCTATCCATATCTTAATTTTCCCCCTTGTTTTATGTCTAGTCATGAGTATTTAAGCACATATTTCCAAGCAACTTTTATAGCTGTAAGTAAAGTCCTAGTTGGCCATGATTTCATGTGTTCAATGAAATACTTTAAAAACTTGCTAGATGCTCTAAGGATTAGTAGTGAAGGTTCTAATACCACAATATAAAAGTTTTCAATACCTAAAATGGTTACTGGGAAATGCAACTACTTTATAAAGTACAGATGTTGCTGCATGAAAATGTTCATGAGATGTTTCTTTGAGATTGTGCCAAGGTTATATATACCTTCATGACTTTTTCTCACGTAGAGAGCATTTGTTCTTAAATAAATACGTAAACTCCATATGGAATTTTATTGAAACACCTCATGAACCCTAGCTATGGCTGGTTTGGGGTTTTTTGCCTGTGAAAAATATCAAGGAAATAATCTCTGACAAACAGTTTAGGAGTTCAGCAGACTCTTCCTGGCTGTGTGGGAAACCACAGACCTTGCAGAATTCAGTTTACTTCTTGTTTTGTATAGAATTTTGAAGTATGTTTAAGAACTCCATCTCTACTCAATATCTGTTTTTAAACTCCATATTACAACAAAATATACTTCTTAGTCTGTCAACAAGAAACAAAAAACCTCTTCTGTTATTTTTAGTTCTGCCTATAGTCAGTTGTTTGGCACAGAAAATTAGCAAAAGATCTTAAACCAGATGTACTTTGTGAAACTACTTTTAGCAGTGGTTTTAAGGCAGATTTCAAGTTAAAATGTCTTATTTTCAGAAGTCTACCATTTTATACTTTGATCTGTTCATAATCATGCCTCAGACTTCCCAGGTCATGAAAATCATAGAATCAAAGAGTCACAGAATGGTTTATGTTGGAAGGGACCTCAATGATCATCTGGGTCCAACTACCTGCCCTTGGCAGGGACACTTGTTGATGAGGTTGATCAAAGCCCCATCCAACCTGTGCTTAAACACTTACAGGCATGGGGCATCCACAACTTCTCTGGACAGCCTGTTCCAGTGCCTCACCACCCTTACAGTAAAGAACTTCTTCCTAAAATATAATCTAAATCTACCCTCTTACAGTATAAAGCCAATCCCCTTGTTGTATCACTGCTTTCCCTTGTGAAAAGTCCCTCTCCAGCTTTCTTGTAAGCCCCCTTTGGGTACTGGCAGGCTGCTCTATATGTTATTCTTTGTGCTGCTTTTAATAGAGTTACTCACAAACATACTATGAAAGACTGAGTTGGTTTACCTTACAGAAATGATTTAATTTTTCTGGTTTGTCCACTCCAGGAGCTATTCCAGATGAGAGGTTGTATCGTATGTTTGTCAATAAACAAGTAACCATGCTGAGACCAAAGGAAGATGAAGATAGTTGGTTTAATTTGTTTGTACTTCATCAAAATAGGTAACAGTATTGAATGAATTACAGTGACTTCTAAATTTACTGTGTTACTTCATTTAACTGTCTCACAAGGATAGGTGAGAAAGCCAGGTGCATTAGCTGGTGTTTCTTGTAAGGAGCTGGTTTCTTAAGATTTTCCCAAAATAAAATGTTGATTTACAGCTCTTTTTGAAGAAGAATCATAGAGGAAAAGGGTTGAAATAAATGTTTTAGTAATGTTGGGAAATCTCCTCCCAAACATTTAGTTAGGGGCAGTGGGGAGTTTGTAGTGTCATATGTATAGAATTAAGTCTTGTCTGCTTGTTAGAGCTGGAAGAACATTAAGCTTCGTATTGTATTTTCTATACTTGTTTGAATTATAATTCAACAAGTACTCTATCTGCCCATGCACTGCTGTGCTTTACAGGTAGGTAATGTGTTCTGTCTGCCTACACATTTCTCCCAGTAATGGTAGTAGGAGCAGGCAGAGGTCTTTTCCAAATCCTTTCTCCTAATTTTTCCTGAAGAATTCTCATGTTCAAGTAGCAGTGAGGCAGACATAAACAAATACAGCTCAGATAACCCTGTGTCCTGATCTCTGTCCAGTAGGCTGAAGGAACTCACTTCATTTCTCCTTCATCTCTTCTGTCTTCTGGAAGGGGATTGGGGATGGCGTGAGCCCCATGTCTGTTTAATTCAGTGGGTTTTACCCCACCATTTCAAAAAAACCCCAAACAAACCAAAAAACCAACTAGGAACAATGACCATGAGGTGCTATAAAAGCATTTATATAGAAAAATACTAAAGTCTTGCAAGTTACGTAAGAAGAAAAGGGAGATCCAAATAAAAAGAGTGGAGTAGAAAACAGTGAGCTATGTAAAACAGTAAGTTGTATAAGTTGCCTTTTTGTTTAACCAAACTCTAACAATTTTGTAAGGGTTAAATGTGAAGAGGACCTGTCATGTATGTCAGATGTTATTGCTGGAGTTTCTGTATTGCTTTAAATCACACTGGTGTTTTTTTCCTCCTTCACTCCCCCTTGCCCACCCATTATTTTTCTCTTCTTTTGAACAGGAGCAAACATGGAGCTACCAACTACATTCCAGAGCAGTTTTTAGATGACTTTATTAATCTTGTTGTGTGGGGTCATGAACATGAGTGCAAAATAGCTCCATTCCAAAATGAACAGCAGCGCTTCTATGTTTCTCAGCCAGGAAGTTCAGTGGTGACATCTCTGTCCCCTGGAGAAGCTGTGAAGAAGTATGTGAGCTTTTCTTTTTGTTCTTGTTTATCCCTTGTCTGGCGTCTCTCAGTGTTGCATTGAGAACAGAAAAATAGTTGTATTAAGTAAGAAGGCACTTGCATTATGGTGTGGATTAGCTTCAGAGTGTGACATAATAAAGTAGGTAGAATCAATGCCTAGTAGAACTTCTGCTTTTCTTACTATTTAATCTAACATTTGAACCAAATGGAAATTATGTTAGAGGAGTTACACCCTGATAAATTGGAATACAAGGAAATGAGTACATTTGCTTGTGTGTGAAACAAGCACAATCTGTGTATAATAAAACTGAAGTTTGACAGGTCCAACTCTGAAATACAGATCCAAGAATTTCCTATAGCTTTTAAAATTTTGTCCCTGAAAAGTAAACGTGAATTTAAACCAAGTCTTTATACCATAGTTCTCTTAAGTTTATCTTCTAGTAAGTTACCTTTCTCCTTCTAGACACATTGGTTTGCTGCATGTTAAAGGGAAAAAAATGAAAATGCAGAAGATTGCTCTAGAGACAGTGCGAACTTTCCAAATAGAGGATATTGTTCTAGCTGATCATCCAGATCTTTTTAACCCTGACAATCCTAATGTTACTCAGGCAATACAAGCATTCTGCATGGAAAAGGTAACTTGTAATGCTAATAGTTTATAGATAACAGTATATGGACAGGAAATGGGGTCTGTGACTGGTTTTGAGAGTGGAAGATGAGCAGTCATGTGTCTTGCCCTGCATTATTTGAGATGGACTTAGCTTCCTGTGGAAACACTGCCTAAGTCCATGCCGTTCACGCTGCAGCCTTGGCTTCCAGACTCTTCGACTGGGATAACCTATTAAAGTAGGCTGGAACTGCTTTGTGGATGTCCCTGTAGTCTTTGTACAAAAACTTCTGCCCAAGAGTGGGACAGTGTTGGGTGTGCACTTGAGAACCTGCCTAATTATGTCAACCTAAACCCTGAGAACTCGGCTGTGCAGTGTGAAGTGGAAGAAGTAACTAAGCATGTTTATTAATTGCTCTTAATTCTTAGGTTTGTGAAAGTCTCTTCCTGCTTTTCCCTAGAACTAGAACTTAGCAAAGCATAATGGCTATAAAGTAAAGTAGTATGAGCAGTCAGTGGTGTAGATACTGCTGGACCACACTGTATCTGAAGGCTGAGCCTTTCATTGGGATGTTTTTCTCAGTCACTCTTACGGCTTTTGGCTCGATACTGGTGCACACATGTTCAGGAATGAGAGCAAATCCTATAATTATTTATTTTTATAGCTCCCCTTGCAACTGGATGTATTTTAAATTAAACTTGAAACATTTGGGCATGTGTAGGAGGACAAAATGGAACTGAATTTCTGATTCTGCTTCACAGGTTGAATTGATGCTGGACAACGCAGAAAGAGAACGCTTGGGAAATCCACGCCAGCCAGAGAGGCCCCTCATAAGATTACGTGTGAGACTGTAAATCCAAACTGTTCCGTTTGGATTGCTTTGTGTTGAAAGGTCACTGTGAAAAGTTTCAAAGCAGAGTCATGCTTTTTGTGTAAACATATAATATATAAAATTTCTTGCTGTGTACAGGCAAATACAAATCACCTTCACACCATAATTCTGTTTACCTGTGGTGTAACTAGTACTCTACAAGAAAGGATGAGTTTGGTAAATGTACTTCACTGCTGGTCTGAGGAAGGGCATCAAAACTGGCTATGTATTGAGAAGTCTTTCTTAACTCGCATTATCCTGCATGTGTTCCTAACCCAATTTATGGAAACATCCCTGAAGGCTAGTAAATCAAACAAGTTAGGATAAATTATGAATCTTAACTGTTATTAACTACTATGTTAATATTATTATTAGCTGTTACTAGCCATTTAGGTTGACTTATTTTTTACTTTTATTTTTCCTTTGATGCGTAACAAGCTCAGCTTGATTTGTGTGGCTTCTCCATTTCTGTTTGTCTCATATTTAAATTTTTCCTTTCCTCTCTTAGGTTGATTATGCAGGTGGCTTTGAACCATTCAGTGTCCATCGTTTCAGCCAGAAGTACATTCATAGGGTGGCTAACCCAAAAGACATCATACACTTTTTCAGGCATCGTGAACAAAAAGAGAAAAGCGGTAATTATGAAGAAAGGAATCATTAGCTTACCTTGGTTTTCATTTTTCTTAATTTGTTGTCTAGCACTTGCAAAAACTTGGTGGCTACCATCTAATATGTTAGAGGAGGAGTAAAAATGCATTGTCTCATTTAAATGTGTATATAGCACAAATCTTTTTGTTCTATTTCTGGGTTTGTCCAAAATTCTGATATTGAGCACAGCATCTGCTGACATTTATTCATAAACAGTTCCTTTTTTCTGTGGCCTCAAACCTTATTGAGTTGCCTATAGTAATACATATATAGCCCTATACCAGACTGAGTTACTCTGATTCTGTGATAATTACCATGAAAGGTATTAATCAGCTCAAACCTGAGACTTATTAGAATCAGATGGTTGGTTTGGGGCACTCTGCAGGAAAACAGATGTGTATAGAGCTTTCCCTTTCTCTTTTAATTTTATTTCTTTAGTATTTAATTTGTTTATACCTAAAGTAGTAATGGAGGGAATGGGCTTGAGAGATGTCTGTATATTTAAAAAAAAGGTCCAAATTTTGTTTACCCTAATTAGTCATGTGTATGAGGTGCTCTTGTCTTGTCTGTTCCAGGTAGGTCTCTATTCAAGCATTTATGCAAAACAAGTAATAGCTGTTACTATTGCAGCATTTCTCACTGTGCCTAGAATTTTTTATAAATGGTTAGTAGATGTTGCCCAAATACTGGATT